>CM070536.1:57033250-57633250 GCA_036346415.1 Raddia guianensis
CCTCCTCCAAGGCCGCCGCGCCTAACTTAGCGGCGGCTGCATTTAGAGAACTCCAACCTGAGCGGCGGCCCTGCGCCGGGTGATCCACCGCCATCGCGCGGCCGACTCCGTGGCCAGCTCTAGCGGTTGCTTCTGCTCCATCGCGGACTGCTGCTCGCCGCCGCCTCTGAAGAAGGGTCGAAGAGCTTGAACCGATGCTAAGCGCTCCCCTACAGGCGCCAGCGGCGGGCGTGTTCTCCGCTCAACCGCTGCGGATCACACCCACGTCAGATTTTTGAGTCTGCTAGCCAACTCGATCAAGCTCGATTCGATTTGGCGTCGGGCACAACATGGGCGACTTCAGATTTTCGAGTTCGGACCCCTCGCGGGTAATAGTCCTACTCTCTGTGAGCCTTAGCTCTTTTTGATTGTGGTTGAATGGGAATGTGTTTCTGAGTGTTTGAATGCGAATACTCCTCTCTCCCTCTCCCTCTCTCTCCTCTCCTTTTATACAAGCTTTGAAATGGCGGAGAGAGCGAGGGTAAGCGGTACAATGCTCTCGGTACTGCGACAAGACCACGATAAAAGGAGCAACGTCTTGCATTGCCCCAGCGCCATATTTGCGCCATCTCGCGTGCCGCCGCAGTGGCCTCGACCACGCAGTCCGCTGCGGTGAGTCTGCGGGTGGGGCCTACACTCTCCTCTAACATGGGCGGCCTCCTCAAGCAAACCTTCTCTCTGCGGTCAATTCTTACTGCGCCCGCAGTGGCCCGCTCCGGACACCGCAAGTCCCATGGCCGGTAATCATTTCTTCATTTGTCTATCCGGCGTGATGTCTCATTAATCGCGCGTCGTCCTTACATGATGAGGGGAGCCTTCCGTCCCGAACTCATACTGCAATGCTCCACTGCAGCCTTGAGCCCGCGTGGCAGAGGCCCTCCTGGTCTCCAGGCGCTCACGCCCCACGCTGGCGCGTGGGGCCCTCGCCTCCCGTCGGAGGGGCTGCACCCGCGCCCGCTTTGGCGCGTGGGGCCCTCGCCTCTCGCCCGGAGGCCTTGCCCGCACCCTGCCTGGCGCGTGGGGCCCCCAGCCTCTGAGGGGCTCGCCCAGCGCTGAGGCCTTGCTCGCCCTTTGTAGCGTGGGGCCCTCTGGCCTTCTGAGGGGCTCGCCAGCATGGCTGAGGGCCTTGCTCGCCCTTTGACGGCGTGGGGCCCTCCTGGCCTTCCAGGGGGCTCTGCATGTGGCCCAGGGCCTTGCTTTCGCCCGCTGGCGTGGGGCCCTCTTGGCCTCTGAGGGGCTGCTGCCCACGCATGCTGGGGCCTTCTTGCCCGCTGCGTGGCGTGGAGCCTCTCGGCCTTCCTAGGGCTCTTTGTACCCGGTATTTATTACACCGACATGATTCATCTTTTATCTGTATCCCATGAGCGTGTGTGAGCCCTAGCTCGATGTCTTTGGCGCATGAAAATCGTCGTCGGGCTGAGCCTGAGAGCCCTTTTAAGCGAACATTTTTTAGGGAATCCGATATCTTTTGCTTTGATCTTGAATCGTAATGCGCTTCTCCTCGATTTGATCTCGAATCCATGACACCGCTTCGTCCAAGCAGCTTGGCTCGTCCGCTCCTAAACAGGCGGTCGGTAGCGTACTGCGGACCTCTCGGAGAACCACTCAGGCGGCAGTGATTATCGGGCCCCTCGCGGAAGAGCGCATCAGCGTTAGACTAAGGCCGGCCCGAATGCGAGACTTTGCCCGTTCGCGATAAATCGAGAACGAGAGCGAAATTAGTTCACCTCCCTCACTTTTCGCGCCAGTCCGTTAGCTTCTCCCAGAAGACTCCGCCGCTAGGGTTCTTCTCCGCCGTCGTCTTCGCCGCCACCCGCCTCCAGTCGCGATGGCTCCACCATCCCCCACCACCGCTGAGGCAGCGAAGCACGCAAAAAGTGTATGAAGTCCACCACGGCGGCGGAGGATTCTGGTTGGTCTCCTCGGCGTGCTCCCGTCGGAAGGGTTCATATCTTGGCGCGCCGCCGCCGACGAATCCTGCCCCACTCCTCGCCAGGACGAGGTAGTGGTCTTCGAATCTTTCTTCCTCCGCGGCTTCGGCCTTCCTTGATCCTCCTTTTTCCGGGGTTGGCTCCATTTCTATGGGATCGAGGTCTCACATTTGAACCCCAACTCCATCTTCCATATCGCGATTTTTGTCCACGTCTGTGAGGCCTATTTGGGGATCGCTCCCCATTTTGACCTTTTCAGATTCCTCTTTCTCCTCAAACCCTACCCCAATAAGGACAATCCCAAGGCCTTGTTGTGCGGGATTCAATTGAGGAAGGGGTTAAAGATTTGCCGACCTTCCTGAAAACCTCCAATAAGGACTGGCACTCAGAATGGTTCTATTGTGCCAACTGTCCTCCGGCCCTTCCGTCCTTCTCCGGCGAGTGCCCCACAGTCCGTCCCTCCTGGTCTTCTCTCTCCGCCGATGACGGGGGAAGCCAAGTGAAGGAACTTCTTGTTCTTCTCCATGAGCCAAATCTGCTGGGTTGACCGGTGTGGGGGCAGTGTGGAACTACACCCAACATCGTATCCAGCCCATCAAGGAGAGGGTCCATCTCGCCTTTGAGTACTCAGGGCCCCAAGACGCCACTCGGGAAGCCGGTGAGAACCTTCTGTGAAGGAGATCATCGGTAGAGTGGGTGAGCTTTTGCTCGGGGCTCGAAATAACTCCTCGGAATGCCCGGCTTCATACCATTTGGGGTACTTGCCACCGTAAGGAAGAGATCCTCCTCAACTCAACCACGGTTTGTGGATGTAGAGTCAGAATTGATGTGATTTGATGTGTCGCGGGCGTGAGGCCTTCTTCTCCACTCCCCAGTCCGGGAGGCTCCGCTCCCCAAGGAGGCACCTACATAGCGTCTGCCGAAGGCTCGGCGAGTGCTCCTCCGACCAAAAAAAGCGGGGGTCGCTCCGGGAGGACTCGGGCGAAGGCGGCGAAGAGGATGACCTGATCCGCTTCTTTTCCGCCGCCGTCGCCCGGTAACAAAGTCGCCACCCGCTCGAGCCAGCGCAGCCACGAGCCCTCGCCACGCCGATCTACCGACCGAAGGCAGCGTGCAGGGCGAAAAACCTCCGGATCGGGCCGAGTGGTTCGGGCATGAAATTCATGATGAAATCGTCCGTCGCGCCGGTATTCTTTTGTGGCGCCATAAGTTCATGCTTTGTAAAGACACGTGTCTTGAAAGGTCGTCGAATGCTTGTGAAACCAATGAAGGATGATGAGCCGCCAAGCTCAAGGACTCATTTGAGCCCACGCGCCCAGCTAGGACTCTGGCCCATCTGCCTGCCGCTTGACCCTCGTCGTGAAGGGGAAAATCCAGCTCGGCTCGAGCTCGAGCCGAAAATCGAAGATTCCTCGCCCTTCGTAAAAGCACACACTCCTCCTTCCGATTGAAATGGCGGAAGGAGATGGAGAAACTCTGGTCGGCAGCCAGGCGAGGAAGCCAGAAGAGTGGAAGGTCTTGGACCAAGTAACGCCATTCAAGCGAGATATACAAAACAAGCGTCTTTTCTTCGCTATGAATCCTTATTCCGCACGAGGGCATCCACTAACCTTCCCCCTTCCACCGCGGCGCATGAAGGAAGGTCGAAGCGAAGACCCGATGCATGGAAGGGCGGTGGGCGAGCTGAAAAGCGAGCGATGAGTTTGATAACCGCTGTATGCCTGGCGGCGATGTCGCGGCGGATCGAAGAAACTCCACATGCGAAGTCACCGAGCTTCGATTTCGCCATGTGGAAGAGTCCAACATAAGCAGAGGTATAGACCCCAATCCATCTGAATCTCACGAGAAGGATGTTTCATATGTAATGATCTTCAATGGTTGCCGTCGGCGTAGCCTTGGAGGTGAGGCGAAGGCACTAGAGGAGAAGTCCGCCAAATAGCCAACGCTCGAGCGAGGGTCGGCTAAAGAGTTGGAAGAAACTCTCCCGGTAGCTCTCCTGGCTCAACCTTCTTGAAACCAGTGACATGGCTCACTCATTGGTCGCGTGAGCCGCCCGAACCTAGCAGGAATCGCTCCAATAATTGAATGCCTTTATCCAGACGAGGCAGCGAGCGATCTTGACCTCCTAGTGGCCCATCTCGGCGCCCTTCTGGCGGATCAAGGTCTTCACGAGGAGGCCGCAATAACATGCAGGCCAAGGCCTGCGCCATCGCGAAGTCAAACTTCCCACGCTTGGATTGCTTGGCCGTCAAGGATGGGTTTGCTTGTTCGGAGGAGGAGGCCGTAGCTCTGTTAGAAAGTCCATCCATTGCTGTCCATATAGTCGATCAATTGGACTTGTAATTATATGCGTAATAGAAACTTTTGGTTGATCCCGATGCTGATCCGACTTATCCGAATAATCGTGTTATCCTTTTCATGAAAGCGCATCCGCCGTTGGTCCGGCCCAGAGTGCGAGAGTAGCACTTGGCTTTCTTCCTACACAACTGCGAGGTAGCTAAACATTATCGCTAGGATGTAAAAGTGCCATTACTCAAAATTTTCGTACTACTCGAATCACGATCAACACATGTAGAGGAAAATAACTTTATTGATGAGATAGGGTGCGGTTGACTCCGCTGCACTATTTAGTGTAGTCCCGACTTCGCTTGGCAGTGTTTCGGCCAAGTAGCAGAATCAAAACAAGAAACTAATTACACAAATCTGCTTGGATACAAGAACTAAGGAAAAAAACAGCGTAGTTGCTCAATGTTCGGTGTTGGGCACCGGATCCATCTTCACGTTGTGGCCGATAAGCCCCGGGTAGGTCACCTCGACAATCGCATAGGGGCCTTCCCAGTGGGGAGAGTTTATGCTCGTTCTTGATTCCTTGAGACCAGATCTCCTTGGAGAATGCGCGGCCCGTCGTTCTTGTTGATGGTAGCGGCGCGAACCACGTGGGTACTTTGCCATTGGATCAATCTTTGCTTCCACTGGCTTCCTCGAGCCGATCGAGGTCTTCACACCTTGCTTCATCCGGTGATTATCGTCGTAAATGGCAAGCAACCGTGGGGCGGAACTTCAATTCAGTCGGGAGGACCGCTTCTAAGCCGTAAACTAGGAAAAAGGTGTCGCCCGGTGGCTCGGCTTGGGGTTGTTGAAGCCCCGAGCACGAGGCAACTCCTTAACCCAGTAGCGTTCGTCACGGCTTCAGCGATCGAAAGTCGGACTTTGAGCCCTTGTAGCACCAATCCGTTGGCGCGTTCAACTTTGTCCGTTGCTCCTTGGGTGGGCCACCGATCGTAGCAGATTTTGATGCCCGACTCCTCGCCCCAATCTTGAAACTTCGCTGCTTTTGAGCTGGGCGCGTTATGCCGGTGATGATGCGATTAGATGCGCCAAAAGCGCTGCGATGTCTCGGAAGAACTGGCGTGCCTTGGCGCCGTGATGACGACAAGCGGCAGCTTCAATCCATTTGGTAAACTTGTCAATGGCGGCGAAGAGATGAGTGAATCCGTCTTGCGCTCGATTGAGGGCCCACCATGTCCAGATTCAGACGGCGAAGGGCCAAGAGATCGAATCGTCTGTAGATCTTCGCGGCATGTGAATCATAGCGAAAACACACCCATCACATCTGCGTACTATATCTTCGCGTCTGTGACGCGGTTGGCGAAAAAAACCCTGTCGATAGGCCTTGCCCACGAGGTGCTTGCTGCCGCGTGATGCCCGCATTCCCGAATGGATTCGTTGAGTAGCTCTCGCCTTCTTTCTCGGATATACAGCGCCTTAGTACCCAGGCGCTTTTTATGAAAAGCTTCGTCCCCGACTACCTTATAGCTTTTTGCTTGGCGTGTGATGCACTTTCGGCTGGGCGATCCTCGAGGCGGCTAAATCACGAAGAAGATAATCTAAGTAAAGTGAGTCCATCCGAGTAATTGATAGTACCTCATATCGGGTTCATTTGCTTCTCTTGATCTTCCCCGATCGGATGGTAGCTTGATCGGCGGCGTCGTAGCTCTGACGGAAGACACCACTCGGGACACAGGCGAGTGGATCCCATCGCGCTAGCTCGTCTGCTTTGCCGTTGTCGTGGCGAACACGTGAGTGAGCTCGGTCCGTCGAACTTGTCTTCTAACTTGCGAACCTCACAGCGGTGAAGCCGCCATGCTACTCGCCAATACAAGACCACTCCTTTTGGACTTGGTTGACCACGAGTTGAGACTCTCGCGTACCATTAACGCTTGACACGGCGATATGGCGACACGTGAGACCGTGGATGAGTGCCTCGTACTTTCGGGCGTTATTCTTGACGAGGAACAATATCCGGAGGACATAAGCGTAGCTTCTCTCCGGTCGGTGATATGAGCAAAATCCGCCCGGCGCGGCGAGCATGAGGGAACCATGAAAGTACATTGTCCGATTACTCGAGATTATCCTTTCTTCTTTGGGGTTTGGGCTTACATCCCTTTCGGCGACGAAGTCGGCAATGCTTGAATTTAATGGCTAGTCGAGGCTGAACTTTATTTCAAAGGCTCCAAGCTCAAGCGCCCTTAGCAATCCTCGGTGGCCTCCGATTATGGAGTATGTCTCCAAGCGGGAAAGAGGTGACCACCGAAATTTCATGCTCTTGGAAATAATGCTTGAGCTTCGCGATGTGAGTAACATAGTATCTGAAGCTTTTGGACTTGTGGGTACCTTATTTTTGACTTCCCAATACCTCGCTTCTGAAGTAGACCGGATGACTGTACCTTTTGGAGGAGCCCTCCTCATCTCGCTCCACCACCAGCTAGCGATGGCGTGAGTCGTCGGCGTAATGTAAACAAGAGGGGCTCTTGGGGCATGGGAGGGACCAACCTTTGGCGGTGTGGTGAGGAACCTCTTCAAATCTTCAAAGGCTTCTTTGTGCTTCCCTTGTCCTTGAAAATCGTCTTGTCGGCGTAGAGCCTAAAAAAGGCATGCCTCGCTCCCGAGTCGGAAGCGAATTGGCTAAGCGCCACGATGCATCGGTGAGCTTACGCATCTTTTGGTTGGCGGAGGCTTCATCTTGAGGATGGCGCCGACCTTTTCGGTTGCTTGATCCCTCGGTTGGAGGTGATGAATCCGAGTAGTTTACGAGCGGAACCCCAAAACGCACTTCTCGGGATTTACCTTCATCGAGAATGCCCTTAGGGTTTGAATGACTCGGTCGGATCTGTTATGAGATCCCATCTGGATTTGGTTTTTATGGCGGCGTCGTCGGCGTATGCCTCCGCGTTGCGTCGAGTTGAGTGTGAAAACACATTTGTATAATCTTGATAATCGGCGCCCGGTATTTTTAACCGAATGGCATTGTGATATAGCGAGAAGCGCCGAAGGCGTAATGAGCGACGTTTTGATGCAGTCTTCCTCCTTCTGGCTGATCTGATGATAGCCTGAATAGGCGTCGAGAAAACTCAGGAGCTCGCATCCGGCGGTGGAATCCACCACTTGGTCGATGCTTGAGGGAGCCGAAAGGATCCTTGGGACACGCCTTGTTGAGGTCGGTGTAATGCGACACACATCGCCATGTCTTGTTCTTCTTACGCACGGGACCGGGTTGGCAAGCGGTCGGGGTGATACACCTCTTTGATGAACCGGCGGCCAGCAATTTGGTGATCTCACTCCTTATGGTGTCCTTCGATCTGGGGCGAATCTTCGTGGCTTGCCTTGCGGGCCGCCTTTTCGTTGGCGTGAAGAGTGCTCGATCACTTCCCTCGGAACACGGGCATGTCCGAAGGCTTCAGCGAACACATCCCGGTTGGCCGGAGGAAAGTGGCCAGCGCGTCTTCTATTCTTGTCGAGCCTGTCCCAATCACGGCCGTTTGGCCGGGTCGGACGGGTCAGCCGGATTTTCTTAGTTTCTTGGCTGCTTGGATGGATGTTTTGGCTGCTTTACGGCGGGAACGTCCCCTTCCTCTGAAGGCTTGCGACCTCGATCGGATCTTCTCCATCTCGGCGAGATGAATCGAGGAACTGCGCCATCTCGCGACTTTATTGTCATGAGAGCGAGGCTGTTTAACGTCACCGAGGAGGTGATTACACCGTTGGGACTGGCATCTTTAAGGCGAGATAAGTGTAGTTGGGAACCGCCATGAATTTGGCAATCCCGGCCTTCCCAAGATAGCATGATATGCCGTCTCGAAATCAGCCACTTGAAACTTCGGACTCTCGGTCCTATAGTTCTCCTTGGTCCCAAGCGTGACCGGTAGGGAAATCTGTCCGAGTGGTATCGCGGGCGTCCGGGATTACCCGTGGAGCAGATGACCCTTGCCGTGCTTCGGGCGTGGGATTTTCATTTGGTCGAAGGTCTTGTGAAAAGGGCGTTAATCCGCTCCGCCATTGACCAGGACCATTTTAGTTTGCTCCTTGAGCGACCGGGATCAAAACCGGTGGATACCTCCGGGGAAGGCAATCGATCCGGGTGGTCCGTTCGATCGAAGGTGATGGGCACCTCGGACCAAGCGCAAGTATTGCGGAGTTGGGGGCATGATGGCGTTGATCTCCAGTGGTAAGCCTTTCGCTTGGACTTCGTCTGCTATCAGGCCCCGAAGATATAGCTGATTCGCTTCGGCGTCTGGTAATCTCCATCGGGTTTCTGTCTTGACCGCCCTTAGCGGTAGTTTGGAGCTCTCGGCGAACCTGCGAGAATAAAATGGGGCTTTGGCGAGTGTTTACCTCGTGGATGGAAGGGCATACCGAATCCATCACTTTTTGTAGTCGTTGTCGTTGGGGGCTTAGGCGATGCGCTTCGGCGTTAGCGACCATCTCGTCTCCCTTTCGCTTCTTGTCCTTGGGCTTGCCTTGTTCATCGTTAGGCTTCTTCTTGGGGCCTCCGTCAGTGCCTCCGCGGTGATTTGCGATGGCCTCCTCGGCTTGACCTCTGATGCGCCATCGTGAACATGGCTTTGAGACTCTGCGGGGGTCCGGGTCATCTGCTGATTAACTCCTCGGTTGCACCGCGAAGAAGGCATCAATATTTGTTTGCTCGAAGCGTCCGGATCTCATTCTTCTTCTTAGTGAAGCGCTTGATGAACTCACAAAGAGTTTCGCTCTTGCGCCTATGTAACTGTCCAATCTCCCATCTCCCCGCGGGTCTTTCATAGGTCCCTTGGAAATTGGCGATGAACTGCTTCTGGAGGTCGTCCCAAGACTCGATAGAGTTCTCTGGGAGTCCCGTTAGCGGTCTGGGCGGTTGGGCTCAAAGCGACCGGCAAATAGTTTGCCATGGCGTTACGATCACCTCTGCCGCGTGGCGCTAAGGCGTAAACACGCGGCAGATTCTTTGGATCCCTCGCCATCGAACTTGTCGATGCCTTTGAGGTTAAAACCATCGGCCAAACCACTCGGCGGAGATCCGGGTGTAGGCGAATTCCTTCCGATGGTCGTGGCCGCCTCGCCGGAGGATCTCTGCGATGCTCCGCGCCCGAACCTTGGCGCTACTCTGGCGGTGGTCACGCCATAACCGGCGGTGCTCTCGTCTGATAAATGCGTTCACGGCGGATATGGTAACCACGAGTCTCGCTTCGTCATTACCGTGCTCCCGCCCGGGCCGATATCTTAGCGAGTCACAGGCGGCGGCGGTGTGAGTCACACGGCGAGGCTCGAGCCGGTTCGATTCTTGCGTAGATCATTGCCAGCCGAGCGGGCTCGGGCCGTATTGCCTCGTTACATTGTATGGCGCCATCTCTACCATGGCGTTGCTCGAGCAAGGGCACGGATACATAAGGCTGCCTTATGGGAGTTCTTGTGCGATAGTCTCAAGAAGAGTCTTTGTGCGATGGCGTTGGCCTAGGGAGTGTTGTAGACTTCTGGTCCCTTAAACAACAGCATGAGCTCGTTACGGGCGTCGCGCCCATGAGTCTGGCGGCGTCGCGATCTCGGTCTTCCACTCGGTGAGAGTCGGGTCTGCCGCCCGCGGCAGCGGTTGCCTCGAGTCTCAGCGGTTGGGAGGTGGAGTGATGATCCTCCGCCCGGGAAAAAACCTCACGATAGTTGCGAATCTCGGCGCTCCGTCGGACTCTGAGTCGAAGCGGAAAGGCTAACTTGATCGCTTTGTAAAATGGGTTGGCCACCGTTGATGACACCCACGAACACTGCCGAATCCGGACGGGTTGATCCGATCGAATTAACAGAGTGGTTCCCCGAGTGGTTATCTCTTGTCCGAATCTCTAGAAGCGACTTGTCGCGGAAGCATGGCGAGGACTCCGAGTCCGGAGAGAAATCGATCGAGGACTCATAGACTTCATCGGGCTGGAGGGTGTCCAGGCCGGGGTAGGCGATCTCATGGGGCTCTTCCTCGCTCTCCTCACCGAGGAGGCGCTTGAAGTGAAATTGCCAGCGGATCCTCTGAAGAAAGCACATGCGAGAATTCTCCAAGCGAAAGGCAATGGATCCCATTGATTGCGTGTACCTTCGGTTGAGCGATCTCCGTGGGGAGAGATGAAGATTGAAGCCGTCGGCGATGAAGTCGAGGCGCCAGCGAAGAGACTCCCGGCCTCATGTCGACGTCTGGCGATCTCGAAAAAACCATCGATCTGAAAACGATCTTGGCGCTGCCCCTACAGGCGGCGCGCCAACCGCCGACGGTGACTAGCGGGGGTTCACCGCCCGGCAATGAATTTGTGCGAGGGGACGCTAATCAAGAGCCAAACCAGATGGGTAGCACAAAACGAGGTTATCTGAGTTCGGGCCCTCAACGGAGGTAATACCCTACTTCACATGCTCGGGATTATGGTTGATCAATATGCAGGATGCAAGATGATCAAGGTTATTGTGTATGCTTGATGATGACCGAAGAAGATCTCCCTCTACGGCCTCTACCCCCTCCCTTTATATAGTGTAGGGGGGATAGGATTACAGAGCGTCGTGGGGTATATGGCAACTGTTTCTGCTATGATGTTACATGGTATGTATCCATTGATCTGCTATTTACATGGGGATATACCATATCTTCGGGTCCTCTCTTGCGGCGCAAGGCATGTGTAGCCCGAGCAATCTTCAACCCTAAAAGGCCGACTCGTATCGCCCCCATCCGTTCCCTTATGGGCCTTCTAGAGGATACCCGGGGCCCATGTAGTCCACAAGCGAGATGAAGAGGGCTCCCTCCAAAAGGTACAGCGTCCGGTCTATTTCGTAAGCGAGGTATTGAGCGAATCAAAAACAAGGTACCCACAAGTGCAAAAGCTTCTGTATGCTGTGTTACTCACATCGCGGAAGCTCAAGCATTATTTTGAAGAGCATGAAATTTCGGTGGTCACCTCTTTCCCGCTTGGAGACATACTCCACAAGCGGGAAGCCACTGGGAGGATTGCCAAATGGACAGTCGAGCTTGAAGCCTTTGAAATAAAGTTCAGGCCTCGGCTAGCCATTAAACTCAAGTGTCGGCCGACTTCGTCGCCGAGTGGACAGAGGCCCAAACCCTAGCAGCAAAGGAGAATCTCGAGTACTGGACAATGTACTTCGATGGTTCCCTCATGCTCAGTGGCGTGGGGGCTGGGATTTTGCTCATATCGCCGACTGGAAAGAAGCTACGCTACGTCCTCCAGATATTGTTTCCCGTCAGCAACAACGCTGTCGAGCACGAGCCACTCATCCACGGGCTACGCGTCGCCATATCGCTCGGCGTCAAGCGGTTAATGGTGCGCGGAGACTCTCAACTCGTGGTCAACCAAGTCCAAAAGGAGTGGTCTTGTATTGGCGACAGCATGGCGGCCTACTGTCAGGAGGTACGCAAACTAGAAGACAAGTTCGACGGACTGGAGCTTACTCACGTGCTCCGTCGCGACAACGTAGCAGCAGACGAGCTAGCGCAGATGGGATCCACTCGGGCCCAGGTCCCGAGTGGTGTTTTCGTCCAGGAGCTACGCGCGCCATCTATCAAACTACCATCTGCATCAGGGGAGGATCAAGAGAAGCAGCCAGAACCAGATGCGGAGGTACTATCAATTACTCCCGGGTGGACTCAGCCTTAGTTAGATTGCCTTCTTCGTGATGAGCTGCCTGAAGATCGAAGCCTAGCCGAGTGCATCAAACGCCGAAGCAAAAGCTACAAGGTCGTCGGGGATGAGATTTTCAGAAAGAGCAGTTCCGGAGTAGTAAGGCGTTGTATATCTGAGCAAGAGGGCAGAGATCTACTCAACGAGATCCACTCGGAGAATGCGGACATCACGCAGCAGCAAGTACCTTAGTGGGAAAAGCCTATCGGCAAGGATTTTTCTGGCCAACCGCGGTCACAGATGCGGAAGACATAGTACGCAAATGTGACAGGTGTCAGTTCTTTGCACGGCAAATTCACATGCCAGCCCAAGATCTACAGACAATTCCGATCTCTTGGCCCTTCGCCGTCTGGAATCTGGACATGGTGGGCCCCCTTAAGCGAGCGCAAGGCGGATTCACTCATCTCTTCGTCGCAATCGACAAGTTTACCAAGTGGATTGAAGCCAAGCGGTTCTTTGTCATCACGCGCGCCAAAACACGCGAGTTCTTCCGAGACATCGTTGTGCGTTTCGGCGTGCCCAATCGCATCATCACCGACAATGGCGTCCAGTTCAAGAGCAGCGAGTTTCAAGATTGGGGCGAGGAGCTGGGCATCAAGATCTGTTATGCCTCGGTGGCCCACCTAAGGAGCAACGGACAAGTTGAACGCGCCAACAGATTGGTGCTACAAGGGCTCAAAGCCCGAATCTTTGATCGCCTGAAGCCGTACGCAACGCGCTGGGTCAAGGAGTTGCCTTCGGTGCTTTGGGGGCTCAGAACGACCCCAAGTAGAGCAACCGGGCAGACACTCTTTTTCCTAGTCTATGGCTTGGAGGCGGTCCTCCTGACTGAATTGAAGTTCCGGTCCCCTCGGGTTGCCGGTTACAACGATAATCAGTCGGAGGAAGCAAGATGTGAAGACCTCGACCGGCTTGAGGAAGCCAGGGAAGCAGCAATGATCCAGTCGGCAAAGTACCAACAGGGCCTGCGTCGCTACCATCAGCGCAACATACGGGGCCATGCGTTCTCTAAGGGAGATCTGGTCCTCCGAAGGAACCAGAAGCACGAGCATAAACTCTCCCCACTCTGGGATGGCGCCTACGTGATCGCTGAGGTGACCCGCCCGGGGGCTTACCGGCTACAACGTGAAGACGGATCTGAGGTGTCCAATACCTGAAACATCGAGCAGCTACGTCGTTTTTACTCTTAAAGTTTTGTATTCAAGCAGCGTGTAATTAGTTTCCCTTCTTTTGACTTGTTACACGCCGTAAATCGATCAGCGATGAAGTCGGGGCTACACTAAATAGTGTGCAGAGTCAACCACACCCTATCTTATCAATAAAAGTTGTTTTCTCTTTACATGTGTTGATCAAATTCGGGTGTTACGAAAATTCTTGAGTAATGACGCTTTTATATCCCCAGTCGCAATGTTTAGCTACTCCGTAGTTGCATGGGGAGAAAGCCAAGTGCTACTTCCTGGCACTCGGCGGCTGGACCAGTCGGCGGATGCGTTTCATAAAAAAGGATAAAGCGTATTATTCGGATAAAACGGATCACCAGTATTGAGGATCAACGAGCGTATCCATTTACAGACACAATCACAGGTCCAATTGTTCTGCTACCTGGATGGCAGTCGGGTGAACCTCTTCCAGCAAAGCAGCGGCCTCCTCCTTCGTGCAAGCAAACCCGTCCTTTACCGCTTCGCGGTCTAAGCGGGAGAAGTTTGACTTCGCAATGGCGAGGCCTTGGCTGGTACATGTTATCGCGGCCTCCCGAGTGAAGGCCTTGACCTGCTCAAGGAGGGTGTCGAGATGGGCCACCAGGAGGTCAGGATCTTTCGGCGGCTCTTCGTCCGGGTAAAGACATTGAAGCACTGGGGTTATCCCCACCGAAGCTCGGCGGCGAAGCTCTACGAAACCAGTCGGGTATGGCGTATCAGTCAGGCTCTATTGAGGTTAAGTCGGGGAGAGCCAATGGAGAAGGTTACCTTCCAACTCTTTAGTAGATTTCTCTGCTTGAGTGTTGGCTCGGCGGACTTCTTCTTCCAAGGCCTTCTGTCTCGTCTCCAGTGCTACATTTCAAGACAAATATCGGAGATTATTATTTACGAAGCATTCTTCTTAGAGATTTATCACAGACAGAGGTCTATAACTCGGTTTGTGTTGGACTCTTCCATGTGGCAGAATCGGAGCTCGGTGACTTCGCGGTGGAGTTCTTCGATCCGGCCGAGGTATTGCGACTTAACGGCGTACAGCGCTTTGTCAAACTCGCTGCGTGTTTTCAACTCGCCTACCGTTTTCTCCATGCATCGGGTCTTTTACTTCGACCTCTCCTTCATGCGCTGCGCGGAGAAGGGAGGGAGGTCAGTGGGATTCCCCCGTGAAAGGTGAGGATTCACAGTGAGAAAGAGCTTTACCTCATATATCTTGGCTTGAATTGCAGTCACCTGGTCCAGCACCTCCCATTCCTCGGCCTCCTGCCCGTCGTCGACCTCGTAGCCCTCCATCTTCTTCCTCCATTTCAGCCGGAAGGGTGGAGTGTGAGCTTTGAGGGAGGGGCGAGGAATTTCCTCGATTTCTGGCTCTGAGCTTCCTAGAGCCAGAGCTGGGATTTTCCCTTTCGCCGATGAGGATTGGCGACTGGTGGAGGATGGGCCGGAATCTTAGCGAGGCGCGGTGAGCTGAGTTGAGGCTGACACTTTCTTGCCATGCGAACTTGGCGGTTCATCATCATCAACTGGTTTTCGGAAAGCATTCGACGCCCTATCAAGATACACATTCCTGCGAATTATGAAGTTACGGCGTCGCAAATGAATACCTGTGTGATGGGAAATACTTCATCTTGAATCGGGTGCCCGAACCACTCGGGAGAGTACTAGAAGGCTTCTTCCCACCTGACGCGGCTGTTGGGCCGGCTGTCTGGGGATACGGAGGGCTTGGTGGCTGCTCGGCCGGAGCCGGAGACGGCCTTGGAGCTGAGCGGCTGCGGTGCCGGAGCGGGACGTCATCATCCTCATCCGAGTCCCCTGAAGCAACCCCTTGCCTTTCTTGGCCGGAGGAGCGCTAGTCGAGCCCTCAGCAGGGCGCTCGCGCGGTGCCTCCTTGGGATGAGGAGCTTCCGGGACCGGAGGGGTGGAGAAGAAGGCTTCGTGCCCCTGCGGCGTGTCAGATTACATTAACTACGGCTATACATCCACAAAAGGCCGCGGTTGAGTTGAGGAGGATCTTCTCCTTACCGCGGGTGGCAGATACCCCAAATGGTACAGAGCTGGGCAATCTGCGTGAACTATTTCCGAGCCCGGAGCGAAGAGCTAGACCACTCGGCTGATGATTTCCTTCTAGGAAAGGTTTTCGTTGGATTCCCGAGTGGTATCTTGAGCCCCCGAGTACTCGAAGGCAAGATGCACCCTCTCCTTTATGGGCTGGATACGGTGCTGGGTGAAGTTCCAAACAACCCCAATGCCGGTCAGCCTAGCAGATTTAGCTCTGTGGAGAAGAACAAGAAGTTCCTCTACTTGGCCTCCCTCGTCATCTGTGAGAAGAGAGGACCAAGAGGGATGGACTGTGGGGCACTCGCCGGAGAAGGAAGGGAGAGCCGGAGGAGAATTGGCGCAATAGAACCACTCCGAATGCCAACCCTTATTGGAGGTTCTCAAAGGAAGATCAGGATAATGTTTTCGGGCCCCTTCCCGCAATTGAAATCCCGCGCCGCAGGCGGCTTTGGGGGAGTTCTTGTTGGGAAAAGGCTTGAGAAGAAAAAGAAATCTGAAAAGGTCGAAGTGAGGAGCAATCCCCAAATAGGGCTCACAGACATGGACGAAAATCGCAATCTGGAAGATGGAATTGGGCTTCAAGTGCGAAACCTCGATCCCGTAGAAATGCAGTAATCCCCGGAAGAAAGGAGAACATGGAAGGCCGAAGCCGTGGAGGAAAAAGGATTCGAAGACCACTACCTCGTTGGAATGAAGGGTGGGGCAGGATTCGCCAGCGGCGGCACGCCAAGACACGAACCCTTCAGAGGGGAGCACACCAAGGGAGACCAGCTTCTGTAGCCTCTGTTCGGTCATGATGGATTTCATCCATTCCTTTCCGCTCTTGGTAGCCTTAGGGGCGGAAGGGGATGGTGGAGCCATTGCGATCGGAGACGGGTGGCGATGGAGACGAACCCTAGCGACGGAGCTTGCTGGAGAAGCTAACGGACTGGCGCGAAAAGTGAGAAAGGTGAACTAGTTTCGTTCTCCTGTTCCTAATTTATCGCATCAAGCAATGTCTCGCATTTTGGGCTGGGCCTTAGTCTAGCACTGGATGCGGCCCCTTTTCGAGGAGGGTTTGACTAAATCACTCGGCTGCCCGAGTGGTTCCTCCCGAGAGGCCTGCGTTAAGTGCCGACAGCCGATCTAGGAGCGTGCGGCTCTAACTACTCGGATGAAGCGATGCTGCGGATTTGAGATCACATCAAGGATAAGCAATGTTGCGGATTCAAGATTGGAACAAAGACAAAGACAAGATTATCAAAAAGATATTCTTTGAAAAGGCTTTTAGGCCTGATTACATTTTTCGCGGCGCAGCACATCGAGCTAGGGCTCGTCGCTGGTTCGCGGAGGAGCAAAAGAAAAAAAAGGGTCCCCCCGGGGGGAGGACTTCAATGTCCCCCGTCGGCGAGGAGGGCTGCGACCAGTGCGTCCTTGAGGGGGAAGCGCACTTTGTTGAGTTGTGGGAACCCGCGGATTAGAACCCTAATGGATTCTTCTGCGCGGATCTCCGCCTTCATCAGGGCAAAATCTTGCCAAAGCTCATCTTCGAAAGCTTTGGCGGCGGCTTTGGCGGCGGCTTCCGCCTCATCCTTCGCGCGGGCCTCGGCGATCCACATCTCTATCAGCTCCATGATGTTCGCCATCGCTCTTGGAAAGAGGGGAGTTGAAGATTTCTGAGTTTTGCCGAAGGGACTCAAAAACTCGAAAGCTGGTGGTGAAGTAGTACTCTGCCCCTGGGATTTCTTTTATACACAGAAGCAGTTCAAGGGTCGCGCCTTGTAATTCGTTTCAAACACAGTAAAATCATCATGGCGATGGGACGAAAGTGGATACGAATACGGTTTCGGCGGAAGCAGCGTGCCGTTCATTGCGTGAGAAAAAGCGCTGAAACCGCCTCCCCAAATTGGGCTTGGGCTAAAATTGCAAGGGCAACCCCTTAATGAGGCTTTCTTAACACGCCACGTGGCGGTGGCAATGTGTTAAAATAGAGCCTAATTGACCTCGGTGCATCTGGAGGGCATATCACCGGCGTAAAAATTAAAAGTATTTCACGGCATACCCCATGTCGGGTCACTAATAACCATGCGCTCGAGGTTGGGTGTTGGTGAAATTTGGGTTCAATTTATTGAGGTATGCCTTTATAAGGTCACCAGTTGTACACCGCTACCCAGGTACAAATACCTCTCGGCAAAATTGCGTCCAATCGGTACGACCTGAGGGGCCTATGCTGATCCCTTCCCTGGAAGGGACAGGTACCACCCGGCTGAAAGGTGTGCCCCATGCTGGGCCGAGTGCTGGTTCTTACAAGTTAAGGTCGGGCGCCAGACGCTGATATTCTTTGCAACGCTAAGATTACGGCATGCTGCAAGACAAAAGTCGTAATGGCATGGCTTAAGGCATGCCCCATGATGGGATGTTTGCTGCTTTTGTATTGCAAAAGGGGGTGTCAAATAGCCAAATCCTTAGCAACGCTAAGATTACGGCATGCTGCAAGACAGAAGTCATAATGGCGTGGCTTAAGGCATGCCCCACGATGGGCCGTTTGCTGCTTTTGCATTGCAAAAGTAGGTGTCAAGTAGCCGAATCCATTTGTTGAGGCGATGCGCCCAATGGGCTAATTAAGCTGAGTTTGATATTGTCAATCCAGACATTGCTTCAACACTAATACTTGAGATTTCTTGAGTTCTTTACAATCTCTTTTCAGATTACAGGAGATATGGGCGAAACCAGTCGTCCAAGCATCTGACTCGATCGTAAAGCACTCGGGGGCTACTGTGGACTATATGGGCCCCGGGTATCCTCTAGAAGGCCCATAAAGGAGCAGATAGGGGGCGATCCAGGTCGGCTGGCTGAGGATACACTCGGGAAATATATGCCTTGAGCCCCAAGGAAGTTTCCGAGGATATAATCTTTCTCCATGTAATTAGCAGATTAGAGCATGCGTAACATGTAACAGCATAATAGAATTGGTTATCATGTACTGCGCATGATCCTATAACTCTATCCCCCCCAGACTATATAAGGGGAGGGGGTAGAGGCCGTCGGTAGGAGACATAGAGTCATACACAGTGCACGACATCATCTTGCATCTCGCATCTTGATCCACCATATAATCCCAGAACACAGGAAGTAGGGTGTTACCTCCTCCGTTGAGGGCCTGAACCTATATACATCCTTGTCTTGTGTTACCATTTGACTTAGTTCTTGATTAGCGTCCCCTCGTACAAATTCATTGCCGGTGGTGACCCCCCAGTTAGTCACCTGCCGACACCATCTGACTTGAGAGATGATCTTGACGCTGCCCCCCTACTGATGGGAAACACGCAGGCTACGCTAGCCGAAAATCAAAATTTTCGCGCACACCCAGGATCAACATGTAAGTAGGGGACCATGGATCGTTACCCTCGACGCGGATGCAGCGGAAGAAGACTTCGTGCGTGGAAGTAGTCGTGAACGCCCGATCAACCATGCCTTTTTCATAGAGGGTCGCGGTGCTTTCGCCTAGGGGTCGTCGGTGACGGGGAGAGGTCGCCCGTGCTTGGGGAGAGGTCGCCCGTGCTCAGGGAGAGGTCGCCCGTACTCGGGGAGAGGTCGCCGATCAGCAATCACGTCCGCGAAAGTGGCAGCGCCTCTAAGGTATCCACACGTCCAGGGGTGGAACGTCGCGCGCTGGCGTGCTAGCACCACGTCGTGGGGCTAGGGTTTCCTCGGGAGCGGGAGGGGCGCGGTGGCTAGGGTTTGGGTGGAGTGCGTCTCTCTCTTCCGCGCCGCCCCTGGCCTCCAACTTATATAGACGTGCTAACGGGCTTCTACACTAGAAGGCCCGTTAGGACTCTATCTCTGGCGGATCCATATCCACGGGCGAAACCCATTAATGAAGTGAATCCGTTAAGCATGTTCCAAACCGTTAAGTGTGTGACCCGTTAGGTTCATGTGCCGTCGGCGCGGACCCGGAAACCCGTTTCGATCCACGAGATCAATAGCGGTATCTAGCAACACATCTCGACCCCGAATGCAGAATGATCTCATCGGCTGAACCTTGATACAGCGTACATACCGATCCCTTTGCCCGCGACACCGGTCAAGCTCAAGGCAAGATCGTACCACCCTTGTGATAGCTCGACCCATTCACTCGTTCCGTCTAATGGATATAAGATATGGTGACAATTAGTCACCTTAGCACGACCGAGCACTTTCCTTATCCATCCACACCGAGGGGCGGAGAGGTATCTCTCCGTTATCAAGGAGGGGTAAATTCCATCTTGATCTATCACACCCTACGCCATGTTTCGCGGCATACCCGTAAGTTACCTTTATAACTACCCAGTTACGTAGTAGCGTTTGATAACCCCAAAGTATACAACTACGCATGCTGGGACTCTATGATGATCTCAGGTCTAAGGACCATATAGGTGTACCACTTGAGACAACTGACGGCGTGTTCTCCGCTCAACCACCGCGGATCACACCCCTGGTCAGATTTTCAGTCTGCTAGCCAACTCGACCGAGCTCGATTCGATTCGAGCGTCGGGCACAGCAAGGAGCGACTCTCAGATTTACCCAGGTTCGGACCCCCTCGCGGGTAATAGTCCTACTCCTGCTGAGCCTTAGCTCTTTTCGATTGTGGTTGAAAGGGAATGTGTTTCTGAGGTGTTTTCGATGCACCAATGCTCGTGCTTCTCTAACGCACGAATGCACCTATGCTCATCGCCCTTCACCTCTCCTCTCTCCTCCCCTTTTATACAAGCTTTGAAATGGCGGAGAGAGCCGAGGGAGTAAGCGATGCAGTGCTTTCGAGTACTTGACAAGACCTGACGAAGAGACTTACAACGCGCCTTGCCCGCAGCTGCGCCCGCCCTCGCGTGCCGCCAAGTGGCCTCGACCCTGCAGTCACACGGTGAGTCTGCGGGTGGGGCCACGCTCCTCCTCGACACAGGCGGCCTCCTCAAGCAAACCTTCTCTCTGCGGTCAATTCTTACTGCGCGCGATGGCGGCCCTTCCGACACTGCAAGGTCCTTGTGGCGGTAATCATTTCTTCCTCTATCTATCCAGCGTGATGTCTCATTAAATGCGCCGTCCTTCCACAGGGGAGCCTTGGCCCGAAGACTCATACGCAATGCTCCCCGCGGGGCCCCGCCTGACGCGGGGGCCCTCGCTGGTCTCCGGGAGGGCTCGCCCACGCACCGCCTCGGCGTGGGGCCCTCACCTCACCGTCGGAGGGCTGCATGCGCACCCTTTGGCCGCGTGGGGCCCTCGCCTTGCCGTCGGAGGGCTCGCCCACGCGCCCTTTGGCGCGGGGCCCTCGCCTGCCGTCGGAGGGGCTGCACGCGCCCCCTTTGGCGCGTGGGGCCCTCGCCTGCTGCCTCGGAGGGGCTCATGCCTTACCCTTTGGCGCGTGGGGCCCTCCCTAGCCTCTGAGGGGCTCGCCCAGCCTTGCTGGGGCCTTGCTCGCCCGCTGGCGTGGGGCCCTCTGACCTCTGAGGGGCTCGCCCAGCGGCTGGGGCCTTGCTGCGCCCGCTTGTGGCGTGGGGCCCTCACAGCCTCTGAGGGGCTCGCCCCCATGCTGGGGCCTTGCTTTCGCCCACTTTGACGTGGGGCCTCCTGGCCTCTGAGGGGCTCGCCCGCTTGGCTGGGGCCTTGCTCGCCCGCGTGACGTGGGGCCCTCCTGGCCTCTGAGGGGCTCGCCCTGCCTTGGGGCCTTGCTCGCCCGCGGACGCGTGGGGCCCTCTGGCCTCTTCGTACCCGGTATTTATTACACCGGCAGTGGCCCGGGTCCACCATGATCTGCGAACCGTCAGCGCGGACACTTTTCCATTTCTTGTCGGCGGGAGGCGAATCGTGGGGCCCGCCCACTGCGGCGGCCGTTCGCTGATTCTCCACCGCACACGATCTCCTTGGGGAACTACGCGCGCTTTTCGCGGGAAACCAAAACCGCAGCGGGGCAATGATGGCGCCCGGCGTGAAGCGGAATCAAACCGTCGCGCCGCGCCCACGCCTATAAGTACTTCTCCCGAAGCGCGGCCAATCCTTCCGCCGCTAAGTCTTCCGCATGTCCCATTTGCCTTCTTCGCTGCTACCACACATCTCGCCAGCGCCACCAAGCCTTTCGCCAGCGCCACCACCAAATTTTCATGGCTCCCAAGCGCGGCAAAGGCCGCCCATGAGGCGCCGCACCACCTTCCGGGCTGTCACTGCTTTCCACGTCGATGAGATCGGTGGCGGCGGCCGAGTCTTCGTGCCACCGCCGCCGCGCCGGATTCGCGCGGCACCATCGCGCCGAGCCCTCGCGCCGGGGAGATCGTGACCTTCTCCTGGGCGATGCTGGCGGGCCTTGTCCCGCCGTACTCCGAATTCTTCTTGGGGGTGCTCGCCTTCTACGGGATCAAGGCGGCGCACCTTGTTCCCAACTCAATCATGGCCCTGGTCATCTTCGCCCACCTCTGCGAGATGTTCGTGGGGACGATGCCGAACCTCCCACTCTGGCGCCGATTCTTCGTCTTGCACACGGGCTCGCGCTCGAGCGCGGTTGGGAGCTGCTACTTCGCGCTCCGCGTCACCTCCGCCTTCATCCCTGCCGCGGTTAAGTCCAACTGGAAGGACTGGCACCGGCGATGGTTGTCGTGGAGGGCTGCGGCGGCGCCACGATCTCGCCCTTCCGGCGATCGCGGGCCGCGCGGCGGGGAACCCGGCGAGCGATCTTCGCGAGCAGGCGATGGCGGCGCGCATTGCGAGCTCCGCCGCCCGAGGCTCACGGAACCCGTGGTGGCGGACTTTTTGCGGCGCCGTCTTTGCCGCTTCCGGCGAGGCGCGCCCGCTGGGCGTACTGGCGACAGCGGCGGGACCGTCTGCTCTTGGAGGTGAATACCTCGCGCCCTTTTAGTTCGTACCTTCTTTCTTTCCACTTTTTGGTGATGGCCAACTTACGCTTCTTCTTTGGGTGTTGGTGATGGGAGCGTCTTGAGGCGGCGTGCTCGGGGCTGGTGGCGGAGACTCTTGACCACGCCGACCGGCGACTGTCGCCTGCCGGCGGGCATCCGCCCCCTCTGCGATTGGGACCAGCGGGGCTCAACCCTTACTGCGGCGTTGCCCCAATGGAGGTCTCGGTCCTGCGGTCCAAGTGGCCGGGGACCACTGCGGATCCGCGAGCGCCCTCGGCGATCCGCCCAAGCTTCATGCGGCGCTGCTGCTCTGCCGTGGCTGCGACTCCGCCAGCGCTCTCGGGAAGCGCCGCCTCATCCTTGCCGTCGGCGGCAGCGGCGGCGAGGAGGGAGGCGAGCCGAAAGCGCGCCTTCAACCCGGACTTCGCTGCCACCGCCGGCTTCAATCAGCGGGGCCTGCTGCTACCGCCGCCGCTCGCCGCCGGGCAGGCGGCGACTCATCGAAGCTGGCGCCCGCCTCGCGCCGATTTCTTCCGCTCCTCTCGCCCGGCGCTCCCTGGCGGCGCCCGTTCTGTGGCGCTCCGCACCGGCACCGCTTCGCGCCCGGCACCGTCTGGTTCGGCAGCGGTGACGCGACAACGCCGCCCGCCGCCGCCATAAGCGGCGACTTGGAGCTCCCCCGCCGCTTTCGCCTTTAGGCGCACCGCTTCGGTTGGCTTTCCTGGCTTACGCACATTTCGCGTGGGGTTAGCATGCTACGGTTTTAGCATACCTGAACCTGCTTGTCCCTCTGGAGCAGGCGGGCGCTGGAGCATCGAGCTCCGCTCCGCGCGACTTCGCCGACCCCGCCCGCCCGCCGCTCCCGGCGGAGGCTGCTTCGCGGCGGCGGAGAGTTGGCGCGCAGCGGCGGGAGAACCCTCAGCCACCTCGCCAGGGCCTTGCCGCCATCTCGGCCGTGACCGCCCGGCGTGGGCGTTCCTTTGGCGCGCCGCACCCTCTCCCGCTTTTGGCGGCGGGAGAAGCCCTACGCCTTGGCGGAAGCGATGCCGGCGGCTGCGGCGGGCCCTTGGCCAAAACCGCCCGAAGGCGATGACCCGCGAGGCTGCGGCAGCCCAAGCCGCCGCTGCCTCGGCCGCCAAGCAGATCGAAGACCTCCGCCTGGAGCACTTCGAGCGCCTCCGGACCCTCGCCGACATGCTGCGCACCGCCTACCGCGGCTTCCGGGACGCCCTGCATCCACTGGGTGTTTCCCTGCATCCCCATCTGGAGAAACGGCTGCGATCTGTTGGCGCCCGTGGGGCGAGCCGCCAAGCCCTACCGTCCTTCCGGCGGCTGCGCTGGACGAAGCGTCGAAAACGGTCGCCAAGCGCTCTCGAAGCAGCGCGTTCATCTTGAGCAAGCTGTCTTGCTTTCGAGAGCGCCGTGTTTGATCTCGGCGCGCCACGAGAACGCCTTCGCGCCAGGTGGACGGTTTAAGCGGCGAGGTTGACACCGCCGCCGACAGCGTGTCCATGATGAAGCGCCCGCTCTGCGGAAGCGAAGGCCGGGGAGGAGTGGCGAGACTCCCCGCCCTTTTGCCTTATGGCTGTTACCTATCAATGCAAACAAACTTTTGCTCTTTTGTTGTGAGTTTAAGCGATCTTCGCTTTAACTTTAACTTGAAATTGAGCGGGGCACCCGGCCGCCAAAGGTTTTAGGCTGAGCGTTACGCAAGCAAGTGGCGCTTCCTTAGGCATCTGGTTACTTCAACCCTTATGGCCTCTCAACCCGACTTAAACATTACGTGGCGGCGCTAGCTTCGGAAGTGGTCTGGTCATTTGGTGCCGCCGTTGGCGCATTGCCTGAACCGAGCCGACACACCGAGCTAGAGCCGCCTTCGTCGCCGCCTCGCACGGCGTAAGTTATAGCGTTTGCCTTTGCAACTAAGGGCCATTAGCCATAAGTACTTTCGCTACCAGCTTTCGACAGAATGTTTTCTAACAGACCTTTCTAAGGCTAAGCCACTGATCGCCAAAAAGCTTTAGACAGAGCTTTCCGTTGAAAGTGAGCGCTTTTTCCTCAGGCATCTGGTTACTTCAACCCTTATGGCCTCTTTGCGAACCGACCCTAGACATCGCGTGGCGAGAACTTAGCTTCCGGAAGTGGTCTAGTCGCCGGTGCCGCTGTTGGCGCATTGCCTAGACCAAGCCGACACACCAGGCTAGAACCCGCCTTCCGTCCGCTTCGCCTCGCCCAACCGCGAGTCGTAGGCGCTCGTCCTTGCAACTAAGGGGCCATCTGCCTTGAGTACTTTTTCGCTACCGGCTTTCAACAGAATGCTTTCTAACAGACTTGAGGCGAAAAAAAGCCGATGCCCACAAGAGGCAGAACTTATCTCTTATTGAAGATGGCTTTGTACAATCAGACCCCAGGCGGCGAAGAAGAAGACCTGCCGCTCGGCTCCAAGGAAAACCGAAAAAAAACTCTTGGATTTGCTACCTACGGGTAGAACTTCCTCGGTACTTTCGGCGTTCAAGTGTTAGCCAATTCGCGACCGTCCTCGAATCTGAACTGGCCGAGCTTGGGCGGGAGGCCCAAACCACCTTGAAGGGCCCTCCACGGGGAGACAGTTTATTGCGCCCGCTTGCGCTTGGATTTTCTTGCGAGAATGAGGTCGCCCACTGCCGGTGTTCTCACACACCCGCCTTGCTTAGTAGCAGCGCGGCCTGCTGATACTTGGCGGCCCGGATCGCCGCCTGTCTCGGATCTCCTCCGGAGATTTACTTCATCTGCGCGGTCGAGTCTTGATCTTCGCTGAGCGCCGCCACTCTTGGGGAGCGGGCGAGCTCGATAGGAACACCGCCTCGAGCCATACACGGGAAGAAGGGGTCTCGTTGGTGGCTCTGTTGGGAGTTGTCCGCAGCGCCCATATCTGATGGGAACTTCTTCCGCCCAGCGCTTGCAGCGCTTCTCGGTGATCGAGCGCCCTTGTCTTGAGCCCTTTGAGTACTTCGCGTTCGCCGCTCCACTTGCCCATTGCTCTTCGGATCGCGGCGGAGGCAAAAGCACGACAGTACCCAACTCTTCGCACCGATCTTGAAATCAGCGCTTTTGGCGGCGCCGTTATCGATGATGATTACATTGGCGGCGCGAATCGGACGAAGATGCTCTTCATAAACTTGATAGCCGCTGCGGATGTGATCGCCGGGACGGCGAGCTTCAACCCACTTAGTGAACTTGTCGATGGCGGCGAGCAGATGAGTATATCCTCCGTTGCGCCCAGCGAACAGGCCAGAATATCCAGCCCCGACCGCGAATGGCGGGGAGGCGGAGCGGTTTGCGGCGCTGGGCGGTCGGTGGATTTGCTTAGCGTGAAATTGGCGCGCCGCATCTCCTCACCAGCTCGAAGGCATCACGGAGGCGATGGCCAATAGAAACCGTGGCGAAAGGCTTTCCCAACCAACGCGGCTCACTGAATGGCTCCGCACATGCCTCCATGGATCTCGGAGAAATTTCACTCCCGCTTCGAGTGGCGCGCCGGTAGAACTCCATTTGCGCCTGGCGATACAGGTCCCCACCTACCGGCGTGGCGCTTGGCTTCTTGCGCTATCTTCTCGGCCAGCAGCGTCATCGTCGAGGATCACTCCATCCGCGGTAGGCTGAGATCGGATCCATCCGCGACCTTCCGGACGAGTGTGGCGGCGTTACGTACATTATCGCCGGCGTACTCCGCTGGCGGCGTTTCCGTCTCAACCGCCTCGGCAGGTTCTTCGCCTCCTCCCTCTATCCGGGGGCTGCGGCGAGATTGGTGGCGTCTCCTCGAAGGTGGGGCTGCGTCGAAAGCGTCATCCCGCCCGAGTGGGGGCTGCGGCGGGCGGTGCGTAAGTCTTTCTTCAAAGACCCGGCGGAACAGGTGCCCTTGGCGAGGCAATCAGGGGCAGTTCATCCGCCATGTAGTTGTCGCGGCGAGGATGTGCACGGCCCAAACCCTCAAAGTGCCGCTCAACGGCGCACCTCCGCCGGTAGAGCGCCATAGCGGGATCCGGCGGAGAAATCCTTCCTCGCTGGTTGATGACCAGGAGAGAGTCGCCTTTACTTGTAGCCGCGGATGCCAAGGGTCGAAACCACCTGTGCCGGCGAGCGATCCTTCATACTCGCGGCGTTGTTGGTGGCGCGAAGTCCAACACCACCAGTGCGGATGACATCGCGGTGGAAGACACCGACGGCGCCGCCCACCCCCTCCGGCGGAATGAGCCGTCGAAGAAGAGTCCGGCGAGGAGGCCGGGTATCTTCGACTTCCGTGTCCGCGAGTCCACTCGTGATGAACTCCGCGAGCTTGCCCTTTGATGGCCATTCGGGGCGAATTTAAGATCGAATTCCGCCCGCTCCATGGCCCGCTTGCGTCGACCCGTCGCCTCGCGGTTGAAGGATCTCCGCAAGGGATACTTGGTCAACACCGTGACTTCGCCCCAGAAGTAGTGGCGTAGCTTCGGGATGCCGTCGGCGGCGTAGAGCATCTTCTGGTCTTGTGAATACCTTGTTTGGCGTCGTGGAGGACCTTCTTGGCGTAGTAAATGGGCGCTGACGCCCTCTCTCTCGCCACCGACACCGCGTTGACCGCTGGGGGTTTGCGCGGCGTAGAGGATCAGCGGCTCGCCGGGTGCAGGCGACTAACGCAGGCGGGAGGTAAGATACTTCTTGGACCGTCGAGCGCCTCCTGCGCCTCCGCCGTCCACTCGGCTGGTTGGTCTTCTTTAGGAGCTTGAGCAATGGGAGACTTTTGTCCCCAGGCGAGCTATCATGACCCGGGAGGTCAAGCGACCCACCAAGCCTTTGCATCTGCCCGAAATCGCGTCGGGGCTTCATGTTCTCGATCATTGCAATCTTGTCGAGGTTCGCCTCAATCCCGTCTGGGAGGCGAGGAATCCCAGCGGTTTGCCCGGCGGAACGGCGAACACGCATTTCTCTGGATTAAGCTTGATGCGATACTTCCTCGGGTTGGCGAAGGTTTCTTCCGGTCGCGGTCAACTCCTCCGCCTTCTTGGACTTCACTACGGATCGTCGGCGTACACCTCCGAGTTCCGCCCTATTTGGGAGCGGTGGCGATATGCATGGCCCGCCGATAGGTTGGGCCGCGTTCTTCGATCCGAGCGCCATCCTCGTATAGCGATGAGCGCCCGTGGGCGTAACGAAAGCGATCTTGTCTTCATCTTCTTGACCATGCTAATCTGGTGGTACCAGTGCGCATCCGAAGCTTCTGTTGCTTTCGCACCCGCAGCTTAGTCGGCGATGAGATCGATGCGGGGCGGCGAGTCTGGATCGCCGAACACGCCTTGTTGAGGTCGGTGAAGTCCACGCACATCCTCCAACGCCCGTTGGATTTCTTGACGAGGACGGGGTTCGCGAGCCACATGGGATGGGCGACACTGCGGACGACCCCCGCCCTCAAAAGCTTGTCCACCTCTGGCGGATAACTTCTGGCGCTCCACCGGCGCTTCGGACCTTACGCATGACGGTCGCGCGCCGGAAACGTCGCCAATTGTGCTCAATCACCTCCTGAGGACCCGGCCATGTCGGACGGTTGCCACGCAAACCGTCTGCGTTAAATCGGAGAAGGAGGCAGCGCGCTTTCCTATTTGGCGCCGAAGGCGCCCACCGAACGGTCTTCGCGGGTCGACTTCGCTCAGGAGACCGCCTTAACCTCCGCGAGACGAACCGGGAGGCACGGGTCTTCGCCGAGGAGCTCCCAGTCGAAGCCTCGGCCTTCAGGCACCGTCGCCCCGCCAGCGCGCGTCCTTGTCGCGATGGGCGCCTCGGCGGTCCACTTTCAAACGATGGGGCGGTGGCCGGGATCTTCACCACCATATGCGCATAGTGGCACACCGCCATGAACACGGTCGGCGCCGGCCGACCTAGTATGGCGTTGTAGGGAGGTCGAAGTCCGCCACCTCGAACTCGAGCATCTCGGTGCGGAAGTTGTCGGAGCCTCCGAAGGTTACCGGGAGGCGATCGCCCGGTAGACGGACTCAGCCCTCGGTGCGATGCCGAAGAAAGGGAGCGTTGGGCGAAGCTCCCGCGGCTGGATCTAGAGCGCCGTGGCGACCCGGGCGGACAGGAGGTTGAGGGAACTCCCTCCGTCTACCAGCACCCGCCCTAGCTTTACATTCCGAACCGTGGGTGCAACCACGATCGGGAGATGCCCAGGGCCAGCGGTACTGGTTGGGTGATCGGCCTGACTGAACGCGATCGGCTGCTCCGACCACGCCACCGTACCTCACCGACCCAAAGGCGAACGCGGCGGCGGCACCACCCTCATCGCCGCGCTTAAAGCTAGCGTCGCGGCGGATAAATGGCGAACGCCGTGGATGGCGGCAACCTCGCTCCGCTCCGCTGCTGAAAACCAAGCGAAACATCTCCTTGCCCTTGCCCTGCTGCCGGACGCTGCTGCTGCTCGTGGACTCGCTTGTCCACCATCTTGCTGACGACATGGAAATCCGCCAAGTCGTGGGAGTTGTTGCGGTGAATGGGACAGTAAGGTCTTCCGTCCCACTCACGGGGGCGATGATCTCGCCCTTCGTCGCGGCCGCGAGGCCGTCGCGCCCGCAGCGTCGCCGTAACCGCCGCCTCGGCCGCCCTCGAGGACCGTTCCCGCGGCGCGCGACCTCCTCCTCTTTTACGCCCGCCGCGCCCATTGCGCGGTAGCGCGATCGTCGTCGTCGTCGTCGTCGCGCTCGGCGGCCATGACCTGCCGGTCTCGGCCGCCTTTGCGCTTCTTCTTGTCCTTGCCGCGGGGTTCCTCGAGGTTCTGCCGCCGCCCGCGGTGGCCCGCCAGCGCGCCGGGCGGATCTGACTCTCCGCTGAAGGCGCGACTTGTCGCCAAGGTGAAAACTCCTCCGTCGTCTTGATCTTGCGGGTGGCCATCTTCTCTTTGACCTTGGGGTCTCGGGCGCCTCTCTGAATGCGTGACCACGGCATCGATGGAAGATGTCGGGGATGGTGTTGCGGACTGGTGAGCGCCCGAATATAGTCGCGCGGCGACTCTCCCTTCTTCTGCTCCCGTTGTGGAGGTCGTCTTCTACCGGGCTGCTCGAAGGTGCCACAGAAGTTGGTGACGAAGAGCTCAGAAACTCCTCCATGACCCCACGGACTCGGGCGGGTTCATGAGCCATGGCGGGCTCTGCCGGTGAGACCCGCGGGAAGTAGTTCGCGAGAACCTTCCCGACCCTCGATCGGCTGCATTACCGTCGTATAGATCTGCAAAAATTCGCCGGGGTTGGTGGAGCCGTCGTATTTTTCGATGGGGCGGACGAAACCGTTCCGCCCCTTGGGCCAGCGCGACTCCTTAGAAAAGCGCGGCACCCAGCGTCGGAACCTCCTGCTCTGGGCCTTGGTCCTCGCCCGCCGCCCCGTCGCCTAGGCGGCGCCGAGAAGCGCCACCCTCACCGGCGGGGCAGCTATCGGGAGCCCTCTTGCTGGCCCCCACGTGCGGCAGCAGCAATGTGATCGCCTTCGGTCGCGACCCCTGCGGAGCTTGTCACGCAGTCCTCTCCATGCAGCAAGTGGCGGTCCTCGGATGGGACCGGAGATCGCGGTCACCTGCGCTGCCGGGCCGAGCCCCGTAAAGTCGCGCTCTTGTCGTCTTAGCCCGCCCCTCCTCACGAGAGATCTCTGAGAGGGCGCGAGGGCAACAAAAACGGAGGGCAGCGAAGCGCGGTTCCCCGCCCCGAAACTGCACCACCGCCCAGGCGGCGTCTCATGTGGGCCAAGGCTGGCCAACCACGCGCCGCCCGAAGTCGGAGTTACCGGAACGGTGGGTTTTCAGCAAGGCCACGGCGCGTGGAGGTTCTGTTTGGAGTGCACTCCTCCAAGGCCAGCGCCGCCTAACAACCGAGGCGGCTTTCGCCAGGCTCCAACCCTAGGCGGGCGGCCACCGCCCGGGTGATCCACCGCCATCGCCGCGGCCGACTCCGTGGCCACGGCTCTCGCGGTCGCTTCCTGCACCATCGCGGACTGCTGCTCCGCCATCACCTCCTGAAGAAGGGTCGAAGAGCTCGAACCGATGCTAGCGCTCCCCTACCTGGCGCGCCACTGACGGCGTGTTCTCCGCTCAACCACCGCGGATCACACCCCTGGTCAGATTTTCAGTCTGCTAGCCAACTCGACCGAGCTCGATTCGATTCGAGCGTCGGGCACAGCAAGGAGCGACTCTCAGATTTACCCAGGTTCGGACCCCCTCGCGGGTAATAGTCCTACTCCTGCTGAGCCTTAGCTCTTTTCTGATTGTGGTTGAAAGGGAATGTGTTTACAGGGTGTTTTCGATGCACCAATGCTCGTGCTTCTCTAACGCACGAATGCACCTATGCTCATCTGCCCCTTCACCTCTCCTCTCTCCTCCCCTTTTATACAAGCTTTGGGCTGGCGGAGAGAGCCGAGGGAGTAGGCGGTGCAGATGCTTCGATTACTGCGACAAGACCACGACAGAAGAGGCAAAAGCGCCCTTGCCCACGCCTTGCTTGCGGCCGCCCTCGCGTGCCATAAGTGGCCTCGACCCTGCAGTCACACGGTGAGTCTGCGGGTGGGGCCACTGCTCTCCTCGACGACAGGCGGCCTCCTCAAGCAAACCTTCTCTCTGCCGGTCAATTCTTCTGCGCCAGTGATGGCCTTCAGACACAAAGGGTCACTATGGCGGTAATCATTTCTTCCTCTATCTATCCGCGTGATGTCTCATTAAATCGCCGTCCTTCCTGGCGGGGAGCCTTGGCCAAGACTCATACGCAATGCTCCTGCCCTTGCCTGGCCCCTTGCCGAGCGCGGGCCCTCGCTGGTCTCCGGAGGGCTCATGCCTTGCCCTTTGGCGCGTGGGGCCCTCGCCTCACCGTCGGAGGGGCTCGCCCACGCACCCGCTGGGCGCGTGGGGCCCTCGCCTTGCCGTCGGAGGGGCTCGCCCACGCGCCCGCTTTGGCGCGTGGGGCCCTCGCTGCCGTCGGAGGGGCTCATGCGCTTGCCTTTGGCGCGCGGGGCCCTCGCTTGCCGTCGGAGGGGCTGCCCCACGCACCCGCTGGCGCGTGGGGCCCTCCTAGCCTCTGAGGGGCTCGCCAGCATGCTGGGGCCTTGCTCGCCCGCTGACGCGTGGGGCCCTCTGACCTCTGAGGGGCTCGCCCACCTGGCTGGGGCCTTGCTCGCCCTTTGACGCGTGGGGCCTCCCCCTCCTCTGAGGGGCTTGCCCACGCGCTGGGGCCTTGCTCGCCCGCCTGACGCGTGGTGCCCTCCTGGCCTCCTGAGGGGCTCGTCCACTCGCTGGGGCCTTGCTCTCCCGCCTGACGCGTGGGGCCCTCCTGGCCTCTTCGTACCCCGGTATTTATTACACCGACAACAACAATCTGATGGCACTATTAAGATAACAATCTCAGCAGTGTCTCGGAGTAGGTCAATCCAACCATCCGTGTTCTTTAACACGTGTCGACATTATTGATTCGATATACGCAATATCTATGGTATGTGAAACAATATCATCAATCAATACATGTGCTGATCAATCATTACTGCTCCTCATAATGATTCTGGATCAGAGATCAGCTTAGAATAATGTCATACAAACAATGTGCCTCACAACCAAGTCATACTTGATGAACAAAGTTATGACCATTATTCATGGAACCTGATAAGCTAGTTATCGAAAAGTATATGAACAAAGACGTATTACACAATCATCTCATGATTGATCTAGGGCATATTCCCTTCAATCTCCCACTTGCACTAGAGTTAATCATGCAGGTATCGGATACCCATGGCTCTTGTGTGCGCCTCATGCTTGGGTTGTGGAAGGGGCTTTGTCAGCGGATCAGCCACGTTTAGATCTATGTGCACTTTGCAAATCTTCACGTCACCTCTGTCGATGATCTCTCTGATCAGGTGGTACCGCCTGAGTATGTGCTTGGACTTTTGGTGAGACCTAGGCTCCTTAGCTTGTGCAATGGCACCACTATTGTCACAATAGAGGTCCACTGGACAGGAAGCACTAGCGATAACTCCCAACTCAGAAACAAACTTTTTGATCCAAACCGCCTCCTTTGCTGCTTCAGAAGCTGCAATGTACTCGGCCTCCGTCGTGGAATCAGCTACTGTCTCTTGCTTAGAACTTGTCCAGCTCACTGCCCCACCATTGAGACAGAATACAAACCCGGATTGCGAACGCGAATATTCCTTGTCGGTTTGGAAGCTAGCGTCGACATAACCCTTTATGACGAGCTCCTCCTCTCCTCCAAAAACCAGAAACATCTCCCCAGTTCTTCGCAAGTACTTGAGGATGTTCTTTACAGCTATGCAGTGACATTCACCGGGATTCAATTGGTATTTGCTCATAACACTTATAGCGTATGAAACATCAGGGCGCGTACACAGCATGGCGTACATGATGGATCCAATAGCGGAGGCATATGGAATCGCACTCATTCTCTTTAGCTCATCGAGCGTCGAGGCACCTTGAGTCTTCTTTGAGACTTACACCATGAGACATTGGCAAGAATCCTTTCTTCGAGTTCTGCATAGCAAACCGATTTAGGACCTTGTCAATGTAAGTACTTCGGCTTAATCCAATTAGCCTTCTCGATCTATCTCTATAGATCTTTATCCCTAAAATGTAAACCGCATCTCCCAAATCTTTCATTGAGAAACTCTTTCTCAAATAAGATTGAACAGCGTCTAACATTGGAATATCATTCCCGATCAACAGTATGTCATCTACATATAGGACCAGAAACACAAGTGCGCTCCCACTAACCTTCTTGTAAATACACGACTCTTCCTCATTCTTGATGAAGCTAAACTCTTTGACCACTTCATCAAAACGAAGATTCCAACTCCGAGATGCTTGCTTCAGCCCATAAATAGACCTCCGAAGCTTGCATACCTTGCTAGCATTTAAAGGATAGACAAAACCTTCGGGCTGTACCATGTACACGTCCTCGCTTAGTTTTCCATTTAGGAAAGTCGTTTTGACATCCATTTGCCGAATTTCATAATCATGATACGCGGCAATCACTAACATGATCCTGATAGACTTCACCATGGCAACAGGCGAATAAATTTCATCACAGGCAACACCATGAATCTGCTTATACCCTTTTGCTACCAAGCGCGCCTTAAAGATGTGAACATTTCCATTGACGTCTATCTTTTTCTTAAAGACCCATTTGCACTCGATAGTTTTTACACCATTAGGCAGATCAACCAAGTTCCAAACTTGATTATCATACATGGACTTTATTTGGGATCTCATGGCCTCTAGCCATCTTTACGAGTCCGATCCACCATTCTTCCGCATAATCCTTAGGCTCATCATTGTCCAACAATAACCGTCCACGCTGCTCCGTTATGAGAAACATAAACCTCTCGAGTCGACTTGCCCTCTCGGATCTCGTGGGGTGGCGCCTCAACCTCGGCTCAGCAACAACTTGCTCGTCGGGTTGAGAGTCGGCAGGAGTCAAACATTTTCAGGTGTTTCCCGAATTTCTTCAAGTTGCACCCTGCTCCCACTGGCTCTTTCGGAAAACTATTTTTCTGGAAAGATACCATCTTTTGCGACAAACACTTTGCCCTTTTCTAGGTTATAAAAATAATAACCACCGGATGTATCCCTTGGATACCCCACAAAGAAGCATTTATCCAATTTGGCGTGAAGCTTATCGGGCGTCATCGTTTTACATAAGCCGCAGCCCCAAATCTTTAGAAAAGACAACAGGGACGCCTCCCGACCATATCTCATATGGCGTCTTCTCCACGGAGTTTTGATGGAACCCTATTTAAAGTGAGCGCAGCGGTTTCTAGAGCGAGTCCCCAAAATGACAAAGGAAGATCAGTCCGACTCATCATAGACCGCACCATGTCCAACAAGGTTCAGTTCCTCCGTTCCGATACACCATTCCACTCAGGCGTCCCAGGTGGAGTCAATTGCGGAACAAATCCACAAGGGTTAATTTCACTGTTGCCATTATTAAACAGCCCGGAAGCAGAAATGCCATTTTTCGATCGCCTCAAACAGCAACGCCATTTTAACAGGTTTCCCCTCCCAAACGTGCCATTACGAGGCATTACAAGGCAATACATGTCTCAGATACACTAGAAATACGGTATGAAGTGTGGGTCCCACCTGTCAGCCCCTCAATCACCTTCTTCCTCAATCCTCGTCGTCCCCTCCTCTCTCTCTTTCCGGGGCTCGGCCGGACCACACCGCGGCGAGGCGTAGCTCTGCGTGGGCGGCGTTGGGGATCATGGCAACAAGCGGAACGTGATGGCAGCGGCGGCGGCGCGCCCTGGGCGCCTGTGCAACGCAGCAGGGCTAACGGCGCTGGCTCGCCCGCGGTCTGGCGGCGGCAACGGGTGGAGGGTGTCGCGGGTAGGGGATGCTATGGGAAGGAGGAGGGCTCCACATCCTTACGCTTCGCTTCTGAATCGGAGATGGCGGCATGGCGGAGAACTGCGTCGGCGGCGGGTTGGTTTCCGCGAATTTGGCACGGAAAGTTGGGGAAAACCGAGTGGAGGAGGAGGCAAAGCTCGGAGACAAGCTCCGGGGCTCGAGCTCCACGGAAATGGCGGCCGAGCCGTCTTCTTCGACTCGGCGACGTGGAGTGGTGGTGCGGTGAGCTCCGCCGCCACGCGAGCTCCTCCGCCGCGTGCCTCGCCCGCCGTCGCACCTCCTTCGCTGCTGCACCTCCGCCAGCGCCTTGCCCAGCCCGGCCGCCAAGCAAGCTCCTCCGCAGGCCGGGAGAGAGAGAGAGGAGGCCCGTACACTAGAGAGGGAGGAGGAGGAGATGAAGGAAGAAGAAGGGAGGCCGTTGCCTGAGCCGCGGAGCTCGCCAGCCGGGAATCACACCGCCCGCGCCGCCCCGCGGAGGGAGCTCACGCCCTTGGCACTGAGAGAGAGAGAGAGAGAGAGAGAGAGAGAGAGGAGGAGGAGGAGGAGGAAGGAAGGGGGAGGAAGAAGAAAGGGGTAGAGTATGACATGTGGGACCCACACGTCATACCGTATTTCTAGTGTATTTGAGACATGTATTGCCTTGTAATACCTCGTAATGGCACGTTTGGGAGGGGAAACATGTTAAAATGGCATTGCTGTTTGAGGCGATCGAAAAATGGCATTTCTGCTTCCGGGCTGTTTAATAATGGCAACAGTGAAATTAACCCATTCCACAACTCTTTAGATGATCGCCAAACTCTTGGCTCAAATATTCACCTCCACGATCAGATCGCAGAAATTTGATTGTCTTGCCCAAATGATTTTGTACCTCATTCTGAAACTCCTTGAACTTTTCAAAAGATTCAGACTTATGCCTCATTAGATAGATATAGCCATATCTACTAAAATCATCGGTAAAAGTAATGAAATACCGAAAACCACCACTGGCCTCAACACTCATCGGTCCACATACATCCGTATGTACGAGGGCCAACAAGTCACTCACCCTCTCACTGTGACCAGTAAAGGGTGTCTTTGTCATCTTGCCAAGTAGACAAGATTCGCATGTGTCAAAAGATTCAAAATCAATTGAACCAAGAAGACCATCTTTATGGAGCTTCTCCATGCGTTTCTTACCTATATGGCCTAAGCGACAGTGCCATAGATAAGTGGAATTCAAATCATCTGTTTTGAGTCTTTTGGCATTAACGTTATAAACATTTGCATCATCAAGATCCAGCACATACAACCCATTCACCAATGAGAAGTTACCATAGAGCAAACCATTGAAATAAATAGAACAACGCTTGTTCTTTATTACAAAGTCATAACCATCTTCTTCCAAACATGAAGAAGAAATAAGGTTTTGCTCAAGGCAGGAATATAATAACAATTATTAAGTTACATGACTAAACCAGACGGTAATGGTAAGGAATAGACGCCGATAGCCAACGCAGCAACCTTTGCTCCATTGCCGACGCAAATATTCACCTCTCCACTTGCACAGCTTCGAGTCCTACTAAGCCCCTGCAACGATTTGCAAGTATGAATCATTGATCCGGTATCAAATACCCACGATTCATTAGGACAAGTTGCAAGATTAATTTCAATAACATTAATACCTGAAGATGAAACAGTTCCATTCTTCTTGTCTTCCTGATACTTGCTGCAGTTCCTACGCCAATGACCTTTCTTATGGCAGTAGTGACACTCGTTAGAATTCCCAGGGCCACTCTTCTTGGGCTTCACAGCTGGCTTAGGTTTCGGATCTTGGATCACATCCTCACCGTTCCCTTTGCCCTTGCGTTTCCTTTTCTTATCCTTTTGAACCATCATCACATGACTAGGGCCTTTCTTAATGCTCGCTTTCGGCTGCTTCACATCCCATGCAAATTTCGGTCGGGTCTTCTCCAGGCTATTCATATGAAAGTTCAAAATGAATGGCTCAAAGCTCGCAGGGAGCCACTGGAGAATCACATCCGTGGCCAACTAAACTTTTAAGGGAAAGCCAAGTTTCTCCAGGCTCTCAATGTAACCAATCATCTTGATCACATGAGGACTAACGGCGGCTCCTTGATTAGTTTGCACGCAAAGCAGGGCTTTGGATATCGATATCGTTCAGCCCTAGCTTGGTTCTCAAACATGCCCTTAAGACCCTCAATCATAGTATGTGCATCAGCATGCTCATACTGCTTTTGCAGATTAGAGTTCATAGTGGCTAGCATGAGACAACTAACATCAAGAGCATCGTTAGTGTGCTTCTCATAAGCACGCTTTGTCGTGGTGGTGCATTATCAACCGCCAGCGAGGATATGGCTCCTCTAGCACATATTCCTTTTTCTCTTGCTTGAGAACGATTCTCAAGTTTCGATACTAATCCATAAAATTTGTCCCATCGAGTTTTTCCCTCTCAAGGACCGAACGCAAGTTAAAACCAGGGTTTGTATTGACATTGCGTGCCATCTACACAACAAAATAAATAAGCAAAGTTTTAGCACTAGGTTCATGTTAATCTTCCATTAAACAATTTAATAAAAGATGCTCCCACTAAAATCACTTTCCCTCTGGTGCATTTTACAAGGACAAGATCCATAGTCGAAAGTTCTAGAGTTACCAAAGAACCTAGACATAGGTAGGCAACCCCTTGCGAATCACATCATACGTGACTCTTGTTTGTTGGACGCCATTTGATGCCCCGGCTCCAACATAGATACCCTGGGACCCAAAACCCTTTTGTGCTAGCCCCATGTTGACACAAAAACGAGGGTTTTTGTGAACACACGTGCAGAAGCGTCGATTCAATGATCGCGTCGCAACTCAAACCAAGCGTGCCAGTTGATTTGACCTATGAATCAATAAGGGGAGAATTATCAGCAATATAAACCTAATCGGCTTTTTAAATAGCCAGATCAGGTCATCTGTAATCGGTTTCTTCCTTAACCGATTACAGGATCTATTGGCTTATTGCCAGATAGAGCACATAAATTTAAATAGGCATTCAAATCTAAATCTTTCGCTTATTTTTGGTATTTTACGACAACATCAGCGATAAACCCTAATATCAATATATCAGGTTTAACCAAGAAACAGATTGAACAGATTGGTCAGGCCAAGACAGTGCTCAAGTCTAAATCCAAGATATAAACCAATAAACTGATTTAAAGGTTTAAAGACTGATAAAGGTAAATGCAATACTGATCGGTAAACGTTCCCACAAGCGAAATCCTAAACATGGCATATACAAGATCGATTGAACGAGACAGTTGCATATATCAAATTCGGGAAAAGCATATGAAATATTTAACAATCGGCATTACAGAATAAATACACATTGCAGATCGATCAAGTCGAGACAGTACAATATGCGAAAACATGGCAAAGATCGGTAAATCCCGAGACAGTCTAACATGGTTCGTATACATGAGATCAAATTGATACAGCCATGCATGCGGGTTACAAGGAGAGAATCGATTATCCCATCGAGATAGCTCTACCTGCGAGTGGAAGCCTTTCGACGAGGTCGATCGGGTTCGAAAAGTGGGTTTTTGTGTATTGAGTGTTGTTCTTTTTCTACGAGGCTTAAGGTCCTATTTATACTATTACAATACCGACACCGATACGACCGAATTTTCCGGTGTGCGCTCCGATCGTATTCCTTCCGAAATCTTGTGTGTCGGTATTCTTCAATAGTCTCTCCTTCTTTGCCGATCAGACCCAACTCCAGATTCAACCTGAAATTCCGATTTTACCCTTCATTATCACATCCGATTTTCCTGCCAAATTTGGGTGTCAACATATGCCCCTAAGTTTGGCAATGAGCTCTCTCATTCGTTAAACTTTTTAAGTAAAAATCGGATTTACCATACTAGATCATTTCACATTTTTACCCCGTGATGTTTTGCTTTCGGCCCATGTGGAGAACATGTGTCAACCCAATAGACAATATAAGCCGAAACCGTAACGCCGAAACACGCGGTAAAACCCTAGTTTTTACCACAGCTATAAATAGTGCACCATTCGCCGTCACTTTCACGCTCTCCCATTCGCGCACGGCTCTCGCATAGGAATTTCCAGAGCCCTCAAGACTCCCAGTGCACAGTTCCTCCAATTCTCAATCGGGATCATGTCTCAGGTACTAATTCACCACTCAGACTCTGAAGCCTTATACTCTTTAGGACCAGTAGGAGACCGAGATCCATCGGATTTTATATTCCATTCAGTAGCGAGACTCCCTTATTTGCTGAAAAGCTCAAGGTCAATAGTCGGAAGTCGGCTTTTAGATCCCGCCTAACCCGATCAAGGGATATAAGGACCGGCTTATTCGGTCTATGATCGTAAACAAGAGCAATGGGACGAACTAGGAATAACCGATGCCATCCTTCTTTCCTTATCTCCGCCACCAGCAGATGAACCCTTTATGGCAGCATCGGCCTATTTTTGGTGTGATACCGCAAATGCTTTTCTTTTCCCAACCGGACCCATTAGCCCTACACTCTTAGATGTAGCGATGCTAACCGATCTAAGTCCCGATGGCGAAATGCTATCGGCTTTTGATCTGCCTGCCACGCTAAAACCGGTTCCCGAAAAACTTTGGTCGGCAAAGAATATATCGAGACTCACCAAAAACCGGTAATGTAGAAGACGAAGAGCACATTGCCTTCCTTAACATGTGGCTCGATCGGTTTTTCTTCTGTGGGCAATCTCTAAGCCCTAGAAAGGTTTACCAAGGGGTAGCCGAGGCACTGGCATCAGGCCAAAAATTAGCAATCAGCAAATACCTGTTAGGAGCCACCTATCGGATGATGCATGAGATCAGGGAAGGTCTCTGCTCAAAGAAAGCAGATTATTCAGTCGGTAACTTAGGCTAGGCGGTCCTTTCTGGTTTGTCGGAATGTTCCTGAAGCTCCAAATATACAACTCTCTCGGAGAACTGGACTTTAGCTTGGAATTTCCGAACGAGAAAAATTCCGACAACAGCGAACGCCCCTGCAGATCATACGGTGAGATGATATCAATGAACTGCAACAGGAAACGCTTGAACGAATACGACCTCTCCCACTCCATGGTCGCATTCTATACCATGTCTGAATCGGAATACGTGGCCGAGCAGTTCAACCCGTACACTGAATTGGGCAAATACCCAGTACACTCCTTTTTCCGATTCGCCAGCACTCTAAAAGGTGAATCTTTATCAACCTATAAAGAATTTATCTCTCCCAGCATCTGCTTTGCTATTCTGAACACAAGAACTCATTTGAAGAAACCTTCATACGAATTTTACCACCCAGCCGTGGTTGCTCGACAGTTCAATCTCGGGCAGGAAATTCCTGATCTCTTTATATACCGTCAGCTGAACACCAGGGATGAGTTGAACTCCCAATCAGCTTATGGCATTCTGTTTGCTGCCTAATTGGACTTCAAGATGCCATCGGAATTCATCATGTGGGCCAACACCTCATCGGCGTTTGATAACTGGTGGGAAGCCATCGCCAAAGACATTTATGCGTCCAAAGGCGGAGCTGCAACCTTAATCGAACGGGTCACTGGCCAAAAAGAAACCTGCAGACCCAACTGGCCTAAGATCGCTGGTATGGCCGAGTCTTCATCAGAATCGGAAACAAGTAGCAGTGATAATTCCAGCTCTTCCGATTCCAATGATGCAAAAGATGAAAAAGAGGAAAAATTCTTCCGAGTCTGGTCCTTCCTCATCGGATTCAGATAGCGAAAGAACAGAATCTCAAAACCATGCGTCTTCTTCTAACCGCGAGGTCATTAACTTGCATGCGTCTACCGACTTACATCATCATTTTCCGATTACTAATCTGTCACTGCTTCTATTTCAGAGTGGAGACAAACGCCCAAGAGCCAAGGTCATCGGAGAAGCAAATGGTCACCCATTCGACAAATAAATCCGCAAGATCGACATCGCCTGTGGGCCTCCCAAAGAACCCAAGAAAAGAGGTAAAATCGGCTTAATACGCATAATTCTTGCAAATATCCGATTCCGAACACTTTAATTAACAGGGAGGTCTGAAGGCGAAGTCGGCGTAAAGAAGAGAGTATCCACCAAGAAGCGGCGAACCCAAAAGGTGCGTACACCCGATAGCACCGAGTCGGTATGTGACACTGTAAGCCCTTGCTTCTCACCCAAATTTCCAACATGACATCCTATCGGTTTCACCTTATCGGAATTTTAACTTTAGGACACCTCCCCCATCTCCAAAAAGAAAGAGGGCACACCTGCTCCCCCACCGGCTTCACAGACGCCTCCGGCCTTCAACCCGCAAGATGTAATCGGATTTTCCTCACGTCAATTTATGCAATTTCCAAAATCCGATATTTTGTAACTTAAAATATCTGTGCCCAGTACATGTTTCAACCTCGCAGCCCAACCCGAGTAACGGTGGTATCTACGCAGGTCATCACCTATGATGGGAAGAAAGACGACGAGCTCAACTTCGACCCATCCAGTATGGATTGGCTCGACGACGAGCTTGATTTCTTATCTTCGCCAGTCCGTCCGTCGTCACCCCCAATCGCCATCATTGATTCTCCTGCCCCTGAACCGTCCAAGAAGAATCGGCTTTCTCCAGATACTCTGGGGAAAATCAAGCAAATGTGGGAACTGGTGAACAACGAATCGGCTTTCCTGGCCAACCCTCTTGCCATCCGGGAAATAGCTGATTCCATCAAGGAGATCCTCCCCGAGCAAGTGGTCGCGGCCATCGGAAAACTGCTATCTCTCTCAGGCCAGAAGTCCGATTTTGATGCGGCGCTGGATCGGCTCCATCAGCGAGAAATCCTGAAGGATGCGATCATCCCGAGATTAGCCGAAGAGGATACCAATATCATCAATCGGATCCGGGACACGACCACCAGTGCCGCCGCCGCCATTTATGAATTCTGCGAGTAACTGGCCTGCGAGCCAAATTTCAAAACTCTCGTCATGTATGGATCGGTTTGTACCGATCGGAAAACATGGTTTCACTCTGCCCTTCGGGCCAAAACGATTGAGGCCTTCGCGCCTTTGTAATAACGCTTTTATTCAATCGTTTAAATATGCATGTTTATCTATAGGCGATTCATAGAATCGGCTTTGGCTCAAAAAGTGTCGAGTCAAATTCTTTAACAAGTCGAATACACTATAGGCGATTCTCCCAGAATCGGCTTTCACCCAACAGCAACGCGTTGGTTAAAATTCACCTATAGGCGACTCATGCGGAATCGGCTTTTAGCAAACATCAACTCAAGCTCCAACCCAAACACTAGGATAATACTTCTTTAGACATTTGGCATTAAGCACTTTACCGAAAACTTCTCCCTCAAGCGTTTCCAAAATATAAGCGTTTCCAGGGATAACCCGATTGACTCTGAATGGTCCTTCCCAATTTGGCGACCACTTTCCGTATTTAGGATCCCTTGAACCAATCGGCAAAAACGTTTTCCATACTAGCTCCCCCACTTCAAAAGCTTTCAGTACAACTTTCTTGTTATAATGTCGAGCAATTCTTTGCTTATCACGTTCAATATGTTCCAAAGCTCTTAGTCGAATCGCTACCATATCATCCAAATTATCCAAAGATCGATTCTTATAATCATCGATTTTACATTGTCTGTTCTTCAACCCTCGAGATCCAATGATAGCTTCAACCGCGTAATGACCTCGACCATAGACTAATTCAAACGGTGATACTTTCGTGGCTCCATGTTTAGCAATCCGATATGCCCATAGTGCATCCGCCAAAGTGTTATGCCAACCACGCGGCCTTTCATCGATTTTTCGCTTGATCAGTTTTATGGCACTTTTGATTGAAGATTCCGCCTGGCCGTTGGCTTGAGCATAATATGGCGATGAATTGATCGTCGTAATCCCCAGGCTTCGAGCATAATCCTGAAATGCCTTTGACATAAATACCGATCCCTGATCTGTAGTGATCGTCTGAGGAATACCGAATCGGTAAATTATGTGCTCCTTGACAAAATCGATTGCTTCGGTAGCAGTTACTTTCTTCAACGGTACGGCTTCAACCCATTTCGTAAAGTAATATGTTGCTACCAAGATGTACCGATGCCCTTTGGACGAAGAAGGAAATATTTCTCCGATCATGTCAATTCCCCATCCTCTAAAAGGCCACGGCTTCACGATTGGATGTAAAATTGATGCAGGTGCATGCTGAATATTTTCGAACCTTTGGCAATCTTTGCAAACCTTGTAGTATTTAACACAGTCCTCCACCATTGTTGGCCAGAAATACCCCACGCGCTTCAACATCCATCTCATCTTGTATCTTTGATCGATGCGTTCCGCACAACCCTTCGTGAATTTCTCTCGATTGCAACCTTTGCCTCCTCTTCATTCGTGCACTTAAGCAATAAACCATCAAAACTCCGATAGTATAATTTGTCACTTATTAAAACATACCTTTGAGCTCTCCTTTTAAGCTTCCTATAGGCTTTTATTGGGATCTTTCAAATAACCGATAATCTCCTTTGCCATCCTATCGAACCGGATTTTCAATCGAATAATCTCCAATTTCATGATCGGTAATTTATAACCCGATGCCTCTTGAGCTAAATCATTGGCTTCACAATTTCATTCTCTCTAACATGATGAATAGTAAACACATTGAAATACTTAACCAAATCGAAGCTCTTTCTAGATATTCCGAAGCGAGATCACTATGACATTCATATTTACCGATCATTTGAAAAACTACCAACTGTGAATCTCCGAACACTTCTACCGCGATAGCACCAAATGAATTAGCCACTCCAATCCTTGGATCAATGCCTCGTACTTCTACGATTGTTAGTCAACCCAAAATCCACCGTGACACTGAATCGGTAAGGAACACCTCCAGGGGACACTATGAAAATACCGATGCCACACCCTTTCTCACAAACAGATCCATCAAAGAACATCACCCAAGACAAAAGAATAGAAAGATTGACATCTTGGTGGTGCGTGATGAAATCGGCTAACACCGCCTTTGACAACTTTCGGAGATTCGTATATCACGTCAAACTCGATGAGAGTATATGCCCATTTGCCAAGACGCCCTTTGATAATCGGAGCATTAAGCATATATTTAATCACATCGGTTTGACAGACTACTTTGCATTCAACGCCCAGCAAATAATGTCTCAGTTTAGTGCAAGCAAAGTACAAGCAAAGGCAATACCTTTCTACCACCGTATCGGGTTTTCGGTCCAATAGCTTTACGCTCAAATAGAAAATTGCATGCTCCTTACCATCAACTTCGACGGACGAATCGCCCTATCGCTTTATCCGATCTGACCAGATATAATTTGAATGGTAAATTTCCTTTGGGGCAACGAGCAATGAGGGTTAATCGATATTCCTTAATATTATCAAATGCTTTTTGCTGTTCCGATCCCCAAACAAACTTATCGGCATTTTTCAACTTAAGCAACGGCGAAAACGGGATGATTCTTTCCGATAAATTTGAAATAAACCTCCTCAAGTAATTGAATTTACCGATGAGCTCTTGTGAACGAACCTTTGAATCTGGAGGTTTAGTATTTAGAATCGCCTTCACTCGATCAGGGTGAACTTCAATCCCTCTCTGATGTACCATAAACCCTAAGAACTTGCCGGCTGATACTCCAAAAGCACATTTTTTCGGATTCATTTTCATGCCATACTTCCGAAACCGATCCAGGACGGTCACGATATCAGCCAAATGTTGCTCCTCCTCCTGGGATTTAATCACCACATCATCGATATAAATTTCAACTAGTTTACCGATTAAGTCATGGCAAATCAAGTTCATTCCTCTCTGATAGGTAGCTCCAACACTGATCAGCCCAAAAGTCATTACGACCCATTCAAACAAGCCGATAGAATCAGGACATCTAAACGCAGTCTTGTTCACATCCCCTTCGGCCATAAAGATCTGATTGTAACCAGCATTGCCATCCAGAAACCGATAATCCGATTGCACGAGGCGTCAATCAATCGATCAAGAATCGGCATTGATACTCATCTTTGTATGTTGCTTTATTCAAATCCGAAAATCGATGCATACTCAATTTTATCGTAATCCTTCTTCCCCACTGGCACAATATTAGAAATCCAATCGGCATACTTACATGGCCGAATAAATTTTGCTTCTAACAACCTCTGAATTTCAGCCTTTACTTGATCGTAGATTTTCCAACTAATCCTCCTTGGCGATTGTTTTATCGGCGAAATCCGTGTTTCATCTTAATTTTGTGTTCAACTATGGATCGGTCTAAACCAGCATTTCATGATATTCCCGGTAAACAATCAACTCGATCCTTGAGCATCTGAATAAGCCGATCCTTATATTCCCGCGGCAGCTTTTTACTGATGTAAGTGGGCCTCTCTTTACCATCGGTTCCAATATCGACTTTTTCCAGCTCATCAGCCGATATGAATCCTTGGCCCATCTTATATTCAATTTCCTCTAGAGCCGCGGTTCCCATAAAAAACCCTCACATCCTTGAGTTACCGATTGACCTTCCAGCGTTGTCGGTTTGAACCCCAACTTACTAACACTAAGGAAGTCACAATCCTCTAAAGTTTTTCCCGATAATGCCTCCAGATTGTGATGTATATCGGCGCAATCGGTTTCTGCGGTCAGAGACTCTCCTTTGACCACCTCAATCTGATCACCAATCCATTGTATCAGAATTTGATGCAATGTCGATGGTATGCAACAGTTGGCGTGTATCCAATCCCTTCCCAACAGCACATTATAATTTCCTTTTCCTTCGATCACAAAGAACGCTGTTGGGATCGTTTTGCTTCCTATGGTGAGCTCTACGACCAAAACTCCCTTTGCCTCAGTCGGATTTCCATTGAAATCGCTCAAAACCATATTGGTCTTGACCAGATCCTCTGTCGATTTCCCGATTTTCCGGCACACGGAATATGGCATCAGATTTACGGTTGCTCCGCTATCCACCATCATCCTCGAAATCGGCTTCCCATTCATGTACCCCATGATAAACAATGGCTTTAAGTGCAATCGGGGATTCTCCGGTTTCTTAAAGACGGCATCTTCTGCTCCAACCACTAACTCCGCAGCAGCTTCCTCATAATCGCACATGAATTCCCGAGGCAATACGCAGACCATATTAGTGGCAATAGATACTTCGTCAGAATTGTTTTCAATAATAACAGCCGATCTCAACTTTGGCCTCCATTCTTGCTTGCCCCTAGCATATCTCATCGGCTTTACCTCCTCTAAAAGTGCATCCCTGAACTTTTCGGCCTCGGCTTCTTTTGCCTCTGCGTGTCTCATCCGCTGCAGGCGCCGCTTCTGCGATTTAGTGATTCCGCTGGGGCACCACCGTGGCAACGGTACTTTGGGAGGCCGATGCACATCGACATTTTTATCATTTGTGGTGTCATCGGCTTTTCCGCTAGGAAACACTAGCCGATCTTTTACTGGTTTTCTCCTCGGAGGAACAAATGTGTGGTTCATCGGGCAATCCTCCAGACTTGGCAAAGACATCCTTTCTTCCCAGCAATATCGGAAAAAAGGACAATCCCAGTGCTCCATTTCCCAACCTTGATTATCCGAACCCCTTTGAACAGCCTCCGGAGTACCTGATTTAACGTTTTTGCGAGGCGTTTCCTGAGCCATCTTGTCGTATTTTTCCATTAACTGGTCGAAGGTAGGCGCCGGCCTTGACTTAGAGATCGGATTATTGTTATGGCCATGCTTCACTTCGCGCCACTCGCCAGTTCTTCCACCACGTCGGCCAGATGATTGGAAACGCAGCTCTGGCCTTTCTTCCACCATAATCCTCTTATCGCCAACAAGCACTTTGAACCGATTGGAACTTTCGGGACCATCGGCTTTCCTTTTAGCATCAACCATGCCAATAAAACCGATAGGGAATGGCTGCGTGTCGATTTGCGTAAGTTTTATCCGGACATCTAAGTTGGCCGCTTTCAATCGCTTTTTGATCACTTGTTTGAACATCGCTGCACTTGTTGGTGGCATGTGAATAAGAATTATGCCACTTGCAATATTTTCTCTTCACTCTTCAAGTGGAGGAATAACATGTCCTCGCTAAGCGAATATGCTTCTCCCGTAATAGATGATCGAAAATCCGATCACACTTGGATGTATCGAATGCATATTTGCCTTTCTCGGGCCCTTCGCTTTATCCACCCAAGTTCAATTCCTTCTTGTTGCTCACCCATTCAAATGACATAAGCACCGACATCTTCGATCGAGTCATCTCAATCTTCTATTTCGTGCGTGTCAACAACATTGACCGTTTTATCTTTACCCTTAAAATTGTTGTTACCCCGATACTCTTTCTGCTGACCTGGCTATGAATTATCCGAGAATCGGCTTTCGTATAGCGCGATCTTGTGAGCCAGATGTGATATATCGGCAAATTCCTGATTGCCCACCTTCTTTTGATTGACGGGTAGCAAACCCTTAAAAGCCAATTCCGCCAACTCATTATCGGGCAGTGAAAGGCTATAACATCGGTTTCTCACCTCCCTGAACCGCCGCAGATAATCATTCACCGATTCACCAAACTTCTGTTTAATCATCATGATATCGGTGATCCTTGCTTCGCTTTTCTCGTAATAGAAATATTCATAAACTTTTTCTCCAAATCGCCACGGCGACGCTGCTTTGGAGGAGCGATGTAAACCGGTTAAAAGCCGATCCCGACAATGACAGTGGGAACAATCGGCATTTGAGAGTGTCCTTTGACGCAGCCTCTCCGCAAAGCGCAAGAAATCTAGCAATATGCTCGCGCGTAGAGGTATGGTCACTCCCGCTGAATTTGGCATTAGCAAAATCAAGAACACGATACTTGTGCGGGTACTCTGTTTCATTGAAAGCCGATGGATACGGCATGGTATAATGCGGAGCGATCTTCGGAGTGTTGAACCCGCACTGCTTCATCATGTTATAAACTAGATTCCTTGTCATCTCTTCCAGATTCTCATTCATCCCGGAACTAATCGGCTGACATACCGGTTCTGGAACCGGAATTATAGCCTGATTACCCGATAGCATCTGAATCGGAGTTGGATTGATAGCTACTAGGGGACTCGAGTGGGAAGTCCCTGCATGTGATGCCCCTGGCTGAGTATACTGATTCCCTAGATTCATCCCTTGAGGAAAATTCCGATTCCCCTGGTGGGCTTGCCCAGTCATAATGCTGTGTAGTGCGGCACTCGTTCCTTCCTAGACAATGCGCCCTAAAACCGATGACTGATCCAGCATCGATCGATAGACCGAATTGTTAGTCTGGTCTCTTATTATTTCAGAGTAATCTCCGGTCAGCAGTGGATCTCCAATCGAGGTTTTGGTAACCTGGCCACTACGAGTTTTCCGATAGCCGGTTAACATCCTCCTCTTGTTCTCCTCATGGATTTCCGCAAGCCTATCTTCGATCTCCTTTTTCTGATCTGGGCTCAGTTCGTCAAACGTCACTGGTTCAGCAGCGTGTTTGAGGGCTTCCATCGCTGCTTCGGCATCGGTGCGCGTCATCGCGCCGGATTTGATTGTTTTGGTCCCACCAGGCGTGCCAAAAAGTATGTTGACACAAAAACGAGGGTTTTTGTGAACACACGTGCTGAAGCGTCGATTCAGTGATCGCGTCGCAACTCAAACCAAGCGTGCCAATTGATTTGACCTGTGAATCAATAAGGGGAGAATTATCAGCAATATAAACCTAATCGGCTTTTTAAATAGCCAGATCAGGTCATCTGTAATTGGTTTCTTCCTTAACCGATTACAGGATCTTAGAGCACATAAATTTAAGTAGGCATTCAAATCTAAATCTTTCGCTTATTTTTGGTATTTTATGATAACATCAGCGATAAACCCTAATATCAATATATCAGGTTTAACCAAGAAACAGATTGAACAGATTGGTCAGGCCAAGACAGTGCTCAAGTCTAAATCCAAGATATAAACCAATAAACTGATTTAAAGGTTTAAAGACTGATAAAGGTAAAAGTAATACAGATCGGTAAATGTTCCCACAGGCGAAATCCTAAACATGGCATATACAAGATCGATTGAACGAGACAGTTGCATATATCAAATTCGGGAAAAGCATATGAAATATTTAACAATCGGCATTACAGGATAAATACACATTGCAGATCGATCAAGTCGAGACAGTACAATATGCGAAAACATGTCAAAGATCGGTAAATCCCGAGACAGTCTAACATGGTTCGTATACATGAGATCAAATTGATACAGCCATGCATGCGGGTTACAAGGAGAGAATCGATTATCCCATCGAGATAGCTCTACCTGCGAGTTGAAGCCTTTCGACGAGGTCGATCGGGTTCGAAAAGTGGGTTTTTGTGTATTGAGTGTTGTTCTTTTTCTACGAGGCTTAAGGTCCTATTTATACTATTACAATACCGATACCGATACGACCTAATTTTCCGGTGTGCGCTCCGATCGTATTCCTTCCGAAATCTTGTGTGTCGGTATTCTTCAATAGTCTCTCCTTCTTTTCCGATTAGACCCAACTCCAGATTCAACCTGAAATTCTGATTTTACCCTTCATTATCACATCCGATTTTCTTGCCAAATTTGGTTGTCAACATATGCCCCTAAGTTTGGCAATGAGCTCTCTCATTCGTTAAACTTTTCAAGTAAAAATCGGATTTACCATACTAGATCATTTCACATTTTTACCCCGTGATGTTTTGCTTTCGGCCCATGTGGAGAACACGTGTCAACCCAATAGACAATATAAGCCGAAACCGTAACGCCGAAACGCGCGGTAAAACCCTAGTTTTTACCACAGCTATAAATAGCGCACCATTCGCCGTCACTTTCACGCTCTCCCATTCGCGCACGGCTCTCGCATTGGAATTTCCAGAGCCCTCAAGACTCCCAGTGCACAGTTCCTCCAATTCTCAATCGGGATCAAGTCTCAGGTACTAATTCACCACTCAGACTCTGAAGCCTTATACTCTTTAGGACCAGTAGGAGACCGAGATCCATCGGATTTTATATTCCATTCAGTAGCGAGACTCCCCTTATTTGCTGAAAAGCTTAGTGTCAATAGCTCGGGCGGGTGCTGGTGGACGGAGGAAGCTCTCTCAACCTCCTATCCACCCGAGTCGCCAAGGCGCTCCAGATCCAGCAGCAGGAACTTCGACCGTCGCTTCCATTCTTCGGCATCGCGCCGGGGGCTGAGTCCGTCCCTCTTGGTAGCGCCGACCTCCGGTGACATTTGAGGTTCGACAACTTCCGCGACGGAGATGCTCGAGTTCAAGTAGCTGACTTCGACCTCCCGTACAACGCCATACTGGGTCGGCCGGTGCTGACCAATTTCATGGCGGCCTGCCACTATGCGAACATGGTGGTGAAGATCTCGGGGCCAGCTGGCCCCATCATCATGAAAGTGGACCGCCCGGAGGCGCTCCGCTGCGACAAGGATGCTCTCGCTTTGGCGGGGCGATCGGCGCCAGTAAGGTCAAGCTTTGACCACAGGAGCTCCTCCGTGAGATCCGTGCCTCCCCCGGTTCGTCCGCGGAGGTCAAGGCGATCTCCCTAAGCGAGTCAGACCTGGCGAAGACCGTTCGGGTGGGCACTTCTCTCAGCTCCAAATAGGAAGGCGCGCTCGTCTCCTTCCTCCAGTCTAACGCAGACGTGTTTGCTTGGCAACCGTCCGACATGACTGGGGTCCCCAGGGAGGTGATTGAGCATAAGTTGGCAATGTTCCCCGGCGTGCGACCGGTTATGCAGAAGGTTCGGAAATCGGAAGCAATCGGTGGAGCGTCAGGCCGTTATCCGCCAGGAGGTGGACAAGCTTCTGAGGGCGGGGGTCGTTCGGAGTGTCGCCCATCCCAGGTGGCTCGCGAACCCGTCCTCGCCAAGAAATCCAACGCGGTGGAGGATGTCGCCGACTTCACCGACCTCAACAAGGCGTGCGAAGGATCCGTACCCATCGCCCGATCGACCTCATCGCCGACTCCACAGCGTGTGAGGCGGTAGGCTTTACGGATGCGTACTCCGGGTACCACCAGATTAGCATGGCTGAAGAAGACGAAGACAAGACAGCCTTTGTGACGCCCATGGACGTCTACTGCTACACAAGGATGGCATTTGGATTGAAGAATGCAGGCCCAACCTACCAGAGGGCCATGCACATCGCTCACCGCCCCCAAATAGGGCGGAACTTGGAGGTGTACGTCGACGACTTGGTGATGAAGTCCAAGAAGGCGGAGGAGTTGATCGGCGACCTGGAAGAAACCTTCGCCAAACTAAGAAAGTACTGCATCAAGCTCAACCCTGAGAAGTGTGTATTCGCCGTTCCGTCTGGAAAGCTGCTGGGCTTCCTCGTCTCCCAGAGGGGGATTGAGGCAAACCCTGACAAGATCGCGGCAATTGAGAACATGAAGCCCCCGACGCGACTTCGGCAAATGCAGTGCTTGGCTCCTAAAGAAGACCAATCAATTCGAATGGACCACGGAGGCGCAGGAGGCGTTCGACGGGCTGAAGAAGTACCTCACTTCCCCGCCCGCGCTGGTCGCCCCGGACCCGAGCGAACCGCTGATCCTTTATGTCGCGGCGAACCCCCAGGTGGTCAGCGCGGTGTTGGTGGCGGAAAGAGAAGGTGTTCAGCGCCCCATCTACTACATCAGCAAAGTCCTCCACGACGCCGAAACAAGGTATTCACAACACCAGAAGATGCTCTACGCCGTGCTGACGGCGTCCCGGAGGCTGCGTCACTACTTCCCAGGACGAGAAATCACAGTGCTGACCAAGTACCCCTTGCGGGAGAACCTCTTCAACATGAGGCGACGGGTCAGACGCTGCGGGCCATGGAGCTGGCAGAATTCGACCTCAAGTTCGCTCCCCGAACGGCCATCAAAGGGCAAGCTCTGGCGGAGTTCGTCAGCGAGTGGACTCCGGCAGACGCAGAAGCTGAAGGCACCCCGGCACCCTCGCGGTGGACTCTCTTCTTCGACGGCTCGTTCCGGCTGGAGGGGGCTGGGGCTGGTGTCGTTTTGGTGTCTCTCACCGGCGACATCGTCCGGCACCTGGTGGTGCTGGAGTTCCGCGCTACCAACAACGTCGCGGAGTACGAAGGGCTACTCGTCGGGCTCGTGGTGGCTTTGACCTCGGGCATCCGTGGCCGCAAGTCAAAGCGACTTCTCTCGGTCATCAACCAGCGAGGAAGGAATTCACTGCTCGATCCCGCCATGGCGGCCTACCGGCGGAGGTGCGCCGGTTGGAGCGGCATTTCGAGGGTTTGGGCTTCGCGCACATCCCTCGCCGTGACAACTATATGGCGGATGAGCTATCCCAGATTGTCTCGTCGAGGGCACCTGTTCCGGCCGGGGTCTTCGAAGAAAGACTCCCGCGGCCGTCTGTCGCAGCCCCCGATTCTGGTGGGGACGGCATGATGCTCGACGCAGCTCCCACGTCTGGAGGAGACGTCGATGTCCCCGCAACAGCTCCCCGATCGGAGGGAGGATGCGGAAGAACTGCCGAGGCGGTTGAGGCGGAAATGCCAGGCCAGGCAGAGTACGTCGGCGACAATGCTAATGTCGTCACGCTCGTCCGAGAAGGTCAGTGGATGGATCCTATCCTAGCCTACCTGCGGGACGGAGTGATCCCCGATGATGACGAGTCGGCTGAGAAGATAGCGTGCAAGGCCAAGCGCTACGCCCTGGTAGGTGGGGACCAGACGCCCGGCGCAAACGGAGTTCTCTTGAAGCGCCACTTTCGGGAAGCGGGGAGTGCAATCCTCTCTGAGATCCATGGAGGCATGTGCGGGAGCCATTCAGGGAGCCGGGCGTTGGTCGGAAAGGTCTTCCGCCAAGGCTTCTATTGGCCTACAGCCCTCCAGGATGCCTTCGAGCTGGTGAGGAGATGCAAAGCGTGCCAGTTTCATGCTAAGCAGATCCACCGACCGGTCCAGGCGCTGCAAACCATTCCGCTCTCCTGGCCGTTCGCGGTCTGGGGGCTGGATATCCTGGGCCCATTCCCGCGGGCGACCGGGGGCTACACGCATCTGTTCGTCGCCGTCGACAAGTTCACCAAGTGGGTTGAGGCCTCGCCAGTCCCGGCGATCACGTCCGCTGCAGCCATAAAGTTCATGAAAAGCATCTTCGTTCGGTTTGGCGTCGCAAGCAGGATCATCACCGACAACGGCGCTCAGTTCAAAAGTGCCGATTTCCAAGATTGGTGCGAAGAGCTAGGCACCAAGCTGTGCTTCGCCTCCGTCGCACATCCGAAGAGCAATGGGCAAGTGGAGCGGGCCAACGCGGAGGTACTCAAAGGACTCAAGACAAGGGCGTTCGACCGCCTGGAGAAGCGTGGCAAGCGCTGGGCGGAAGAAGTTCCCACTGCGTTGTGGGCGCTGCGGACAACTCCCAATAGAGCCACCAGCGAGACTCCTTTCTTCCTGGTGTATGGCTCTGAAGCGTTGCTCCCATCGGAGCTCACATTTGGGTCCCCAAGGGTGGCGGCGTTCAGCGAAGATTTTGAGACCACGACCGGCGCCGATGAAGCAAATCTCCGGAGGAGATCGAGAGCGAGCAGCGATCCGAGCCGCCAGTATCAGCGAACATTCGCGCGTTATCAAGCGAGGTGGTGTGTGAGAGAATATTGGCGAGGGCGACCTCGCTCACAAGTAGGTTTAGGCGCAGGCAAGCCGCAACTAGCTGTCTCCCCTGTGGGAGGGCCCCTTCAAGGTGGTCTCAGTCTCCCGCCCAGGCTCAGTCAGGCTCGCATTCGAGGATGGTCGCGAATTGGCGAACACTTGGAACGTCGAGCAGCTGAGGAAGTGCTACCGTGGTAGGCTGTTCCAGAGCTTTTTTTGCCTCCCTTTGGAGCCGAGCGCGAGTCTTCCTCCTTCCCGCCGCCTCGGGCTACTCGATGTACAAAGCCATCTGCAAAATAAAGATAAGTTCTGTCTCTCTGTGGGCATCCGTTCTTTTTCGCCTCCAAAAGTCTGTTAGAAAACATTATGTTGAAAGCTGGTAGAGAAAAAGTACTTAAGGCTGATGGCCACTTAGTTGCAAGGGCGAACGCTTAAACTTGCGGCTGGGCGAGGCGAGGCGGACGGAAGGCGGGTTCTAGCCTGGTGTGTCTGCTCGGTCTGGGCAATGCGCCAACGACGGCACCAGCATCTAGACCACTTCCGGAAGCTGAGTTCTCGCCACGCAACGTTTAGGGTCGGTTTGCCGAGAGGCCATAAGGGTTGAAGTAACAGGATGCCTAAGGAAAAAGCGCTCACTTTCAGCAGAACGTTCTGTCTAAAACTTTTGGTGGTCAGTTGTTTAGCCTTAAAAAGCCTATTAGAAAACATTCTGTTGAAAGCTGGTAGCGAAAAAGTACTTAAGGCTGATGGCCCCTTAGTTGCAAGGGCGAACGCTTAAACTTGCGGCTGGGCGAGGCGAGGCGGACGGAAGGCGGGTTCTAGCCTGGTGTGTCTGCTCGGTCTGGGCAATGCGCTAACGACGGCACCAGCGTCTAGACCACTTCCGGAAGCTGAGTTCTCGCCACGCAACGTTTAAGGTCGGTTTGCCGAGAGGCCATAAGGGTTGAAGTAACCAGATGCCTAAGGAAAAAGCGCTCACTTTCAGCAGAACGTTCTGTCTAAAGCTTTTGGCTGTCGGGTGCCTCAGTTCTTCTTTTCGCAAGTGAGAATTTGCGTAAAAGTTTAATTGAGACTCATGGCGGAAAAGTAAAAGTTTGCATTGACAGGTTCTATATACAAGACGAAGCAAACAAGGGAGTTTAGCTACTCCTCGTCATCATCATCTTCTGCCGGAGCAGCTCCGCCCATCATGGATACGCGGCTGGCGGCGACCTTGACCCGAGATTGTTCGACCGGGTCCAGCTGGCGCGAAGGTTCCCCGGTGGCGGCATCGAGGTCGAAGGCGGCGTTTTGGGCAAGGCAATTGCCCAAGACGAACCGCGCTGCTTCGAAAGCACCGTGGCGGCCATCTTCGATCGCCCGCGTCCTCATCACCACCGGCTGGTCGCGCGAGGGCTTGGCGCGCCCCCACAAAGACCAACAGATCAAGGCGGCCGTCTCTTCCAATGGGCGTCAGGTAACCCCTGAAGTACAGGCATCCCGAAGTCGCGGTAGGCGGTCCGCAGCATATCGGCAAGGACCCAGAGGTGCTCAGAGTGCGCCGCGTGAAGATCTTCAGCGTCTTTGGTGGCCAAGGCGGCAGCGGCTTGCGCCGCCGCAGCCTCGCGAGTCGCCGCTTCTCGCGGGCGGTTTCGGTCGAGGGCCGCTGCAACTTCGCCGGCGGCTCGCACCGCCGGCTGGCGTCCTCCGCGCCGCCAGTGTGTGGAGAGGGCGCGAGCGCTTCGAAGCGCCCGACGTCGGCGGCGATAGCAGAGATGGCGGCGGTGTCGGTGAAGGCAAGGGCGGAAGGTCCTCCGCCTCGGCGGCCGCGACTCTCCGCAGCTGAAGCAACCGTCCCCGTCGAAGGGGCCGCGGGCAAGCTGGGGTCAAGGATCGCGCGGAATGGAGCTTGAGGCCCAGCGTCCGCTACATCCCAAATAAGAAAACCTAAAAGGGTTCAGGTATGCGAAAAACATCTGGCGTGCTAACCCTAACGCGAAATGTACATGAACGCAGATAAAGTAACCTGAAGCAGCGCCCCCCAAAAGCGAAGGAAGAGGGGGGCAGTGTCAGACCATTTGGTCGCGGAGCAGGCGCCGCCGCCCCTCCTCCCGTTGCGGGAGGCAGAGGGGCGGTGGAGTCACCGCGCGGCGCCGTCAAGCAAGCGCCGCAAGACGGGAGGTGCCGCGCAAGAGGAGCCGACGCGACGGCAGTGCCGCACAGAGGTGCCGCAGCGAAGAAGCCGGGCGCAGAGGCGCCGATTCGAGAAAAATCGCCGCGCTCGCCCCAGCGGCGGAGCGGCGGCGCGGCGGCGGCGGCCGAGGCGGCTCAGGACTCGAAGGGCGGAGCCTTTTTGGGCTCGCCTCTCCCTCCTCATCATCATCGTCTTGAGAGAGGATGAGGCGGCGCTTCCCGAGAGCGCGGTCGGAGTCGGCCGCCACGACAGGAGGAGCAGCGGCCGCAGGAGCTTCAGCGATCGTCGGCGGAGGATCACGGATTTGCAGGGGTCCCCAGGCCACTTGGACCGCGGGACCAGAAACCTCCATGGGAGGCAACGCCCGCAAGTACGGGTTGCGCTCCTGTGGGGGCCAGTCGCAGAGGGGGCGGATGCTCGTAGGCGGAGAAATGTCACCGGCGGGCGCGGACAATAGTCCCGCCAGCCACTGCCGGAGCACATCCTCCGGCACGTTCCCTGTGGCTGGACAAAGAGAAGAAGCCGCCAGTTGGCAAGCAACCAAAAAAGAGAAAAGGACGTTCCGCGAAGTGAGAAGACCTAAAAGAATGAAAGAACACTCACCTCCGGGGGCGACGCGGATTCCATCATCGTCGCCATAATACTGCCAGGCGGGACGCGCCCTCATGCGAAGCGGACAGAGGCGGCGCCGCAAAAAGTCCGCCGCCACATGGGTTCCGGTGAGCCCGTTGCGGCGGAGCTCAGCAATGCGCGCCAGCATCGCCTCCATTTCCGCTGAGACGTCGGGCAGAGACCCCCAGCTGGCAAGGGATTCTGCAGGACCCTCGGGAAAGGCAAGATCATCGCAGCCGCTGGAATCCTCCACGTACAGCCACTGTCGCGCCCAGTCCTTCCAGTTGGACTTGACCGCTACTGGGATGAAGGCGGCGGCGTCGCGAAGCGTGAAGTAGCAGCTCCCAACCCCGCTCGGGCGCGAGCTCGTGTGCAGGGTGAAGAGCCGGCGCCAGAGCGGAAGACTTGGCATCGCCCCCACGAACATTTCGCAGAGGTGGGCGCAGATGGCCAGCATCACAATGGAGTTGGGGGAAGGTGCGCCGCCTGGATCTCGTAGAAGGCGAGCACCCCCAGGAAGAACTCAGAGTATGGCGGAACGAGCCCCGCCAGCACCGCCCAGGTGAAGGTAATGATCTCCCCGTCCCGGGGGCTTGGCGCCATGGTGCCGGCGCGGAACCGGGCGGAGGATGGCGGCACGAACACTCGAAGCCGCGCCACCGTCTCCTCATCGGCGGCGGAGGCGGGCAAAGCTGGACCAGGTGACGGCGCGGCCGGAGCGACGTCCCCGCGGCGACCCTTGCTGCGCTTAGGAGCCATTGGAAGTTGGCGGAAGCTAAGGGGCGAAGAGACTTGGTGGCGGTGGCAAAGGAAAGCAGGTGGTAGCTCAAAGCACTTTGGCGCGCGGAAGGATTCGTCGCGGCGCCAAGGGATGAAGTATTTATAAGCAAGGGGCGTGAGCGCGACGGTTTGGATTTCGTCCCCACTCGCACGTGCGCGGCGCCATCATTGCCCCGCGCGCTTCGGTTTCCCGCGAAAAGCGGTACGGTTCCCCAAGGAAGATCGTGCGCAGGTGGAGAATCAGGCGTACGGCCGCCGCAGGGGGTGGGCCCCCCACGATTCGTCTCCCGCCGCACAAGAAACGGCGGAGTATCGGCGCGACGGTTCACGTATCATGGTGGACCCGGGGGCTACTGTCGGTACAATAAATACCGGGGTATGAAGAGTCTTAAGGAAGGCCAAGATTGCATCAGGCGGGCCCCACGCGTCAGGCGGGCGCCCAGGCCCCAGCGCGTGGGCGAGCCCCTCTAAGGCCCCTCTCTATCAAGCGGGGCCCGCGTGGCAGGGAGCGTCCGAAAGGAGTCTTCGGGGAGAAGGCTCCCGCTGCTGCGGAGGACAAGGCGCATTCAATGCGACATTACGCGTGGATGGACAGATGAAGATATGATTACCGCCACAGTGACCTCTGCAGGTCTGATCAACTGTCACTGTGGCGCAGAGGAATTGACCGGCAGAAAGAGAGTTCACCGTCGTCAGGATGGCCGCCTGTGTCAGGAGGACCAAGCAGGGTCCCACTCGTTCTCTCACCGGCGTGTTCGCACGAGTCTGAGGCCACTTGCGGGTTTGCGTGGGCGGCACCTCTCGCAAGAGATGGCAAGACGCTTTCGTCTCCCTGTCCCCGCCCTCACGCCTTATCGCAGTACTAAGCGTCTCAGACTACCTACTCCCCGGCTCTCTCCGCCACTCAAGGCTTGTATAAAGGGAGGAGAGAGAAGCGAGAGGGGTTCAAACATTCTCAGAATCGCATTCCACACAACCACAACACGGAAAAGAGCTAAGGCTCGGCAGAGTAGGACTGCATACCCGAGGGGTCCGAACTCGGTAAACTCGGTGTCGCTCCTGCCGAAGTTCTACGCTCGAATCGAACTGAGCTCGAGCTGATCAGCTAGCAGGATAGAAATCTGATAGGGGTGTGATCCGCAGTGGTTGAGCGGAGAGCACGCCGTCAGAAGGGTAGTTACTTAATTTTTCGAGGGAAACCATCCTATCAAAGTCTATCATGACCAGCAATTATGATAATGAGATAGAACAGCAGAGCAGGAAAACAATCACAGAAGATACGCTATCAAGCTGTGAGTTAGTATGGCCCAAGTACGCGGTGATCTCCATCACCACGCTCTTTCCTGTCCACCGAGCCACCAGGGTCGAAGCCTCCATGACCAATTACAAGCTATTACTCCTAACAGCTAGTAATCAAATATACATGAGGATTCAAGGCATCACATACTGGCGCGCAGGCCGTTATACAACAATAGGACAGCCTTCGGCTGCAATTAACCATGACACGCAGGTCATGAAAATTACAGGCAATCAACACAAAGGATCCATACAACTCACATCATTCCCTGAAAAACAAGTTAGGCGCAGAATCGAATTCTAACGCTCGCGATGTGAGTCAGTTTTAATTAACAGGCCTACGCAGACTATCACGGCGGTCCCCTTGAGAAGACGGCGACTGCATGCGATCTCGATCTGTTGCCTCGATTTGTTCATCGCACACGAATCCCAGATGGTGTTACCAGCCGGTATGGGAGTTGTGTGTCTTGAATATAAAAGAGGGCGAACTAATCTTTTGATCACACAACGGCAAACACCGCAACCTTGATATGTTGCCTTGATCTGTTCGCACGCGCGCATCCCCGATGGTGATTCCAAAGGTAGGGATTTGTCGCTCACAACCGAAAGAGGACGAACTAATCTTTTTGGTTACGTGGTGCTATCAACTCATACCTCTAACACCCGTGATCATATCAACCCGTGAACAATATTAGCATCATATCATATATCGCCGATCCGCATCCAAAACTACACATGACCGCCTCGATACCATCGATGGGAAGCGCGCGAGGTTACGCTGGCGAAAATCAAAATTTTCGCGACACCTCACGATCAACATGTAAGTAGGGGACCATGGATCGTTACCCTCGACGCGCGGATGCAGCGGAAGAAGACTCGCGACGAGTAGAGAAGTAGTCGACACGCCCGATCAACCGACGCCAACCGCCGCCGAGGTCGCGGTGCTCGCCTAGGGTCGCCGGTGATGGGAGAGGTCGCCGTGCTCGGGAGAGGTCGCCGATCAGCAAGCACGTCATGGCGAAAGCGGCAGCCTCTAAGGTATCCATACGTCCGGGGTGGAACGTCACACGGCGTGCGCATAGCACCACATCGCGCGGCTAGGGTTTACTCGGGAGCGGGAGGGGCGCGGTGGCTAGGGTTTGGGTGGAGTGCGTCTCTCTCTTCCGCGCCGCCCCTGGCCTCCAACTTATATAGACGTGCTAACGGGCTTCTACACTAGAAGGCCCGTTAGGACTCTATCTCCTACGCGGATCCATATCCACGGGCGAAACCCATTAATGTGAATGAATTAAGCATGTTCCAAACCGTTAAGTGTGTGACCCGTTAGGTTCATGTGCAAGTCGGCCGCGGACCGGAAAACCCGTTTTCAGTCCACAGATCAATAGCGGTATCTAGCAATACATATTAACCCCCGAATGCACAGAATGATCTCATCGGCTGAACCTTGATACACGCGTACATACCGATCCCTTTGCCTCGCGACACCAGTCAAGCTCAAGGCAAGATACGTGCCACCCTTGTGATAGCTCGACCCATTCACTCGTTCCGTGTAATGGATATAAGATGTGACTAACAATTAGTTACCTTGGCACGGCCGCGCACTTTCCTTATCCATCCACACCGAGGGGCCCAGAGGTATCTCTCCTGTTATCGAGGAAGGGCAAATTCCATCTTGATCTATCACACCCCTACGCCATGTTTCGCGGCATACCCGTAAGTTACCTTTATAACTACGCAGTTACGGAGTAGCGTTTGATAACCCCAAAGTATGCAACTACGCATGCTGGGACTCTATGATAATCTCAGGTCTAAGGACCATATAGGTGTACCACTCGAGACAACAATCTGATGGCACTATTAAGATAACAATCTCAGCACTGTCTCGGAGTAGGTCAATCCAACCATCCGTGTTCTTTAACATGTGTCCACATTATTGATTCGATATACGCAATATCTATGGTATGTGAAACAGTACCATCAATCAATACATGTGTTGATCAATCATTACTGCTCCTCATAATGATTCTGGATCAGAGATCAGTTTAGAATAATGTCATACAAACAATGTGTCTCACAACCAAGTCATACTTGATGAACAAAGTTATGACCATTATTCATGGAACCTGATAATCTAGTTATCGAAAAGTACATGAACAAAGACGTATTACACAATCATCTCATGATTGATCTAGGGCATATTCCCTTCACCTACCTGGCGCGCCAACTGTTGGCAGGTGACTAACTGGGGGTCACCACCGGCAATGAATTTGTACGAGGGAACGCTAATCAAGAACTAAGTCAAATGATAACACAAGACAAGGGTTTATACAGGTTCAGGCCCTCAACGGAGGTAATACCCTACTTCCTGTGTTCTGGGATTATATGATGGATCAAGATGCGGGATGCAAGATGATGCTATGTGTGTGGATGACTTGATGTGCTTATCTGTGTGTGTCGATGGCCTCTACCCCCTCCCCTTATATAGTGTAGGGGGAGACAGAGTTACAGGATAGTACGTGATACACGGTAACTAATTCTGTTATACTATTACATGGAATGCATGTGTTGATCTGCTAATTACATGGAGATAGATTATATCCTCGGGAACTTCCTTGGAGCTCAAAGCGCGTGTAACCCGAGTGGTCCTTATCCCTGATCAGCCGACTTGGATCGCCCCCTATCTACTCCCTTATGGGCCTTCTAGAGGATACCCGGGGCCCATATAGTCCACACCGCGTCGTCGGGGAGCCCCAGATCTGGACGTTAGAGCCTTCGCCGCCATGTCTAGGGTTAAAGATTGAGGGGTCGCGCGAGGAGAGACCGAGAGTGGGGAATGGAATGGACAATGGGAGGCAGTGTGTGGCTAGGGAACATGCTTGGGTCGGGCCATTTTCGTGCCGTGACGGCCCAAGCACGGCACGGCGCTCGAAATGTGCAAAGACGCCGGCCTTGATTCGGGCACGGCACGGCTCAGCTATCGGTCGTGCCAAAGACGCCCAAAGGTAATTCTATGCCAGGCTGGGCTTTGTGCCTATTATTTCGGGCCGTGCCCGGGCTGGCCGTTTGGCCCGCCCGTTTTCCCAGCACTAATCACGATACACAAGATTGCACACTTCTCGCTGTTGACGAGTTACAATCAAATGCCATGGAAATAAACGTGGTTAGAGTAGTGAACCTGTGGGAGCCACCTGTCTGTCGATGGACAGTGGAAAATTGGCAATTGATTATAGTTTGTATCAAACTATTTTGCCTTACATGTTCGGTTATTCAATAACAATCATCATGCAGGTTAACGGGAGAGAGCCGATCCACTTCTGCATGGTCGATGGTGACTTTAAGAAGTTTGAAGGGAAATGGTCCATAAGATCTGGTCCAAGGTGAGCATTATAGGAACATTTTCATGTCTTGTCTGTGGCGTACGCCTATGAGTTGCATCGGCCTGTTTGCTTCTCAGTATCTTATTATTGCTACAGCTTGATGCCCTGATGCAGAAATTATTTCATGGATCCTTAGTGTTCTCTGTGTTTTTTGTCACAATATTCTTTGTGTTCTAGATAGCAGAAAAGAACGCATTTTTATAAGTTTGGTGTGACCTATTCTGTTTTGTTTTGTAACAGGTCCGCTAGTGCAATTTTGTTGTACGAAGTTAATGTGATACCAAGATTTAATTTTCCCGCAATATTTCTTGAGAGAATCATAAGGTCAGATCTTCCGGTGAATCTTAGAGCCTTGGCTTGTAGAGCTGAGAAAATTTATTTGGAAAACCAGAGATGTGGATCTAGAAAATTTCCTGGTGCGGATTTCAAATCACATAACTTTCGTAGTGAAACAGTAGAGAGTGATGTCATTTCTTCTAGTAAGTTCAAAGAAGCATCCCCCTCCTCTGGTTTTAGTAGTGTGCTTGCTTCACCTTCTTCGGAGTTGAATGGCCAATGGGGTGTATATGGAAATGTCTGCAGACTTGATAGGCCTTGTGTGGTAGATGAGATCCATCTCCGAAGATTTGATGGTCTCTTGGTAACTTTCTTAACTTATATCCAGCAAATAATTACCCTTGGATTCTTAACTTTAATTGGAAGCACACTAAGAAACTTGGCTTCTCTTGTGAAATGATATGAATGAAGGAACATGAAGGTGCTCACAGGTGTGTTTTTGCTAGTATCACTGTGAAAGCACCAGTTCGAGAAGTATGGGATGTTCTCACTACTTATGAGAAGTTTCCCGAGTAAGTAGTCTTTCTTTCATCAGTCTTTGGAGTTCATGTAGTCTACTTTGATATATAAGGATAATCTAACAAATCTGCATGATAGGATTGTACCAAACCTGGCTATTAGTAGGATTATTCTTCGTGATAATAACAAGGTTCGCATATTGCAGGTAGGAGTTGTGTTAATGCTTTATCCCATATATTTGTTGTCTGTTTCTATTTGGAGATTGGAGTATTGCATTGATTCTCCATAGATGTTGATTCATAATTTCACATTCTGATTAACACTACCTTAGGTTTGTTGTCTAGTTACTTTTTTTCTTACAAGTTCATACTTTAATTTCGGATATACCTCCCATACTGCATTACAAATGTAATCAAATTTGTACCTTACAACTGAGGGAAAAATGATCAAAGCCTCTCCCAAAAGATTCTTTTCTGAAAAGAATTGAATTCATGTTGACAGTTTTGTGAGATTTTAGGCATTCAACATCCTTTTTTTTTTTTTTCTAGGAGGGTTGCAAAGGCCTACTTTATATGGTTCTTCATGCCCGTGTTATTATGGATCTCCGTGAAAAACTTGAACGCGAGATCAGCTTCGAGCAAGTTGAAGGGGATTTTTACTCATTTAAAGGGAAATGGTTCCTAGAGCAGCTTGGAGATCAGCACACCCTGTTAAAGTATATGGTTGAGACTAAGATGCATAAGGACACATTTCTCTCAGAGTCTATCCTTGAAGAGGTAGTTGTAGCTCATTTTATACATGTGATTCATCACTCAATATGAAGACCAACTTATTATTATGCAGTGACAAGTTGTAAGTTGTAACTGAACTAGGTTATAGCGTTCTCTTAGTCTTCCATTTTGGCTCTGTCCGAAAAGAAACATACTAGTTGGTACTGATGCTTCGTGAATGGTGATCAAGTTCTGAAAGAAACTTTGATAGATTTTTCTTTTATCCTTCTGCCCATTTATTTGCTTTCTTTGACCAGCTATGCAGTTAACTTGGTGTGGCATGCTAGGCAAGTGTATCTTTTTATGCTTGTTGTATCGCTGTTTTTTCAGGGTATTTAGGACACTCAGAATTTGTCATTCTAATTTCTTGCACTTTCATTTGCCATAACAAAAGACATCATATTATGCATTATCGTCATTTACTTATTGCTTTGATGAGTATTGTTTGTTTTTAAAATGAAACTTAATCATGTTTGGGTAAATGAAAATAAATAGTTTATTTTTTAATCTATTTCAGGTCATATACGAAGATCTTCCATCAAACTTATGTGCAATCCGTGATTATGTTGAAAAGGCATAAGCTGGTAGCAGTTCCACAGCTTACTCTGATACGCCAACAAATTCAGACACTGTTGCTATTAATTATACAGAATGTGGGCAACAAGAAAAAGCATCTTTATGTAGCTCTTCAAGTTCTACGAAACAATGACCAAAAAGTCCCTGGCTTGCAAAAGGACGTTGAGGTCCTCAAATCTGAACTTGAAAATTTTATTGCAAAATATGGTCAGCATGGTTTCATGCCTAAGAGAAAGCATCTTCGGTTACATGGAAGAGTGGATATCGAGAAGGCAATAACATGCATGGGTGGATTCAGGAAGATTGTCAGCATAATGAATCTTTCCCTTTCTTACAAAAACAGGAAACCAAGAGGTTATTGGGATAATCTAGAGAACCTGCAAGAAGAGGTAACACAAAATATATTTCAATCCTCCCTCTGCGTTCTTAGATATCCAACCTGGTACAAGGCTACAAGAATTGTAGTTTCTTAGTTTCAGCAGTGAACTATTGCAAATGAAGAGATCTAATACTTGGTCCTAAGATTTCTAGTTAGGCAAATGATAGTAACAGTCTATACATTGAATGCCATAATTACTCTCTCGTTGGCATGCTTGGTTTATCGTCCATTGGTCCTAAGTTAAAAATGATCATTATATACCAGATCAGGAGATCCCAGAAGAATTGGGGGATGGATCCTTCTTATATGCCAAGTAGAAAGTCTTTTGAGAGGGCAGGTACTTTATTAATTTTTCTAGACCACTTTGCTGACATGTTCTTTTTTTTCCTTTTCTTACTAATATTTATCCGGTAGCTGATAGGCTGGTCGAGTTATGTAGGTAATCAAGATAACTTATGTATTGTCAACTCCTACAGAACAAAACTTATATGATTCAAATAGCACTAGCCATGCCAATCGCATTATTTCAGCACAATTTTTTTCCTTGCTAATGCTGCTAATGATATCTGGGATCTGCTTATTTTTTAACAGAAAATATCATCAGTTTCCTATAATCATTGTTAATATTCTTTTGTCCATAATCAGGTCAGTTATATTGAGTAAAAATCGTTGATTCCTGAGTTGACTACGTAATAGCAAGCATTCATGGATTCATTCATGTTATATTTCATGATAGCAACAGCCAGCAGCCCTAGGGTTTAGCTCCTGCCATGCTATCGCTACCAGTCCTCACTTTGCTTCCTTTCTGAATGTTGTTACTCTGTTATTTTCTATAGGGCATTGCGACATTGCTCGGGCATTGGAAAAATGGGGTGGGGTACAGGAGGTTTCTCGCCTTCTCTCTCTTGAACTAAGACGGCCTAGAAGGCGAGCTGACTGATGATGAGAGTCAATCTGAATCTCCATGCAGCGTGACAAACAAGCACCGAAGCAAACTAGACAAACCAAACGTGCCTCCGGACGCACAGAAATGGCTCCTGAAGCTGAAGGATTTGGACGTCGATTGGGTCGAATACTGAATAGCAGAATGGTACTCGGAGGAAGGGAATGTTCATGTTCTCACAAGGTTCACTTGTCCAGCGTTTTTTTTTTTCAGATATCTTCTTGAAGCTGTAAATTTGTGTACAGAAATAGGCAATGCACAGGCTAAAGTTTTTTTGCCGGCAACAATGTAAATCCTCCACATGTTCTCATGATTCTTCTTCGCCAAAAGAGTTACGGAGCCATCTATTTGTTTGCATGACTTGAGCACTCTAATCTCTAGAATCGTTGACTTTGCTCCAGCGGTCAAAATAATCTGTGGAAATTGGTAAAAAGGCGTCATCAATCTGCACCGGTTCAAAGCTTCTGTTTGACTTTTAAACTTCACCTTTTGTCGTCCGTTCCAGTTTCTAGATTGCAAGCTCACCATGATTTGTGGGTCAAATTGCTTGCTTCTTGATTGAACAGGAGCCAGGCTGAGAGAGTCCAAGATGTGGCTCGACTTGCTTTATTGTTTTGAGGCGAAAAGCCGGTCATGGATTTGACATCCATAGCTTCGACTGGAAGTGTCTCCGCTTATCGAGAGCTGTAGGCTGGAGATCTGGAGTCTCTAGTGTCAAAAGGAAATTATTTGCCGCAAGGAGCTCACCTCAATATATATACTCAGTACAAAGGATTACAACGAGTTATAACACAGGGTAAGGATGATCAGTTAGATAAGATACAAGCATCTAATCTAATGCGGTTGACTTCGGCCGCGACAATAGCGTATCTCCATAAACAGTCCCCCTTTATCATACGATAAAACAAGATTGTGATGCTTTTGAAACTTCAGAAACTGAAAGGATCCTACGTCGAGAAGGGGATGAATAGGCTAGGTCAAATTGTAGCTTTTTTGGGGTTTTTCTTAATTTAACTTACAAATTAATAAACCACACTAGCTTCTTGACCTAATTGATTGTTTAATCTAATCAATAACAGTAAATACAACACAAGACGAAATACAAGGCAGCTCGAAGGTTCGCACACAACAATTAGGCTATCTCCAACAGGCTCCCCTAAAGCACCCTCTACCCTAAAATTGGGGACGGATTCTTTCCCTATGTGCTTCAACAACATTCCCTATTTCGTTCCCTAAAATAGAGTTTTTCTCTCCATTCCCTTTATATATGGGGGTTCTCTCCCCTCCCCTATACAATTCTCTATATAGGGAACGCTATTGGAGATAGGAGAAATATAGGTAGAGATTTTTTTTAAGGGAACCTGTATATGAGGCTATAGGGGATCAAATTTAGGGATTCCTGTTGGAGGTAGCCTCAGTAGATAAGCGGAAATGTAAACAAAAGGGAACAAAAAGGCAAACCGAGCTTTTTACCGATGTTCGGTGTACAACGGATATACACCTACTCACCGTTGAGGGACTCCGACGAACGGAGCCAGCACCTTCTCGTCCCTAACCCTCAATCCACTAGCGGTAGCTCTTTACCAACACATGACGGGTGAGCTCCAAACCCTCACACAATCGTGAGTTCTTCCACACACATGGAAGCTCCTCACAGACTCACAACTTCGACGGATGAAGAGGTAAGCACCCTGACACACGGAGTGACCTCAGACCAACAGAGAGTTTTCCCCACCTTTGACAAACAAAAGTGATGCACCGCCGACACACGGACGATTTTTGGTAGAAGAAGAAGGTTGAAAACTTGGATATGAACCACGAGCTAAAACCAAGGGAAAACTCGATCCGGAAAAAAAACCCCTAGGAGCACAAGGAAACTCACCAAGAACTTACCTACACCGAAGACATGGCATCTCAATCACTAGAGTGCCATGGGAGAGCCCAAGAACACACGCAAGTCAATGGGTGTAAGTGAAATGAGTATCTCCACCTTTTCCCTTAGGACAGCCTTTGCTTATATAGCCACAAGAAATACCCCTCGAAACGAGATATCATGAGACGATCTATTGTTCATACCGGACTGACCGGGATTCACCACGGACGGTCCGGCGTCCACCACGGACGGACCGGCCCGTGCCCCGGACGGTCTTGCGTGGAGGACTTAACTCTGGATGATTCGATCAGCTAACAGAAGGGCACAAGACTTACCCCAGACCGTCCAACCTGAAACCCGGACTGTCCGGTCTGGAGTTCACCCCACGGATGAAACCCCGGACGGTTCGGCCGAGAGCAGAAGGGAACAAGACACACTCCGGACCGTCCGGCCTAGGCCACGGATGGTCTGGGCAGGGGAACCTCTTCCCCGACAGCAACCTCAGACAGCGGACTGACCGGCCAGCGGACAGAAGGTCACACAACTGACCTTGGACGGTCTATGGTCAGGTCTTTTTCTCTGATTTTCATTCCAAGTTACTTTCAACTCTTCTCCTAAGTTCTAACCTTAGATCAAAAGAGATTTTCAATGTGCTCCATAGGATTAAAAAGCCAAATCAGAGATTTCACAAACTCACACAAAAGAATCAGAAGAATTATTAAACAAATGACCTTAATCTTGTGGATCAATCACCAAAACCAGAATAATCTTACAATCTCTCCCTTTTTGGTGATTGATGACAACACTTACAGCTTCATCTAAACTAATACATAATTCTCACAACACAAGAGCTATCATCGAGCAATTAACCAAAAAGAAGCATAATAGAGCTAGCAAATGCAACCACAAGATTAAGGTAAAAAGTTTAAGCTAACAAGTTCAACCACAAAAGTAAATTCACCACAAGTAAGTTCAACCACAAGTTCATAAACAGCAGCAACTAAGGACTCATTAAGGACTTCTCCTCCTTTGGCATCAAACGCCAAAAAGATCCTAATCTTGTGGTTGCCGGTGAGAGAAGAAAATGATTATTTCTTGGTGAAGCGCCGACGAAGATAGGTGAGAAGGCCTTTCTTTGGAGCTTGAGTTGATTGTGGAGGTGCATAGGGAGTGCCATCGCCACCATGTCCAGAACCAGATGCCTCAGAAACATTCATAGAATCAAGTACTTCAGCTTGAGTAGGATATTCTGCTGGATCAAGCACACAATTTCCAAGCTGATCACCCAAAAACTGAACTGAGATCTGCATGCCTGCCGTCTGAGCCATGCTGTCCTAATGGTACTCCTAAAACTGCTGATGCCAACCCATATACATATCATGCCTCTGAGTCTGCATATCAGCAAAAGCATAGAAGTTGGCATAGGACTGAGCCTGCTGAGCGAAGTAAGCCTCATACCCAGGAAATGATGGCGGTGCAGCAGAAGAAGACCCACCAGCCTGATGTTGAGAATGAGCCGGTGCATGTTGTGCTGCAATCCCACCAGGTGTCTCATCTCCTTCAACTCCTCCAACATCTGGATCACCTGCTAGGCGTGAAGTTCTCCGCTTATCCCTCCCGGGTACGACAAACTTGAACTCAGTCATCGTTATGATGAAGACAGAGTCATCCACAATCCTCTTCTGAAACAGATAGTAGCAGAGAACATGGCTCAAAGGGAGCTGCTTCTTTTTATCCCTCATTATACCCTCCTCCATCACAGATATCAGAAAATCAGTCATATCGAATGGAAGTCCCTGACAGGATGTAGTAGCAAGTTCACTAAAGAATGCGCAAAAATCTATCCTTGTATCCGCCCCTAGGCACAAAAGTCTTCCTAAGTATGTTCTGAAGCAAAGCTGGAGTGTTCTTCAGATACTTAGTCTCTAGAGGGTTGAGGCTCTCATCACCCACATTTTTGAAGAAGTGCCTGATCATGTTAAATTCAGGAGAAACCCTCTCTTGTGACCATCTAACAGGAAATGCCATGTTATGGATCTTAACCCCTGAGTAGGGAATCCCAAAGGTCTAACCAAACTCCTGAGTGTTAAAAGAGAATATGGTGCATGGGTTGAACACTACTCGTAGTCTATCCTTGGAGATCCACATTGTGGAGTAGATCTCAAACAGTACATTTGGAGAGTACTTGATCTTGGTAGTATCTAGGTCAAGAAGGCCAGGTGTAGACTGGAGCCCTATTCTGATCATATCAGTATTTGTGGTCTGATACACACGCTCCATGAAAATATACTGATGTGGGAAGACAGTGCTTCCCACATAGTGTCGGTGAAAATCACGGTGAAGCTGCCATCAGAACTTGTCATGTGGGATGTCCTACATTTTGGGAAACCATTTCTTAACAGCCATTCTCCTTAAGGCTCTGATCTTCTTGATGCTCAGCTTGCTAATATCCTGAGACACATAATCCCTTGTGACTATGATATTTTCTAATTCAAGCTCACTGTCTTCTGAGCTCTCAACACTTTCTGATTCTTCTTGTAAATCAAGATCCATTTCATCATCGGTCTCTGAAGGTGACTCATATATAGATGCGGTGTTGGAAGCATTCTTCCGGGTAGGCTGCTTAGTTCGTTTGTGAGGCTGTGAAGAACTACTTTCACCAACCGCACGCTTTGCTTTCTCCCCAACTGTCTTGGTTCTAGGCATGATGGTGGTAGCAAACCCAACCTTTAATAACACGATTAATCTAGGGTTACTAACCTAGGCTTTGGCAGGAAAATAAAAAATAAAGAACTTGAAGGTAGAGAGAAGCAAGGATGACTTACCGAACCCTAGGAAGAAGCCTCGGTCGATTCTTGGTTGAGAAATACAAGCCAAAATACCTCCTCCCGGTGTAGGAAGAGAAAGCTCGCAAACCTTAAATCCGACCAAAATACCTCATCCCAACTAAAACTAATTGGAGGAATTGAGAGAGGAGGCAGAGGACTACAATCTGGAAGGACGGATTTGGTTGAATCCCTTGGAGTAAGGAGATCAGATGAGGAGAGAGAAGCTATGGTGACAATTATTGCTGTGAAGGTCGGGAATGGTGAGGAAGAGGAAGAAGGGGTAAGAAGTAAATAGAAAACAACAGTTTCCACGTTAAGTCTGGACGGTCCGGAGTCAATCACGGACAGTCTGGAGTTTACCATGGATGGTCTGGGGTTAGCCACAGACGGTCTGACAACAACAGGTACAAAAGACCTTCGCTGGATAACCATAACATTAGTGTGACAGACACACCCCGGACGATCCAGGGCAATAACCCTGGACAGTCCGCCCTACACTTCCCAAAGCAAGGAAAACTTTAATTTTTGCTCCCAATTAAATGAAAAACAAATGGGTAGTCACAATTCCAAATTATACCAAGATCAACTTCAAATTTGTTACTCCCCCTAAATGCCACAACGACCTTTTTGACACTTGGCTCAATGAATTGAGTGATTTCCTTTCAAAATGATAACAACCGAATAGGCTTTGAGAGTTATACATTCCCAACGAAAACATCAATTAGTTCATCATACTTCACATTTGAGCAATCACAAAATCACATAGACACCGGAAACATTAGTGGCCATTTATCAATGATGCTTAGAAAATCATAAGATCATGAAATTAGAACTAGGTACAACATAGTTAAAAGGTTGGCAGATCGATCAAAATACTCTATATAAGCAACACAGATGCTTCTATAGCAAGTGTACACAAACAAGTCACAAAAGCTACAAGTAAGCTATTAGAGAGACAAAACAATTAGTTGAGCAATTTTCCCTTTTTTATTTTACAAATTTTGCAGTTGTCTCAAAACCTTTGTCGACATAACCTAGCATTACACTGAAGATTAATGTCTTGGTCGTCCAAAACCTCCCCCAAGTTCATGCTTAGGTGCAATGACAAGCAATCTCGTTGAGAGGACATTGGTGAGACAAATTTCAGCAATTATTCCATTATGCTCAACAAAGAAAATTCTCTAACAAGCACAACATGCAGCCAGTGCAACAAGTCACATACTCATACATAGAAGCAAAAGGTCACACATAAAATAGATCAATCTTGAAAACATAAATGACTAGGGTATGCCTAGGACTCACTCTAGAAATTCCAATTGAAGCATGCATCCAATTAAGCACAAATTGATCTAGATGTCTAGAGATAGAATGACAACTGACATGATCATATAAGTAGCCAATCAATGTAACTTGGAAGAAAGTAAAATAGTCAAATTTTATTCATGGTTATTTCTGTCAAATTCTCTAGGAAATACCCACTAGGAACCAAGTGTCAAGCTGTGTTTGACTTATCAAGTATGTTCAATTCATTCCGAAATTTGAAAAAACGTGCCTCATTGAGTGGCTTGCTAAAAATGTCAGCAACCTGATCCTCTGTTCTCACAGGCTCAAGCACAATGTCACCCTTCATCACATGATGCGAAGGAAGTGATGCCGTATGTTAATGTGCTTGGTCCTCGAGTATTGGACCGGATTGTTGGCAATTTTAATCACGCTCTCATTATCACATAACAGAGGCACACTCTGAAGTTTAATTCCATAGTCAAACAGTGACTGCATCAAAAAGTGCAATTGAGCAAATGAGCAATTGAGCACAGTTTGGTTGTCGCGCACGTGCCCTTGTTGTTGGTCATTGCACAATAGGTGGTGGCAGAGTGGACGCATCGGTAGGGGTGATGTCCTCATCATTATTTTTAAAAAAAAGATAGAGAAAAGGGTAGCTCCATGGTCTGAAAGGATTTAAAAAAAAAGAGATTCATTCTGTCGGGGATAAGATCACGGCCCATTGCTATGGCCCACTCCCTGACGGTCCAATCGAACAGCCTCCTAGGGCCTGGCCCCCTGGAAGGTCCCATTAGGCCCATATGCATCCTGCCGAACAGCTTCCTGGTTGGCACGGTGCATAATGGCCTAGAATTCGTGTTTGAGTCCGACTCGAACAAGAGTTCTGCACGGCTACGTGAAGACCCGGACGTTGGTTTCCCGGATTGGACCAGACGTCGTGATCCCCAAGAATTGGAGTATACCTTATCTACCGCGGGATGTATTTGGCATACGTACGAGTTCGTGGTTAGCCTGGCCCGATTATCCCTTGGTAGGTTGGTTGTTCAACACTATATAAACAAGGCCCCTACGGCGTGTAGAGGGGCCCTTAGACCGGAACATCGTGAGATCTAGCATCCAAGATCGCATACTACTTCCTATACACCCAGGATCTCGTCGAGACTTGTTCATCTCGCCGATTTCTTCCTTGTAATCCTCTTTCATAGAAAGAAGCGCTGGACGTAGGGTTGTTATCTCCTCGGAGAGGCCCGAACCAGGATAAAAACCATGTGTCTCCCTGTTCCTCGTTGATTGCTGTTTGCCCTGCTCGGCAGGTCTTCTATCTCCCTTTTCTCAAGAACCTTAGTTGACTTGGGACCGATATCCCAACCGTCAACAGTTGGCGCCGTCCGTGGGGATTTAGTAGATCAAGTCTGTTCGAGCATGTCGAACTCTTTCAACGACTAGGAAAATCTTCCTGAAGGGTATGACTCAGAAGGACAGGATGTCACTTCCCCTATCAGATCAGATCGATCTCTTCGATCTCGATCACCTTTCAGATCTGAGACGGAGCTCTCCGACTACGTTCCGGAGATGGCCTTAGATCAAGCTCCCGTCATCGACGATGATTACGGCACCGACGATCTTTACGCTGGTTTAGATCTTTCGGATTCTAAGGCTATGTCGATCGATTCCTCCTGTGGTGACACAGTGATGAGACCGTCTAGTGTGCCAACACACGGCCATCGCAGCGTCTACATGACCGGCGCAGAAACCTTAGGGAATCCTACGCGGGCCGCGGCGGCCGACGAGATCGGGCAGTCCAATTCTGCTCGGCATCAAGATGGGGCTACGCTAGCTGTTCGCGAACAAGAAGTTGTTCACCGCAGCCTAGATGCCTCAATCAATCAGACCATGGCGCAGATTCACGACCAGCGCAAGCAACAGCGACGCGACCCGCCTCGCGTATCTCCGCCAAGTCCCCCGGCCGAAGTTCAGCCTGCTAGGGACGAATCCCTCGTAATCAGACTCCGGTCGGACAAAACACGGATGCTTTAGGGATCCCAGGACCCCTAAATCAGAGTCGGGAATGACTCCAGGCCATGGCCATGGTGATCAGATCCACCAACCAGGCCGACCTCGTCCGCATGGGCGACGCTGTTGCTTCTCACCTAGAGCGACTAGCTGAAGGCCTTATGTCCATAGGCGAAGTTAACACCTCCTCCTGGCGCCTGCTCGGAGAGATTCGGACAGCGAGCGCTCCGATCGATCGCGTGACGCTCGTCACCATCAAAGGACGACTCGCTACGAACAAGATACCCGTAGTCGTCAGCGCTCACCAAGTCCCCGTGGTCGCCGCGACCACAGGGGCAAGCGGGCGCGCGACGATCACGGATGATCCCCTCGGGAGGAGCGCATCGTGGCTACCACGAGGAAGGAGCGCGGAGGATTGTCTCGGAGAGAGTTTCTCCAGGCAGAATATTCCCGTTCAACTAGAGCCCCTCCGCGCAACAGGACCAACGTCTTTTCGAGACTAGGTTCTGCAGGAGAAGGTGGTCGGGCGTACAGCCTGGGCTACAAGGCTTTCTGTAACGAGCTCTGCACTGTTAGGTGGCCCTCCAAGTTCAAACCTGGCCACGTGGGGAGGTACAACGGGACCCAAAACCCAGAGGAGTTCCTCTCCATCTACGCTACATGGCGGCCGGTGGTGAAGAGCTAGTCATGGCTAATTACCTTCCGACTGTCCTTGAAGGTGCTGCTCGGACGTGACTGTTTAATCAGCAGGAAGGTTCCATCCACTCTTGGGACCAACTTTGTGACGCTCTGATCGCCAATTTCCAGAGCTGTTACGTGCGTCTGGGCAAGGAGGATGATCTGCACCAGATGATCCGGATGAACGGGGAGATCCTCCGCAACTTCGTGAAGTGTTTCATTAAGATCCGCAACACGATCCCGAACATCTCGGATGAATCTGTTGTCCACGCCTTTAAAAACGGTGTCCGCGACGAGCGGCTCACCTAGGATCTCGAGATCAATGAAACCTGAACCGCCAATGACCTATTCAAGGCGGCTGACCGCTATGCCAACGCGGTAGAGCGTGTTCAGTCCAAGAAGACGTTTGACATGGGCGAGCTGCCCGCCTAGCCTGGTGTAGATGAGAAAAAGAAGAGCAGCAGTAATCCTGGTGACAAGAAGTCACAGAAGAAAAGGAACAAAGGTGCGCAGGATAACACCGTCGTAGGTATAGATCGCGCACCTCCTCCCAAGGACGGGCAGAAGAAGCCCAACAATAACTACAAGGGCAAGAAGCCCACCCTGGGAGGAAATCAAGGCAAGAAAGGTCCGAGTGACCGATATTGCCAGTTCCATCAGAATTACGGCCATGATATACGCCATTGCAGGACCTGGGCTGCAAAGCTCGAGGAATTCTACAACGGTAAAGGCCCCATGCCCACCCTACTCGAAAAGGGTGATGCCGGTAAGGACAAGCGCCAAGCCGATGGTCGTGATCGGGATGATGAGGATGACTATCAGGAGCCCATGAACCATATAGCTGTTATCTTTGGCAGCTCCTTGGCCTATCCCTCTCGGCGAAGCCTCAAGCAAGCTGCTCGGGAGGTCCACAACGTCGAGAAGTGCAAACCACAGCCCGAGTCGATGAAGTGGACCAAGGTTTCTATCTTCTTCTCTAAGGAGGATTGTCCCACCGGGATGACCAAGCCTCAGCGGCTCCCACTGGTGGTCGCTCCGACCATCAGCAACGCTAGAGTCGGGCGTGTCCTGATCGATGACGGGAGTGCGCTGGACTTGCTTTCTGTAAAAGTTTTGGACGAGATGCAGATTCCTCGTTCCAAACTCAAAGAGGTCGTGATGTCCTTCTATGGGATTGTGCCGGGAGAAGCTGTTCGGCCGCTGGGGCAGATTGTCCTGCCCGTTACCTTCGGCAGCCCAAGTAACTTTCGGACAGAGTTGATCACGTTTGACGTGGTCGACTTTTCATCAGCTTACAACGCGATCTTGGGCTGGCCATCTCTCGAAATGTTCATGGCCATATCCCACCATGCATACCATTGCGTGAAGATACCGGGCCCCAGCGGCGTGATCACGGTCAAGGGCAACTACAAGGCTGCTCTAGATTGCGATGAGCAATCCCTTGCCCTGGTCGACCAACTTCCACCGCGTGATCTCGAAGTACCGCAGACCAAGTCTGCCCATCCCAAAGTCTCTATCCAGCCAGGGGGAGAGACCAAGGAAGTTCCGCTGTCTCTTGACGATCCTTCCAAGACAGTTCATTTGGGGGCCAATCTAGATCCCAAATAGAAAATCGAGATCATTGCCTTCCTCCGAGCTAATGCAGACGTGTTTGCCTGGGAGCCGTCTGACATGCCCGGGGTCCCAAGGGAGGTTATCGAGCACAAACCGGCGATCCGCCGGACAAAAGTCTGCTCGCCGTAAGCTTGCCGCTTTTAGGATTTCTGCGGGATCATCAAGGATCAGCTTGGCAAGTTGCTCGCTACTGGGTTCATCCGCGAGGTTGATCACATCGAGTGGCTGGCCAACCCTGTGATCGTAAAGAAGAAAGGCGGCAAGTGGAGGATGTGTGTCGACCACACGGACTTGAACGCGGCTTGTCCTAAGGACAATTTTCCACTGCCTCGCATAGACCAGCTGGTCGACGCGACTGTGGATGCCCAGTTCTTGAGTTTTTTGGTTGCTTACTCCGGTTATCACCAAATAAGCATCTCCCCCGAGGATGAAGAGAAGACTGCCTTCATCACACCCTTTGGCACTTTCTGCTATACGACCTTGTCCTTCGGTCTACGCAATGCTGATGCCACCTTCCAACGTTTAATGGAGAAGACTTTCTCAGAACAGCGTGGAAGGAACCTGGAGGTCTATATCGACGACATAGTTGTAAAGAGCAAGTATGCTCCGGATCATGTAAAAGATCTGGCCGAGACTTTTCGAAATCTCACCAGGCATAGAATTAAATTAAATCCAGAGAATTGTACTTTTGGTGTTCGATCTGGCATGCTGCTCGGCTATGTTATAGGTTTGCAAGGAATTTCTGCTAACCCCAAAAAAATCGAGGTCATTGAAAACATGATGGCTCCGACCACCGTTAAGGAGGTCCAGAGCCTCACAGGGTGGATGGCTGTTTTAAGCAGGTTTATTTCCCATCAAGACGAACGCGGGCTGCCCTTCTTTAAGGCCCTGCGCAAGCACAATGGTTTCGAGTGGACAGAGGAGGCTGGTAGATCTTTCCAAGATCTAAATCAACACCTGTCCAACCCACCTGTCTTGACTACCCCGCGACATGGCGAGCAGCTTCTATTGTATCTTGGCTACACGCCACAAGCGGTGAGCACAGTCTTGACGGTGGAGAGGGATGGCATCCAGCGGCCAATCTATTATGTGAGCGAGGTGCTTCATGGATCAAAGGAGCGTTATCCTGAGGGCTAGAAGTTGCTCTACGCATTGCTCATGTCCTCCAGGAAGATTTGGTATTATTTCCAGGCGCATCAGATAATGGTCCCGACCAAGTTCCCTCTAGAAGAAATCCTACGGAACAAGGAAGCCGGCGGACGCATAGCTAAGTGGGCAATGGAACTAGCAGAGTTCGATATTCTGTTTGCTGCTCGAACTGCTATTAAATCCCAGGTCCTTGCCTACATTGTCGTTGAGTGGACCTGTCCGCCCAAATCCCAGGAATCTCCCGAGCAACCTGAAGAAACCCCCTGGACCATGTTTTTTGACGGCTCGCGCATTGGAAACTCGGGGGCTAGTTTTGTTCTCATCTCCCCTCAAGGAGAGCAACTCCAGTATTCTATCCAACTACACTTTGCGTCGACTAACAACGCCGTGGAGTACGAGGCCCTCCTCGTGGGACTAAGAGCGTGCAAGTCGCTCGTCATCCAACGGCTAACTGTGAAGGGAGATTGACAGCTGGTCATCAATCAGGTAAACATGGAGTATCAGTGCTGCGATGACTCAATGGCGCGATACCTGGTTGAGGTGAGGAAGTTGGAGCGACACTTTCAATTCTTCGAGGTGCTCTTCGTGCCCAGGAAGGACAACTTCTTGGGCGACCAGCTGTCCAAGCTTGGATCCTCACGTGAACCTGCTTTGGCAGGGGTGCTCGTCGAGCACCTTTACAAGCCCTCTATCACGTCTCCGGACGAGGCAACAGAGGCAGGTGGTGCTGTCTCCGTCATCGAGCAGGCTGCGGACTGGACAACGCCATTTGCCCGGTACCTTGCAAATGGGACCCTGCCCGACGACGAAGCCGAGCGTTCCCGGCTTATAAGGAGTGCTAGTCCATACAAGTTTGTGGACGGTATCCTTTACCGGCAAGGTGCCCTGGGAGTACTCTCCAAGTGCATCTCGCAGTAGGAGGGTGTGTTCCTTCTTAGGGGTATACACGAGGGAGCCTGCGGCAACCACGCCTCCTTCAGGACTCTGGTCGGCAAAGCGTTTTGCATTGGTTATTATTAGCCTACAGTGTTACAAGATGCCCGGGATGTGGTAACTAAGTGCAAGACTTGCCAATTTCACGTCCGGAAGGCCCATAAGCCCGCCCAAGAGCTCCAAACGATCCCCCATCATGGCATTTCTCCACGTGGGGTCTGGATCTGCTCGGCCCGTTCCCTAAGGGGTTCAAGGGCTGCACGCACTTGCTCGTCGCCATTAACACTTTTACAAAGTGGATTGAGGCAGAGCCTGTGTCATCTCTTCACGCCAAAACGGCTGTGCGCTTCTTCAAAAGCAATGTGATCACGCGCTTCGGGATTCCCCACAAACTGATCACCGATAACGGTCCCGCTTGAAGCGAGCTATTCCAGAATCTGCGCGAATTTGGACACCAAGGTCTGCGTCGCCCCTGTGGCACATCCACAGAGCAATGGAGCAGTCGAGCGAGCTCACGGACAGATAGTCCAGGGTATCAAACGGCGCGTGTTCGCGGTACTCCGTGAGCACAATAAAGCCTGGGTCGACGAAGTTCCTTCCGTCCTCTGGGCCGTTCGCACCACAACCAGCGGGCAACCGAGGAAACTCCTTTCCAATTGGTTTACGGTGCAGAAGCCATCTTGCCCGCCGAAATAGTACTCGGCTCGCCAAGCACGAGCTCGGTCAACATGGTTGACTCAGAGCAAGAGCGCTTCTCGAACTCGATCTCCTCGAAGGCACACGCGAACGGGCATAAGTTAGAATGGCGCGCTACCTGCAAGATCTTCGCCGGCACGCTGCCAAATCTATTCGACCAAGGGCTTTGAGGGTGGGCGACCTCGTTCTGCGCCGTGTTTAGAACCTATCCAATGCCAACAAGTTAACTCCCTGATGGGAGGGCCCGTTCATGGTCGCTTCTACTGCTCGCCCGAGGGCTGTTCGCCTGGCAATGGAGGACGGGAGAGAGCTGACCAGCACTTGGAACCTGCGCTTTTTATCAAACTCGACACCTTAGTTCGACCAAGTCTCTCGGGCTGCCATGTAAAGTTCAATCCAATACACAGTGAATGTTCGCGGCCCCCTGTGGCCCTTTTCACACCCTGTCTTCTTAGACTATTTTTCTCTCTGGTAACACTTGATGGCTGCCTGGTCTTGCGAACTCTTGGCTCTGCGTTCTTCAGGATTTCCCTGCCCGTATCTAGTATCAGCAAGCTCCTAAACTCAGGATTGCGTAACACGGCTTTCCGCCTTGCGGCTAAGTCTGCTCTCGTAAGCCACCCGCGGCAGAGGCACTTACCGCTCTCGGCATAACCACTTGGCAAAGCCTGCTCTTGTAAGCCCCAGCGGCAAAGGTACTTTTCTTGTTCGGTTACCTTTGGAATTGCCTAACTTACATTAACGAGCAGTTCATGGAACGAGTCGATCAGGCTGCGGGTGTCGCTCTATCTCTCTACGCACGTGCTTGAATTTGTAAACTCAGGTCTTCATGCATCGTCCATGCCAGGGGCTAGGGTGTCGCTCTTTTGCTTGTGCACCTGCTCGAGTTCGCAAACTCAGGTTTTCGAACAGATGCACAACGGGGCTGGGAGTTAGGCTGGCGTTCTATCGTTTTTCTAAAAACTCTCTAGCGCTGTTTCGCCTTGCTCTTAGTTTCCTATTTGTTCTTGTCTTTTTGCTTCTCTTTTTTGTAGGAAAAAGGTAAGTCTTTATTTATGCTAACAAAAGTTTACAGGTATAAAGTCCTGTCGGGGATAAAATTACGGCTCATTGCCATGGCCCACTCCCTGACGGCCCAATCGAACAGCCTACCAGGGCCTAGCTCCCTGGAAGGTCCTATCTGGCCCATGTGTGTCTTGCCTAACAGCTTCCTGGCTGGCGAGACGCGTAATGGCCAAAGAATCGTGTTTGAGTCCGTCTCGAACAAGAGTTTTGCACGGCTACGTGAAGACCCGGACGTGGTTTCCCGGATTGGAGCGGACGTCATGATCCTCAAGACTAGGAGTATGCCTTATCTGCCTCGGGATATATTTGGCATGTATGAGTTCGTTACGATCTCGTAGTTAGCCCGGCCCGATATTCCCTCGGTAGGTCGGTTTGCTCTGCACTATATAAACAGGGCCCCTACGGCGTGTTGAGGGGCGAATCCAGGACGAGTTTTACGACTTGGATCCAGCATCTGGTCAATCCTACAGGAGTTTACGCATCTAGCATCTCGTAGACACCTGATCATTGCATTGTCGCTCTTGTACACCACAATCTCGTCGAGACTTGTTCGTCTCGCCGAGCCATCTCTTGTATTCATCTCTGATATATAAGAAAGGCTCGACGTAGGGCTATTATCTCGCCCGAGAGGCCTGAATCAGGATAAAAACCCCTATCTCCTGTTCGTTGTTGTTCGTGGTTGTTCGGCGTGTCTCCTATCTCAATTCTAAAGAACCTTAGCGACTTGAGATCGTTATCTCAACCGTCGACAAGTCCCTTTCGGGTTACAGCCCTACTGCTACTTAGAAGCAAGCTGCTCCTTTAGCTTCTCAATTTCTAACTTGAGGCGCAGGACTTCCCCTTGGGCTTTGATCCCTTCTCTGACTTCAGCTCGGAGACATTCGGCTTCCTCTTTGCTGACTGTCTTGTGCTTGGCCTGCTCCTTGGCCTCTGCACGAAGGACCTCACCTCTTCGGTCTTGGTGCGCAGCTGCTCGGTCAGATCTTCGCTCTGACTAAGGCGTTGCTCGGCAGTCTTGAGCTGCTCGGCCAGCTCCTTGACCATTCTTTCCACGGTGCTCGCCCTCATGGCCAGCCCGCGAAGCTCATCGGGCTCTTCCTGTGATACCGCGGAAGACTGCCTCTCCTCGGTCAGCTGGGCCTTAAGCTTTTTCACCTTTGCCTTTAGTCGGCTTCGGCTTTTGGCCGGTGCGAGGCACTCCCCCTCGAGCTCCCTCGCCTGGTACTCTTGGAAGGCTCCTAGAATGGCGCTGCGTTCGACGCCAACGCCTTCCTCCAAATCTTCCATGGTGCCCCGCAAGACCTGAGTAAGAGAAGAACAAATCCATCATATTCAGCTGCACATGACCTAAAGCGGACAAGTTTTGGTTTTGGGTTTGCCTCTTGAAGACGATTCTTCAAGTTCTGGCGAAGAAGCTCTCCAAGGCCGTGGGTGGCGAAGCCCCGGCTGCTCGGAACAGTCGCGTCACGATGCTTTCTGTGCTGCGCCTTCCTCTTGCTGGAGCGCACCCGCTGGGTGCAGCAGCCACGGGTGATTGCCTTTCATCCTCAAGCTTTTGTCCTTCTTCTTGTTCCTCCGCCCGATCACCTTCGGGCAAGATTGGCGTCGCTCTGCCCGGCGACGTTGGTGTCTCCGCGGACAGGGCAACCTGTGCGCCCTGCTCGTGGTCTTCCTCCTCCCTGGCTGCAGGTCTTTCGCCCTGCTCGTCAGTGATGTCCATCGCCACAGTGATGGGTTGCCCCTACGACGAAGTGCCTGGCAAGACCGTCTGTTCGGTCCTGTCCCGGGCAGCCGGCAGAGCCAAAACTTTGGCCCCGCTTTCCATGGCGCTGCGCCCCGTTTCTTCGGTTTTCAGCCTCTCCACCGCGCTCTTCAGCGCGTCGATCTGATCGGTGGAGCCCGGCGGAAGCGCAGCCCACGCTGTCAACTTGTCCTTGAGGGCGAACAGTCTCGTTGCTCGCGATGCACCGTGTAGGTGCTCGGGCAACAAAGACCGCTCGATCGTCGCGTCCACGTTGTCTGTGGCGATCTCCTCATGGGCAGCTGATGAAAAAGAAACGCGTTAGTCCTATGTGGTCTGGTAGAATGTAAAGAAGAGAGCCTCGCTACTACATACTGCCGCAGGGAACTTGACCTTCTTCTTCGCTCCTTGACAAAGATTGCGCCTCTTGCTTGATGGCTCCTTGGCTTCTTATTCGCCTTGGCCTCCGGACACTTGCGGCGACAAACTCAGCTCTTTGCTGAGCTGAGCACTCTTTTTGCGCAACGCAAGAAGTGTTTCCTTGCGCGCGACTTCCTCCTCAGGCCTCCTCTGCTCGGCGATCTGTTGCAGCCATTCCACGTGGGCCGGGTGTGCTTGTGTATAGCCAGAGGGTCAGGTTCCGTACCTCCTCGTCGCTTTGCTCGGTGAGGAGGGATGGGCTTGGGCGTTCCCCCCTTGGCTGGCCGCGAGCACGCTTGACTTGCTCGGCACGCTTCGTCGCCGCAGGGGGCTTCGGAGGTTGTTGGTGGCCGCTACGGCGCGGCAAGCTCCTCGTCGGCCCAGCGACCACCTTGGGCTTCTCGGCCACCTTGGCCTTGCCCTTCCTCGCTCCCTCTTTGTCGGACTCGGAGAGCTCCTCGACGATCCCGCCGAGGATCAGCTGCTCGTCCTGCTTATTTGAGAAGCGAATGTTAGCATGCCTAAATCGTGGAAGTCTAGCAGTTCAGATAGAGGGTCAGCGTTTGTTACCTCTGGTGAGCGGACGAGCACGTTTCTTGGGCACGTATAGGCCACCTCACCGATGACCTCAGTGTCCTTCCTTGCAGCCTTCAGCATGGCGTCGACCTGCTCGGCCACCCATGCGTCGGTTGGTTTTACTGCCCGAACAAAAGATGAGCTTAGTTCCTGTTCGGATGAAATCACCAAGAAAGATTGAGTGTTTAAGAGACTTACCCGTGCTCTCCCTGGTGATGTCCTCCCAGCCTTCTATCTTGTAGAAGGGGTATGACCTCTTCCGCAGCGCACAGATCCTGTTCGCCACGAAGTCCCGGATGATCTCTCTGCCCGTGAGCCCGAGGCCCACAAGGGAAGCGATCTTCCGGTTGAGATACCACTCTTCGCCAGTCGGCTCCCGCCGCGGCATCTGTGTTCCCTTCGCCGACGCCTGTCCGGTGAAGATGAACTTGCTGTCGTCGCTCCTTCTGGTGTAGAACCACCTCATCCACCACGGCCCTATCGAGTCGAGCAGCGGTGGACGTGGGTACGGCGCGTCGTTGGCGGTGGCCCGGAGCTTGAGGTAGTAGCACCCGAGCCCGGAAGCGGCGGAGCTGCTCCTCGTCACTGTGTAATAGTGAAGGAACAGCGCCACCGACAGATCGACCCCTAGATAGCCCTCGCACAAGTGTGCGAAGACGGCCATCTGGAGGAACGAGTTGGGGTTGAAGTTTGCAACCTCCAGTCCGCTGATATTCAGGAGGGCCTCCACGAAATCGCATCGGGAGACCTCAACCCAAACACGGCGAACTGCTCGAAGTTTACGAACTCGTCCTCGAGCGGCTTCGGTGTTTCCTCCTCCCCGGGCAGCCTCCAACTGCCGGTGTCGATGTGTCCCTCAGCCTCTAAGATCTTCAAGTCTTCCTCGGTCATACTAGTGCCTGTGAATTTGGCCATAGCAATCCCTAGGATAGACGAGCAACTTTGGAGGTGGGTTGTGGCTGTTTGATGCTACGTGCGGTTGGAATAGGGCTTGGGAAGGAAAGGTGCGTGAGAGCGGAAGTGGCAAGCCGCGGGCGGCTTGGGTGCTTTTTATAGCCCCAAACGAGCAGCTATGCAATGGTTTTCTGTCACTAAACGGCAAGTTTTTTACTACAACGGCTAAGTAAAAACGGTAACCCGTTTTCACCGCGCAGCGAAAGTTACCGTTGGAATCTGCCAACGGCTATATTTTTCAGTTTCTGCACTGATGACTGGGTACTCTGCTCGAACAGATGTGTTTCCCTGTTCGACGCAAAAGAGTTGCTCGGTACTGATCGGGTTTGTTCGGTCCCGAACAAGTCTTGTTTGGTTGAACCATAACCTGTTCGGTCGCTTGTTGCACGACTTGTAGCAGCAATATTTTCCTCTTCGTGACTTGGAGTCTCAAGAGGAAGACCCCACTCTAGTGAGATATTCCACTTGAGTCTCGGGGGTTAGCTGTCGGAGATAAGATCACGGCCCATTGTTATGGCCCACTCCCTGACGGTCCAATCAAACAGCCTCCTAGGGCCTGGCCCCCAGGAAGGTTCTATCAGGCCCATATGTATCCTGCCGAACAGCTTTCTGGTTGGCATGGTGCATAATGGCCTAGGATTCGTGTTTGAGTCCGACTCAAGCAAGAGTTCTGCACGGCTACGTGAAGACCCGGACGTTCGTTTCCCGGATTGGAGCAGACGTCGTGATCCCCAAGAATTGGAGTATACCTTATCTACCGCGGGATGTATTTGGCATGCGTACGAGTTCGTTACGAGTTTGTGGTTAGCCTGGCCAGATTATCTCTTGGTAGGTTGGTTGTTCAACACTATATAAACAAGGACTCTACGGCGTGTAGAGGGGCCCTGAGACCGGAACATCGTGAGATCTAGCATCCAAGATCGCATACTACTTCCTGTACACCCAGGATCTCGTCGAGACTTGTTCATCTCGCCGAGTTTTTCCTTGTAATCCTCTTTCATATAAAGAAGCTCTGGACGTAGGGTTGTTATCTCCCCGGAGAGGTCCGAACCAGGATAAAAACGCTGTGTCTCCCTGTTGCTCGTTGATTGCTGTTTGCCCTGCTCGGCAGGTCTTCTATCTCCCTTTTCTCAAGAACCTTAGTTGACTTGGGACCGATATCCCAACCGTCGACACATTCAACTATGGAGTTCAAATAAAAGATCATTTTTCCCAAACATAAAATCCGATATGTTTAACTTATCAGTATCACATATCCTTGCACTTGTGTTTAATTCTATTCCTTTGGCGTGAGTTTATTCTCTCCCTCACCCCTAAACATTTACTCTTGATGATCGGAACTTGGAGTAGCACAATTTTCATTAGAATTAAGTTTCGAGTCAACAATATACACAACTATAGACTAGCAACATTTGCCCCTACCTGAAGCTCCACATAAGCCTTAGTTTGTAGGGAGAAGTTGGCCGCAGGTCTTGGTAACAAACCATCCTTGAGCGACTCGAGAGTATCACTTGAGGAATAAAAATGAGCTGGGAATTCTTTTGAAAACTATAAAAAAATCTGAGGATGTCTGAGCATAGGAAGGAAAGGCCACGCGGACGAGTGGTTTCGCTGGTCATGATCACGGCGCAAAGGGCCGCCGCTTCAGTTTCACCCAGCCAAGCTAGTCGACTGTCTCAAGAATAACTCCAGGAGTGGCTCAAGGGCGGCTGCCAGGTAGATCATATATACGCGACTACAACCCCAAAATCGGCCACACCAAAGCACCGTGGATTGTTCTAGAGGTTACGTACAACTTGGGTGATGGCCTGCAAATGCTGGAGGCTCTGCTGCACCGGGTCTGGCGAATCGGAGCGACGCGTGCCGCAAGGCATCGCACGTAGGGATGTAAATTGGACGCGGACCTGTGCGGAGCCGCGATTTCCGTCCACGAAAAATGTAGCTTCCGGCCCAGGTGGACAGCTGCAACTCGCACGCAGCTTAAGCGGCCCAATAAGCAAAGACCGGCGGCTCCGCCTTGTCCGCTCCCTCGATCCCCTTTTCTCCGCATCGCCACCAGGACATCGCCGCCGACCTCACCTCTGATCTGTATGTGCTGTCCCGCCTCAGCCTGCGCGTCAGGTCAGCAGCGCCGCCCTGCCCTCCTCCTCCCTATGGCTGTTATGGCAAACAACGAAGAACTGGAGGTTCTTAGCGCCTCTAATGAAGGGCTGATGGGGAAGATGAAGCTTCTTGGCCAAGATTCTGTCCGGCTAGCAGAGGAGGATGGACGTGAGGGCCATGATCTATTGCACCATACCGAAGAGCTGCAGCCATTAGGCCAAGCAGAGAACCCTGATTTCGATCTACATTACTCCAAGAAGTGAGCACCTTATTTCCTAAAATTGTTTCAGTGGCTTTTAATTTTGTGAGCTTCTTTCTGATGTAGTGAGTTTGCAATTGTGCAGATCTAGTAAAGAAGAGAAAAGAAAGAGGCTAGACAAGAAAAGGAAGAAATTTGAGAAAGATGACAGAAATGTGTTGGAGAACAAAAAGAAGATGCTTATGACTGAACACAAACTCAGTAAAGAACCAAGGAAGAAGAAGAAAGTTCACGCTCATGAAGGAAGCAAACAGGTAATTTTAACTCGAGCAATCCTGCCTTGAGGAAATTTCCATAAAGAGCAGGCTTACTAGCATTATGATGCTGCAATCAGAATCCCTATGCTGACAAGAAATTTATTAGGACTTTGTTTTCTCCACTCCTTTTGGATGGTAGAACATGATCCCGTAGGGTGGATGTCCACTGTGAATGTCTTAATAACGTGTGGCCTGTCACACACCTGCCTTTTTTTTACCAGGGAGGAAGCTCTCCATTTGTTGGGGCTAGACCTTCAAGATTGAATTTATTGAGGTCTCCTCTTGCAACACTAGCTAGAGTAGCATCAGTTAGAAGGACAACAATATCTTCAACAGAAAAAAAGAGGGCAAACAATCAGACAAATGGTTCACCAACTTGCTCTGAACCATAGTGAACACCGTGTTGCACGATAACATTTCCATCTCCAGCAAGGACTCCATTGCTAAAAAGATCAACTTCTCATGGTAAGCTTGGCCCTTCCTATGCAATGAAATATCTCCATTTTTTTCTCTACCATATGCACATTACATATTTTTTACATGCTACTCTACTGTGTCATTGCATAATGTTATTCTACTATTTTCAACATCTCATTTAAGTAAATAATCAGAATTAAAAGTAATTACATGTGCTAACTTAGGCTTCTATACATGTATAGCTCGTAGGTCACGCAAACTTACTTCAGCTATGTGGAAAGATTTCAAACCCATCCGTAGTAATGGGAAAATTGTTCAAGCTCAATGTAACTATTGTGATGAAATTGTGGAAGCTTCACGCATTGTGGGTACAAATAATATGAAAAGACACATCACTAGTTGTACAACAAGATTACAAACGCATCAGATAATTGACAAGATGGGGTCCTCATTATCTCCCCATGCTTCTATGCTTCATGATTGGCAATTCAGTAAAGAAGTGGCTAAGCAAGAGCTTGTTAACATGATTGTTTTACATGAGTTTCCTTTCTCAATTGTGGAATATAAGGGTTTTCAGAAATTTGTAAAGAGTTTGAACCCACTGTTTACACCTGTTTCAAGAAATACAATAAAAAATGATCTCATCAGATCTTTCCATGAGCAAAGACAACTCTGCATGAATCATTCGAGAGAATATGATGGCAGGTATCCTTAATCGCAGACATGTGGGCGTCTAAGCACTGGGTTACTTATGTATTACCCGTCATTTCATTGATAGTAATTGGAAAATTCACAAGCAAATTATCAGGTTTTGCATGTTGGAGACTCCCCACCGGAATGAGAATGTTTAGTGTTATTCTAAAAAGCATTCAAGACTGGGGTATAGAGAAAAACTTTTAGCATAACATTAGATAATGCATCGCTAATAAATCAATGGTTGATGATTTAAGAGATAATCTGCTTAAAAGTCTATGTTGTGCTGTAATGGTGATCTCTTGCATGTACGTTGTGCATCCCATGTGTTGAACCTCATTGTGCAAGATGGATCGAGAGCGTTGGGTGATGTAATTGAAAACATAAGGAATAGTGTTAAATATGTTAAGAGTTCCCAACAAGAAAGGAAAAGTTTGAAGAAATAATTGTGCAAGTGGGAATTTCTCGGAAAAATATCCTTCTCTTGATGTCCCAACACGCTGAACTCTACTTTCCTCATGCTCCAATCTGACCGCCATTTAAAGTCGCTTTTTATGCCTTGGAACAACAAGATGATAGCTTCAAATATTCCCTTTGCACAAGAATGGGAAAGGGTCGAGTCTATATGTAACCTTGTTGGAAGTCTTTTATAAAGCAACCAAGGTTGTTTCAGGATGCTCCTATCCAACATCAAATTTGTATTTTCATGAAATGTGGAGTATTATGGTGATGCTGAAAAAGAGTACTTCAAGTGATGATCCTATCATTTTAATAATGGTTCATGAAATGCAAAAAAAATTTGATAAGTATTGGTCCGAGTCATACCTGACAAACTGTATTGCAGTGATACTTGATCCAAGATTTAAATATGGTTACATTGAGTTTCGACTCAGAAAAGCTTTTGGGGATGAAGCCGAGGTATATCTGGATCAAATAAACAGAACAATCAAAGAGTTATTTGATGAATATTCTTGTCAGTTTGGTGGAGGGTCACTTGGAGTCATTGAGCAGGAGAAAACATGAGTGATATGGCCGAAAGCATTGATCTTTTTTCTGATTGGGACAATCACTGTCGTGTGCAACAACGATTAGTAAGCAATGAACTTGACAATTATTTGATAGATGAGCTGTTCCCACGCAAGGTTGATTTCAATATTCTTCAATGGTGGGAGATGCATAGCATTAAATACCCGATCCTCTCGCGTATGGCTCGTGATCTTCTATCTGTGCAAGCTTCAACGGTGGCATCAGAGTCCGCATTTAGCACTGGAGAGCGGGTTATCAGTGACTATAGAAGTAGATTAAGCAGTGACACAGTTGAGGCCTTGATTTGCCCACAGGATTGGTTAAGATCTTCTAGTGGGCCTCTTCAAGAAGGAATAACTTCAGGAGATGATGTTGGTCATGTTGATGATTTAGACATGTGAAGGTTCGCATAGGTAATCATCCTCCTTTCTCACTCATGATTTTTTACATCAGAATCGTGATGGTGCTTGTAGTCAGAGAATAGCAGGTAGAGAAAATGGTGAGGAACCCATTTCTGAAGATCATTTCAGTAAGGGTGACTTGTATAGGATCATTAGTTGAAATTATCTTGTCATGATAGCATCACTATCCTTTGTTGGTGTTAAATATAGGCGTCCCAGTACTGTACTAAAAATTGGAGCAGGTTAATGTGATGTTGGATTAATTGGAGGTACATATCTGATCTAATAACTGCTCTGAATCTTACGCTATGTGACTGTGATTATTAGATGCTGCTATCGTGTATGTCTGTTGCTTGATCTAATAGCTTGATCTGCTGCTGCGCTAGGTTGTTGGACAAGCTTGTGTCGCCGAACTTCGTCGCCGCCATCTTCAGGCGCTGGACTTCAGCTGTTAGCGCCACGTTAAGTGCTGTCCGTGAGTAAAGAAGTGCAGAAGTGCAGACATGTGTGATGCAATGCAATGTGCTATTGCATTCCTGTTAATTTCTTGCGTCTATTTACTTAAGTATTTGTTTATCAACGAAAATCTGAGTTAATGATAGCAATGAACGCTAGAAAACTGAATCATGGATCCCCTTCTCGGTAGCTCTCATGTTTCATTTGTCCTATGTATGTATTCTTAATGCTCCATATTCAGCAATTCAATCCGTGAAGTGTCTATAGCTTGTTCTCTGGATTAATCTTTCTTTAACGAAAAGCGGTATTGATGATTGAAACCGATTGCTATTCCATGTTTTATTGTTCTCATGTTCTCATGCTACTGGAAACGTTTCGATGGCCTTTTTGTTGGTTCAATTTTTTTGAGACTGAACTATGAAACCGGCAGCTTGCACTTGTCTTAGTGAGTGTTAGCGGCTGCAGCGGCTAACGTGGAAGCCAGCGGAAAATTCAAAATTCTTAGTGGCTTTTGGCGGAAGTCCACACAACGTTAAGCGGCTGAAGCGGATTAGTGCGGACAGTCCACGGACCAGTCCACTTACATCCCTAATCGCACGCAGGAGAGTGCGTTGCCCGGCGCTCGGCTCGATCGTGTAGGCAGAGCCCAAGAGGCAGTGAGGCACCCCAATCCTGGTGCCGCAGGATGGCCAAATTCTGGTCAATAGAATTGACAAGACGCCTCCCAGCGATGCTGCCTCATCTTGCTGCATATGGTTGCATCCGGTGTACACAGCTGGTTGCCTATGAGAACGTGGCATGGGGTGGCCATGCAAAAAAAGGTGACATCATGGTGTCGCCATGCATACGAAGTGATTCCACCGTCGGACTCACTATAGGAATCAGTCTCTTTGTGGTCGGCAAAAGCCGACCACATAGCCCATAATACCGTCCACATAGGTCTATCTCGGCGGCTAGCCGCCGACATTGTCCCGTCGAGGCCCCGTCGTCGACATAGCCAGATTTTGTCGACGGACCCGCCCCTTTGTTGACGCAAACCAACGTACTGCATGTACAATTCAGAACAAGTGTTTAATTAGCTATATTGTGTTGATGAATAAAAGACATCGAAAATGAGCTGTTGAAGTGATCAGTACACATACCTCTTTCCAACGGAAACCTGTACCCGAATCCTCTCATTTGAATTTTCGGCTGTTTTTATCAGTTTGTTCCGCCCCCAGTGTCTCTTGGAGCTCGAACCCTCGCCAGCCTCAAAGGGCACGTAGTGCTCGTCCTCATCCTCCATCTCCCCCAACCAAGTCTGAGCGTCTTCCTGCTCCTCATCCTCATCCTCATCCTCACTCTCATCATCATCCTCCCCTGTACTTTCCTCGCCACTCCCGTCTAGCACCCACTTCTCCTTATAGCCCTGTTGCACACCCCTTGTCGGGTCCGCCGCCTCCCAATCCCTCTCATCCTCCCCACTCTCATCCTCCTCCCCGCTCCCTTCTCCCCCTCCCTCTCCCTCTCCTGACACGACCTGCAAGGCCGGCTGCTGCTCCTCGGCCGCCTCCCCCTCCTGCCCACCCCCACTCCCTCCCCCCCAACTGGTGCTCCTCCACCATGTGTTGCCCTCTCTTCTTGTACTTAATCCCAAAGAGCTTTTCCGTCGCTCCAGCTAACCTGCGCCGAAACCCAGTCATCCTGCAAAAAAGAAAGTAAATGATACAATTAGATCGATATGAGATAAATGAAAATGAAAGTAAATAAAGCAATTCTACCTAGCTACTCATAAGTAAATATGAATGCGTCAAAAATCTTCTGCTTCATCTTCCTCCTCCAGTTCCTCTTCTTCTTCATCTTCCCCTTCTTCGCTTTCTTCCACTTCCTCTTCGTCTTCGTTTTCGTCTTCCTCTTCGTCTTCCTCGTCCCCTTCCTCCTCCGGCTGCTGTTGCATATCACCAATATCGACGTGCAGCTGTCCTGACAAGTCGTGTTCTTGGAATGGCTCCGCATATGGCTCTTTAGGAGTCTCGTAGTCTTCTTCCGTGAGGTTGGACAATCCACCAACGGGATGACATTTATGGACAATCCACTAATTTTTGTAATCCGGGTGGGCATATGGCAGATAGAACACTAGCTCGACTTGTTCGGGGAGAATGAACACGTCGGGCCTTTGATATAGCACAGTCCAACCGAGCTTTTGTGTTATCTCTAGTCTTATGTTGGATGTCCCAGTTTGTATTGATGATTGCCTCACGTATATTCTTCTCCTGGTGCATCAGGTCGACGTTGTGAGGCTGCTTCAGGTCCGTTGCGTAAGAAAGATTATAGATGTTGCATTTATGAGTCCAATGGTGGTTTTTCCCATATACGTCTTTGTTTCCCTTCTTTGCCAAATGTTCATGCCATTTGATAATATCATCCACTTCAAACCGTTCTGGTGGTTGTTCCTTACTCATAGTCTTACCTTTACGAAACGTATTTCTTTCCTTCCTAAATGGGTGATTTGGCGGCAGGAAACGACAGTGAAAGTCTAACCAACAGGCCTTGCCCCATTTTTTAAGTTTGAATGCATCTGTATCTCTCAAGCATTTAGGGCACGACAACACTCCATGGGTGCTCCACCCCGAAAACATGCCATATGCCAAAAAATCGTGTATGGACCACAGGTAGGCTACTCTCATCTTGAAGTTCTGACCCTTATAGCTATCATGTGTCAATACCCCGTTGGTCCAGAGGTCGCTCAGCTCTTTTACAAGTGGTTGCATGAATAGGTCTAAATTTTTTCCACGAGACTTAGGCCCGGGTATGATAACAGAAAGGAACATGTACTCTTCCTTTAGGCAAAGTTGAGGAGGCGGGTTGCATGGGATGGCAAATACAGGCCAGCACGAGTACGGGTGCGAGGTCATATTGAATGGAGTGAACCCGTCGGTGGATAGCCCGATACGCACATTCCTGGGCTTAGCTGCAAATTCAGGGTGTTGCTGGTCAAAATTCCTCTAGGCTTCTGCATCAGATGGATGAGTTATCACGCCCTCCTTCCTACGTAGGCCCTCTTTGTGCCACCTCATGTGCCTGGCCGTGGTTTTGGACATGTACAGACGTTGCAGCCGTTGAGATATCGGAAAGAAACGGAAGGTTTTCTGAGTAACCGTCGTCTGTCTATCTACGCCATCTCGTCCTTTAACTAGCGCGTACCGACTCTCACCGCAATGCTTGCAATGAGTCAGCCCAGAATCGGTTTTCCGATAAAGCATGCATAACTTTGGACAATAGTCTATCCTCTCGCACGGCATGCCTAACACGCTCAACAGCTTCTTCGACTCATACTGATTTGGAGTTATCTTGTGCCCAGCCGGAAGTAGGCTATCTAGAATCTTGCACACGTCATTGAAGCAATTGGCAGACAGGTTGTATTTGGTCTTCACCGCCACCAGACGCGAAACCGCCGAGAGCACGTACGATCACATCGGTATGCCCATGGAGTGGCTCCTTGGCAGAATCAAGGAGCTTCTTGAATTTCTGGGCAAGTGGCTCTGCCTCTTCCTTAGCAAATAGATTAAAAGCCCTACCCACATCATCCGTTAGCTCGTCCCATCTGTCGGACTCGACTTCGTCGTAGCCCTCCCCAAAATCCACAGGGCTAGACAAGAGCGCCGGACGCTTCCTCTTGCCATGAAAGACCCATACAAAGCAGTTTGGTTTGAAACCATGTCTACAGAGATGCTCGGTCATATCCCTCTTCGACGTCTTCTCCGTATTCGAGCAGTTAGCGCAGGGACAAGTCACTTTTGCTACGGTAGTGTTGCGGAATCCTCGAAAAGAATCTTCGATGAACTTTTCAGCTTTGTCGAACCACTCGTTCGTGTGGTGCGCAGACTTCTTCCAACCATCGTACATCCATCGTCGATCTTCCATCGCTTGACTACTACATTTACATTCAATAATGGATTTACATTTTAGGACTAGACATTCACTAATGCATTCACATTCTAGGATTATATATCTATTCGACAAGTAAACGATCTATTTTACGACATTTACGGTCTATGTCTAGCTAAATAGAAGGGCTTACCCACCCGCGGATGTTGGTTTGGGTATGGGGGTCATGGCCACGCGAGGTGCACGGGTCGGAATTCCGGCAGCATAACCCCGCAGTCTCCCCAGTGCAACGACGGGTACGGCGTACCGCTTATGTTATGCACAAGGAGAACAACAGGGTTATGCGACCGAAATTCCGACCCGTGCACCTCCCGTGGCCAGGACCCCCATACCCAAACCAACATCCGTGGGCTGTCCGAAACGTGGACAGCTCGGGAGCACGACACCTCTCGTAACGGAACACACCGAATCACCGTCCGTGTTCCTTACGAAAATGTACCGCGCCCCGAACGGGTTTGACTCGGGCTCCGTTCATGTATTTGCAACACGCTAGTTAAGTAACAGCTAACTAAGCATGCACATCTAACCAACTACATTCTACTAATTAATCTCAAATAGTAATGTCGTCAGTAATAAAAGTACCGACGACATAGCTACCACATTAGAAAAAAAAATTCGAAGCAGTACCTGGAGGAGAGGCTCAGCTCGGGCGTGAGGAGGGGGCACGGGCAGTGTAGACAGGCTCTTACGGCGTGGGGAGGCAGGCGCGCCAAGCAAAGGAGAGGGATGGCGGAGGCAGCTGGGAGGCGGTGCTCACCAGCGGCGGCGACGGGCGACGGTCTTGTGGGCGGTGACGCCGACGTGGAGGCAGCGGCTACGACGACGGCGAGGCGCTGCAGGAGGCGGTGCATCGGAGGCGGCAACGGTGAGGCGCGCTGGAGGCGGTAGCGGCGCGTAGCGACGCGACGTGGGTGGTGCTTGCAGGAGGCGGCGGGCACGGGAGGCGGCGGGGTGTGCGGCGGCGGCGAGCGCGTGAAACTTACGCGGACTAGCGCACGGGCGATACGGGCGAAACACTTAGCCGCCGCGGGTATTTTTTTAACATAAGTACACCTATGTCGGCGGCCTAAAGCCGCCGACATAGATCAAATAGCCGCCCACACAGCCCTTCCAACGGCCGTCTTGGACGAGTGGGGCCCACATGCAGTGACCCACATAAATGTCGGCGGCATTAGGTTGGCCGCCGACATTGATACCTATGTCGGCGGCCGATCCACTGGGCCGCCGACATAGAGACTCTAGCACCCACCATTCCAAGGCCAAAACCGTCTCTCCGGACAGGTTCAATGTGGCAAACCAACGTAGTAGAGCTTGCACTACACCTACTAACACATCCTACATGGTCATATCCGCATAGTGTCAAATTTGCGCCATGTTGCTTCATAGATCCACTACTGGTTTATTTGTATCGATTACCTTCGCCACTACGAAGGGGTAGTTAAACCAAAAAACGTTTAGACAGTACGTCTTGTTAAATGGCGACTTATGTCAATACAACCACTTCTCCTAAACACTAAATGCCCCCAATACCATCAGATTTTTAACAACCTCTGGCGTGGGCGAAGGCCGATATGAAATCATATCGATATATTAATTAATTCATACGGTATGTGATTTTCAAAGCAACGTGCCAACAAAAAATGCAAATTACATCAAAATTGCTATGTGCCAAGTGATATTAGGTGTAGTTCATGCCCTAAGAACTTGGGTGGGTCAATCGACCCTATAGGTGGAGGCAAGGGAGGTTTGTAAAGAAGGGTGGAAGGCTCTGTGTCAGCGGCTTTTGGAATGCCGCCGACATAGAAGGAGTATTGTCGGCGGTATATACGTGCCGCCGACATAGGTTTTAGTAAGGGCATAAATAGATTTAGTCCCCCCTCATGGCGTATAAATCTATTCTCTCACTTGGTTAACAGCGCGCGGCGAGGCGCGGGCTCCCTGCGGCACGGGTTCGAGCCCCGCCTCGCCCCCTGTTATTTTTTATTTCTCTATGTCAGCGGCATACGTGGGGCCGCCGACATAGGTCGCTCTACAGCCCCCTGGCCATGTACTGTGGGCCCACATGGCATAGAGGTGCCTTCTCTGCCATGTGAGACCACCTTGGGATGTCGCCGTTAATGCCGTCAAGAAGGCGTTACCGGGAAGGACGTATGTCGACGGTATAGGTATGGCCGCCGACATATATGAAGTGGTGGGAGGGGGAAATTTTCAAATTGGCCGTCTGGGCGGGGTGGTAGGGAGGCTATGTCGGCAGCCTTGAACATGCCGCCGATATAGAGTAAGGGGAAAACCTCGCCTTTCCTTGCGGGCGGGGCTTCTAGTGTCTATGTCGGTGGCTTAATGCATGCCGCCGAGATAGAGTATGGATATATCGGCGGCTTTTGGGGCCGCCGACATTAATTATTTGACTGTCCACATAAACTGTGATTCCTGTAATGACTTGTCATTCTAGGCTGAAGCACTAGCCCGGTGACTCGAGCCGCTTGGCCGCACGATAACACTTTGCCCCTAAAATCTCTCTAGATGTTTGAGTGACAAGCACAATAACGTATTTCACATCCATGTCATCAGCCATAGACTATAAAGCCTAATCAGGGATAACCTCGAAATCAGGCACATGGCCCTCGTAGTCAGCGAGGCTTTAAGGATAGCCAACACTCAAGCGATAGAGGTGGAGAGATGATGATTTTACCTGGTTTGGGCCTCCCACTACCGGGATAAAAGTTCTATATCTAGCCATGCGTTAATACGCAAAGAAGGTTACAGGGGGAGCCGGCCGAGCAATAGCAGGGGCGCTATGACTGAGCTCATGCACGTGTTACGACAGATGGACGAGTGCCTATGTGTGTGTTGAATGGGACTGAAAAGAGGAACGATATACAGATCAATCTATGCCTCTTTGTCCGCCCATGCGTGCCTGCAATGGTGCCGTTGGGCAACAATTTATACTAGCAAAAAGATCCAACAACCTCTCATCCCGTATGGGGCAAAGCTTAGGGATCGGTAGTAGCACTGCCACTGTAGCAAGTAGTTGGTGAGGAAGTTGTCTCAACATCAGTTGTGACGATGTAATAATAGTGGCGGATGGAGTGGTGTAGTCGCCTGCTTCTGACCGGTCTAGGGCACGAAGACTAGTCGCGTCTGCCTGCCACATACGCACCCAAGCAAGGGGTTGCTCGAGCAAGGCTAGCGAGGTCCCAAGCAAGGGGTTGCTCGGGATGAGCATCCTCGAAGCCAGCTTGGTGTTGCCCGTGGGCATGCAATCTTGTGAGGTTTAGCAAAAAGGGTTCAACAAACTCTCGTCCCGTATGGGGCAAAGCTTAGGGATCGGTAGTAGAACTGCCACTGTAGCCAGTAGTTGGTGATGAAGCTGTCTCGACACGAGTTGTGACGACAAAAGAATAGTGGCAGGCGGAGTGGTGCAGTCGCCTGCTTCCGACTATTGCGTGCCCTAGACCGGTCTGGGGCACGGAGACCAGTCGCGTCTGCCCACTGCGTACGCACCCAAGCAAGGGGTTGCTCACTACAGGAAAGCGCAGTAATTTCGTCGGCCAAAAACCGACGAAATTAGGGGGAAACCGATGAAATTAACGTATTTTCGTCGGTTTGCCGACGAAATTAAGCTGACGAAATATGCTAGACGAAATTAAATGCCTTTTCGTCGGTTGCCGACGACAATACTGTAATTTCGTCGGTTTTTTAGGCCGACGAAATTAAAAAACCGATGCATAGCACGGGCGACGGAAAGCTGACGTGGCGCTTAATTTCGTCGGTCTCGGCCGACGAAATTATCCACCACGTCAGCAAAAAAATGCGTGCAGCTGGCGGGATATGCTGACGTGGCATGTAATTTCGTCGGTTTTGGCCGACGAAATTATGTGCCACGTCAGCAAAATAATGGAAGCTCGCGGTTTTGATCTGGATGACGTGGCATGTAATTTCGTCGGCCAAAACCTTTAATTTCATCGGTTTTGGCCGACAAAATTACATTTTTTTTTAAAAAAAAACAGGGTGTTGTTTTATTCACAGAAAATTCACAAAAATCATAGAAAATTCACAAAAATCACAGAAAATTCACAAAAAATCATAGATAATTCACAGATATTCATATCATCACAAACATATATCCAACATCAAATATCATCGAACACAAGATCCATCACACACATAGATACAAATTAAACGTAATTAAGTCCATACAACGTCAAGTCATCCAACTCAACTTCTACATCGACAAGTTTAATAGCAAGCACGAATACAAAATGGATCTTCTAACTCGCAGGTGAGTACAATCCATGTCCGCTGCCTGCCGCATCGGCGCCTCCCAAGTTGACCGAAGGCGTACCCGAAGAAGAAGCGTCGTTGTTGCCTCTAGTCGCACCTTGAGCGAGTGCGGTGGTGTCATAAAGCCTAATCAATTGAAGGAGCATTTGTGAGGCGCAAATAGATGGAAGTAAATTTGCTTATAAAGATGTAAATTTATTACCTGTTGTGTCTCTTGAAATAAAAAGCCAGGCGGAGGAGGCAGAGGCCGAAACGCAGGCAATTGAATATTTGCTCCAAACTGAGAGTACAACATTGCCTATAGTAAAAAGAACATGCAAAGTGTATTAATTTTCAGCTAATTCATTCAAATTTTAATTATATGCACTTGCATTATCCAATTATCGAAAAATAAGATAATTCACACAAATTTGAGCCATATGCACTTTTCTTCTCCAATTATCGAGCGGTGGCACTTAACTATGCAACTTTGGTGCTAAATTGACATTCAATGCAACAGAGACGTTTAATAGCGACAAATGAGCTAATCCACTCAAATTTGGGCCATATGCACTTATGTTATTCGATTATCGAGCTACTGAGCCAAAATTTGCAATCAATGCATAAGAAGCATATAACAACGACAAATAAGCGATTTCACATAAATTTAAGCAATATGGAACCGTCTTCTCTAATTATTGAGATATGAAGACAAATAATGCAATTTTCATATTAAATTGTCATCCAATTGCAAATGAAGTATTTAATAGAGATCAATTTTACTTACTTCGACGTGCTCTCGCTGATATGTCTGATATTCCATCACGTACTTGAGATACTCCTGTTGCTGGCTCAACTGCTGCTCCAACTGTACCTCTCGCGAGGAACGAGAACTGCTCCAGCTGCCTTGTGAGGAATGAGACGACCTTGCCTCGGCTACGGCTTGGCTTGAATCCACCACCCCGTTAAACATGGGAAACCTCCCATGCTTTCTCCCACCACCGCTCGAGTACAACGCCGCTGGGTCCACTGGCTGTTGCCTCCAATTACAGTCTTCTCCGTGACGGGCCACCATTTCCTCTCCATACCGAGCCTGAAAAATTGCAAACATGAGTGGAAAATATGGAAAAATTTATTTGAAGGCGTGTAGTTCTATATTACTAGGTTTTGTGTCGCTGTCTGACTGCATAGTAAATCCGGCTGTTCTGCGTTGTCTCCAAAGTGACCTCCGATATAAGTGTCGATTTCACTTGGCGCACTCCCACTTTCAGCTTGCTGAATTGCACACCATGATATATATTTTAATGAGTAGAATAACAGATGAATTGTAAGTACAGAATCATCAAGACCATGCATACCATCCTTTTGGCTAGACGAAGGTGTCCGTCGGCGCCGTATCGATGTGTTGTCCTTGGGCCGGCATTCCTATTGCTCCTTTTCTTCTCTGACTGCTCCACAAAGGCAGGGGACGCCCAGTATGCACAAAGTGCATGCCAAGCATCAGGGCACTTTCTGAGCCAAGGGATATCCACCTAGAGGTATTCATCAGCTCGAAGGTATATTGTTGAAGCGCCTAGCTTTCTATTCATGTTTTTATTCTTGACCCGCTTATAGTATAAGCATACAACCGAGATACGCGCATTTGACATCATGTCCTTCACCACCTTCACAATAATACATTAGAAAAATATGAAGTTAATACACGTATACATTTTGTTAACAGTGCGGAAGTTTAAGGAAAAATGACAAGTTACCACCTTCGTAGCAGCCTTCTCAAAAACATATTTTGCCTTGGCCTCCAATGCCCTCTCCTACCCTTCTGGCAAACGGTATCTCTCCTAATAACCGTGATTTTTGAATCAACAAAAGATGCAAATAAGAAGTGCATTAGTTCATATTGATAGAAGGTATAATTGTTTTACCCAAAAGTCGATCCAGACTCTGTGCGAAACAGTACCATGTTGGCCATCAATAGCCAGCTTATAGTGTGCCCACTTTGTCGCCGGCTGAGAAATACCTTGCACCACTACCATCCCTGGATAGTGGTACCGAAGAAGATTCCCCAATTGGCCGTTTACAGGCGTCAGCCTGTTCTTTCCCATCCAAGCGAGATCCTCCCATTGCCTGCAAAATTTAAATACACAAAATGAAAATATAGAAATAAAAAGATATGAAATTCATTCAATATTCTCTTGTCGTTTAATCACTTACCAATCTCCATGGGGAATAATCACCCTCCTTAATCTCCATGGCAAATACAAGGTTCAAAAAATCTTGAGTCTTCACCCTCCATTCATTTGTCGGCGCTTCATTGTATCTCCAGCCCTCATACATCCATTTTCGTTCTTCTTCCATTTGATGATACTACATGAATGAATTAGTGTGAACGTGTGTTTGAAGTCCTACCAAAGATTCTAGGCAAGGATAGGTCCTAAACCCACCTAGGAATGATCGGTGATAGCGTATTATGTATGACATGTCGTACCATCCAAACGAAATTTCGGCAGCATAACCCCGCTGTTCTTCGAATGCACGTCCTGTTGCTGTGCATCGGAGAACAACAGAGTTATGCTGTCGAAATTTCGTTCGGATGCTATGACATGTCATACATAATACGCTATCTCTGACCATTCCAAGGCTGTCCAAAAACGTGGACAATTCCGGAGTGACATGGATCACAAATAAATGTGACCTGTGTCACTCCCGAACGGGTGACGTATGGGATAGGCGACTAGTGACTTGTGTTGTGAAAATATGTGACAGGTGGTGTCGGTGTCTGGGAATCGCGCTCCTGAAGAGCAGCGGGTCCACGGACCGGCAGACGAATTTGTAGTTGGTGTGAGGCCCAACGACAACCCTTCTCAGCGGCCGGGTGGCGGCTAAGCTGCGGAAGGCTAGGGCCGCGCGGTCTTCCCGGACAAGGGCCTGGTGCGACTAGGTGATCCGGGTACAGATCCTTCGTACGGTGGGAAGGCAGGGAGGAACGATGCAAATCGTGGAGACACGAGTGATTTACCCTGGTTCGAGCCCCCACTGCCGGTAATGGCTCTACTCGATCTTGTTGACTATATGGTGGAAAACGATCAGAGGTGCGGGATCGGACACGGGGCGCCGATCCGAGCTTCGATGGCGGCGACTAAAGGCTAAGGCTACTTGTGGAGAAACTTCGGATGCCAATGTTGCTTGTGCTTGGACCGTGGAATCGGATCAGAATTCGGGTGTTGATTAGCCGTCCCCCGCAATGTCCCAGAATCCTCCTTTTATAGACGCCGTGGGCCGCCCGAGGCTGATTAGGCCGGGCCCCGCGCTGGTCTTTGCTTTAGTGACGAGGTTCTTGTCTCGTTCTAGGGTCTGTCGAGTGCTCGAGCTGCGAGGAGAAGCCGGTCGGGTTAATCTTGAACACGTGTTTGTCTTGACATGCTGTTCAAGGGAGAACTTTTTAGGGAAAGCACTTTCCCTTTATCCCCAATATGGCCTTGACTGGACCGAGCCAGCTCTGCGCCACCCGTTGGGGGCGTCGCGTAGCGCAACAACCATCTGCCGCCTGCCAAAGAGGGCAAACGACAAGACGGACTGTTCGCGCGTACTCTCCCGGGCTGGGGGTCCCCAGAAGATACAGTGCGTTCCGGTCAAGCCCGGAGAAAGCATGGCGGGCCATGACAGCTGTCGCCACCTGCCCACGAGCGAGCGGATCACCGAGGACCTTCTCCGCTCACGGATAGCAGGGAGGAACACGGTGTCGCACGGGTTTGACCTAGTCAAGCTCGGAGGCGCTTCAAACGAGTCAGGCGGCTTTGTTGGTACGGCCGGGAGCGGCCTGCCTGGTCCTCTGTTCGCACCTTGGGTCGATACGGGATCGGCCTAAGGCCTGCTTCAAGGTGGGCCGTTTGTCAATCACCAACAGGTGGCGTATGGGATATGTAAAAATAAAGATCATTTTAAGTCATATATATCACATTGAATGATCATTCTATACTTAAATATCAAATTACACACAAAACAATTGAATTATATACATATGTCATACACATGGCTTTACATAAATCACACATCTTATTATCTAAATCAAATACATCTCGACACATAGCACTACATATCATATTATATTGTACATAAGAGACATTCTAGGAATATGGTGTTAGAAACAATGCAAACAAATACAAATTGTAAATTAAAACATTGTGAGAAAAAAATGGCAAACAACTAACCAAAAAAAGGAAAATTACTATGTAGACACTTAGAGAAAATCATATGTGTGCAGAACACCGACTATTTACAAGAACCTATAAGTAATTGGCATGAATTATTTGATACAAATGTGTAAGACTTACCCAAATAGGCTATTCGGTGTGCTTTAAAACAAGCTTTGTACTAATGGCAGATGTATGAGTATCCTTATAAAAGTATTCTAATTTTGTGTTACAGCACAAATCCTTGCATTTCACTATCTTTTCATTCATAAAAGAAGAAAATTATTGCGGTCAGAAAATTACATATAGATTACGCGTACCTTGCCTCCCTTTCTTCTTGTTCTATAGCGAATTAAGGCAGTTCTTGTCCCAGAGATGGAATTCAAATCAGCATGTCCACCAGTGCCTGTTTACATGCATGCAATTCAACTATGCAATTAACTCGTGTTTTACTTAAGTGGTACCAGCTCAAAACGAGCAAGCAGTAATGCAGAACAAGAAACAAAAGAAAATTGACCAATGCAATACTGTTTTGATGGAGCAGAACAAGAAACCAAAGAAAATTGACCAATGCAACTAACCAAAGAAAATTGACCAATGCAACTAACCAAAGAAAATTGACCAATGCAACTGTAGGCAAATTTTCCATAGTGAAACTAAAGAGAAGCCAAGGGGTTGCTTGAGCCGCGCTAGCGAGGTCCCAGGGGTTGCTCGAGATGGACATCCTCAAAAGCTAGCCAACCAAAAATATTTACATCAGCTTACATAAAGCGGATGTAAATACAAGCCTATTTACATCAGTTTTATCAGGCTGATGTAAATAAGGCTATTTACGTCAGCTAGGTTGATGTAAATACATAGCTGATGTAGGCTGATGTAAATACACCAAGCAGGTCCACGGTAGGTTTTAAAAATTTTCTCGTACTATTTACATCAGCATTGACATCAGCCCAGCTGATGTAAATATATTTGCATTATTTACTATACCCAGCACCTTATCCATCCCAAAAAAGCACCACAGCCTTAGGGTTCCCATCCCGCGCCGCCACTCGGCCAGCGCGCCCGCGCCTCCTGCTTGCCTGCAGCCTTCCTTCCAGCTCCTCCCGCACCACGCCCGCCCGCCCGCCCGCCAGCCCGCCCGCCCGCTCCTCCCGTCTGTGCCCGCCCGCCCGCCAGCGCCTCCCACCCATGCTGCCCACCTCGCCCGCCCGCCTCACGCCGCGCTTCGCCAGACACCTCCCTCCCAGCGCCGCCCGCCTCCGCCACCCCTCGCCTCGCCCAGCCCCACCTTGCCCAGCGCCGCCCCGCCTCGCGCCGCCCCCCTACACCTTCGCCGCCCAGGATCCTCCACCTCAACCCGCGGCTGCGAGACTACTGGAGCAAGCGACCCGTGCTGGAGATGAACATCTGCTTCCGCATGCAGTGGGGCAAGGCACAGCGCTGAGATGGCACCCCCTCCAAGGATGACGACCATGGTGCGTACCCGTTCTTGCTTGATTGGTAATGGAAAAGATTAAGTTGCCTTCTCTTGCATTTACTTGCGATCCTGCTTGCTTAATTGTAGCTGTTGTTTGGGATAATTTACTTTTTGCCCTAAAGTTCATTGCCTATCTACTATTTGCCCCAAGCAACTTTCATCTATATGTTTTGCCCCAAAGTTGGTTGGGTTATCTATTATTTGCCCTTTTTAGAATTTTTGGCACAAATATGAGCAAATTTTGGCATAAAAAGACCATTCTACCCCCTACAATGCCACATCTATTGTTTGCCCTTTTTTTCGCTGCCTCTCTAATATTTGCCCTCTTTTTCGCTGTCAGTGATAGTTCTTTCACAATATATAAAATCAGACATATGTATATTTAGATATATTACATGGCATGTCAAAATAAAACACATCATCCAGAGTTTGCATGTAACATTATATTCGCATGAATGTTAGCAGATCATATGAAATGCAACAAAATGGCATCCAGAGCGTATATCCAATGTAACAAAAGAGCATCTAGAGTGTACACTCGGTGCAATAAAAATAGTATCAAGCCTGATTAATTTCATTGGTCACTTTTTTCGCTTTTTTGGAGTTGGCCCATGTTGTGACCTGATTCATCGCCATCTTCAAAGAGAGTGAGGTTGTGGAGATCGATCGCCAATTGGGAGGTAACTGCAGACAGGGATGAAACGGGGAGGGTGCGTTGCCGGCGAGGGCCGCCGCATCGGGCTCCATCGGTAGGCTGAGAAGAAGGGTAACGAGAGGATGTCTAGATGCTAGGCTGAATAGAAGTGAAATTAGAGAAGGGTAGGTTGGTCTTTTTATGTCTAAATTTGCTCATATTTGTGCCAAAAATTCTAAAAAGGGCAAATTATAATAGATAACCCAATCAACTTTAGGGCAAAACATATAGAAGAAAGTTGCTTGGGGCAAATAGTAGATAAGTAATGAACTTTAGGGCAAAAAGTAAATTATCCCCTGTTGTTTTTGTTGGTTTGCCTCGAACATGAGAACTATACAAGAATTGCGCACTGCTTCGGAAATTATAAGTTAGTAGGAGTCCTTTATGGATTGACATACCATGCTCATGCATCCTTTTACAATTAAGTTCATGTTAATCAGATTACTAGTTAGTTTTGACTGGTTAATTGATATTTGTTCTCGTATAGTTATGCTTGTTACAATGGTGTCTGTTATGGTGTTAGGTGAACACACATTGTAAGTTAACGGGGGACTTTGCCTGCAAGACTAGCAATTGTTGCTAAATTGATACTATGTGTGTCCCGGAATTTCTGATGTTATGAGCCATAAAGTGTACTACTGCCTGTATCATGTTTTACCCATCTGCATCCCAAAATGTGACTTTTGCTACATTATGGGGGTACTCGTGCTTACATCGATGTCCACTTTGCAGTCGATGGCTTCAAAAAATGTGAGTAATGGGAGCGGAGGGACACTGTCAGTGGCGGAGCCAAGGGGGGGCTGGCAGGGGCCATGCCCCCCAACCAAAATGCAAAGTTCCTATATGCACTAATTACAACGCTAATTACAGCACTAATACAGAAGAACCTAATGCCATCAATACTCAAATTGGATTACATCGCTGTCTCTCACTCCCTAATTTCTAAATTAATAATGAGGATTATCATCAAATTGGATGTTGATTTCATAAATTTTATGGTCATATACCATTATGTTTTATCTTTCTATCATGCTGTTTAATATATAAATTGATATATGAAGATACTCCCTCCATACTTCAAACAATAGAAGTTATTTTAGACTTGTCCTAAGCCAAAGTTTTAAAACACTTCCATACTATCATATATTTATGGATTTTATAAATAAATTTCAATAGTAATTGATGATCAAAATTGTATTTCAAAGACTATGTCAATGTCAAAAACGACTATTACTTGAAGAAAGGAGGGAGTAGTGATTAGGTTTTATATTATTTTTTCACCGAAGCAAATTAATGGATATTTGATTTTGTTTTGTATCATTCAATACATTTTACTATATTTAAGCATTCAAGCATACACATTTTGAGAACCAGATTGTATTGATATGAATTTTTAAGTTACTTGGCCCTCCCTATGTTCAAATCCTGGCTCCGCCCCTGGACACTGTTGATTCAAAAGAAACAAAGTCAAGCTCATGGTTGAACAGGTTCATTGGCCGAGCAAAGAAACCAGAAATGAGGTGGCCATACCCATTTTCAGAGGGGAAGATGTTTGTTCTCACTATCCAAGCTGGTGTCGAAGGATACCATATCAATGTGGGAGGTCGTCATGTTGCGTCATTTCCTCATAGGATGGTAAATTTTGTCTCTTTGACAAAGATTATATTTCATTGTATAGAACTTTAGATGTTGTACGGTTCTGGGAATTTAGTGACTGAACACTTTTTCTTTGTTATTGTTTTTTATCAGGGATTCACCCTCGAAGATGCAATAGGTTTAGTTGTAACAGGGGGCATAGACGTCCACTCTGTGTATGCAACCTCTCTTCCAAGGTCCCATCCTAGTTTTGCCCTGCAGCAGGTCTTGGAAATGTCTGAAAGGTGGAAGGCTCGCCCTGTGCCAGAGGAACCGATTCAGCTATTTATCGGCATTCTGTCTGCTACAAACCATTTCTCTGAGCGGATGGCTATAAGAAAAACCTGGATGCAGTTTCCTGCCATCCAACTGGGAAATGTGGTTGCTCGGTTCTTTGTCGCTCTGGTAAGATAAGTTCTCCTGATCTTACAGTGTTGCGGTACCCTTTGATGAGACATATGCTGCACTATGCTACAGTTTGATCTTCATAGTTCATATATGCATAACAAATGCATGATGACTTTCAAATAATTGTGAAATAACATATTTGTGCATTGGACCATTTAAAGTAAAACAACGAGTTAATACTTAGACATGTATTGCTTGCGTATTTTAGATATATAGTAAGACATTTAGAGTAAAACAACAAATATATACTTGACATTGGACCATAATTGTTAGTTTCATTTGAATATATGGTTCTATCTACTAATACGTTATTTGCGTATTTTAGATAATAATACAATATTTTGTTATTTATAGATAGGCATACATGACGCGACAGTTTGGAGCGCCGTTGGATCTACCACCACTTCCACCTCCACCGATCTTTGCACAACTAGCTCCTCCCACTCCACTTCTTGATGCCAGTGTTGAAGGTAATCAGTAAGTCAACAATCCAGATGTTGGTTTAGGCAACAATGCTTCGACGAGAAGTTCTCCCTCAATTGGCATCGTCCTTGCTTCTGGAGGTGATGCCGGTAGTGGTCATCGCTTCGCCGGTACTCCTCAGGATGCCACTCCTCCAAATTAAAGCCTTTTGTTGCATTTGTGATATTGCGAGTTGTATGCCGTACGTGGCTTATGTATGAAGTTGTTGCACTCTTTTGTTAAATTGTCGTCTTGTGTTACTACTATATGGATTTGGGGATATGTGAACTTTATATGTGAGGATATATGGATGTTTATGTGTGAATTGGTCGTATGATCGATGTCATGTGTGGATGGATGTGAATTATGCATGTTATGAACTGTGAATTGTGAATATTATATATTGTGAATTGATTTTATGAAATGTATTTGAAATTGCAATAAATCAGTAAAAGTGCTGTTGAATTTTTGAACTATTTATATCAGCCAAGGCTGATGCAAATAAGTGTGACAACAACATATGCTGACGTGGCACTTATTTACATCAGCCTCTGACAAGTTGTAAAGAAGTGCCAACGTAGCTTGAATAAGCACCCTAAAGCTGACGTGGAACATATTTACATCAGCCATAAGCTGATGTAAATAAGTGCCACATCAGCATCCCAGCTGCCGGCAAGGGCCAACAAGAAATATTTACATCAGTTCTCAGGCTGATGTAAATAGCTTCTATTTACATCATGGCTGATGTAAATACATCAACGGCATTACATCAGCCTATTTACATTTGCAGACTGATGTAAATAGCTATTTACATCAGTTTTTGACTTATTTACATCAGTACCTGGCTGATGAAAACAATCTGGATTCTTGTAGTGAACGTTGCTCCGGGTGCTACGTCAGTAGGAGAATGACTTGATCCCCGACTCAATATGAATACCCCTCCTGCATAAGAAAGTGGGAGGATCCTATATGATCACTTTTTTCTCTCAATCACGCACATTGTATTCCTCAATCATCATAGCAAAGCACCGAACATAGGTCTATTATCCCTTACCCGGAAGGCATGAACCAGAATAAAAAACCTTTGTGTCTTCTTCGCATCTGAACGCTAACATCTCTTCGACATGTTGAAAGTTGTGATCATGTCAAAAAGGAGACTCCAGTCTCTCAATTAATAAGCTCGACTAGGGAGCCTGATTTCAATCATTGATAATATTATAAAACCATGTTTTATTAACAACCAAGTATCAAACCAATTCACCCAAAAGTCTAAACTGATGGAAAGAGTGGTCAATTCACTTATACTTTCCAACACTCCCCATCACGTGGAGCCTCAGGCCTCAACACATGGAAAAGAGGAGCGGACGACAATTGCGTCTAAATCAGGATTCGAACTTGAGACCTTTGACTCTGATACCATATTAAGCTGCATGCCCTAACCAGTTCACCCAAAAGACTAAGCTGATTAAAAAGGGTGGACAATTCATTTATACTTTCCAGCATATCCAAATAGGATATCGTTGCATGCCTTACCATTAGTTGATATACATGTGCTTATGCCCCACTTAATAGCCGCTTGACATGTTAAAATAATGGAGACTTGAATGGTTTTCATTAGTCTTCACGCTGATTTATGACTATCTACTTTACCACATTGTTGGACTTTAGGACTCACGGATACCATCCGGACCAAATTTGGGTATAGGGCATGCCAATTGATTTGATTCTATGATTAAGCAAATATGTAATCAACTTTAGTTAGCTTATTAGATATGAAGGTGGTGAAAGTGCTTATAAGAAACAAACCAATATATTCAAGTAATTTTTTTTTTTGCGTCCAATCTATTATTAAATTGTAATTTTGCACTATTACCATTACAAAACGCAAAATTATTGTCATGCCATTATTCATTGCATCCATGTCATTACGGAGGGTTTTCGACACATACCGCTTCGAAATACAATCTCACCAACAAAAATATGGTTGGCTCCGTTTGTCATTGTCAAGGTCCTTCTTCTTCTTCCTCCTCCTCCTCCCCTCCTATCTCTCTTTTCTCGATTGTCATGCTTGTATCCGCAGTATGCTGGATGGTGAGGGAGTTTTTGGTTTTTGCCACTCTTTAAAATACACGTTTTGTTTTTTTGCCACCCTTGTGTATGACATGTGGGACCATCTGAGTCACTGACAGTGGGCTAGAGTAACAAAAACTGAAACATGAATTGTAAAGAGTGGCAAAAACTAAACATTTTGGGCTGGCAGTGATGATAGATCCTATTGGGTGCCATTGGATCCCCTTGCCATGCTGCCACTGGAGCGGCTTGCGAGGCGGTGGTGGCAAGGATGCGCGCGAGCGACAGCGATGACGACATGTCCGAATGGTGGTGGCGACGAGCACCAGTGGAGGCGAGGATGTGCGAGAGCTCTTCGGAGATGGCCTGAGTCGACGGCACGGTGGGGTGGCGAAGTGCTTGCGTGCGGTGGCAACATAGTGCCAGTTTGAGCACGCCTACAGAGTCTGTGGTGGAGAAGACCAGAGGTGGTAGCACCAAGAGGAGAAGAGGATAGACAGCCGTTGGCCCGTGACGATAGAGAAGAGAGAGGAGAAGAGAAAGGTGGGAAGGAGGAAGAAGAAGCGGAAGGAAGAAGTTGTTGTGTGTGATTGTTGGAACCCACATGTTAATATACATATTTAGGCTAGTATAAATTGGAGAGGCTTCATAAAGGAATGGATGCAACGAATGAGCGCAAATAATGTCATGACAATAATTTCACGTTTTGTAATGATAAAAGTTTGAATTCACATCTTAGTAATGCCACAGACGGAAAAAAAAAAAGTAGTCTAGACCATACAACAAAAAATAACCATACTATGAACTAGCCAGTTAGATCTATCAATATAAGACTGGACTTGTGAGATGTAAATGGTGGTTTGTGAGCACCATGCCCAATTTTGTCTATAAGATGGACGTTAAAAGATAGCTAGGCTATCAACTAGCCAATTAGCTCATCTAATCACTATAACAATGGTACATAGACTATTAACTTTACGTGAAAATCGGTTGATATAACGAATGGTTAGAATCTAAACCTTGCACAAAATGGAAATACACAAAAATATCAATAAAGATAGTATTCAGATAAAGCACAGAGCCGATACGAATTTCTATCAACTTGATGCGGGGGGTAATCTGCGATCGATCAAAAGGCAATGCGCACCGCACAGTAAATTGATCAAAAACAAAATCTACAATGACAAGAGCTACTCTGTTTCTTTCAAGACTAGTTGAGAGTATGTGCATTGCAACAGATTTGTTCCTGTTAATGGAGAAACGAATGGATCATGAAATTGAAGAACATGCCGACCAGTGGAGCTGTCACTACTAGATAATGGTCTAATTTACCGGGACATTAGTACCGGTTGGATTGAAACCGGTTCGTAGCAACAGTAGCAATTCTAGACTTTCAGTACCGATTGGAGGCAACAGTAAAGATATCTTTTGCGGTAGTGCAGGCGGTGACCATTGGCGCCTAAACTCATTTGTACCGGTTAAATGTCTGAACCCGTATTGATATGAGCTCATTAGTACCGGTACTAAAGGCTCGTTCCAGCCAACTTCAAAAGAAATGCATATCCTACTCTAATCAATACGTGTGGGTGGGTGTGTTGTTTAGAAAGGTGAGTGGAGAGTCATGTAGTGGCATTAGATCCCAGGTTCGAGCCTTGTGCTCGCCATATTTTTTAGGTATTTTAGTGGCTATAGCCTTGGTTGGGGGAACCGGGACTAAAATCACAGGCCTTCAGTCTCGAATTTAATGTCCCGGTTTCCCCACCACAGGCCTTTAGTCCCAAATTTAATGTCCCGGTTGGAGAAATCGGGATAAAAGCATGTTCCCAACTAGGATTAAAGACCATTTGCATGGTAGTGTGTGAGTAACTATTCTTATTCTTACAAGGTACGGGAAGCTAATGCGGTATTCACACGTACGTTTGTGTGGAAAACATCAAGCCAATACATTAATAACATTCATTGAATTTTGTCATAACTTGTGCTATTCTTTTAGACTTATTTAAACTTTACAATGCACAGGTGCATCCCTAGAGAGCATTAGACTATTTGGCTAATCTAAATCATTTATATTCATAATGGTGGTTCAGACAAAAAGGACCAAGAATTCCTCGATCTCTAATGGCAGATATTAGGATTCTTCAAATTTTGAATTTGAATTTTTTATTTTAAGTTTTGATTTTCAATTTTTGAATTCAAATGGACGGAACCTTTCAAAATTTGAATTCATCAATCTCCCATACTATATATTTGAATTTTTAAAATATTGAATTTGAAAATTATGGTTTTTAAATTAGATTTCCAGTCTTTTGAATTTGAACTTTGGATCGAACCATTCAAAATTAGAATGTGAAGATTCAAATTTTTAATTTGATTTCGATGATTTATAATGGAATCCGAATCTCCGGTAAGAGAGATTGATGAATTCTGATCTTTTTTGTGTGGATCATCTTTTATAAAAATTAACGATTCAGATCAATTAAATGATCTAACTCCTCAAGATATTTACCGGAACATTGTAATGTTTTTGCCTTCTCTCTTCTTGGTCTCAGGGTTCGTGCTTGACTACATCCTATTCGCGGTGGTTATTGGCAAATAGGGGGGGGGGGGGTAGAAATCCCTCCTCACTCACCATAAGGCTAACTCCGATAGTGATCTCTAAATTTGGCCCTCTATAGCCTCATATACAGACTTCCTCTAAAAAATCTCGCCCTATATTTTTCTCATTTCCATCAGCATCCCATATATGGAGAGAATTGTATAGGGGATGCAGATAGAATCCCTACATATAAGGGAATGAAGAGCAATTCTCTATTTTAAGGGATGGAATAGCGAATGTTGTTGGAGTATATAGGGGAAGAATTGATCCCCATTTTTGGGTAGGGGGCTCTTAGAGGTGCCTGTTGGATACAGCCTAAGACAAAGCATGTTCTCCATTATTATTTGTTTAAATTGTTTGATAATATTGTGATGCTCTGAATTTTTTTGTTTTCTTTCTCGTTACGCCTTCTTGAAACCACCGTGCGAAGTGTTTAAATTTTTTTCAGGAAATAATTAGATAATTACACACACCGGGTACTGTAACCGTACCAGATTAGATTGGAAAGTTGCATTGGATGCCAGAAAGACGACGAACCTCATGTTTCCTTTTCTAAATTAAACACTTACTGATGGGAGAGGCTTCAATTTCTGCCTACCAGTTAGAGCATCCACAGGCGAGTTCTCTAAAGAAGCTGTAGCGATGCAATAACGATGGATGAAATTTGTGTTTACTGCGAGTCAGACATCCAAAGAGCTCCGCATCGAGCGATTAGTGGATCGGAGCGGCGGCCGATCCCCAAATATGGAGACCGCAGCGGCGTGTCGTATCGTTGCGGCGACACCTCGCATCTCCGGCGCCGGCTTGAGCGAGCTTGTGTCGCCGCCGCCGCGCCTTGCGCGGCCCGCCCCTTCCCAGCGTCGCCGTCGCCGCCAAAGACAAACTCCAGTACCTCGGCCTCTCCTCCTCCTCCTCCTCCTCCTCCTCCGCGCCGTCCTCTCCACCTCACCTCCTCCTCCTGCATGCGCACACAATAAACATCACGCACATCAAAACCAAAGCTCCTGCCGTTGCCTCATCAATTTGCCCGGAGCGATTGCTTGAGCTCCGCCGTCCCCCATAGTCGCCGCTGCCGCCACTAGCTTCATACGCGCCCACGCCGGAAACCGCCCTTGAGCTCGCCGGCGACACAACCAACCTCCACCGCCCGTGCCTTACCTCCGTGCCGCTGCGGGCTTTCGTCCACGAACTCGCCACCGCCGTGCATCGTGTCGCCGCTCCACGCCGAAACCATTGCTCCACGCCGAGCCGCTGCTGCCGCCGAGTTCGCCCAGCGCCGTCGTCGTCTGTCTGCCGGCAGCCGCCGCCTGCCGTCCGTCTGGAGGCACCGCCGTCTGTCTTGACCTCGGACGTCGATTATCTGTCGTCGATCTCCCGATCGGACGGTAGGTAGGTGTAATCTGCACCGTTTGATTGGTGATTTTGGGTCGGTGGCGTCGCGTAACGGCGGAGCCGGTCCCGATGGGCTCCGTCGGCGAGCGGCAGGCGTGGGGCCAGCAGCGATCTCGCGATCGAGTCGTTGGCCCACCTCTGAGACAAACAAGTGGATGGGGTGAAGCGGGTAGCTGTCGTGGAGTGTCTTCACCGTGGGCCCCACCTGGCAGGGTCAGTTGGGGATTTGTGGATGGGAATAGGATAAAAATAGGTGTTCGGTTCGGGGATAGGCTCTGCAGTTTGAAGTTTGAACCTGGTGTCTCTTTGCAGCAACCGCATGATTAGGTGTGGAATTATGGCGGCAATTCATGGAGGTGATAGCGATGCTTGACTAGTAATCCAAGCAAAGTTTCGATTGTCAAATCATGTAGCTTAGCTGGAGTTGAGCTATTCTCTCAGAGGGCAGACTTACAAGAGTCGGCTACGAAGGAATCGTGACTTTTGATGCGTAGGTCAAAAATAATTTTTCCCAGACACATGGGTGGCGGTATAGTCTCTAGATTGAGGACCACTAGAGTTGTGTGTCTCTCTTATTATCTGGCAGTGTGTGTTAGCAGAAACCGAAAGTTTTGCCAAGACTTTGTATCTTCTTGATGTATTGTGTTTGGACGTTAATATAAAGCTTCCTTTTTCGAAAAAAAATGTAGCTTAGCTGTTTATCTTTGTTTAATGGTGCAAGTAGTTTTCTTTTGCAGGATTGAAGATCCTATTTTTTGGAACTTAGAAAATAGTTGTGGTTAACCACAGGACTTGATGTTATTATAGCCCTCTTTGATAGCTTGTTTAGTTCTAGTTTAGTTGTAGTTGGAAAAATTTGACCATCTTTGAATATGCTATGAAAGAGCTAAATAAATTATTAAAAAAATATTCTTGAGATCTTTGAGAAAAACCCTACAAAGTTCTAAAAAATTGTTTTTAAAAAATAAAGTAAATGGTCTATACAAAAATAACAAAAATTACAATCCCAACAAAAACTAGAACTAAACAAGATATCAAAGAGGGCCTATATAGACCATCCCTCTCCTCGAGAAGAGGGATTTTTCAATATAAATCATTATAAGGTCTTCCAGTGCCAGGTTGTTTCTAAAATGGCATCAAAAGAACATTATAGCGCTAGCTATAAACTCATCCTCCCGAGGCCACGTCACCCGCAAAACACCGGCCGTCCTATCGCGCCGCGCAGCCAGCGCCCCGTCCGCACAATCGTCACCCTCCCCGGGGGGTAGGCTTTGCAGAAAACCCCTCAGGATTAGGCCATTTTTGCTCTGGTCCCTGTCTGTTTGCCAAACGGTCCTTCCTCAGTGCTTTTTCCTCGCTGCGTATTTCCTTCCACCCCCTCCAAGTTTTTCGCCACTCACGGATATGCCCTTTTTGCGTTTGTAGATACACCTGGAGTTGTGGGGAAATTACCCGCTTTTGCCACCGCATATAGCCCGACGTCTCATCCCCCGTGCCCTACCCTTTCAGCCCCCGCTCCCGTCGCCTCCACGCAGATTATAGCCCATCCTCTTCCCGTCGTCATTGCGCTTCCTCCTCCGTCGCCGCCAGCAGTGATGCCGCCCTCACGTGCTTCCGTCGCCGCCTCTTCTCCTCCCTATGCCGCCTCCCATCCGACGCCTCCTTCCCCACTGTCCCGCTGCGCTTTCTCCTCACGGTGACCTGTGCCAGATCCGGTGCCGCCTCTTCCTTCTCCCCCACCACAAGGCAGCCGCCTCCTCTCTCTTCCCCCGAGCCATCTCCTCTCCCTCGTCGCCGCCGCTGCGCCTGCCGTCGTCATCCTCTCTCCCCCTCACTGCCGCCCTATGCCAGATCCGGTGCCGCCTCTTCCTCCTCCCCCACCACGCGGCGGCCGCCTCCTCTCTCTTCCCCCGAGCCATCTCCTCGCATGATTCGATTGTTTGTTCAACTTCATCTCTTTGCTAATTTTTTTTTAACATTTTGTGGTTTGGCCTGAGATGGATTGGATGGTTAAGTGTTCTATCGTTGAGTGCAAATCAGGGATAGATCACTACCTACTGGGGAATTTTCTTAGAGAGCATCTTGGTGAGGAAAACTTTGGGTTTTTGGTTCTAGGATTTATCCCCATTCCGATGAAGACGAATTCAGTCAGGTGTGTTTGCCAAACAAGGAGGCACTGATAAGAGGGATATTTTTTAGCAGAAGGACATTGATTCATACTTCATTGTGCGACATTTGTACAGGCATTTGTGGATTGAAATTCCTAGAGGTGCTAATGATGGAATCGTTCTTTCAACGACTCATTTCTTATGCTTTATGAATGACACCTGCAAGGAAATCTCCATATTCTGGAGGAAATATTCAAGGTGATATGATAGCAATTTTCAATTTCTCATTTGATGGCTTTCTGTCAGACACAAGTTTACGTTTTCCTTCAGTTTTAGCAGCTTTGTTGTTCACCAGTTTAGGGCAGAATTGCATCGCAAGATGATGTATATATTACTAAAAAATTATTGGGCCATCATGTTGTCCAACTGGAATTAGCCATGTTAGCTGCAGCAGCCTGAAAAGGTCACATCGTGAATTACATTTGTAGCCTAGAAAGGTCACATCGTCAAGTACATTTGTAAACTGTTGAATATATATGTATGTGATGGATTAAATAGTGAAACACATGAAACATCTATGGTGGGTTGAAATATTTATATTAAATTAAACTTTTCCGGATGGTGCTTGCTGAGAAAGATTTAGAAATAGCTGATGCGGTGGGACATTGTTTGAGTGAAAGTAATTGCACTTTTTGTTGTGTAGCTTAGAAGTCGGTTTTGTTGTCTCTCTGAGCAAGCTGAAATATTCGAGCAAGCGCGAGATTCCTGTCCACCTCAATAGACCAATTTGTGTGTTGTTTCGATGCTGATAGATATGCTCAGAGTGACAATTAGCTATTCTTATGAGCTAATCAAATCTATAAAACTGCCAATCGGCAATCTAATAATGTTTTCCCATTACTGATGTGATGTCTGATGTGATGTCTGTAAACATTCTCAAGCAAATACAAGGATTATTGTAATCTTCTGAAGAAAAGAGGAATGCATCAATTGCAGAGCTCATGGCTAAGAATCAGTTGGTAAGAAAAAAGTGCATGTAAAGTGATTTTCTTACCGCCAATTTGTCGACGGTTGGGATATTGACCCAAGTCAACCAAGGTTCTTCAAGGAGGAGATAGGAGACACGCCGAACAACCACGAACAGCAACGAACAGGAGACAGGGGTTTTTATCCTCATAGTTGAAGGAATACTTTGTTTCAGTAGAAATATATATTGTTGCTTTGATAGCCAACTGAGAGGATGCTTCAGAAATGCTCAAACCATTACTCAAAGCACAATCCATCCAGTCAAGAAACGGGTTATTTAGCTCTGCTAATTTTTTCAACAATCTGTAACAGTATATATGTGTGACTTGAAAGGCTAGCAACTTACTCATTCTTAACGGTACTCCCACATCATCATTAAGCGCCCTAGTGGTAAGATCACCCTTTTGTGCCTTCATATCTATCTGAATTTTAGAAGCCCTTCTAGCAGCAAGCAAAGTAACAATTGTTGGAAGCATGTTGGATTGAATTGTGCACTTCAACATTTGAATACCCCATGACCAGCAATGAAACACTTGTCTGAGCTAAAACAGAAAATTTAGGCCAATTTTGATTTAGACTAATCTAAATGGGATTTTTGTTGTTTTACATAATTTCGAAATGGTGATTGTCATATATAATTAAACATCCATTCTTAAGTTGCCTTTGCACCACAGTTCTCCCCCACAAGAGCAAGTCCACAAAAGGAAATGGCGAGGAGGCATTTTGTGAGAGACCTCATTTTCGGTAGTTCGAGAGCAGTTGAAGTGGCATACACGGCCACGATTGCCGCAATGCAGGAGGAGGAAGAACGTTCAAGGTCGACACGGCGGGGCGGTTCGGTACCTCGAAGGAGGTTCATCGAACGGAATAGGTTGGAAGGTCATGAAAGGTTGTACAACGACTACTTCGCGGAGAATCCAGTATACCCCGAAGCTATATTTCGGAGGAGGTGAGCAACATTTCTTAATGCAAAACATTTTATTTTGAGTTTATGATAACTAATGTGATGATTGGTAGGTTTCGTATGAGGAGGGCCTTGTTCCTTCGCATTGTGAATGCGGTGGAAGCAAATGAGGACTACTTCAAGCAGAAGGGGAATAATGCCGGAACACTTGGTGCGTCTGCATACTGCGAAGGTCACGGCGACAATCCGTATGATCGCATCGGAGTTTCTGCGACTCTCTAGATGAGTGCGTGCCTATAGCGGCTCTACGATCCTAGAAACACGAAGGTATTTGCCAAAAGCGTAGTCCTTGTATTTGGCGATCGGTACCTTCGAGAGCCCAACGAGAGGACACGGACGTCTCCTTGCTATGGGAGAACAACGTGGGTTCCCGGCAAGCTCGGGAGCATAGATTGCATGCATTGGGAGTGGAAAAATTGCCCGCGGCATGGCATGGTTCGCACACGAGCCACGCCAATGCCCTACGTTGATCCTTGAGGCGGTTGCTTCCCATGATCTTTGGATATGGCATTCCTTTTTGGAATGGTGGTTCAAACAATGACATAAATGTCTTGCAACGCTCTCCTCTTTTCTAGGTTTGCAGATGGTCGTGCCCCGAAGGTCATGTATGTTGTCAATGGGAATACATACAACATGGGGTGCTACCTAGCAGATGGCATTTATCTAGAATGGGCGTCATTTGTGAAGGCCATATCTGCACCATAAGGCAATAAAAGGAAGTTGTTCTCTATAGCTCAGATAGCCGAGCGCAAAGAAGTGGAAAGAGCTTTTGGGGTGCTTCAAGCTCGGTTCCACATTGTGAAGGGCCAACTAGATTTTGGGACCACGAAACCACTGCGACATAATATTGCTTGCATCATTATGCACAATATGATTGTCGAAGATGAGAGGGACATAACTTCGCCAGATTGGAGTTACGAAGGATTTGAAGGATTGGTGTCACATTCTAGGGAGTCAAACCCCACTGTTGAAAAATACATTGCTAGGTATCAAGGAATAACAGACCCACAAAAGCACCATCAGCACAGGGAAGACCTTGTTGAGCACATGTGGCGATACCATGGATCAAAGTAGTTTATTCTATATTACTATCATGGCGATATCTTGTTATGTTTATATTTCAATGTCTATTTTCCTATCATAGTAGCTGATCAGAGAAATCTATGTATATGTGACAATGTTGTTTGTTCAAGTAAGTAAGCAATGGATGCGATGCATATCTAGCAAACATAAATATGCCAATATTTATATTTTACTCCACCAAATTTATTTTACAATTCATCATGTATGCTACTCGTACATATACTTACCATACAAATACATATACTGTTCGTGTACAAGACGGTTATAGTAGTTTATGACAAAAGGAATTAAATATATGAGTGAGAATATAGAGAACGATGTTTAGAGATCCTGCTGGGAGTGTTCACAGTTATAGGGAAAGAATCATTTTAGGGAAGATAGTATTTAGTGATATAGGGGCTACAAAATAGAGAACATGCTGTGGATGCTTGCCCTGAGGTGGCCTTCAGTGTATCAGCTCAACAGTTTTCTCCAGCTGCTTCTTCTGACGAGACTTGAGAGCACACAACACACTCACACAGGCAGTACAAGAACAGCTGCGCCCTCATAAATCCAGCAATAAACAAGACCCAGCACAGGTCCTAATCGCTTGTGTTTACTACCGGAATCGATCGGCCTTTTATATGCAGATGCAGGATGGAGGCAGCAACCGCCAGTGACTACAGGGATGAAGCATGATGCAGACCTCTCCTTTGCAGGACGGGCCCCAAGCATTAACCCAAATATTAAAAGCTGATGGACAAGTTTGTTGAAAGTTCATGCACATGTTCTTCGCGTCAAGTGCGCCAAATTGCCAATTGCCAATTGACAGTGGCCATGCCCCCACATGATAAAGGACTGATCTGGTCTGCTTGGAGCTTTCCTCCGTCCTTCTCTGAACAAGTAGAGCCATCTGACAATCAGAATTCAGATCAGAGGCCACCAGAAGACCAATCCATCAAGGATCCGTCAACCTCCGGCTTCACACATAAACTATTTCTCAGTTCTGCATTATACTATTATAGAACAGATTCTTTTACCCTCTATTCGAAATACATTGTCTCGTTTCAATTTTTTTGTACAAATTACACCGCAGATATAAATAATATCGAGTTCGACCTAATCCAGTTACTTACAAAATGCAGTATTTAGCTCATCAGGCACACATATATTCTGAAGTTTGGAAAATCTGATGAACAGCGACAAGACTGATGGCTGCTTTCATGCTCCACCAAAATAAAGTGGACCAGATCGTGGAAAAGCCTATGAATTCCATAATTGCTGGATAATTCCCATGTTTCACCACCTCTCTTTGATGTCAAGCTCAGGAGAAGATCTGCATAGGCCTTACATTGTCATGTATGGCTCCGATGACAGCAGCTGCCGAGACGCTCTTTCGCGGTTCCTGGCTGACGCTGAGCGCCCCACGGTCATCTCCTGCTCCAAATTTGGTGACGGCGTAGGCGTTGGCGCTACCGGCGCTGAAGAAGCAAATGTGGAGACCATGCTGGTGCTGACACCGCTGCCACTGCCGCTTGCCGTAGTGACGCTCAAGAAGCTGTCAGAAGATTTCGGAGGTGGCGGCCTCTCGAGCTCCATGATCCCTTCCAGCATCTGCACCACCTTCCCCATGGACGGGCGCTGTGCCGGCTGCTCCTGGATGCACCAGAAAGACACCTGGAGCACGCGCCCCACCTGCGCCATGTCGATGTCTTCCCCAGGGAGCTTCTTGTCCATGATGGTGGCAATGTTCCCCTTCTCGTACTCCTCGAAGGCCCAGACCGAGAACTTCTTCCGGCCGGTCTCCTCCGAGATGTCGAAGTTGCGGTGGCCACTGACAATCTCCAGCAAGACCATGCCGTAGCTGTAGACGTCGGACTTGGCGGTGATGGGGAGGTTGGCGAGCCATTCGGGAGCCAGGTAGCCCCTGGTGCCGCGCACGCTGGTGAGCGTGCGGTGCCGGTGATCCTTGGGGTTGACGAGCTTGGCGAGCCCAAAGTCGGAGACCTTGGCGTTGTACTGATCATCGAGGAGGATGTTCTCGGGCTTGATGTCGCAGTGCACGATGCAGTCGCGGCACTCCTCGTGCAGGTAGGTGATGCCACGCGCGGTGCCGACGGCGACGGCGAAGCGCGTGGGCCAGGGCATCTTGCCGCCGGGCGCGTCGGCGAAGAGGAAGGCGTCGAGCGAGCCGTTCTTCATGAACTCGTAGACGAGGAGGCGGTGGCGGCCCTCGGAGCAGAAGCCGATGAGGCGGACGAGGTTGAGGTGGTGGGTGCTGCTGATGGTGGCCACCTCCATCCGGAATTGCTTCTCCCCTTGCTCGATCCCCTCCAGCTGCTTCACCGCCACCACCGTCCGGTTCGCCAGCACGCCGCGGTACACGGCGCCGAACCCCCCCGCGCCCAGCTTCTCCTTGAACCCCTTGGTCGACCGCTGCAGCTCCCGGTACGAGAACTGCACCGGCGCGCCGGACGCGTACTCCAGCAGCGCGTACTGCGCCGACGCCGCCCCGTACTTGGGGCTGTGCCGGCACAGGAGCCACCACACCGCCCACTCGCACAGCACCAGCCCCGACACCGTGCCGAGCACCACCACCGCCACCACCCACCCGCGGACGCCGCCGGAGCCGCCGCGCCCCGCCGCGCCGCCGCCCCCGGCCGGCGGGTTGGGGATTCCGGGGAAGCACACCTTGACGAAGGACGTGCTGGGCAGCGCCGCGGACTGGTACGCGCTGACGAAGGGGGACACCTTGAGGAAGCAGAGGCCGGAGCCGTCGGAGAGCGCGGTGGACGCCACGCAGGAGCTGCCGGAGAGGCAGTTGAGGCGGCAGGCCGTGATGCCGACGAAGAACTGCTCGGTGGTGATCTCCGGCGGGTAGGTGAGGAACTGGGTGTTGTCGAGCGGGAGCATGGTGGAGTTGCCGGGGCAGTTCCTGAGCTCGATCTTGCGCGTGCAGCCGCCGCGGGGGTTGGAGGGGTCGGTGAGCTGGAAGTTCTCCGACGGGCACCCGCACACCGGCGACGTGCCGTTGTAGCTGCACACGCCCATGTTGCCGCAGTAGCCGAACACCTGGCACTGGTCCGCCACCGCCGACCACTGCTCCGCCGCCGTGTTGCTGCCCCGCGCCGCGCTGTAGGCGCGGAAGTTGCCGTCCGAGTCCAGCCGCACGAACCGCATCATGTCGCCGCTCTCCCCGTAGTTGCTGCTGTACGCCACCACCACCGGCGAGCTCAGCGACCCGTCCGTCAGCGACACGATGCCGTTCGTCTGCATCGCCAGCGTCGGCGAGCTCAGCGTCTTGTTCGCCGTGAACGACGTGTTGTACCCCTTGTTGAAGTAGGTCACCGTGGCGCTGCCGGTCCACTTGAGGGTCAGGTTGCCGGTGTTCTTGTCCAAGGAGAAGACGTAGGGCCCCGAGGTCAGGTTCATGGCCGACGTGAAGTTCTGCGACATCACCACCGTGTCCGTGGGGTGCTCGAACGACTGCCACAGGTTTGCCGTCGAGTTCTTCAGCACCAGGTTGCCGCTCTCCTGGACGGCCGCCGCCGTCACGCCCAGCCCGCCGGTGTTGGACGACCACACGACGGCGCCGGTGCCGTTGACGAGCTGCAGGTCGCCGTTGGACGAGAGGCGGAGGGAGCCCCCCGAATCGATCGCCTTGCCGGCGCCGGCCGACCAGATGGGGACGCCGCCAGCGTAGACGACGGAGGCGACGAAGAGGGACGAGGAGTTGGGGGACTGCGCGAAGGACAGGGAGAAGGTGGAGTTGGGAGACGACCAGGAGGTGGAGTTCGCCGGCGAGAGGGAGGAGCCCAGGGGCATGTCCGCGCCATGGCACAGCAGAGGGAGGAGCAAGAAGCAGCAGAGGAGGCCGAGATCCCCGGGCTTCCGCCGCAAAGATCTCATCTTTCCCGAAACTGTTGCGATTCCCGGCGACTCCGGCTGGCTTCTTGAATGGCGATTACACAGAAAGATTAAGCAAAGCAGGCTATATAGCTCGATTTCATCTCTCTCATGGCGTCTCCCACTACGATTACCTGGGATGGAAGTAGCTGAAGGCCTGAAGCTATGGATTCGGTCTTGACTCTTGACACGAGGGAGAAGAGGAGATTAGGGAGCAAACGGGGAAGGAATTATCAGGCTCGCCAGGCTGGTGCTGGTGGGGGAAGCAATTGGGAAGAGGGGAGACCGAATTCGACCGGGAGAGGCAGTGGAGTGAATGGAAAATCGAACACGATGAGGAAGGAGAAGTTGGGTGGATGGAGGCGTGAGCTCAGCGCGGAAATGTCTATGCGGCTGGAGCGCCAGTGACGGTGACGCACACTGACCGGCATTTGGCTGCTCCCTGTACAAAGTCGTTTCTCGGTCAAATCCCTCATGTGTGTGGAATAAACACTTCCGATTAGATCGGTAATTAACAAACCTCCCGCGTTTAAATCGAGCGATCAACGGAACAAATGGCTGTGTTTTATTAGTCTGCTAAGTGAACTCTACAATTCAACTACCATAATTTTTTATATTAATCGATGGGAGCAGCTCTAGCGCATATGAATATGTATTTATCAAAATACGCCTCGCCCTCCTTCACACTGTTTTCTCTCCGGTTGCGCCGCCGTCCTTCTTTCCTTTCTTCTCCGGTGATGAACTTCTCCTACCATCCTGGGCTACTCCACGCGTCTCAATTGTCGCCTCGTTGCTCCGCCCACTGTACTTCGTCCGCTGCCTTACCTCCATCCACCCTAATTCGACCGTCGTGTGCATTGTCCCCCGCTGTCGCCTCGGCCACCTTCAACCACTCCCACGACACAGGCGACGCCATAGCCTCCTTGCTGTCCCCATCACAATCCCTTCCCACCGTCGGGTCGTCATCGACCCGGCCTCCCTCTAAACCCCAGACAGCACAGGGACCCACCCTGAACCCAAACCCAAACCTATCCTGGCAGCATGGCGGAGGCGGGAGGTAGGGAAGACGACAACGTGAGAGGCAGATGCAGGTAAGTAGAAAATCGCCTGTGCATTTGCTCATAACACAGTCGTCTGCGATCGAGCAAAATCATTAGATATGTTCCACTTGAAAAGGGAACAAATAACCAATTTTGTTACGAAGGTTACATACTTTCATCTCTTGAAAACATGATATTTGGGATGTTAACATGGTTTTCGAGATGCAACTTTAACCAATAATTATCAATATAATTTATTTATTTATAATATCTACAAAAATTATGATATTATGGAAGCGATTTTAGTGATAAAACACGTGATATATTAATATGGAGAGATTACATCAGTATATATAGGTGGTAACTTTTGTTTATCTCTGGACCTCACTTTTAAAAACAGTAGTCAGGATGATGTAAAAGCGTACCAACTCTCGCCGTAGAAAATACGGTATATGTCTAACGAAATGAAGCAACATAAGAGCATGTCCAATCACCCCTCATATTTTTCGTGTCTTATCCCTATTCACACACTTTTCAATTATTACCCTATCTATTTCTATAATTTTCTCTCTTATATTTTATTTCCTAACTACTGCTATAGTGTTTTAAGTTCAAAATGAGGGCATTTTAAGGTTTACATTGGACTCACATATGCCCTAAGCTATGCAACATAGAAGCCCTTGATTAATGGTGAGACAACTCTCTCTCTCTCCCTCTCTCTCTCTCTCTTAGATAGTGGCTTCATCAACGAGTGCTTGGACCAAGAAGAAAACGGTAGGAATCCGGCGTATCTGCAGTAGTACCAAGAAGAAACTGATCATGGCCGTCCAAGAGGACACGAACGGCCCTGATGAATGTAGGGTGGGCCGCCCTTCCCCCGCTAGGAGTGACTCTTGACCTGGTACTTGCAGCACTAGTCGGGGTTTGTTGGCTGGTCAACATGGGCGGCTTTAGACCCTCATGATTTCTCGTTTTCCTCTCTTTTTATTCTTTGTTAATGTTTCTTCGGTTCATTTGAAAAATTAATCAAATTCGGATCATTAGATATTTATTTTTTTTCTCTCTTTATTGGTTGACCATCTCTGTATTTAGTACAAGTACTAAACGTGCAGGACCAGCACGTAGAATCATATTATACGTATATCCTTCAAAAGGTTCTAGGAAAGTTCTGAAAAAAAAAGGTTCTAGAAAATTGCGCAGGGATTCGCAGCTGTCCTGCGCAGGGGGCGATTTAATTTGCTATGAATACCAGTTTTCTTTAATAGGTACATATGATGTGCAATCAGCCAAACGGTGCAATTGTCGTGCAATCGAACTACCAAAAGTTGCAAAAAATTCGGAAAAACTTTGTACATGTACTCTTCAACTTACTCTATCTCTGGTTAAAATTGTAAGTTCAAATTCATCCTATATTCAGAGTTATAAAAAAGAGAAAAAACGGACAGTTTTGATAAGTTCAAAATTGATAGAATTTTCTCTTTTTTGTAACGTTCAATATAGGATGAATTTGAACTTGAAATTTTAACCAGAGATAGAGTAAGTTGAAGAGTACATGTACAAATTTTTTTAGAATTTTTTGCAACTTTTGGTAGTTCGATTGACTACGATTGACTACCGTTTAATGATCGATATAAGATATGTACCTTCTCTTTAATATAATCTATATTTTGTTTTTAGAAGATATCGGTCCTCTTCAGTGTATCGTACTAGTTTAGTTTTTATTGGTTCTAAAATTTTTATTATTTTTATACAGACTATTCACCATAATTTATTGAAATAGTTTTACAATACTTTGTGGAGTTTTTTTCAGAGCAACCCCTTTGCATCAATAGTGTTTTAGAGGGGATATAAAGGGGTGTGAGATTCGCTTCTGGATCTTGATCCCATCTTCTTCGCCCTCGGTTCCTTGTATAGGCAGTCCACTTGTGCAATATAAACCACCGTTGAATCGCGGGGTACCCCTTGTTACCTGCTGGACAATAGTGATTGCCTTCTTGCCTACTGGATCCATAGCTCCATCCGCCAAATAATAGTGTATGCCCATCAATCCATAGCGGGGGGCCCACACCTTTTCCTTGTCAAGCGACATGGCCGGCCGGCCCATGAAACGAATGGCATATTCTGCCGGTGGCTGTGGCAAGCGCGTCTTGGTATTGGGTGTTGACAAACAATCCTTATTTGCAACATTTTATATACTTTTTTCCGTCAACATATCCACAAAATAAATAAATTCAAGTTAAATTTAGCCTAACATTAATGAGTTCCATAAGTTTTGGTGTAGTCTCATATTTTGCAGGCATGCACCCAAAATACGCAAGGAATGACGATTTATCAGGTGTGTGCAAATCGGGCAAAAGAAGGTGTTTAAATTAAACATTTTTGGAACAACCTTCAAATGACAAATTGGATTGCACCATAATGAAGAGCTCGTCGAGATGATCAAAACGCATATTGTCGGGGATTAAATTACGGCCCATTGCCATGGCCCACTCCCTGACGGCCCTTTCGAACAGCCTACCAGGGCCCAGCTCCCTGGAAGGTTCTATCTGGCCCATATGCATCTGCCAAACACTTCTGGTGGTGTGGTGCGTAGTGGCCAAGGAATCGTGTTTGAGTCCATCTCGAACAGGAGTTCTGCACGATTACGTGAAGATCCGGACGTTGGTTTCCCGGATTGGATAAGGAGTCGTGATCCCCAAGATTAGGAGCATACCTTATCTACCGTAGGTTATATTTGGCATGTACTGAGTTTGTTACGATCTCGTAGTTAGCCCGGCCCGATATTCCTTGGTAGGTCGGTTTGCTCTGTACTATATAAACCATGCCCTACGGCGTTTAGGGGCATCTGGACGACTTAGACGATCCGCATCTAAGATTACTTTGTCGCATTACTACTCGCTTGTACACCCATAATCTCGCCGAGACTTGTTCGTCTCGTCGAGCCACCTCTTGTATTCATCTCGATATATAAGAAAGGTGGGCGTGGGGCTATTATCTCTCGAGAGGCCCGAACCGGGATAAAAACTCGCATCTCCTGTTCACGTTGTTCGTGGTTGTTTGGCGTGTCTCCTATCTCCTCCTTGAAGAACCTTGGTTGACTTGGGTCAATATCCCAACCGTCGACAGCTGGCGCCGTCCGTGGGGACACGCAGATCGAGCATGTCGAACTCCGTCGGCGATCTGAGAGATACTTCCCGAGGCCTACGACTCGGAAGACAGGATGTCTCATCCTCGTCGATTCAGATCGATCTGTTCGGTCTCGAACGCTTCCGCATCCGAGGCGATGTCTCCGCTCACATGGCGTAGATAGCCTCGGATCGCACTCCGTCATCGGCGACGATTCTGAACCGATGATCTTTACGACGGTTTAGATTTATCGGATTCCAAGGCTATGTCGGTAGATTCTACCGTGGAGACACAGCGATGACACCGCCTAGCATACCTTCGCGTGGCCCCGCGGCATTAACATGGCGATGTAGGAACCTCGAGGATCCCGCACGGCCGTGAATACCGGCGAGTCGGGCAGATTAACTCGCCGGCATCAAGACGAGGTCGCGCAGTCGCGCGAAAGCAAGACGTCATTCGCCGCACCTCGGCGATTCCATCAATCGACCTTAGCACGGTTTCGTGATCGATTATGGCAACGCGTCGCGACCACCGCTGCATCGACGCTTAAGTCTCCGCGAAGCTTCCCGTTCGGGTCAATTCCCGTGGCCGGACTCGATCGGGCGTAACGCGGATGGTTCAGAGATTCCGGACCCATAGATCAAAGTCGGAACGGCTCGAAGCTATAGCAACGGTCCTTAGATCCACCAATCAGTGATCTCGCCGCATGGGCGTCTTTGTGCGTCTAACCTAGAGCGATCGGGTCAAGGCCTAAAGTCTCTAGGAGAAGTCAACAACTCCTCCAGCGGCAGCAGCCAAATCGCCGGAATGATTCGGACACTCGATCGATCGCGTGACCCCCGTCACCATCGGCGATCACCGCCCATGAGCAAGGCTACCCGTGGTCGCCGTTGCTCGTCAAGTCCTCGTAGTCATCACGACCACGAGGGCAAGCGCCAAGACGCGATGATCACGGACGGTCCCCTCGTGAGGCGCGTCGCCGCCACCACGAGGAAGGGCGTGGTGGATTGTCCCGAGAGAGTTTCTCTAGGCCGAATCATCCTGTTCAGCAGAGTTCCTCCGCGCCAACAGACCAACGTCTTCTCAAGACTAGGTTCTACCGGGAAGGTGGCGGTCGTATGCTTTGGGCTGCGGGCTTTCTCCGACGAAGCTTGGTCTGTCCGTCTGGCCCTCAAAATTCAAGCCCGCCACATGGAGAGGTACAATGGGACTCGTAACCCGGAGGAATTCCTTTCCATCTACGCTCGGCCATCATGGCGGCGGGGTGACGAGCTCGTTATGGCTAATTACCTCCGATCGTCCTTGAGGGTGCTTTGCTCGGACATGGTCGTTCAATCGGCAAGGGGTTCCATCACTCATGGAACCAGCTTTGTGACGCTCTGATCGCTAATTTCCAGAGTTGTTACGTGCGTCTGGGCAAGGAGGATGATCTGCACCAGATGATCCAGATGAACGGGGAGACCCTCCGCAACTTCGTGAAGCGTTTCATTAAGATCCGCAACACGATCCCGAACATCTCGGATGAATCTGTTGTCCGCGCCTTCAAAAACGGAGTCCGCGACGAGCGGCTCACCCAGGATCTTGAGATCAACGAGACCTGGACCGCCAACGACCTGTTCAAGGCGGCTGACCGCTATGCCAACGCGGCAGAGCGCGTTCAGTACAAAAAGGCGTTCGACAAGGGCGAGCTGCCCGCCTAGCCTGGTGTGGATGAGAAGAAGAAGAGCAGCAGCAATGTTCCTGGTGACAAGAAGTCCCAGAAGAAGAAGAACAAAGGTGATGCGAACAATACCGTCGCAGGTATGGATCGCACACCTCCTCCCAAAGATGGGCAGAAGAAGCCTAACAATAATTACAAGGGCAAAAAGCCTGCTTAGGGAAGCGGACAAGGCAAGAAAGGTTCGAACGACCGATTTTGCAAGTTCCACCAGCACTACGGGCATGATATACGCCATCAGAGAACTTGGGCTGCAAAGCTCAAGATTTCTACAACGGCAAGGGCCCAATGCCCACCCCGCCCGAACAAGGTGATGCCGGTGAGGCTAGCGCCAAACCGACGATGGTGATCGGAAGATGATGATGAATATCAAGAGCCCGTGATCCATATCGCCGTCATTTTCGGGCTCCTCGGCTTACACCTCTCGGCAGCCCTCAAAGAAGCTGCTCGGGAGGTCCATAACGTCGAAAAGGCAAAACCTCGGCTGAATCGATGAAGTGGACCGAGGTCCCCATCTCCTTCTCTCGGAGGATTGCCCCATTGGGATGACCAAGCCTCGCGGCTCCCATCGTGGTCGCCCACCATCGAACGCGAGAGTTGGCCGTGTCTTAGTGGACGGCGGAGCGCTTTGGACTTGCTTTCGCTAAAGTCTTGGGCGAGATACAAATTCCTCGCTCCAAGTCAAGGAAGTCGCAATGCCCTTCTACGGAATTGTTCCGGAGAAGGCATCAAGCCGTTAGGGCGAGTTGTCCCGCCGTCACCTTCGCAACCCAAGCAACTTCCGACGAATTGATCACTTTCGACGTGGTCGACTTTCCATCGGCAGACAACGCAATCTTGGGCAGCCATCTCTCGGTAAGTTTATGGTCGTGTCCCACCACGCTTACCATTGCGTGAAGATACCGGTCCTAACGGTGTGATCACGGTCAAGGGCAACCACAAAGTCGCTGCGGATTGCGACGAGCGGTCCCTCGCCTCTGGTCGACCAACTTCCGCCGCTGTCTCAAGTTCCGCAGACCAAGTCTCAGACGCCTAGGGTCTCCTTCACCTGGGGAGAAACCAAGGAAGTTCATTGCCGCTTGATGATACTTCCAAAATAGTTCACTTGGGGCCAATCTGACCCCAAATAGGAAAGCGAGCTCATTGCCTTCCTCCGAACTAATGCGTATGTATTCACCGGGAGCCATCGACATGCCCGAGTCTCAAGGGAGGTAATCAAGCACAAACTGGCTGTCCGGCCGGACAAAAAGCCTGTTCGCCAGAAGCTTCGTCGCTTTTCAGAATTCAAACAGGGGATCATCAAAGATCAGCTTCTCAAACTGCTCGCTGTTGGGTTCATCCGCGAGGTTGATCACACCGAGTGGTTAGCCAACCCTGTCATTGTAAAGAAGAAAGGCGGCAAGTGGAGGATGTGTGTCGATCACACAGATTTGAACGCTGCTTGTCCTAAGGACAATTTCCCGCTGCCTCGTATTGACCAGCTGGTCGATGCGATCATGACGCCACTTCTGAGTTTTTAGATGCTTACTCGGTTACCACCAAATAAGCATCTCCCGAGGATGAAGAGAAGATCGCCTTCATCACCCCTTTCGCACTTTCGCTATCGACCATGTCTTTCGGTTCTGCGCAATGTTTGGTGCCACGCTCCAAATAGCTTAATGGAAAGACCTTCCCGAGCAGCGCGGAAAAACACGGAGGTCTATGTCGACGACATAGTTGTAAAGAGCAAATATGCTCGGATCATGTAAAAGACCAGCGGAGACTTTTCATAATCTCATCGGGCATCGAATAAAATTAAATCCAGAGAAGTGTACCTTTGGTGTTCGATCCGGAATGTTGCTCGGTTATGTTATTGGCTCGCAAGGTATTTACGCCAACCACGAAAAATCGACGCCATTGAAAATATGCGGCTCCAACTACCATAAAGGAAGTACAGAGCCTCATTGGGCGGATGGTCGCTCTAAGGTGTTTATTTCCGTCAAAGCGAACGCGGCTGCCCTTCTTTAAGGCCTGCGCAAGCACAATGGTTTCGAGTGGACGGAAGAAGCGATAGATCCTTCCGGATCTGAAGCGATACTTGTCCAATCCTCACGCCTTGACTACCCAGCGGCATGGCGAAAGCTCTGCTGTACCTAGGTTGCACGCCACAAGCGGTGGCGCGGTCTTGACGGTCGAAAGGGAAGGCATACAATGACCAATCTATTACGTGAGCGAGGTACTTCACGGATCAAAGGAGCGCACACGAGGTCCGAAGCTCCTCTATGCCTTGCTCATGTCCTCCGAAGCTTCGCCACTACTTCCGGGCACATCAAATCTCGGTCCCGACCACGCTCCCTCCGGGAGAAATCCTACGGAACAAGGAATCTAGCGGACGTATAGCCAAGTGGGCAATGGAACTAGCGAGTTTGATCTCGTTATTTGTCGCCCGAATCGCTATTAAGTCACAGGTCCTAGCTGACTTTGTCGCTGAATGGACTTGCCCGCCCAAATCCCAGGGAGCTCCCGAGCAACCTGATGAACCCTCTTGGACCATGTTTTTCGATGGCTCGCGCACTGGAAACTCGGGGGCTGGTTTCGTTCTCATCTCCCCTCAAGGAGAGCAACTCCAGTATTCTATCCAACTACACTTTGCGGCGACTAACAACGCTGCAGAGTACGAGGCCCTCCTCGCGGGACTAAGAGCGTGCAAGTCGCTTGGTGTCCAACGGCTAACTGTGAAGGGAGATTCATAGCTGGTCATCAACCAGGTTAACAAGGAGTATCAGTGCTGCGATAACTCAATGGCGCGATACCTGGTTGAAGTGAGGAAGTTGGAGCGGCATTTTCGATTTTTGAAGTGCTCTTCGTGCCGTGAAGGACAACTTCGGCGACCAGCTATCCAAGTTTGATCCTCACGCGAACTCGCTCGGCGGTGGTGCTCGCCGAGCACCTTCACAAGCCTCGATCACGCTCTCCGGACGAGGCAACAGAGACAGTGGTCTTGTCTCCGTTATCGGCAGGTGCGCGGATGGACAACGCCATTTGTCCGGTACCTTGCGATGGGACCACGCCGACGACGGCCGAAGCGCCCCGGCTTACAAGGCGGTTGCTCCATACAAGCTTATGGATGACATCCTTTACCGTAAAGGTGCTCGGGAGTTCTCTCCAAGTGCATCTCGCAATGCGAGGGTGTGTTTCTTCTTAGGGACATACACGAGGGTGCTCGGTCAACCACGCCTTCGTAACTCGGTCGGCAAAGCGCTTCGCATGGGCTATTATTGGCCCATCGTTACAAGATGCCCGGACATCGTGACTAAGTGCAAGGCTTGTCAATTTCACGCCGGAAGGCACACAAGCTTTGCCAAGAGCTCCAAACAATCCCCCATCCCGGCCTTTTTCCACATGGGTCTGGATCTGCTCGCCCATTCCCTAAGGGGTACAAGGGCTATACACACTTGCTCGTCGCCATAGACACTTTTACAAAGTGGATTGAGGCGAGCTCAGCCGCCTCTTCACGCCAAAACGGTTGTTCGCTTTTTCAAAAGCAACGTGGTCACGCGCTTTGGGATTCCCCATAAACTGATCACGGATAACGGTACCCAGTTCCGAAGCGAGCTATTCCGTGAATATGCGCAACATTTGGGTACCAAGGTTCGTTCGCCTCGTGGCACATCCACGAGCAATGGAGCGATCGGCGAGCTAACGGACAGATAGTCCAGGTATTAAACGGCGGGTATTCGCCGCTCTCGGCCGAAAGCACAAGAAGGCTCGGGTTGACGGTTCCTTCCGTCCTCACAGGCGATTCGCTTTCTGACGGGGCGGCCGGGAAACTCCTTTCCAATCGGTCTATGGTGCGAAGCCATCCCGCCCACGAAATCGTACTCGGTTCGCCAAGACGAGCTCGGTCAACTTAGTTGACGACGAGTAAGCGCCTCCTCGATCTCGATCTCCTCGAGGCACACGCGACCGGGCACAAGTCGAGAATGGCGCTACCGGCAAGATCTTCACCGCACGCCGCCAAGTCGATTCGACCAAGGGCTTTGAAGGCGGGCGACCTGCGTTACTGCCGTGTCCGAACTTGTCCAATGCCAACAAGTTAACTCCTCGTTGGGAGGGCCCATTTACTGATCGTTTCTTACGCTTCCGCCCCGGGCCGCTCGCTGCTATGGAGGACGGAGAGAGCCGACCAAAGACTTGGAACATCGACCACCGAAGTTCTTTGTGTAGGTCTTTTACTGCTTTTCTTAGCCTGCGCTTTTTGAAAACATCGCGCCTCGGTTCGTCCAAGTCTCTGGGCACCATGTAAAGTTCAATCCAACAGCTAAGTGAATCCTCGCGCCTCTGCGCCTTTTTCACTTCTTGTCTTCTCAGACTACTTTTTCTCTGGTAACACTTGATGGCTGCCCGGCCTTGCGAACTCTTGGCTCCGCAATCTTAAGGATTGTTCCCTATCCGTATCTGGTTTCAATAAGTTCCTAAACTCGGGGTTGCGTAATATGGCCTTTCCACCTTGCGGCTAAGTTCGCTCTCGTAAGCCCTCCGCGCAGAGGCACTTCTTCGCCGCACGACCACTTGGTAAAGCTCGCTCTCGTAAGCCCCCGCGCAGAGGCACTTTCCTTGTTCGGTTACTTTGAACGCTTAACTTACGCCAACGAAGCGGACTACGGAACGAATCGAGCAAGGTACGGGTGTCGCTTTTTCTCCCGCACGCGTGCTCGAGCTCGCAAGCTTAGGTTCTCGAGCATCGTCCGTATCGGGGCTAGGGTGTCGCTTTTCTCTTGTGCACTGCTCGGTTCGCAAACTCATGTTCCCGGCAGATGCTGCACAACGGGCCGGAGTTAGGCAGAGCGCTCTACCGGTTTTCTTAAACTTCCTAGCGCTGTTCGCTTTTCTCTTAGTTTCTGTTCGTTCTTGTCTTTTTGCTGCTCCTTCTTTGCAGGGAAAGGGTAAGTCTTTATTAACAAAATCTGCAGGTACAAAGGTCCCTCTCGGGTTACAGCCCTACAGCTACCTTGAAGCGAGTTGCTCCTTGAGCTCCTCGACAACTTCCTTGAGGCGCAGGACTTCCCCTTGGGCTTTGAACCCCTCTCTGGCCTCAGCTCGGAGACGATCGGCTTCCTCCTTGCTGCTCCTGGCCTGCTCCGTCGCCTTCGCACGGAGAGCCTCGACCTCTTCGGTCTTGGCCCACTGGTCGGTCGAGCCTCGCTCAGCTAACTTCACGCCGACGGTCTTGAGCTGCTCGTCTAGCTCCTTGACCTTCTTCTCCGCGGTGATCGCCCTCACCGCCATCCCGCGCATCTCCTCAATCTCTTCCTGTGAAGCCCACAGGGTTGAGATTTTAGCCTGGAGTCCCGCGGATGTCTGCTCCTCCTTGGCGAGCTGGGCCTTGAGCTTCTCGGTTTCTGCCGCGAGCTGGTTCCGCCAGTGGGACGCGTCAGCAAGCTGCTCTTCAAGCCACTTCATGCGGCCCGGCTTCTCCTCCGCGGTGCTCGCCCTCACGGCCTGCGCGCGAAGCTCCTCGGCTTCCTTTATAAGGGCCTCAGAGGAACGCCTCTCTTTGGACAGCTTGGCCTTGAGCTTCTTCGCTTTCGCCTTTAGCCGGCTTCGGCTTTGGGCCAGCGCAGAGTGCTCCGCCCCGGGATCCCTCGTCTGGAGATGCTCCCGGAGGGATGCCAGCACGGCGGCCCGTTCGATGGTGACGCCATCCTCGAGTTCCGCCATGGTATCCCTGAAGACCTGAGGGAGAAGATCAAGTCAAAACGCTTTGCGATAATACAATTAAATTGAACAAGGTTTGGTCTTGGAGTTTACCTTGCCAAGCCGATGCTTCAACCCGCGGCGCAGGCGGTCCTCGAGGCCATGCGCCACGAAGCCCCGCTCGTGCGGGATGAGATGGGGGCGTTGTTCCCGTCGCTGCCTTGTTCGCTCCTTCCTTTTGCGGGAGCGCCTTTTCCCAAGAGCAGGGCAACGGCGGCGCTTCGTCTCCGCTCCCCTCCTCTTCCTCCTTCTTCCGCTTGAACGTCTTGGCGAAACCGAGCCACTCCGGTGGTGGCGCTGTCGTTCTGACGGGCAGACGACTTGCTCGACCGCCGGGGCTTTTCTTCCTCGGCGGCGGAATTCACCACCCGCCAGAGAACCCGTCGCCTCGGTGAGCTGCCCTCGCGACGAAGTGCTGGCGCAGACCGGCTGCTCGGTCCATACTGGCGCTTCCGAGCCATCGCCTTGGCACAAGTCCGTGGCGCCGCTTGCGCTACTTTTGCCTCCACCGCTCCACCGCGTCTTTGGCGCGTCGATCCGCTTTCGGCGGAGCCCGGCGGCAAGAGCTCCACGCCGCCATTTTGTCCTTGAGGCTCGCCACCCTCGCTCGCTGTGACGCGCGTCGCAGATGCTTTCGGGCAAGAGCGACCGCCGAGCGCCTCGACGCCGTCGTGGTGGCGGTCTCTTCTTGGGCAAACGATGAAAAGAGACGATCGTTAAGTCTAACGCGGTCGAAGGTTGGAAGATCTAAAGATCGATTCCTACATACCCGCCGTGGAAGGCTTGATCTCGATCTTCTTCGCGGAACCTTCCGCCTCTTCCTCGGGGCTCCTTGGCGGCTTCTCGCCTTGGCCCTTGGGTGTTGGGCGACGAACTCAGCTCCCTCGTGAGCTGAACGCTCCTCTCGCGCAGCGCAAGAAGTTTTTCCTTGCGTGCGACTTCTTCTTCGAGCCTCCTCCGCTTTCGGCGACTGTGCGTACCAATCCATGCGGCGGGGTGAGCTTATGTAACGCCCAAGCCGAGGGCCATGGTCTTTACCTCTTTGTCGCTTTGCTTCGGCGAGGAGGGATGGGCTTGGTCTCTTCCTCACTGGGGTGACTGCTACCGCTTGGTCCGCTTTCGACGTTCCGTCGCCAGACTTGGTCTCTTCGACGGTGGCGGCAGCCGTGTCATGGCGAGCTCGCGTCGGCTCGGCCGCCACCTTGGGCTTTGTGGCCACCTTGGCCTTGCCCTTCTTCCCCTCTCCTTCTCGGACCCGAGAGCTCCTCAACGATCCCTCCAAGGATCACCGTCCTCCCGCTTTTGAGAAGCGGACGTTAGCATCTAAACAACATTGCAAGTCTAGCAACATAGGCCGAGGGTAAGTAATTTACCTCGCTCAGGCGGACAAGCACGCTATTGCGGGCAGTGTCGCGCCACCGCCGGTGACCTCCCGTCCTTCTTCGCCGCCTTGAAGATGGCGTCGACCCGCCGGTCACCCATGCGTCGGTTGGTTTCTCTGCCCGATGTATGGGATTGTCGGTTCTGCTCAGAGGAAAGAATGTATTTAGAGGTTGAGTCTTAAAGGCACTTACCCGTGCTCTCCTTGTGATGTCTTCCCATCCTCTATCTTGTAGAAGGATAGGACCTCCGCAATGTGATGCACTGTCACTGTGAAGTCCCGAATGATCTTCGCCTGCGGAGCCCAAGGCTCACGAGGGAGGCGATCTTCCTTGTCAGTACCAATCCTCGGCGGACATCTCCGCCGAGGCATTGAGGTTCCTTTGCGGCGCCTTCCGGTGAAGACGAAGTTTTGTCGCCGCCCGCTTGTCAGAGAACCACCTCACCCACCACGCGCCCATCGAGTCGAAAGCAAATGGGGCGAGGATACGGCCGCGTCGTCAGCGATGTCTGGATCTTGAGGTAGTAGCACCTCAAAGATTGAAGCGGCGGAGCTGCTCCTCGTTCTTGTGTAGTAATGGAGGAACAGCCCCACCGGCGGATCGATGCTCAGATAGCCCTCGCACAGTGTGCGAAGACGGCCATCCGGAGGATGGAGTTCGGATTGAGGTTCGCCACCTCCAATCGTGATGTTCAAGAAGGCCTCGACGAAGTCGCCTCGAGAGACCTCAACCGATTTAACTCTCCTTGAGCGGCTCCGGAGTATCCTCCTCTCCGGGCAGCCTCCAGCTACCGGTGTCGATGTGGCCCTCCTCCTCCTAGATCCTAAGGTCCTCCTCGGTCAAGCTAGTGCCTATGAATTTGGCCATAGCGATTCCCAGGGCTGGACGAGCAGGGTTGGTGATGGAATTTGGGTGTTTGATGCTGAGCGTGGTTGGAGCTAGGGCTTAGAGAGGAAAGGCGAGAGCGAGTGGTGGTCATGGGCGGCTTGGTGCTTTTATAGTCCCGTATAAGCAACTCTGCAACGGTTTTGTCCCAGAACGGCTAGTTTTTACCACAACGGCTAGGTAAAACGGTCGCTGCTTTTCACCAGAGTGGCAACGTGAAGTTACCGCTCGAGTTCCGCTAACGGCTATTTTTCCAAAGGTTTGCATCAAGGTGAGAGCTCTGCTTTCGGACGGATGTCGCTCCTGCTCGACGCAAAGGAGTTGCTCGGCGCCGATCGGGTTTGTTCGGTCCCGAACAAGTCTTGTTCGGTTGAGCCATAACTGCTTCGATTAAGCCGCTACACGCCTTTGTAACAGAAGATTTCCCTCTTTGTGACTTAGAGTCTCAAGAGGAAGACCCCACTCTAGTGAGTCCTTCCACTTGAGTCTCGGGGCTAGCTGTCGGGATTAAATTACGCCCATTGCCATGGCCCACTCCCCGACGGCCCTTTCGAATGACCTACCAGGCCCAGCTCCCTGGAAGGTTCTATCTGGCCCATATGCATCCTGCCGAACAGCTTCCTGGCTGGTGTGGTGCGTAGTGGCCAAGGAATCGTGTTTGAGTCCATCTCGAACAGGAGTTCTGCACGATTACGTGAAGACCCGGACGTTGGTTTCCGGATTGGATAAGGAGTCGTGATCCCCAAGATTAGGAGCTTACCTTATCTACCGTAGGTTATATTTGGCATGTACTGAGTTTGTTACGATCTCGTAGTTAGCCCGGCCCGATATTCCTTGGTAGGTCGGTTTGCTCTGTACTATATAAACCATGCCCTACGGCGTTTAGGGGGCATCTGGATGACTTAGACGATCTCGCATCTAAGATTACTTTGTCGCATTACTACTCGCTTGTACACCCATAATCTCGCCGAGACTTGTTCGTCTCGTCGAGCCACCTCTTGTATTCATCTCTGATATATAAGAAAGGCTGGACGTAGGGCTATTATCTCTCGAGAGGCCCGAACCAGATAAAACTCGCCTCCTGTCACGTTGTTCGTGGTTGTTTGGCGTGTCTCCTATCTCCTCCTTGAAGAACCTTGGTTGACTTGGGTCAATATCCCAACCGTCGACACATATGATTTGCTATATTTGAAGCTTGGATGAGGGAGAAATTAGTTTCGAAAGATTGCGAACTAGGCTAGGACCAGACCGGCCGACCCAATCCTGGTCGGCCGGCCCCACTTTTAAGCCAATTTGACTGTGTTTTCTCCTAGTAACCCAAGAAACACATAAAGAGGCCATCCCAACCGTCCATGCACATCGGTTTAATCGAATGGCTACAATTTTCACACTTGGATCACTTGGCACACCAGAAAGCCGGTTCTACCAGCTCCAACTGTCATAACCGACGTGGGGAGGCAATATAGATCATCAATGGAGCATCTCATGCAAAATTGAGGGCTTGGATCAACCGAAGCCTGGCCTGGCCTGCCGGCCGACCTACCCAGGGCGGTTGGCCTACTTTAGATGCCCTTTGGATTCTTCCTCAGCTGGGGAGAAGCTCACACGTGTCCCTACATGTGTCACTAGATCACTCGCTGCAGAGAACTATAAATTGAGGTCTTCTCTTCATTTGCAACTCACGAAGAAGTGAAGTAAAGGATAAAGAAGTGTTACATTGTCCACATAGAAAGGGAAATTTTTTTCTATGACACTCAATTGGAGTGCTTGTTTCTATTAGACACTAAATTGTATTCTAATTCCTGAGAGATACTCCAATTGCTAATTTTTCACTTTTATGACATTACGATTGGAGTTTTTAACCTATATGTTAATGATTTGTAGAGAAGAAAAGACCAAAATGCCCTCATTTGCACCCCTTTTTAATCCAGCCCAATTCCCTTCTCACCCGTCATTCCTGTGACATCCTCATTTTTAATAATATAAAAATGAGTCTGTCAATTTAAAAACACCTAAAAAACTTTTTAAATAAAATTGTGCATGACAATTAAAAATCTTCCTTGAATAAAATTGTGCATGCCAATTTGTTGTTTTCAACCAAGTAAATGACAAGGTATAGATAATTGGTTTTTCCCAAAATTAAAAAATAATATTTCTTTCTTGACAAAAATGGCTTTTGATTTAAAACCAGTTTTCTAAAATTTATTCAAACAACCTTTTTCTTACTTTGAAAAAGAATCCTTTGTAATTAAAACCAACTCTCAAAATTTATTTAAATAATCTTATCTCACTTTGCAAAATTTGTTTCGAAACAAGTTTTAGTTTTTATCATTATTGCAAAAATAGTTTTCATGCAATGAAATGCACTTTTGGTTTTAAAAAAGATTTTTAATTGTCATGCACAATTTTATTTAAAAAAGTTTTTTAGGTGTTTTAAAATTGAGAGACTCCTTTTTAGATTATTAAAAATGAGGTTGTCACAGGAATGACGGGTGAGAAGGGAATTGGGTTGGATTAAAAAGGGGTGAAAATATGGGCATTTTGGTCTTTTCTCCTCTAAAAATCATTAACATATAGGTTAAGTACTCTAATACTATCATAATGTCATAAAAGTGAAAAATTAGCAATTGGAGTGTCTCTCAGGAATTAGAATACAATTTAGTGTCTAATAGAAACAAGCACTCCAATTGAGTGTCATAGAAAAAATTTTCCCACATAGAAATGTAAAAGTAGGGAGAGAGGACAACTGAGTGCTGGGGAGATGCCGGAGGTGTTGGCTCTCTTCAACCTTGTGCTCCAAAGCCGACTCGGGTGCGAGTTCAGCTTCGCTCTATTGTTTGGTAATAGTTAGCCCTATCCTTCATTTATAAAGCAAAAGTTATTTCATACACATTGTCTTTCTGTTGGTATTAGGCAAGTGCTAGATCCTGACTGCTAAATCTCTATGCTTGGGTGTCACTGGAGTAATGCTCGAATTGATTACAAGCAAAGCATCTGATGGTTGACAGATCTTTTCTGGGTGGATCTGCTGGGTTGAGATGAGCTGGAGGAAAAGTCGGACGAGTAGCAGGGAATTGCATTCGATCCTGATTTGGACGATTCTGCTTATTGGGAGGAGCAGGAGCAAATTGTCCTCTTGGGTTGGGTTGCTGAGGCTGCATAGCCATCTTTCTTTTGTGAGCGGCAATTCTCTGACGTTGGATATCCTCTTCGACCAACGCCTTATCAACATGTCTTGAAAGGTGTTATATTCATTGGAGGCAATAAGAGCCTTGATCTCGGGGTCCATTCCTTCCATAAAGTACCAAATCTTGTCTTCGTCAGTGGCTACGTCACGAGGAGCATAACGTGTCGACTGGTTAAACTTGTTGAGGTATTGCGTCATTGACATAGTCCCTTGCTGTAGATTTTTTAACTCACGCCTCTTGCATTCCAAAACTCCTCTAGGAACATGAGCATTTCTCAAAGCTTGAGCAAATTCTTCCTAGGTGATATGGTGAGGATGCTCATGAGCGTTGTAAAAATTCTCCCACCAGTTTGCAGCTGTGTCGGATAGTTGATGAGCAGCAAACATCACACTCTCATGATCGTCTCATCGAGCCAGGAGGAGCTTCCTTTCCACATCTCTAAGACAGCGTCCATGGGATCCGTGAAGCCAACAAAAGTAGAAGGCTTGGTTCATTGGAACTCTGCCAGATGTGAAGTAGGTGGTGGTGGAGGCTGAATTGTTGGAATTGCAGTAGCTTGAGACTATGATTGATTTACAACTTGAATAAGCAGTTGCATCATTTGGAGCTGCATTGCCATAAGCTAAGGGACAATTGGTTCAGCAGGCGGAGGTGGGGGTGGGATTGGAGTTGGGGTCATATGAGGTGGTGTACTTAAGAAGCTTAGCCACGGCAAGGAATCCGAGGCAGCTGGAGGCTGCGGCATCGGTAACCTGGTGGCGAAGTTGATCTGACCGGTGGGCCCAGGCGTGGGTTGGCGACCGTGAAAGCTACGAAGATATTTCCCAAAGAATTATGTGGAGAATATTCCCTCTCGGGAGTGTGTCTTGTAGTGTGTGACTTGTACACCAATCATCCTCAAATGAGGGGTGGAGATGGGCTCTAGGTTTTAGGGCATCTCACCCTTGGGCTATAAATAGAGGAGGAGGGGAGTACCTCCTCCTCATCCCTTTAGAGCTGAAAATTTTAGAAATAAAGAGGGTGAGTTGGGTGTGTTTTGGGTGGCACTTAGAGTGCTTGTAACCACATGGATTGTGGCCAAGGAAGAAGAAACAAAAAGAAATAAAGGTAGCAGGGCGGATCGGAGCCCTCTACTCGTCGTCGCCGTCGATGCAGACGGCCTCGTCGTCCGCAGTGGTGCCGCGCCTGTCCGCCTCATCCTCGTCGTCCCCGAAGGCCTCCGACGGAGGAGGCTCTACCTGCAGGATATGGGCAACGATGTCGACGGCGTCCCGCACGTGGAGGCGTGCGGCATCACTGGCCTCGCCATCGGCCCTCACCATGACGGCGCAAGAGTTGGCAAGGGCTGGAGTGGGTAAGCCGTGAGGCTAAGTCCCCCAATTTATAGGCGAGGCGCTGACGTTTCGCTTGTGGGCGGCGGCGAAAGTGGAACTGTCCCCAATAGAAGCATTATAGAGCTGTACCATGATCTCCACGACCGTCTGTTTTCCCGTGCGTGGCGACGGTTTCCGAAAAGACAGAGACAGCGGCGTAAGGGCCCACCAAGCCGGAGGCGCAGAAAAGTGGTGGGACCCCCTTGATTCGCTGCGATTCCCGCCACAGTGGTTTTTCTTGCCCTGGGAGGGAAAGGCCTGTATCTTTGGGTGATCCCGGGGGCTACTGTCGGTGTATTCTACACCAGGGTGTGCCCCCGCATCGCTACCAAGTGGGACCAGCGTCCAAGTAGGAAGTGTACCATATATGGAAATACTGGGCCCAAATAAATCAAGATCTGGTTTCAGACAAAGTGAAGTTCAAACAATGTGACTGAGACAGGCGCCGGGCGAGCGCGCTAGGGCAGCAGGGGTGCGTGGGCCCCACTGTTAGGGACACAGGACGAAGGTGCAAGAAAGTTTCCTTGCTAAGGATTTCTTCGGGATATACTGAATGTGGAGCATTTAATGCGACGGAACCGCTCTGATGGAGTGGGCATGGCTCTGATAATATGATTGCCCCCACCCCCGCTAAGTGATATCAACTACACTGTGGCCGTCTCTGTAGCCATCCCGTTTGCACCAACTAGTCAGCTACTGTGTGACAAGAAAGGCGCTAAGGGTAGGCGGGCTGCTTTGTCTCATACAAGCTGTCGAAGTGTCAGAAGCAGGGGTAGGAGAGATGGCGGCGAGGTCTAGTGCCGGACGAATGATGGCTATAGTGGTAGGACTAAACCTGCTAATGGTTGGAGATCCGCCCCCACATCCAGTCCGATCCATTCAGCAGCATGCCACATCCCCAACCCAAGCCAGCCCACGCACGTATTTAACAAACCCAAACCAAACCAATCCACCAGCGCTTTCAAACCAGACCAGCCCAAACCGCTTCACCTATTTGGTTTAAACCCATTTGATCATTTGGTTTCCAACCCAGTCCAGAAAACGGATCCAGAACAGACCACGCATTAAGTCGCTTATTCCAATAGCCAGCTTATTCCAACAGCCAGCTTGATTACATACATACATGTAATTAACTGCAGCTGCTGCACCTGCTCAACCTGCTGCTCTGCGGCCTCTTCACCTACCTCTACGATGACCTCAACCGCAAGTACAAGTTCATCATGCACCTCATGTATGTGTATGCTTATGTTTGTTGTTTTGGCTTTGAATTGTTGTAATTTGATGGCGTCCTAATTGATACTGGAAAGGATATGTGATTCTATACTATGTATTTGTTGGAATTGACATTGAAAAGCAATACTGAAACAGGAGCTAGTGCTCATGTACATGGTTCTGTTCAGCTCAGCGTCTCTCGTTTGTTTCGTGCTATCTTGCGTGCTACTTCGTAGTAAAACAGAGTGTAGCATTTGGCATCTATCTGAGGGTCAGGAAGCTTCCTTGATCAAGAACCTACAGCAAGAACAACGTTTGATGGCCATAATATTGATTATGGTGCCATAAGCAGCTTCTTCACGAATGCTAGAACCTTCGGCACATCGACAGTCCATGCAACTGAAATCGGTTTGTAACCTGACCATGGATTCTCTGAATTCCACCTGCAACACAACATAGCAGGAATGACCAATCAGTAAACACTATGATATTTAAGTCATATACTAATGTGCTTTAAGCTGATGCAGCTCACTTCATACTTTTTTAATCCCTGATCCATCAAAGTATGGCCAGTGCAAATGCCCTGAGTTTCAACTCTCACAACACCCTTCTTGAATGTGAAGTACTCAGGGTGAACTAGGGCGGTGAAGCTCACAGGATCATGGAGGAAAATCCCTAAATAGATTTGCAACAATCAGTTGCAAATATTGATGCAGATTCAATTGTAGCTTTAGCGAAAGCATATGAACAGAGGGTCTTTTAGTATACCATGGAAGCCATCAGACTTGGCGTGCCAATCTCTGTAGAACTTGCACATGTCACATAAGAACTGAGCATGCTTCCCTTTTGAGTTCTTTAGCCCCAAGAGGTCCTCATCTGTAAGAAATAAATTCACGTGGCGAATTAGTAACTAACCCTCCCAATTTGAACTATGCATATAAGAGTATCAAGGGAACAAACCTGTAAAACAGACTTGAGTTGTTATGTTAATGCCCACCACATCAATATCTGCTCCTGAAGTAAAAACTGTTAGGAATAGCACTTGTATTCATATGGGGGCCAAAGGGCCAGTATATATACAGAGTACAAGAGTAAAAAGGAAAAAGGCTAGAAAACCCTAATACAGTAAAGGGACGGGCCAGACCCATATACACAGCACAATACACAGCCCAATATACAACCCAATACATCTCTAACACCCCCCTCAAACTCATGGTGGATCAACAACACTGAGTTTGGAAAGACAAAAATAATGATGTTGTCAAGTCTATGCCTTTATGAAGAAATCTGTCAACTGATCCACTGAAGGCACATACTGAAGAGTCACAACCTGCTCCTGAACCTACGATCTCATGTAAGAAGCATCAACACCAATATGTTTGGTGAGCTCATGCTTCACCGGATCCCAGGCAATACCAATAGCTCTCAGATCGTCGGATAAAAGAGGGGTCACGAGAAAGCAGTAAACACCAAAATCCTCAAGTAACCAACGCAGCCAGGTAACCTCTGTCGTCAATAGAGCCATGGCCCGCAATTCAGCCTCTGCACTGAAACGAGAAACTACCTTCTACTTTTTAGTCTTCCAAGCAATGAGAGAAGCACCAAGAAAAACACAATAAGCGGAAAGAGCTCGGCGATCAGAAGGATCCCCAGCCCAGGTAGCATCAGAATAAGCACGAAGGAGTAAAGAGTTGGAGCGAGGAAAGAAAAGACGACGAGAGATAGTACCACGCAAGTAGCGCAAGACACGAAGGAGATGACTATAGTGGAGCTGAGTAGGAGCAGAGACAAACTGACTCAGAATATGAACATTATAAGAGATATCGGGACCGGTGACACCAAGATAGACAAGACTACCAACAAGGTGACGATATCGAGTAGGATCTGATAGAGGTTCGCCATCGGTGGGTCGAAGCTGAAGATTTAACTCCATAGGAGTCTCAGCCACCCGATCATCTGTGAGAGAAGCCCGATCAAGAAGATCTCCAATATATTTCTCTTGAGATAGAAAGATACTCTGCGACGTAGAGGTAACCTCAATCCCAAGGGAATAACGAATGGGACCCAAATCAGACATGCGAAATTGCTCATTGAGACGAGTCTTGACAAAATCAATAAACTGAGAGTCATCACCAGTAATGATCATGTCATCGACATAGAGTAGAAGCAGAGTTCGCCCACGATATGAGGTGTGGACAAACAACGCAGGATCATGATCGCTGATAGAAAAGCCAGCAGCAGTAACCACTGTAGAGAAGCGCTGAAACCATGCCCTGGGAGCTTGTTTAAGCCCATAAAAAGCACGACGAAGGCGAAGAACCTTATCATCAGAAACAAAATACCCAGATGGAGGCCGCATAAAAACCTCTTCATGCAGTTCTCCATTAAGAAAGGTATTTTGAACATCTAGCTGATAGATAGGCCACATACGAACAGAGGCCACAACAAATAGCGTCTTGATAGTGGTCATGTGAGCCACAAGAGCATAGGTCTCATCATAATCAACACTAGGCTCCTGCTGAAAACCACGAGCCATAAGACGAATCTTATAACGCTCAAGAGAACCATCAGAGCGAGTTTTCATCTTGTAAACCCACTTGCAAGTAATGGGACGAACATGGGATGGAAGAGAGACAATTTTCCAAGTGCCATTACGCTCAAGCGCAGAAATATCCTTGGCCATCGCATGCTGCCACTCAGGATGAATGACAGCATCATGATAAGAAATTAGCTCAGTAAAGGCAGCACCGGCAAAACCAAAACGCTCAAGAGGTCGAATAGAGCGACGATCACGAAGAGCATATGGCTGGGAGGTAGAAGCTGACTCCTTAGAGGATGGGTCAACTAGAGAAACCTCAACTGGATGCTGACAGCGAGTGTAAAAGAAAGGATGAGGAGGAACAAAATCAGGTAAAACTGATGGAGAAGAGATAGGTGGCTCGGTAGGAGAAGGAACACTAGACTCAGGAGGAAGAGAATCAGTGGACTCAGAATGCTGAGAAGACGTGTGAGACACTGGAGGAGGAGGAATAGGAAGAGAAGAAATGGGAGTACCTGGAAAAGCTAGAAAAGAGAGGGAGTCGACGGTAGAGGATGGAAAAGAAGAACACGGATAGAATGAACGAGACTCGTCAAAGGTAACGTCCCGAGAAATCCGCATCCGTCGACCAGTATGATCCCAACATCGATAGCCCTCGTGCTCATCACTATGTCCCAGAAAAACACACTCAACTGACTGGGCGGTCAGTTTAGTTCGTTCACGAGGAGCGAGAAGAACATAGCAGACACACCCGAATGATCGAAGATCAGAGTAGTCTGCTGGGTGTCCAGAAAGACGCTCTATAGGAATACCACCTTTAAGAGCAGAAGAAGGCTAAAGATTGATGAGATGACAAGCAGAAGAGACAGCCTCAGCCCAGAAGTGAGGTGGAACAGAAGAACCAATCATGAGAGCACGTGCGGTTTCAAGAAAATGACGATGTTTACGCTCAGCCAACCAATTTTGAGCATGGGCACCAGGACAAGAGAACTGAGGCAGAGTGCCCTGCTCAGCGAGAAAACTACGAAGATGCTAGAAAGATACTCCCCTGCAGAGTCAGCTCGAAAAACACGAATAACGGAGTCAAACTGAGTACGAATCATGGTGGCAAAATTTTTATAGATAGACAAAACCTCACTACGAGAAGACATAAAATATATTCAAGTGTGGCGAGAAAAATCATCTATAAAAATGATGTAATATTTATGACCACCTTTTGGCACAAAAGGGCTGGACCCCAGACATCAGAATGAACAAGATCAAACGGACGAGCTGACACATACTCACTGGAAGGATAAGGGAGTTGCACCTGTTTGTCAAGGTTGCAACCCGCACAATCGAGATGTACAGGACCAGACACAGACCCTAAGAGACCACGACGAACCAAAGACGATAAGCGAGAACCACAAAGATGACCTAAACGATGATGCCATTGAGCAAAAGACACTGTGGAGGAAGCAGCGGAGACGGAGAGACTGGCAGGAGTAGCGGAAGAAGGACTAAGCCAGTCAAGCTCCTAGAGACGCTGAGAGTCACGGCGCCAGGTGCTAGTACCAACCAAGAGACTTGTGTGACGATCCTGAACACAGCATGAGTTAGTATCGAAAATCACACGACAACCTAGATCAGTAAGCTGGCCGATAAAAATAAGCTGCATATTTAGGTTAGGAACATGAGAAACAAATGGTACATGAAAGGAAGAGGACAAAAGAGTGTGTCGACGGTTGGGATATCGGTCCCAAGTCAACTAAGGTTCTTGATGGGGAGATAGAAGACATCATGGAGCAGGCAAACAAGAATCAACGAGCAAATGAATGACACGGATTTTCATACTGGTTCAGGCCTCTCCGGGGAGATAATAACCCTACGTCCAGTGCTTCTTTGTATGAGAAAGGATTAAAAGAAAGAACTCGATGAGACGAACAGGTCTCGGCGAGATTCTAGGTATAAAGGAAGTAGTATTCGATCTACTCAAGTCTGGCTAATCTTTTTCACCCCCTCTACACGCCGTAGGGGCCTGGTTTATATAGTGTCGAACAACCGACCTACCGGGGGATAATCGGGCCGGGCTGGCTGCGAGAGCGTAACGGACTCGTATACATGCCAAATATATCCCGAGGTAGATAAGGTATATCTCCAATTCTTGAGGATCACGACGTCTGCTCCAATCCGAGAAACCTGCGTCCCGGTCTTCACGTAGCCGTGCGGAACTCTTGTTCGAGTCGGACTCGAACAGGAAGCCTAGGCCGCCACACACCGTGCCAACCATGAAGCTGTTCGGCAGGATGCTCATGGGCCTGATAGAGCCCTCTAGGAAGCCAGGCCCTAGGAGGCTGTTCGGTTAGGCCGTCAGGGAGTGGGCCATGGCAATGGGCCGTGTTTTATCCCCGACAAGTGCCTCGTCCTGTGACAGGAAGAGAGGTACCATCTGCCGTTTGAACAGTCAATGGTGTGGTTAAGGGATGAACAAAAGTAAGACAGGTGGAATCAGGTGTCATATGAAAAGAAGCACCTGAGGCAAGAATTCATGGTGATGTACCTGGTGTCTCAGTAGAAGGCTGCAAAGCAGAGGCAGCAGAACCCGAGGGTGAAGAGGCAGCCATGCGACGCAATAGCATAAGAATCTCAGTAGAGGCATTTGGACTGCGCTGGGAATCTGAGTCTCCTATGACTAGTGCTGCAGAACCCTTAGGCGAACGACGACGAGCAATATCCTTCTTCTTCTGTAGCAGAACTGCTCTACATGACCGTCCTTGTCACAATAGGTGCAGTGAAGACCAGCCTTCGTCGTCACTCCAGACGACGATGAGGATGATGAAGAAGATGACCGAGGACCAGTAGAAGGTGAAGCGGTGGCCGAAGAGCAAGAACTGACGAAGAAGTCAGTAGACCAGCACCACGAAGACGAACCTCCTCAGTACGAAGAGCAGAGAGAGCCTCCAGCATAGTGACACGCGGGTGACAGGGCTGAGCACGAACTTGCTCAAACTCCAGCCGAAGGCGTATGACGAAGTCGTAGACACGACGAAGCTCCAGTCGAGATCGCTGACGCAAGCAACAGGCACAAGTCCGAGAGTCATGATCGGCTGTAGTATCGAGAGCCGCATCCAGAGAGTCCAACTAACGCCATACTCTAGAAAGCTGAGCATAAAACTCATCCACTGTAGAGTCACCCTGTTGTAGAGTCTTCTCATGGCGAAGAGCAGCGAGATACTGAGAGTCACCCGAAGGCTCATAACGATCCCGAAGATGTGATCACATCAGCTGCGCAGACTCCAAAGAAACCACTTCTCCAGTAAGATGCACCGCCATGCTAGCAATCAAAATAGCAGAGGCACGAGCATCCTCATCTGACCAAAATTTGTAGGCGGTGTACTGAGAATTATAAGACTCCATAGCCGCCTTATACTCATCCGAGGACTTTTTATCAGCATCAGCAACACCTGGAGATGACGAAGAAGAAAGCACCGGGGGATCAGGACGAGGCGGACAAGGAAGCTTGCCGGTAAGAAAATTCCAGAGGCATTGTCCACGCATGTGAATGCGCATGTGCTGGGCCTAATCCTGATAATTGAGTCCATCAAAAAGCACGGGGCACCGAGGAACAGAAACGGTGCCAAACGACATTTTTTTCTTTTTCTTTTTATTTTTTTTACTCACACCAACCCACACCACTCACACAGAGACCACACACACGGCCACACACCACCAACCCACACAAAACACACACACACACACACACACACACACACATGGCCTTGCAAAGAACGGCGAAGTGAAGTAGAGCGGTGGGAGCACGTGAATCCGGCGGCCGGCGGGAGGCAGGAGACAAGAGACGAATCCCGGAGGGAAGCCGACTCGCGGCGACTCCGATCTAGATCGGATCGAGCGGCGTCGCAAAGCGGGCGGCTTGGACGGCGCGGAGGTGGCCGGGCGGCGCCGGGCGTGGCGGCCGGGCGATGACCGAGGCGACGCGATCAGGCCGGGCGCCGTGCATGGAGGCCGGGGCGACGAGGCCGGGACGAAGGCGACACCGGCGGCGAGGAAGACGGGGCGGCACTGGCGTTGAGGAGAAGGCGGCAGCGGCCTCTCTGGGCACAAGCACCATGGGGGGCGACCAGCACGAAGCGACGTTGGCCAGGATGAGAACAACGGCGACGGCAGTAGTAAAGCGTGCAAGTGCAACAAGCGAGAAGAGGAGGATCTACGCTACGGCTTGAGAGGTGAGAAAAAAACCTAACCTAAACCTCGCTCTGATACCATGTTAGGAATAGTACTTGTATTCATATGGGGGCCAAAGGGCTAGTATATATACAGAGTACAAGGGCAAAAAGGGAAAAGGCTAGAAAACCCTAATACAGTATAGGGACGGGCCAGGCCCATATACATAGCCCAATACATAGCCCAATATACAGCCCAATACATCTCTAACAAAAACTATATCAGTTGCAATGTTTGCATATTCATATGCACTATATAAAAAAAAGTAATGCAGAATTCTAATGTGCAACACATATAGCATTACATTTGCTTCATCTGCAGGGTTGACATTACCAGCCACGAAGAAAGCTCCACCCAATACAACTATTTTCTTCACCTTGCTTGCAAAGGAAGAGTCCCTTTTGATGGCCTAATCTCTACTCCTAAAAAGCAGCTTATGGTGATGAGTGGCTGCTCGTTAGATGTATCCTGGCCATTCAAACTTATCCAACGGTTCCCATTGCACGTTTCCAAAGCCAACACCCTCCCACTCCCATGGCTTCACCGCCATCTGGGCCCAATCCACTCGCACCTCCATTTCAAAAAGAGTGAGCCGTTAAAATAAGAGAGAGGAGGGAGGAGAGAGGAAGGAAGGAGAGAGAAATACGGAGCAGAGGGAGAGAGAAAGGAGGCATCACGGCGGTAGGCTGCGGCTCACCGGCGGCAGGGCGACGGTGGCGACGCTGGGGTAGCGCAGCCACATCGGCAAGTGGCGGCAGCACAACGGCGGAACCGAGAGGGGAAGGGGAAGAGAGAGATAGGAAGGGAGAGAGAAGGGAGGGAGAGAGGCGGTGATGCGGTTGGCCGGCGAGGAAAGCGGCGGAGGAGCAGCCGGCGACGGTGGAGCAGCAGAGGTGGCTCGGGCTGCGCCCTACCCCCATGGAGCTGCCGCGCTGCCACTGGGAGCCGCCGTCGCCCGAAGCCTCGCGCCACCTCGGGATGCCTCCGCCGGAGCCGCCTCACCGCCTCTAGCACCGCCTCCCAGTGCCGCCGCCGCCTAGCAGCCTAACGTCGCCAGCTTGTTGCCGCCGCCCTGCTGCTGCAGCGCCATCGCTTGCCACGGCCGCCGGCCGCCATGCCACGACATCGCCCCTCACGAGCGCCGCCCCTTGCAGGCGCCGCACATGAGCTCCTCCCCACCGCCTCCTCTCTCTCCTCCTTCCTCACTCTCTCCCTTCCTGGTTGCTCTCTCTCTCTCGCTACCCCACCCCCTTCTCTCTCTCTCTCTCTTTTCTCCCTCCAAGATTTGGTGGGGAACAAGGATTCGGGATTTTATCCCTTTAATTCCACTACTGGGCATCGCCCTGCATCGCTCATGAGCATGTGTTTGTTCTTTATTTTCTATCCCTAAACCAGTTCCATTCATCATACTGAATTAGTATGTCACAAAAATTTAAAATACTTCTATAACAAGCCTAAAACTATCATGAAAAGTAACTACCTATTAGATTGTTACTATATTACTAGTAATATGGTATGGAAGTTATATGATTTTGTTTTATTAGATAATTTTTACAATTAAATATATGATTTGAGTATTTGTAAAACATTCATATTTGTACATTAGTTAGTGTATGTCATTTTTATTTTAACCTCTATATTGTAATAGACATGCGCACGCTTGTTTCCTAAACTGTCTTTTATAATTTTTATGTTGCTACGATTTATGTTTTCTTTTTCTCCCTTTAGTTCTGTGGCAGAGCACGGGCGTTGTACTAGTAAATAACAAACAGCGTCTTAGCCTCTGGCGCAGCAGGGTCAGCATGATAAATTGGTATATTATTTAATTGTAACCATACCAGTGCTATGTTTGTCAGGGGTCCCAAGGCGAGTACAGAGACCTCTCCAGGAAATTGAGAGACCTTATTAACCAGGAACTCAGCAGCATTTTCCTTTAGGGGGCGACTAGGGGACGGGATCCCGTCCCGCCCCCGTCCCGACGGGATCCCTCCCCCATCCGCCACGTGTCCCTGAGCTCCCCTCACCCACTCGCTCGCTCCCCTCGCTCCCCGCCCCCGCCGCCTCCTTCCTCCTCCGCCCAGCCGGGCGCCGCCCACCGCCCGCTCCGCCCGCCGCCTTCTTCCTCCTCCCGGCGGGCCAGCCTCTTCTCCGCACACCCCGCCTCCTCTCTCTCCCTGCCGCCGGCGGCGCTTGCCGCCAAGCCGCTCCGCTGCCCCAGCCTCCCGCTGATCCGACGCCGCCCACCCTAACCCGAGAGGGTGAGGGCGGTCCCTCCACCGCGGCCCACCCGCCGCCTCCTCGGCTCTGGCGGCGCCACCGCCGCCTCCGCCGCCGACGAGCCCCACCCACCGCCGGTCGTCCGCCGCCCGACCCCCTCTATACCCCGAGGGAACCCACATATTCCCTAACCCGAACCCGAAACGGCGGCGGCGAGGTCGACGGCGACGGCGACGGCGAGGTCGACGGCGGCGGCGCGCGAGGTCAGCTCCTCCTCCTTCCTCTTCTTCCTTTCTCCTCCTCCTCCTCCCTTCTTCCTCGTCCCGACTCCCAATCAGCGCCCCCTCCCCCTATCCGACGGCTAGGAGGTATCCCATGGGCGACGGGATACCGTCCTAAAGAATTTCCCTTTCCTTCACCTTCTTAGTAGTGGGTGCAGGAAGAAACAAATTCCCAAGACCATCAGAGCCATGAACAAAGTCGGCAACACGTGGCTCTCCTCCCTAAATACAAAGGGCATGCCTCTCTCAGCTCATGCAGATAAATGAAATACTGATTAGGTAGTATCATAATGTTAACTTTAATCTGAACTCTGTCTAGCATATAAAAAGTGGAAGCACATGCAGCATGCCCTGCTATCAACTACTATAAACGATTCTGCCTGAAATCTGATCAACTTTTTGCCTCAAGAAAGACTCATATTATATATGCGGACTAAAATATGGACAGCAGCAGGTTATATGTGTAGCTCCTGTGAATTTTTACCTTTGTTACCACTTAGCTCCTATGAATTTCATGGCTCCGAAGTTGAAGTCGCACAGTGACCTGAAAATGCAACATTTACCAAGTGGAAATTTGTTGTACCTTCACTATCGATATCTTTGCCCTTATAAAGCCAGTCTTTTGCACAAACAAGAGCCTCGAGCATCTTCGGTGCTAGCGAGCTTCTTGTATCCCTAATTATTCTACCTCCGCAACTGATTGCAGATTCTAACGACACAGTGCTAAGAGGAATTGCGAGGAAGTCACGGGCCATAGATGATAGTATAGGGAATTTTTCAGCTTTACCCTTCCACCAGGCTAAAACATCAAAGCCTTCATTGTCCTCCTCGGTCTCCTCTTCCAAATATGCATCAATTTTTTATTTTGGCGGCTGTGCAACCCTTCGGTGTGACTTATGATGAGCGAATTATGCTTCAAGTTTCCGTTTCCCAAGAACGGGTGAGCCCACATTGGAATGGCTTTCATTTGCATGTGTCATAGTCTCCACATTGCTTGCCGTTACGTGGTGCTGCTCGTACTCTGTGAAATACTTCCTCATACACTCCAGAGAAAAGCTAACATGCACGAGCATCAACATGTTTAGTGGTGTCATAGACCTTCTCAAAAAATAAATCAAGATAATCCGCTTTTCTTCTTGGATCTAACACTGTAGCAATGATAAGCACAAGGTTGAATGCAATTTCCTTATTCTTCCTTCGAGGGTTGAGGTTGTAATCTTCATCAGGGTCCTAGTATTCATTGAACTTTGAGTTCATCAATGTAGCTAGTTCCTTCAACAATGTTGTGGTCTGCCAAATAGGATCTTTCAAAGCATGGCGGATGAAAAGCACCTCAGGCAGAAACTTGTGCGAAGTAGGTTCCCTATGGGCTGATACTGCAATTGTAAGCTCTTCAAAAGCTTTAAGAAACTCACAAATTACTTCTGCCTTGCCCCACTCTTCCTCACTGGGAGAAACCTCAACGTATCTACTAGCATAGATGTTGATGACAGCTTTTTCAGTGCTTCTCTAAGCATTTTAAAGGTCAAGTTCCATCGAGTTGGAACATCAAGGTAAATACCAGATTTTGAGGGTAATCCCATCCCTAGAGCAAGTGAGTTGAACTCCTGAATTCTTGAAGGAGAAGAGTCTATGTGCTTTAATAGCTCACGCAACTTATTTATTGCTCCATGGATTAATTGCATTCCATCTTGCACCAAAATGTTAAGAATGTGAGCACAACACCTAACGTGCAAGTGTTGACATTCAAACAGCAGGTCGTACTTGTGATTCAGTATCAGCTCCCCACATGCCGAGGTGTTGTTGCTCGTGTTATCTAAGGTCAGAGTGAATAGTTTATGTCTAATATCCCACTCAGTCAGGCAACTTGCAATCGCTTCTTCGATAGCAAAATCAGTATGTGGATATTTTAGTTCTTTGAAGCTTATAATCTTTTTATTCATCCTAAATTGCTTATCAATAAAATGAGCTGTTATCACCATGTATCCTAGATTTTGGGAAGAGGTCCATATGTCAGACGTGAGACATACACGGGAATCCAAATTATGCAGTTCGGTTTGAAGCTCTTTCTTCAATTCCTCGTATTTCTTCAAGCAGTCATTCCGGATTGTTTGGCGGCCCTTGACATTAAAAGTTGGTTGCATTGACTCTATCCAAGGCTGGAGGTAAGGGTCTTCAAATTTCAGAAATGGGATCTCCGAATGGATGATGAACTCAATCATTCGCTCACGACAAACTAGGGGATCAAATACAAAGGGTCCTTCATATTTTTGCTTATGCAAGGTTGCGATAAATGCCTTCCTAACAGAATCCACAATTGATGGACAAGCTGTAGCAATGTGGCTTTTCATACTACTAGTGCCAGATTGGGCTTTCAATTTTATTTTACAATATTTGAAAACAGACTTTAGTTCACCATCCACATCTACCAAGTCCCGCTCGAAGTGATCCCAGGCTATTGACCGCCGACCACGCGGTGGTTGAGACATATGAACATCTACGCTATGGTCACTGGCTGAACTCTCAGATGTAGACATAATGATGCACCTAGCAGAAATAAAAGGTGAGCTGGATGTATGGTCTACAACAATTTATAGTTTTAGAAGCAACTCAGCAGGGATGGTAACAACATCACACATATATATTGACCTCCCTCCTCTGTCGATCCTAATTCAGCTTAGCAGAGAGACAGATGCTCTCCTCCTTTGAATCATACGGACACACAAGAAAGGAGATTCTTTCTTTGCCATCATATTGACACACACCAATCGAATTCATAGCCTACTGATCAAACCAAGAAAAGCAGATCGAGAGGTAAGAAAGAAAGAAAGCTTGCCTCAGCATTTATACCTTGGAGATGGGAAGAAGAGTAGATCGAGAGCTAAGACCTAAGATCCGGCGGCGGCGGCTCCTCCCCCGAAGCCTGGTCTGGTGGCGGTGATGGCGGCTCCTCCCCCGAAGCCCGGTGGCTCCTCCTCCGATGCAGAGCCTGCTCTGGTGACAAAGGCTTGGACGGCGAGGTGGCTCTTTCGGCGGCGTCATCTCGGCTCGGAACCAGCCGGACGTGCCTCGGCGATGACGATGAGCCGACGAGGAACCCTAGCCCCAACTTCCCACGCCCCGTAGGCCAGTCCAATGGTTTGAGACCACGGTTTGAGACCACGGTCTCTTGTTAGTAAGGCCACTTACGGGGCCAGTGAACCGAACCGAACCAGCCCATTTTACCTACTGCCCCAAACCGAACCAGCCTATTAGTGAGCTTAGTCCATTTTCCACCAAACCAAATGTGCCCAAATGAAAAACCAAACTGTTGAATCCAGCTCCAGCCCAAACTATTAGAAGGTTTAGGTAGGACCATGAAATGTGTATTGTGTAGCACGTTGTGACCCACACCAGCCCAGGTATGTAAGGGCTGGGAGTGCATCTCTAAGAGGGAATTCGAACCTGAGATCGGACCCTCGAAAGGCTAGCCAGTTCATACTTTGCAAGGAGCTCGAGCAGGACTAAGGCTATTACCCGTTCAGGGGGCCTGAACCTGGGTAAAACTGAGTGCCTATTCTTGAGTTTTTAGCTGCAAGTGAGGGGAGAGGAGCGGGCCGGCCATGCACACCCCCACTGCCGAACTACCGGATCAGGTCTCGGAAAACCTATCAGCTAAAACACGCCGACACACCATGAACTATCACCCTTCGTTTACATACCCCCCTGAACTACAAAATCAGGTATTCTAAACTTGAAAACACAAAACTAGCGCGAATAACTCCCTATAGTGTTTTTGAAAGTAGTTTTACACAAGTGGCAGGTGAGGTGACAATTAAATCAAAAATTTAAAACTAAAATAAATCCTCTCTTCTCTCTCTATCTCATCCATCTCATCTTCTCTCTCCTCTCCAGCTCGGTTCCCCTCCTTTCCTCCGAGCTCCTTCCCGTCGCTCCCTGCCCCTCCTTGCCCTCCCCTCGTGCGAGAGAGAGAGAGAGAGAGAGAGAGAGAGAGAGAGAGAGGAGAGGCCTGGCACGTCGGAGCCATCACCGCTGTCGTCGTGCCGAGCCAACCCTGCCGTCGGCTTCTCCTTCACCGCTGGCGGCCTCCCCTTCCTCCGCCCTCAACTTCTCCTTCCTCGCCGGCACGCTGGCGGTTCATGTCGCCCCAGCTATATTGGAGCCATCGCTGCCGCCATGTCGAGCCAACCCCATCGCCGGATTCTCCTTCCCCGCTGGTGGCCTCCCCTCCCTCCACCCCTACAGCATCGGAGCCGTCGCCGCCACCGTCATTTCGACCCAACCCCACCGCTGGCTTCTTCTTCCCCATTGGTGCCACCCCGCCCTCCATGTCGCCCTGCCACACCGGAGCCATCGTTGCCACCATCATGCCGAGCCAACCCCACTGCGAGCCTCCCATTTGGTTGCCCCTCGGCTTCTCCTTCCCCTTCGGTTGCTCCCTCTCTCACTGTAGAACAAGCTCTCACTGTAGAACAAGAGTGAGATGAGACAGACCTTTTGTTTTTATTTCTTTTGTGGTTGAACTGCAACGTAGGTCGCCACATGTGTAAAACCACCTTCGAAACCACTATAGGGGTTATTTGCACCAGTTTTGTGGTTTCGGGATCTAGAATACTTGGTTTTGTAGTTCAGAGGGGTATATAGACGAATGGTTTTGTAGAATACGCAATTAACCCATCAACTATGGGGCATATTACAATTGCACTCCATAAGAGAGAATATTCACAATTGCACCCCAATTAGGGGCAAAAAACTTAATTTTCTCAAAAATAAAAGAAACAATTATAGATCTCGAATAAAAAATTTGTGCAATTGCATCTACCGCTTAACACCCTAATTTTTTTTATGAGCATTTTGATTTGATGAGTTGGGTCCAATGATATAACGGCAAAAACGCCGTGCAAATGCAGTGACTTTACAAAACGTCAATTACATTGACTCCATAGTCAATGCAGAGACTATAGGCTAGAAGAAGTGGCCACGGTTTACGGCGTGGGAGTGGTCGTGCTGATCTGATGGTGATGTAGCAACGTGAGTTCGTTGTTGGTTTGTAAGGCCATCTCCAATGCAGGTGCTTAGACAAGTGTTTAAAGAAAAAACCAGGTTTTTTTTGCCATGTAGGATAGAGAAGGTGCTTGCATGGGTGCTTAGAGAGAGGTATGGATGCTTAATTAAGCACCATGCTGAGAGAGGTGCTTAGAGAGTACCTAAGTACCCATATAAACTTCTATGCATTGAAAATAAGATTTTCTACGTAAAAGCTTAGTGACGTGGCAGCACCCTCTCTCCTTAAGCACCTGCTATAAGCATTTTGCATTGAGGATGGCATAATGCAGCTAGCCAGATGGTGGCCGGAAGCGAGACGGCACAGCAACTCTTTCAAGCCAACGGCAAAATGGGCTGGGCTCCGTTGAGACAAGAAAAGTGGGTGGGCTATCATCATATCTGGGCCATTTCGTGCGGGAGACAGGCGTGAGGCGACAGAGTTTCTTAATATCTATGTTTTTTGCTTTTCCAAAATAAAGAAATATTAACTATTTTACTAAAATTAAATAAATAGGCGTTCGCCACCATTCTATTAGGCAGGATACAAATCCTACCCATTCACGATATTTTAGATTTTTGACCAAGCGATTAGACAAAATGGATATCTGATTAGCTGAGGGCTATACGGAGATAAAACTTACCCTTTGATTATACGGGATTTAAATCCCACCACAATATCGCAAGGAATGGCGGGTTTTAAATCCCGTTTAGCCAAGGGAAGGATTTGTTCTTTTCAAAATTCTGACATGCGTGCATATGTTCCTTATGTGACAAAAATTAGCCTGTTTGGTTATCTAAATTACAGGAGTTTTGCATCTAGAGATACAAAAATAGGGTTTTGGTTGCCTTCTCACCCATCTGGGACAGACTCTTCATATGAATTACCCCACCAGGCCAGGCTCTGAAGATGCGGTCAAATTGGGCATTTACCCAGAGCTAGGCTCGCGAGATGCAGTTGAGCGCATTGCACGACTCCATAAGCACCTACAAACATATTCTCTTCTCAGCCTATTTCAGTTTGTGTAAACAACCAAACAACATCTTTTACATCGCACCAAACTGCATCCCACCAGTTTAGCTGAGCTGGTATGAGCCAGGCTCATTTAAGAAGGCGACCAAACAGTCTATTTAGAGAACATTGCAGCTAGTCTTGCATTACCCGCCACTAATAAAGCACCATTTAATCCGGCACCATTTAATCACTGATGAGCCCAGAATGTACGCATGCATAAGAATCGGAACATACATGTCAGCCTTGCTAAGTTGCACTGCATGCGCTGAATTTAAATCTCGCCGTTCATTGGGCTGGTATTTAAGCCCAACCAAGTGATGAGTTTTATCCGTGTATAGCTCCTACCTCGCCTAAAGTCCGTCCCGCATAACCGTTTCGTTAAAAATATAAATTTCGCCAGTTCAATGGACGGGATGTATATTCTGCTTGACAGTATGCAGGCATCCATCTATTTATTTAATTTTAATAAAAGAAATATTGTTTATTGATTTAAGAAATAAATAATAAAAAATTCTGATGTGACAGCGCATCATTCCATCATGGGTCTTTAGCTCCACGATCAAGACTCACGATGGACCTAATCTGTTGTGGCTTGCTTCTGTTCTTGGTAACTGGTCCATAACAGACCAAGTCGTCAAGGCAGCGGTAGAAATAATTTAGAACAAATATATACTATGTGCACCCTATCTATTTATCTTTGTAATGTTCCAGTGGGTACACGGATGTACATAAACCTCATAAAAAGGTTACACTGAGAGATTCACAACCACCTAAATCACAACAGATTAGACCTGAAAAAATGCGCTAGCTTTTAATCGGCCAACACGAGCACGACCCAACATTAATGGCTCGAAGCACCACAGGACTTGAACTTAATCACAGTATAATGGGTTGCTTGGCAAAATCCAATATGTTGGGCCGTGCTGGCTTGATCACGATCCAAAATGGCCTGACTATGGCTTACCTACGGATGTGAGCATTGAACCATTAAAACTCCATGCTTTATTCTTGCTGCCAACTACCAAACCTTTATTATTGCTTTACACGAGCATCAATTGTTAAGTTCCAACACAGTGCACCAGTAACTTGAAGATTGACCCATTCACTGCAAGTCTCTATCGATATTATCCACACTCATAGTCTAGACGTTGGTCACAACGACGTGCAATGTTACCTATAAGAGATGGATCATGCTCGTGCCAACATGGGCCGACAATATCCTAACGTGCTTTCGTACCGTGTTGGACCTAGATATTGACAAGTCGTTCCAGTTCAGCCCGACACGAGGAGGTAGTCGGGCTGTGCCGACCTGTTTTGTAAAGGCACGAAGCATGACAAGCCTAGGCCATGCTGGCTTGACCTGACCCAATTTCTAAGTCTATAATAGACATAAATGTTAAAAAATGCTTAGACAAAGCTTACTATATTACTAAATCTCCAACGATGTCCAAGTTTGTGATACGCCTTGAAAATATCCTCCTTCTCACCCTCCTTCTAGCAATGCCGGTCAATACCAATAAGTCTTTCCCTGGAGATTATATATAGAGAAAATTACACTCAGCTCCCTGAACGCACAGGAAATCTCATTTAGACCTTTAATATTGCAATTTTCTTTCCAGCCACTTGAACTTGCCTCTGTTTGCACCTCAACCCCAAAACCGTTACTGTATCGTTTAAATTGATGAGGTGACAATTAGTATTCCGTTAGTTGCTGTCGTGGTTGTCATGCGTGTGGATTTTAATGACACCACATCCACGTCATTGCCTTCCCCTCTCTCAATAAATAATTAATCTCTCTTTTTTCAAAGATGTAACAAGAATTATTCTAAAATACATATTTATATAAAAAAGAATTTTCAAAAATTTAGATTTCATAATTTTCAACTTCATTTTTGTATTTTAAATTTTGAAACATATGAAAAATCTTTGCTATTTTGGAAAGTTTAAAAAATTTTATATTAGATTTTAAATTCTTTCTTTGAAATTAAAAAATCACTTGTTTTTTAAATAAATCCAAACTAATTTCATAAATGTAATTTCATAAATAAATTCTCAAACGTTTTTAAATTTTATTTTTTAAAAAATTCAACTCTATATTTTCTTAGTGAGAGAGAAGGAACATAATATGGCTATCATCTCGTTAAAATAATTGTGCGCGTGGCAACCACCTAAGTATTTAATGAAAAATTAACAGCCACATCAACATTAACTATTTTTTAATGCTGTGGCAAAAAAGCTAAATTTCTAGTTCAAAGAACTATGTGAGACTTCGCTATAAGTTCATAGGGGGGCAACAGTGTAATATTCTTTTATATATATAAGAGATGCATCTTTCCATTTGTTAAAAATATAATTTATTGGGATTAAGTTCGGCCTTCTACGGACAGTGAAACACCACATGGTGTTTCCTAGGTATCCTTCTCCTGTTGCTCATAGACAAGCGGTTACCCGGAAAACCGGCGGCGCGCCGAGCAGATGTTGACCGGTGACGTGTTGATCAACACATAGAAAGACATGGCGACTAATGCTTTTTATTTTGTGGTCCGACCTGTGACGGTGGATCGCACTAGAGTTCCAAGATGGCGTTGTAATATCACAAATTTATAAGGATCGGTTATCAGTATACGTTGATCTTTTCGTGTGTGTATCTTTAAAATTAGTATAACGGTTTTGCTGCTTCTCAGGCGACTGATTTTTAAATAAGTCTCAGTCGATTTTCACATAGTTAGATTCTACCGTTAGATCTTTTATATGTCCTATAAAGATGTTTGATCAATGGTCTAGAAAATCGACTGAGAGATAAATAACTCTCAGCCGCCTGATAATAAGTCAGCCCCTTAGTATAAATAGCCTCCTTCTTTTCGGTTACCCGCGGACGCCGCCCGAGCCGCCGTGCGCCGCCGCGCAGCCGCCCCCGGCCGGCGGGTTGGGGATTCCGGGGAAGCACACCTTGACGAAGGACGTGCTGGGCAGCGCCGCGGACTGGTACGCGCCGACGAAGGGGGACACCTTGAGGAAGCAGAGGCCGGAGCCGTCGGAGAGCGCGGTGGACGCCACGCAGGAGCTGGCGGAGAGGCAGTAGAGGCGGCAGGCCGTGATGCTGGCGAAGAACTGCTCGATGGTGATCTCCGGCGGGTAGGTGAGGAACTGGGTGTTGTCGAGCGGGAGCATGGTGGAGTTGCCGGGGCAGTTCTTGAGCTTGATCTTGCGCGTGCAGCCGCCGCGGGGGTTGGAGGGGTCGGTGAGCTGGAAGTTCTCCGACGGGCACCCGCACACCGGCGACGTGCCGTTGTAGCTGCACACGCCCATGTTGCCGCAGTAGCCGAACACCTGGCACTGGTCCGCCACTGCCAACCACTGCTCCGCCGCCGTGTTGCTGCCCCGCGCCGCGCTGTAGGCGCGGAAGTTGCCGTCCGAGTCCAGCCGCACGAACCGCATCATGTCGCCGCTCTCTCCGTAGTTGCTGCTGTACGCCACCCACACCGGCGAGCTCAGCGACCCGTCCGTCAGCGACACGATGCCGTTCGTCTGCATCGCCAGCGTCGGCGAGCTCAGCGTCTTGTTCGCCGTGAACGACGTGTTGTACCCCTTGTTGAGGTAGGTCACCGTGGCGCTGCCGGTCCACTTAAGGATCAGGTTGCCGGTGTTCTTGTCCAAGGAGAAGACGTAGGGCCCCGAGGTCAGGTTCATGGCCGACGTGAAGTTCTGCGACATCACCACCGTGTCCGTGGGGTGCTCGAACGACTGCCACAGGTTCGCCGTCGAGTTCTTCAGCACCAGGTTGCCGCTCTCCTGGACGGCCGCCGCCGTCACGCCCAGCCCGCCGGTGTTGGACGACCACACAACGGCGCCGGTGCCGTTGACGAGCTGCAGGTCGCCGTTGGACGAGAGGCGGAGGGAGCCCCCCGAATCGACCGCCTTGCCGGCGCCGGCCGACCAGACGGGGACGCCGCCGGCGTAGACGACGGAGGCGACGAAGAGGGACGAGGAGTTGGGGGACTGCGCGAAGGACAGGGAGAAGGTGGAGTTGGGAGACGACCAGGAGGTGGAGTTCGCCGGCGAGAGGGAGGAGCCCAGGGGCATGTCCGCGCCATGGCACAGCAGAGGGAGGAGCAAGAAGCAGCAGAGGAGGCCAAGATCCCCGGGCTTCCGCCGCAAAGATTGCATCTTTCCCGAAATAAGGTTGCGATTCCCGGCGACTCCGGCAGGCTTCTTGAATGGCGATTACAAAGAAGATTAAGCAAAGCAGGCTATATCGAGGCGTGCGCTCAGCGCGAAAATCGAACACGATGAGGAAGGAGAAGCTGGCTCAGCGCGGAAATGTCTATGCGGCTGGAGCGCCAGTGACGGTGACGCACACTGACCGGCTTTTGGCTGCTCCCTGTACAAAGTCGTTTCGGTCAAATCCCTCATGTGTGTGTAGACCTGGGAATTGGGCCGTGCCGGGCCGGCACGGCACTGGCCCGTCGTGCCTCGGGCCGCCGTGCACTTCGGACCGTGCAGGGCTGGCCTGGACAGCCAAAACCCAGACACGGCACGGCCCGAAAGCCCGACGGGCCGCAATCGGGCCGGACCGGCCCGAGCACGGCACGCCAGACAAAACAGCGACATAAATGATTTTTTATAAATTTATATGTTACTCAAATGAAAAAGTTGTCTATACAAAAAAGATGCGTCTCAAAATTCTCTACAACTTTCATGTAGAACATAAATTCATCTGAGCAGCGGAATATCTCGAAACATATTAATTACCGAAATGGGTCATGTGGGTTCTAAAACAGCCAGCGCACTAAATATTTTTTATAAATTCATGCATTGCTCAAATGAAAAATTTATCAACATGAAAAAGTTGCGTCTTCAAATTCTCTACAACTTTCATATAGAAATAAAATTCATCCGAGTAACAAAAGACCACCAAAAATACATATTACTGACTCGTGCCTCAGTTCGGGCTGTGCCGGGCGGCCCGTCGTGCCGACTTCTCAGGCCTGACACGGCACGGCAATCGGGCCGGGCCGGCATGGCCCAAAAATATTCGTGTCGGGCCATGCTTTGGGCTGACAAAATCGGGCCGTGCTCGGGCCGGCCCAAAAAAGCACGGCCCAATTCCCAGGTCTGTGTGTGTGGAATAAACACTTCCGATTAGATCAGTAATTAACAAACCTCCCGCGTTTAAATCGAGCGATCAACGGAACAAATGGCTGTGTTTTATTAGTCTGCTAAGTAAACTTTATAATTCAACTACCATAATTTTTTATATTCATCGATGGGAGCAGCTCAAGCGCATAAGACTGTGTATTTATCAAAATACGCCTCGCCCTCCTTCACACTGTTCTCTCTCCAGTTGCGCCACCGTCCTTCTTCCTTTTCTTCTCCGTGATGATTTTCTCCTACCATCCGGGCTACTCCACGCGTCTCAACCGTCGCCTCGTTGCTCTGCCCACTGTACTCCGACAGCTGCCTTGCCTCCATACACTGCCTCCTTGCTGCCCCATTACAATCCGACCGGGCCTCCCTCTAAACCCAAACGACACCCTGAACCCAAACCCAAACCTAACCTACCGGCATGGTGGAGGCCGGAGGTGGGGAAGACGACGACGTGGGAGGTAGATGCCGGTAAGTAGAAAATCGCCTACGTATTTGCTCATAACACAATTGTCTGCAATCGAGCAAAATCGTTAGATATGTCCCACTTGAAAAGGGAACAAATAACCAATTTTGTTATGAAGGTAACATACTTTGATCTCTTGAAAACATGATATTTGGGACGTTAACATAGTTTTCGGGATGCAACTTTAACCAATAATTACCAATATAATTTATTTATTTATAATATCTATAAAATTATGATACTATGGAAGCGAGATAAAACACGCGATAGATTAATATAGAGAGATTACATCAGTATATATAGGTGGTAACTTTTGTTTATCTCTGGACCTCACTTTTGAAAACAAGGAAAAATTGGTGTAATAATACGTTTATAATTCAAAATTGGGAAAGTATAGCACAACTTTTGGTTATTCGTGGTCTGCACCTGGATTCCGCCGGCCGGATGGAGTATGCCACACCGCATGGCGGAAAGTTGGCTTCCGCCAACTGGAATGGAGGAAAGGCGGTTTCCGCCATGTGGGACAGCGGAACCGATGGCTTCCACTATGGGGCATGGCGGAAACGTCACGGAGCCGCCACATGGCCGAGGCCTCCCTCCCCCGCGCACGCTCGAGCCGATCGTCGGGTACGCGCTGAAAGCGAGGTAAACGTGCTGAAAACAAGATTAAATGGAACGTATTTTCAGGCAATTAGTTATTTTGATGTCTAGTTTTAAGTAGCACTCTAATTGTATTATACGTATAATGTTGTAACATTTTATGTAAATCTTAAAAAGAGGTAGCCATATTTTAGTTTTAGGATTATTATATTTATTTGAAGCATTTACGAAAAAATGTATTTATTGGATGAAATTAAAAGAAATTTGAACCATGTCTATGTCTAAATTTAGGATTGTTTTCCATTGAGGTAGCTACGATATAATTCAATATTTAAAAAGTATGCGACATCTTTTGGACATTCGAGATTTGAAGCTGGGTTTAGCCATCCGTGATGAAACAAAAGGAAATTACCTCATATAGTAATTAAACACAGGCATTACCTTTTATGGTGACCATGTAATTCATTAGTCAGTAATTACTCATTTAGTAATTAAACACAGGCATTACCTCATATTTTATTTTTGTTGTTATATTTCATGTAAATGTTAAAAGGCGATAGACCTATTTTATTTTTAGGATTATTATATTTGTTTGAATCAATTATGGAAAATGTATCAGTGGGCTCATCGATCCAGAAACTTTGTACAACACGTTTGTCTTTCTGTCGAGTGTGTGATGTCTAATTATTTCTTAGCATCACATACTATTATAAATATCACATCCTTTGTTCTTTACCACAAAATAACTACAAATTTTAATATTTGCACCCCTCCTTTGTTCTTTCTAATCCACCGCTCATTTTTGGAACCTTCTTTCTTACACTCATTCTTAGTTCATACCTAACATGCTACGCATTATTACTGGACAACTATTTTCTTACAACCGCATGCATGCAACATAACGAACTAATTAACTAATTGACTACTGTTCTTGCATATGCCAGTGCAACAACAATGTTAATTATTTCACATGAACTATCAAGCCGTAAAACTCCACACCTATGGTACGAGTTCATGTATCGTTCCCCCTTCGATTAATACATCATATCCTCATAACAAATATTAATAGCAAGCATTAAATATTCAGTTCAATACCTCCAAATAGCACTACCCTTCTTACAACTACTCTAAATTTTCTCAACATAACTACTAATCTCTACAAAATCATCACGTATGTTCATGTCAGTTCAATAAAATGCATACCTTGTTAAAATTTCTGCAGCGAACACTCTTTTACTAGATTGTTTCGCCTTCCACTCCACGTACCAACACTGGCATGCACACTCAGATGCAGCATATAGTGACAAAAATATAAAAACACGAGAGTCCCTCAGTGATGAGAGTCAGAAATCAAAACCAGCAGAGGCTCAGTGAGCACCAGGGCAATGAGAAGTGTGTGCAGGGCAATGAGAAGTGTGTGTAGCGAACTGGGAACTGTAAGTTCAAGGTACAACTTGTGTTATTTTGGTGATTAATGACAAACACACTTAATGACAATGCTTGGTTTAGTGTTTACTTATATTGCTATGAGACTAACGTGTTTATTGCCAAGTTGAACATTAGTCTCATCTATTTAGAGGAGAATTAAATATAACAAGTGGACAAGCTCTCCATCCTAAAAAGATATGCTCATGTTTTATGTTGAGGCTAACACACTTCATTGTAAGATTTTTCTTAGTCCCATATATGCAAATAGGATGGATGACTAATTGAGGTATGCAATCTCGGTATGCTTGATCTACATTTGTTATTGCATTTCTCATGTGCAAGTGCTCTTTATCTTATCTGTAATTAAACTTCATATTGCTATAAATGAAATTGGTGCGTGCATGCCTTGTTTGTATATATTCTCATGCATCTCACTTAGTGAAGTTTAATATAGTTTAGTCCACATCTTCACTCTTGTTCTAAATGTTGTTCGCACATATACAATTCTTGTATATCCTTTCATGTGCTTCATTTAAAGTGAAGATTGTGTTCTTTGCCGTGATTTAATTGTTTCATCATGTTGGCAATCACCTCTCTAGTGCATATAGATTAGTTTTATATGTCATGATGCACTTCATAAATAATATTGTGTCAAGTGTTTTTATTCATATAGTGTCTCCTTGTATGAAACACTTGACGCGCTTAATTGCTCACGAACATCACCTTATTCATATATATTGAGCTTTCGGGACTAATGGATTTATTGAGTGATTTAGAAAGAATTAGGTCCCGTGCATGTGTGTGATGGCTAAGGTATGTCAAGAAGATGATGGCTAAGCCGTAGTCAACAAGACGACGGTGTCACCAAGAGTTGAGGACCAAGTCGAGATCGATTTGACGTGGAGATCGTCGGGGGATGATCAAGTCAAAGTCAATAAGACAAGAGTCTCATGAGGTGAACCAAGTCAAGGTTGGCAAGGTGAAGACGTCATCAATCATTTGGTGAAGGTCATCATGCACATTGTTTCAAGTTTGCGACGGCATGAAGAAAAGAAGACGGCAAGTGCTTTTCCTAGACTTGTACTATCTTACATTCATTTGAGTCTAAGGATTGCCGTACTATTAAGGGGGATGCCATGGAGAATGGTTTTGATATGTCTTAGGTGCTCAATTGATCAATCCTTGTGAGGAGACAAAGAGAAGTGATTGGTGGGGGTTAGAGAGTGCAAAGAAGTGGAGTTGGCTTTGATTTCCCTTGATCTATGCATCACTAACTTGGGTTTGAGGTGGTGATACCTTGTGGATTAGATAGCCCTTGTTCTCAGCTTTCCGTAGAGCCCAAGATCACCTAAAACGGAGTTCGGAGTAAAAAGTTATGCATGTTTTCGTCGAGGCTGTGATGCAGTCTCGGACTGTCCGAAGGTTCGGACTGTCCGAGGTGTCCTCCAGTTGAGCTCTCTGTTTCTATTTATCTGATTTACCGGACTGTCCGAACATAGCTTCGGACTGTCCGAACTCTGCGAGCTCTGAACTCCAACGGCTAGTTTTCCAAGCCATCTATTTAAAGCCCCTCACTCCCCACTTGCACATAACGGCTAGATCACAAGTTTATTGACCTATCCTCTTGTTCTTGAGCCTCCCACACCTCCTAAACCCTAGATCTTAGTGATCCTCTTTGAAAGAAGAGTTGGGAAGGGATTAGGGTTAAATCTTAGTGATTCCCCTTGTGAGGAGTGTTGGGAAGAAGGATTGAATCTTTGTGATTCATCTAGTGGGAGAGAAGATTGGTGAAGAAAGTGTGAATCCAAGCAAGCAAGATTTGATTGTTGAGCACTTGAGTACATCTCCGGGTTCGTTCTTCGTTGAGCATCTATTACCCTTGGAGGTTGAGGACTCCTAGACGGCTAGGCGTCACCGGTGAGCCACCGACGAGGTGTGGTTGGCCACCGCAAGTTTGTGAAGGTACGATTCCGCCTCCGCAAGGAAAGGAATCAAGAAGCAAAGTCGGTGCGTGCGTTGGCACAAATCCGAGAGGAAAGAGTCAAGTGGGACTCGGGCTCAAAGGTGTTGGAGCCTACCTCAGCGGAGAGTAGGATCCCCTCAGGATCCGAACTTGGAAAACAAATCTCCGAGCCTCCATGTTCTTACGGTTTTATCTACTCTCACTCTCAAGCTTGATTTATTTGATTATTGCGCTATTGGCTTGATTGTCTTGTGAGATACTATTGCACACTTACTTGCTTGTGAATCATATTGTGTCCTTGTGATATTGCTTGTGGTATTTGAGTGGTGCAGGACGCTTCCGGAGATTTGGGGACAAAATCTTCTCAGTTGACCTCGGACTGTCCGAGGGGTGTCACGGACAGTCCGAACCTACTTCCTTGTGTGATTGAAGATTGAATTTGGTGTCACGCCTATTCACCCCCCCTCTAGGCGTCATCTCGGTCCTTTCAATTGGTATCAGAGTAAGGCTCTCTCAAATTAGGCTTAACCGCTTGGAGGGTTTTGGATGTCGCTAGACGGGATGGATGAATTAGGAACTATTATTTCGCTTGATCCTAGTAATGTGCTTGGTCCTCATGCTTTTGCTAGTATTCGTATTTCCTCCGGTTGGGCACCTTATTTTAATGGTAATTATTATGGCCCATGGAAGAACAAAATGAAGATTTTCTTCAAAGCCTACCATCGTTCTATTTGGCCTATTGTTGAAAATGGCTATAGTGTGAAGGACAAAAATAACCTCACCGCCGAAGAGGAAGAAATTGAGCACAAGAACACTCAAGCATTGGATATTCTACTTAGTGTTTTGAGCGTGGATGAGCGAAAGAAGCTATGCCATCTCAAGTATGCTCATGATGTGTGGATGCTCATTCAAGCAAATTATGAGAAGTCAAAAGTTGATCAAGTGGACAATTCACAAGTATGCACTTCAAGTGATGATTGCTCCACACCAAGCTCCATTGATGATGACTCTTTTACACCTCCCACTTCACCTCATTGCTTCATGGCTCAAGGTAATGATGAGGTAAATGACAATGAGCCATCTCGTGATCAATTGAAATGCTTGCTTATAAAGTTTCATCATCATCTTGAGAAGGAGATTAGGAAATCATATGATTTGATCCAAAAGTATGATTTACTTCAAAATTCATATGATGCTTTAAAGATAGAACATGAAAATCTTCTTTTCAAGAATATTACTTCTAGTAAGGTAGATGTTGGATTAACTTGTGATATTCTTGATGATGTGCCATGCTTAGATTCAATTTCTTGCATGTCATCTAGAATTATAAATCCCACTCCTTGCAATGAAGTTCTTGACATGCCTACTCGCTCTAATGCAAATGCTTCTATTTCTATCATGTCTTGCAATGATAAAAATGATGTGCCTAGTTGCTCAAATGCAATTGTTTCTATTTCCTCTAGTGCTTGCATTACTAACAATCTTGTAGAGGAAAACAAAGAGTTAAAGGCACAAGTGGAGAAATTGAACAAGGACATGGAGAAGTACTCTAAAGGGAAAGCCACTTTAAATGCCATATTGGGCAAACAAAGATCCATCAATAGGAAGAAGAAAATTGGCTACATCCCCAAGAATACAACATACAAGACAAGACTCTCCATGTCAATCAAGAACCAAGAAAGTAAGCTCAAATGCAATTCAAAGCACCAAGCCGAAAAGATGAACACTATCAAATGCTTTGGATGCAATAAGTTAGGGCACTTTGCCTCTAAATGTCCTAACATAGTGAAGACTAAGGCTATATCTATCATGAGGCAAATCGACAAGGAGCAAGTCAACAAGAAGAAACGCTCAAAGCCAACTTGCTACAATTGTCGGAAAAAGGGACATATCGGTAAGGATTGTCCCAAGGGTAACACTCCTAAGCCTTCTCTTGTTCATGAACACTATATGCCTAGGAAAGATAAAAATAGCAACTTGTTTGCTAAAAATGTTGCCCCAACAAAATTAATGGCTAATTCTTCTCTTGTTAGATGCCCAATGATAAAATCTAATAATACTAAGTCTTATTGTTCTCATGCTTATTCAAGCAACAAGTCATCTACTATTGCACCAAAATGGATTGTGACTAACTCTCCCGGACCCAACAAGATTTGGGTACCAAAACTTGCTTGAAGTGCTTAATAGGACTCGAAGAGGCATTGAAGGCTTGGCATATGCTTGAAGAGGTGTATTCCTTCATCAAAATTACTTATGGCCAAGTAAGAAGATGTTCAAGTCACAATCATGAACCAATGCCGCTTCGGTAACAACTTAATTTCAAGCACCTTGCCTTGTGTAGGCAATTGCATTGCATAAAAAAAAAAAATTTAGTCACTCATCTTGCTCTTGTTCAAATCTCTAGTGTTGATTTATGAGCTTGATGAGTGTTGTGGCACATCTAGAGTAAGTGCTAATTCATATCCATGTGTATCACATTTCCTAAGTGTGCCACAATTTTAAGTGCTAGTGTTAAATTTTAAAATGAGCCATTTTAGCCAAAATGTGGATTTCATGAAAACACTTAAAAATTTGTTTGGAAAATGTTACAAAATGTTTCTCAAATCTTTTCAAATTGTTTTGGCCAAAGGAAAATATACTTTCCTCAAAAACAAGTTTCGAACCAAAATTCTAGTTACTAGAATCTTGTTTTTGTCACTTTTTGTATTTTCTATAAGAATTAATTCTAAACCAAATTTGTGAAAAGTTGTAATATCGAAAACATATAGTTGGTCATTACAAACATTTTTGTATTCAAATTATTTTCAAATGACCAACATATCTCAAGCTATGAGGTTTTGAAACTCATTGAAAAACATGCTTTGACCAAAATTGTCCATATCTAGCACTTAAGTGAGTTTTGCCACATGAGCCAAATTCTTTGTTGCAAATTGGTTCAAATGGGTATTAAAGACTCATATAGATCATTTGGAAACTAAGATTCTTTTCTTGTATTCATTTGGCAAAATTGAAGAAATTTATATATATAGAGAAAATGATTTTTCTTTCAAGTAAAAAAAAAAAAAGGGGGACTTATTTTGCAAAATCTAGTTTCAATGCTATTGTTTAATCTCTCCTAGTTGGGAATGCTCCAAATAAGATTTCTTCTTGGTTCTTATTGAAATATTTGGAGTCATCAACAACTTCTCTAGATATCACTTTTGTCTCTTTTGCTAAATACCACTATTATCTCACTTGGTCTAAATTCTTCATGTGGTATTTCCTTTCAAGGTGATATCTTTCTACTATCTTGTCTTTCATTTCCAATGCCATTTGTTTTGTACAATTGGTATCTTTAAGGTAGCTTATGTCTTGATCTCGATCTCGACATTTCGTCACTCGAATTTAATTCTTTCTAGTCGACCTAAGGCCTTGTTGCTTCTTATTTGTTTCTTGCTCCAATTGGTATATTCTCTCTTTGTTTATCTCAATAGTCTTGGAGAGGAAGATGGCATTTTCAAAGAAACTCTCAAGCAAGAACCATAAAGATTAAGGTTTTAGGAAGACAATTAGGAGTGATCTTTAGAGGACCCTTTGTGTAAGGGGAGCTCATAATATGAAATATTTAGCTCTATATGTAAAGAGCATTGATTCCTTATTTGATATTTCAAATTGATGTCAATTTCTTGCAAATATCTCTTTTGACCTCATTTGACATATTCTTGCGTGAGAGTTGGATTCTTGCAACTTAAATGGATCTAAATATGCATAGTGGCTTACAAACGTCTCTCTTACTTATTTGAAGCCATAAAAGTGCAAATATCCATTGGTAACTCATTTGGTTGCATTTTGATGATTTGGTAAAAATCTTATGTGCCTCTTTGTATGAAATGACTATTTCACCGTTTCTCTAAAAAGAAAATTATTTTATTGGAAATTCTTTTTGGAAAACCTTATTTTGCATCTTAAGTTCAGATCTGGACATTTTCAAATATATTTGAACTTATTTGCAAGATTGTTGACTTTGCTTGACTTTGTGTCAAAGGTTCACCTCCAATGCTCCTATTGTCCTAAAATCTAATTGGAGTGAGATAATCAAGAAATTCCACTTGAACTGGTTACTTAGATGTCCATAGAATGTTTGTGCAAAATTTCATAACATATGGACTCCATTTGATTAAGGTTTGACCCATATTCGAAATGTGCAGCTTGCTGAAATTTTCAGTTTTAGGCAGATTTTGGGCCGATTTGTGATTTTTGTATCTTGATATGGGTTGATAATTTGAGCAAGACATAATAACGAGTTTTGATACTCTATAGTTGGTCTACAATGAAAAATTTTTTCAGATTCTTTGAACCATGTTTACATGTTGTCTCGGCCTTGTTTTGAACCCTTCGTTGGAATGTCAAAGTCTGAATTTTTCAGATTGTTGGAACTTTGAATCTATTGCATATCTTCGAGTTGGTTGCAATTTTGTGAGCCATTCAAGATGATAATGAGTTAGTATATAATGGCATAGCTCCATGATTCATCTCACATTATTTTGGAGCTTATTTATTAAAATCTCATTTGATTGAATGTGCTCAAATGCAATGGTCTATTGGGAATCCTTTCACAACCAATTATTTGACTTCTATGTGTTTTCCCTCTATTGCTTATTGTATTTTACCCTCTTGAGGTGAAAACTTCCATTGTAAAGCTCAAGAGCCTACTCGGATGATTCTTAACTATTGCCTCTTTCTCTCTATTGGTATTCATTTGGTATCCGAAGCTCTTACTTAAAATTGGTTTCTGACTTTAATCATTGTTGAAAAGCATCTTTGTGCAACTCGACATTCGCACACTAACATGGGTCAAGTTGAAAGATATTTGTTCTCGGAGATTGCTTCTTTGTCTATGCATGTGTAGGGAATTGGAAGAGGATCAATGCCGATGGTGAGGCCATGTGAGTTGATCAAGACCATTCCAAGCATGTGATGGATGAGAAACGATGAAGGGATGAATTTCTCTCAATTTCTTATCTCTCAATGTCAATGCACTTCCATACTATTAAATGAATCATCAATTTATGGTTTGCATAGTTTTAGGGGGAGCCTTTGCATGATAGACTATATTTTAAAGCTCCTCCACATTCATGTGTTATTCAATGATTATTGGTATCTTTATTGCTCTCGACTCCATTGGTATCTTTTATTGTTGGTTAATGATCAAATTCTAAATTCATTGTAAGTTCAAGAGCTTGTTTGAATGTGTTTCAAATGCTTACTTCCTACAAGTGATGCCATACATGCCTTCTCTAGAGAATCATTTAAATTGGCATCTAGTACTAATTTCTCCAATTGATATTTCACATGTCATACATTCTCTTCAATTGGTATAATCGATTTATGTCTTTCAAGTGGTATCCTCTAATCCTAAATTACTTTGAAGTGTCATCTAACTTGCATTTAGCTCAAGAATTAAAAGGTACATATGGATGGCACAATGAAGAGAGGTATGCCTTTGATAAGCTTATCAAACTTTTAATCATGAAAATGCACTTCATTCATAACTTTTTTTTGTGATCTTGGATACATCTTGTGATCATATAAGCAATTTATTCATGTTATATCTTCTCTATATGATCTTTATTCTTGGGAATCGATTTCCTATGTGGAACCATGTTTATTTGTCATGTTTAAGCTTTATTTCTATACTATTAATCATGACTACATTTAATTGGTATTATTGGATTCATCCTTTGCCTATATCTAGGTTTCTCTATATTTGGTATCAATGCTCTCAAATTGGTATCTTGTCATATTGGGTGATCTTACCACGCCATATACATTTTACCATGTCACATATTTGATATCATGTATTGCCTAGATATAGGGGGAGCCTAATATCATTGCTTTATTACTTGCTCCTACAATTATATGTTATCTTGTTCTTCCTAATATTTTTCTCGAGTGTGCTATCAAAGGGGAGAAAAGATTATTTTTATTAAAGGTGGATCCATGAATGATTGATGACTAAGGATGAGTTCAACCCTCAAATGAATAATAAAGATTCTTTATCGATCTTTTTGGGATTAATGACAAAAGGGGGAGAATTATGGATTTATCAATTGCCCTCTAATTGGTTCACAAAAAGGAGAGAATTTGGGGACAATGTTTGTAAGTGTAATCTCTCCTTGTTTGTTTTCGTGCTAAATAGATTCATATCGATCTTTATCGATATGAATCTCTCCTTGTTTATTAAAGGTGGATCCATGAATGATTGATGACTAAGGATGAGTTCAACCCTCAAATGAATAATAAAGATTCTTTATCGATCTTTTTGGGATTAATGACAAAAGGGGGAGAATTATGGATTTATCAATTGCCCTCTAATTGGTTCACAAAAGGAGAGAATTTGGGGACAATGTTTGTAAGTGTAATCTCTCCTTGTTTGTTTTCGTATAAATAGATTCATATTGTCATTCATTGCAATTGTTAAAGGTTTGTCATAAATCACCAAAAGGGGAGATTGTAAGTTCAAGGTACAACTTGTGTTATTTTGGTGATTAATGACAAACACACTTAATGACAATGCTTGGTTTAGTGTTTACTTATATTGCTATGAGACTAACGTGTTTATTGCCAAGTTGAACATTAGTCTCATCTATTTAGAGGAGAATTAAATATAACAAGTGGACAAGCTCTCCATCCTAAAAGGTATGCTCATGTTTTATGTTGAGGCTAACACACTTCATTGTAAGATTTTTCTTAGTCCCATATATGCAAATAGGATGGATGACTAATTGAGGTATGCAATCTCGGTATGCTTGATCTACATTTGTTATTGCATTTCTCATGTGCAAGTGCTCTTTATCTTATCTGTAATTAAACTTCATATTGCTATAAATGAAATTGGTGCGTGCATGCCTTGTTTGTATATATTCTCATGCATCTCACTTAGTGAAGTTTAATATAGTTTAGTCCACATCTTCACTCTTGTTCTAAATGTTGTTCGCACATATACAATTCTTGTATATCCTTTCATGTGCTTCATTTAAAGTGAAGATTGTGTTCTTTGCCGTGATTTAATTGTTTCATCATGTTGGCAATCACCTCTCTAGTGCATATAGATTAGTTTTATATGTCATGATGCACTTCATAAATAATATTGTGTCAAGTGTTTTTATTCATATAGTGTCTCCTTGTATGAAACACTTGGCGCGCTTTAATTGCTCACGAACATCACCTTATTCATATATATTGAGCTTTGGGACTAATGGATTTATTGAGTGATTTAGAAAGAATTAGGTCCCGTGCATGTGTGTGATGGCTAAGGTATGTCAAGAAGATGATGGCTAAGCCGTAGTCAACAAGACACGGTGTCACCAAGAGTTGAGGACCAAGTCGAGATCGATTTGACGTGGAGATCGTCGGGGATGATCAAGTCAAAGTCAATAAGACAAGAGTCTCATGAGGTGAACCAAGTCAAGGTTGGCAAGGTGAAGACGTCATCAATCATTTGGTGAAGGTCATCATGCACATTGTTTCAAGTTTGCGACGGCATGAAGAAAAGAAGACGGCAAGTGCTTTTCCTAGACTTGTACTATCTTACATTCATTTGAGTCTAAGGATTGCCGTACTATTAAGGGGGATGCCATGGAGAATGGTTTTGATATGTCTTAGGTGCTCAATTGATCAATCCTTGTGAGGAGACAAAGAGAAGTGATTGGTGGGGGTTAGAGAGTGCAAAGAAGTGGAGTTGGCTTTGATTTCCCTTGATCTATGCATCACTAACTTGGGTTTGAGGTGGTGATACCTTGTGGATTAGATAGCCCTTGTTCTCAGCTTTCCGTAGAGCCCAAGATCACCTAAAACGGAGTTCGGAGTAAAAAGTTATGCATGTTTTCGTCGAGGCTGTGATGCAGTCTCGGACTGTCCGAGCCAGTCCACGGACTGTCCGAAGGTTCGGACTGTCCGAGGTGTCCTCCAGTTGAGCTCTCTGTTTCTATTTATCTGATTTACCGGACTGTCCGAACATAGCTTCGGACTGTCCGAACTCTGCGAGCTCTGAACTCCAACGGCTAGTTTTCCAAGCCATCTATTTAAAGCCCCTCACTCCCCACTTGCACATAACGGCTAGATCACAAGTTTATTGACCTATCCTCTTGTTCTTGAGCCTCCCACACCTCCTAAACCCTAGATCTTAGTGATCCTCTTTGAAAGAAGAGTTGGGAAGGATTAGGGTTAAATCTTAGTGATTCCCTTGTGAGGAGTGTTGGGAAGAAGGATTGAATCTTTGTGATTCATCTAGTGGGAGAGAAGATTGGTGAAGAAAGTGTGAATCCAAGCAAGCAAGATTTGATTGTTGAGCACTTGAGTACATCTCCGGTTCGTTCTTCGTTGAGCATCTATTACCCTTGGAGGTTGAGGACTCCTAGACGGCTAGGCGTCCACCGGTGAGCCACCGACGAGGTGTGGTTGGCCACCGCAAGTTTGTGAAGGTACGATTCCGCCTCCGCAAGGAAAGGAATCAAGAAGCAAAGTCGGTGCGTGCGTTGGCACAAATCCGAGAGGGAAAGAGTCAAGTGGGACTCGGGCTCAAAGGTGTTGGAGCCTACCTCAACGGAGAGTAGGATCCTCAAGGATCCGAACTTCGGAAAACAAATCTCCGAGCCTCCATGTTCTTACCGGTTTTATCTACTCTCACTCTCAAGCTTGATTTATTTGATTATTGCGCTATTGGCTTGATTGTCTTGTGAGATACTATTGCACACTTACTTGCTTGTGAATCATATTGTGTCCTTGTGATATTGCTTGTGGTATTTGAGTGGTGCGGGGCGCTTAGGAGATTTGGGGACAAAATCTTCTCGATTGACCTCGACCGTCAGGGGTGTCACTGACGATCCGAACCTACTTCCGCATGGCCAGATTGAAGATTGAATTTGGTGTCACGCCTATTCACCCCCCCCTCTAGGCGTCATCTCGGTCCTTTCAGGAACCCCCCTAGCTTTTATAGGCGAAGTGTGCGTCATATTATTTTAAATATGTCATTTATTACTCACTAATTAATCGTGTGCTAATTAAACACAAGTACAAATGCTCGTGGCGAGCAGGATGAGGCGGTGCATGGCAGCATTGAATGACCGCACACCACCGCACCTCGTCTCTTTCCCTCACATGGTGCAACCAGCGAGAATCCAATGCGATGGCGCCAAATCAAGAATCGAGCACGCATTCCAACGCACAACACAAGAGAGCAAAGGCGCCGGTCTTGCTGGAGGGAGCGCTGGACACGTGATTTAGCGCGGTGCCTTCCGCCGTGGGGGGTGGCCGAAGCCACTGGCTTTAGCCACCCGGGATGGCGGAAGCCGGCTCTAGCCGTTCCAGATGGCGGAAACCATGCATATTTCGTGTATATTCATCCCCTGTGGCATAGATTCCCAATTTGTATTTAAATGTGTATTATTAAACCAATTTTTCCTGAAAACAATGATCGGGATGACATAAAAGCGTACCAACTCTCGTCGTAGAAAATACAATATATGTCTAACGAAATGAAACAACACAAGGACATGTCCAATGCACCCCTCATATTTTTCGTGTCTTATCCCTATTTATATACTTTTCAATCATTACCCTATCTCTTTCTACATTTTTCTCTCTTATATTTTATTCCCTAATTACTGCTATAGTGTTCTAAGTTTAAAAGGAGGGTATTTTAAGGTATACATTCGACATGCCCTAAGCTATGCAACATAGAAGGCCTTAATTAATGGTGAGACAATTCTCTCTCTCTCTTAGATGGTGGCTTCATCAACGAGTGCTTGGACCAAGAAGAAAACGGTAGGAATCCGGCGTATCTGCAGTAGTACCAAGAAGAAACCGATCATGGCCGTCCAACATGATACGGACGGCCCTGATGAATGGAGGGTGGGCCGCCCTTCCCCCGCTAGGAGTGACTCTTGACCTGGTACTTGCAGCACTAGTCGGGGTTTGTTGGCTGGTCAACTTGGGCGGCTTTAGACCCTCATGATTTCTCGTTTTCCTCTCTTTTTATTCCTTGTTAATGTTTCTTCGGTTCATTTGAAAAATTAATCAAATTCGGATCATTGGATATTTATTTTTTTTTCTCTCTTTATTGGTTGACCATCTCTGTATTTAGTACAAGTACTAAACGTGCAAGACCAGCACGTAGAATCATATGATACGTATATCCTTCAAAAGGTTCCAGGAAAGTTCTGAAAAAAAAAAGTTCGAGAAAAGTGCGCAGGGATTCGCAGTTAGGGGTGGGCGTTCGGTATTATGGGTATATTTGGTTAGGTATTTACGGTATTCAAAAAGTTCGGTATTGATAAAATGGTGCCGAAAATTACGCCTAGAAAAATAGCTACCGATACCAAAAATACCGAATTAATTCGGTACGGTATTTCGGTATTTTCGGTAGATCAAGCAAATAAACAATTAGTTAGTTACCTGCGGTAAGGGGAGGCCGTGTCAGGTGACGCCGTTGTCGGGGGATGCCGTCGCCGTCGCTGTCGCCGTCGCCGGGAGAGTCCATGCCCAGGGAAGCCGCTATGGGCTCGCCATGCCAGAAGCAGCGTCGAGGGCCTGCGCCAAGGAGGGGACGCCCGAGGCTCGCCGTGGTGGGGACGCCGCGCCGAGGCTCGCCGTGGGGGGACGCCGTGCGGGGGAGAGGCGTCGCGAGGGCTCGCCGTGTGGGGGCGCTTGGCGGGGAGGGCGCTTGTGGGGCTCGCCGTGTGGGGACGCCATGCGGGGAGGGACCTTGGCCTGGGGCTAGCAGCCGGGGAACGTCGGCGGCGGCGCTCCACATGCTTCATATAGTCGCCTAGGGTTTGTGCCGGCTGGGAGTGGAGTGGGAGTGGGAACGGGGAACTGAGACTGAGAACGTGATGTGACTGCTGTCTGCTGGGAAGTGTTGGCTGCTGGCCTGCTTGGGTCGGCTCATGGGCTGCGGCCTGCTCAATGCTCACAGGCTCACAACAGTATAACACAGAATATATGGTATTTCGGTATTCTAGGATCAAATACCGTACCGATACCATAATACCGAAGTTTCCAAAAAAGATACCAACGCAAAAAACGTATACTGAAAATACCGTAATTTTTGGTATTTTCGGTTCGGTACGGTACGGTAATTCGGTATCGGGATTTTTATGCCCACCACTATTCGCAGTTGTCCTGCGCAGGGGGCGATTTAATTTGCTATGAATACCAGTTTTGTTTAATATAATTTATGTTTTGTTAGAAGATATCGGTCCTCTTCGATGTCTCGTACTAGTTTAGTTTTTATTGGATTTAAAATTTTTATTATTTTCATACAGACTATTCATCATAATTTATTTCTCATCATAATTTATTTAAATAATTTTACAGTACTTTGTAAAGTTTTTTTCGGAGCAACCCCTTTGCATGAATAATATTATACCGTCTTCTTCACCCTCGATTCCTTTTATAGGCAGTCCGTTCGTGCAGTATAAACCACCGTTGAATCGCAGGGTGCCCCTTGTTATCCGCTAGACAATAGTGATTGCCTTCTTGCCTACTGGATCCGTATCTCCATCCGCCGAATAATAGCGTATGCCCATCAATCCATAGTGAGGAGCCCATACATTTTCCTTGTCAAGCGGCACGGACGACTAACCTATGAAATGAATGGCATCTTCTGCCGGTGAATGTGGCAGGCGCGTCTTGGTATTGGGTGTTGACAATCCTTATTTGCAACATTTTGTATACTTTTTTACCATCGACATATCCACAAAATAAAGAAATTCAAGCTAAATTTAGCCTAACATTAATGAGTAACACAAGTTTTGATGTAGTCTCATGTTTTGCAAGCATGCGCCCAAAATACGCAAGGAATGACGATTTATCGGGCGTACGCAAATCGAGCAAAACAAGGTGTTTAAACTGAACATTTTTGGAAAAGTCTTCAGATGACACATTGGATTGCCCCATAATGAAGAGCTAATCGAGACGATCGAAACATATATATTATTTGCTATGTTTGAAGCTCGGATGAAGGAGAAATTAGTTTCAAAAGATTGCGATACAGGCTGGGACCTGGCCGACTGGCCCAAGCCTGGTCAGCTGACCCCACTTTTAAGCCAATTTGACCATGTTTTCTCCCGATAACCCAAGAAACACATGAAGAGGCCATCCCAATCGTCCATGCACATCGGTTTGATCGAGCGGCTGCAGTTTCTTCACACTTGGATCACTTGGCACACAAGGAAGTTGGTTCTACCGGCTCCAACTGCCATAACCGACGTGAGGAGGCAATATAGATCATCAATGGGGCATCCAGTGCGAAATTGAGGGCTTGGATCAACCGAAGCTAGGCCGGCTGACCTACCCGGGCCGGCCGGCCTACTTTAGATGCCCTTTGGATTCTCCTTCGGTTGGGGAGAAGCTCACACGTGTCCCTACGCGTGGCACTAGATCACTCGCAGCATAGAATTATAAGTTGAGGTCTTCTCTTTATTTGCAACTCACGAAAAAGTGAGGGAAAGGGGAAAGCAGCGTTACGTTATCCACATAAAAATGTAAAAACTGGGAGAGAGTAGAGCTGAGTGCTGGGGAGATGCCGAAGGTGTTGCTCTCTTCCACCTTGTGCTCCGGAGCTGACTCAGGTGTGAGTTCAGCTTCGCTTTATTGTTTGGTAACACTTAGCCCTATCCTTCATTTATAAAGCAAAGTTATTTCATACACATTGCCTCTCTGTTGGTATTAGGCTCGTGCTAGATCTTAAGTGTTAAATCTCTATGTTTGGGTGTCACAAAAGATATTATTGCTAGGTTTACTGGGAGTGCTCTATTAGTAATATCCTGATAGAGTAGTACTGCTAGGTGTAGATGTGGTGTTTAGACTAGTTAGTACCCGGTAGACACCTGATTCAACGGCTGAGCGGTAGATAGTAGGTGGTGACAACCCTGCTATCCACGCGGTAGTTTGTGGAATCCGCCTCGTTAGTCTCAGCCCAGTCAAGCCCAATCGGGGGTGATCATAACCATCCAGTGTTATTAACTAACAATGGGTGGTAGTGAATCGGCCGAGCTCCAATATAGAATAGCTTCTGTGTTAAGTAATTTTGTACCTTGGCTTAGTGGATCGTTCGATAAGACCCCTCTACCCAAAATATCTTACCCTACTTTCGTAAAACACCACATTTATCCATATTGTCATGCTAGATTCCAAACAAGACACTTCTCGTTCTTCGTGGGAAATCGATACCCTGGAATACTAGGTGAAAGCTACTACGATATCCATGCGCTTGTGGATTATATATGTTAGGCATAAGAATAGACAACAAGCTTTCTGGCGCCGTTGCCGGGGAACGGTAGCTGTTCTAGTTCGAAATCCTGCTTGTTCGCGTACCGCCACACACACACCACATGGACACCACTTCTATCGATCAGTTTTCGGCTCTGAAGGGCATGTCCCTAGAGCCTCCACCATCCTCGCAACCTATCGATACGCTTGGCTATGAATTCTGTCCTAGCCTCATATCCATCATTCGAGAAAAACCATTTGCCGGGATCAAGGAAGAAAATCCATACCATCGCCTACAAGATTTTGAACAAATCCGTTCTACCATCTCTATTTTGGGCATGTCCCATGAAACCCTGAAATGGAAGCTCTTTCCATTCAGCTAAAGAGTGGTAATACTTTTACATAGGCGGTGTTGGAGGAAGTTGGGAAGATTTGAGGGAGAAATTCTGCTTAGCCTACTTCACCCTCTCCAAAACTGTCAATCTCCAAGTCGAAATTCTTACCTTTTGACAAGGAGAGAGAGAGAGAGAATCTTTGGGAGTGTTGGCGATTCTTACTCTATTAGAAATAATCCGCAAGCGGACGGATATCGCATGTAGTTTTCACCCGGGAGTATTCCAGAGTATCGAATCCATAGGGAACGAGGGAGGAGGATAATTCTAATATCGATATTATTTAATATACCAGCCAGCTAGTTAACGGGGGTAAGGATAAGATAATAAAACCGGTGAGACACACAAAAAGGAATATAAAAAGATAAGCTAGGCAGATAGTTGGGAGGACAACGAGAAGAGTATAAAGTTCCATAATAGTGCAATCAATTATCAGGTTGAGCTAGCAGATATGAGTTTGGAGGTTTGTTTTACAAACTTCATCGGAGCTCGGCCGATTCAGAACCACCTGCTATTAGTTAAGAACACCGAATGGTTACCCTCGGTTGGGCCCTACTGCTCCAAATCCTAACGTAGTGGATTACGCGTGAGATAAATCTCGGATGGATAGGGCTGTCACCACCTACCACAAAGTACGTTGGAATGGGTGTAAACCAAGTCAGAGATAATATCAGAAACCACGTCTGCTATTATGTCCGATCACTTCTCCCCGGATCCTAGGAAGGCGATCCAAGTTCAATACTTACGTTATTCTAAGCATATGAGAATGAACCCATACTTGGAACCAGATGAACTTAATCAACCGCTCTAATAATTCATACTTCCCACTTAGTGTAAATATGCTCAGCAAAGATAATGAAAGATACTTATATTATAAAAGCATAGTTTACATAAGGGAAAGGATACAAGAGCTATTACTCGAATTCCCGAAGACGATTCCAGAACTCCGAGCTTCAGCTCGACTCAACTCTAACTCCCAAACTAACTATTCTAACAAGTGAAGAGTAACTCCAAATGAGAGGGATGTGGTGTGGTGTGTGTGGTGTCAAGTGAGGTGAGGGGGTCTTTTTATATCCATCCGCAGCCAATGAGTGAGCTCCACGTCATGGGACACGTGTAAGCAAGCCACCATCCGAAGGATAATCCAAAGAGGATCTCGAGAGGGTCGGCCGACCTAGCCCGGTTGCCTGGGATGCTTCTTGTGCGGTGTAGTTCTTACCTTTGCGTCGATTTTGGCAGCTAAGGTCATTAGACACCCAATTGTGAAGGAAGTGTTGCCCTTGGATCAAACCGACTTGAGTGGATGGCGTAGATCTCTTCACTTTGTGCTTCTTGACCACCTGGGAGAAAATGGTGTTGGTTGGGCAAAAAGTCCAGTCGATCGGCTTCTGAGCCGGTTCAGCTTCGGTTTTTCTCCACTTTAGTCTTATGCACAAATACTCACCAAAACTTATACAAATTTATTAGTTTAAATAAAATGCAAGCATAAACATCAGTTTTCCCCCAAATTACCCGAGTTCCGATGTATGTTGGCATATAATTTTGGAGTTTGGTGAACGCCAACACCCCCCCCCCCCCCAACTTGAACTTTTGCTCGTCCTCGAGCAAAGAGCTCAAAGTCCAACCCATTGGATAAGGATTGCATCAATATCATTATTCAATAAATCCTAAGTGCACAAGGTAGTACCTTATTACTTGTTGACAAAAACTCGTACAAGTGTAACCAACCTTTGTCAAACTTATGAGGCTTTCAAAATATCACCTTATATTAAGCGGTTGAAAGACAGAATAACTTTGATAGAACATTGTTAGCTTAACCCTGTCCAAGCTAGGTCTCGAATTTTTTTTCTCATTTTCAAAAATTGTAGTTCCTCATTATTACTCTTGGATCACTTAGTGGTATTTTATTCAATCCTCACCAAGGCCTTTAGGCCCATTCTATCTCACTAATTCTAAGGTTTATGTGGAGCTCAAGGTAGGGAAAGAATGGCCTACTTAGGCTGCATAATTTTGTTGAGTCAAAAATTGGTTCTCGAGAAGTTCGTGCCACTTTGCATTCCGGACATTTAGAGAAATAATTTCCAGGGATGAGGGAGAGAATGGACTCGCGCCAACGGAAAGATGAAACACAAGTGCAAGGATGTGGGTTATTAATGAGTACGCCACATCGGATCTTGTGTTTAAAGAGGCAGTCTACATGACTTCTTTATTTAGAGTACATTCCTCAAACCATAATTTTGAAAAGGCATTTCTTTTCTTTTCTTTCTTTTTTTTTTCAAGAAAAGGAGTTAATGGTTCTCTCTTTCTCTTTCTTTCTTCTCTTTTTTTTTAGCCTCTCTATTTCGTCATAATGGAGGAATGACTCACCATATAGTTTTTGAAGTCTTTGTGGTAGACCGTACAGGAAGGTATATGGTGGACATAAGATAAAGAACTTGGCTTATTTGGTATGGAAGAATATCTTGTGGAATGGATGCTTTCTTCCATTTTGGAATCTAGCATTACCAGATATGAAAAGGCTAGCAAACAAAAGGGTACGCGAAAGGAGATGACCGGCTTTGAAGGGTCACTAATTCTTAAGGACTCAACTTTTGACAAAACTCAACACAACCATAAGTGACTAAATGTGGGTTTAAATCTTTTTGATATTTTTGGCACTCGTGGTAAGAAAAGTCTAATGAGGAACTAATTTTTTTTTTCAAAATAAATTTCCGAGACTTTGCCTTACCGAGGGCATAAGTAACTAGGCTCTTATCTTAGTTATATCATATCTCACAACAACTTAGAATCGGATCAATTTAAGCAAAGATTAGGCAGGATAACAACTTATACCAACAAATGTCAAGGTTAAATGAGAGTACTAAGTTGTAAACCGGCATTTATTTTACAATGATAGAGCGATTTTCATCATTTCCTTGGGTAAAGATCAACATTTATACTTTTTATTTGAAGGGAAATGTTTTTGGTCTTTTTAGTTGTTTGCAAATTTTTATAGAATTTTTATTATTTAATCATGCATATGACAAGTGCCATTAAACAAACACAATTTTTATGGCAAGACGATAGTTACGACAAGGCAAGGTAACAGGTAAGGCAGGGCAAGGCAGGGTAACAGGTAAGGCGGGGCAAGGCAGCAACAACAACAGCAGTGGCAACAACGTAGCAAGTATGAGAGTAGATGGGGCGTACCTTATTGAGCTGGTTGTGTTGGAACCAAGCTGTCAATGCGTTGGCACCAGTCATCACTGCATCACTGTTGGCTCAAAGGTTTTTGTTCGTCTCCTCGTGGAAACTAGCGTCCTGGGCAAGTGTTCGACGAACGTTGCCCATGTTATCTACCAGTGTGTCCACTCTCTCTCCTATTGTGCAGAGATCTTGTGCAAAGGGCTCAAAATAAGAAGGGTATTAGGCCGATGATGGCCCTTCCCATCCTACAGAGGGACCTTGATCATGCTGGCAGTGTGACCCTCCGGTTTCGTGTTGCCATGAGCTGCTAGCTTCGTGATGATGGGTGCCCTATCCCTCAAATCTTTGTGGTGCGTACCCATGGGCAGGTGGGTTCCATTGATCCCACCCGGCATCAGGGTAAAACTGGTGAAGTGATAAGGTGGCCCCCATCCATGGATCGTGGTGGGGCTCGCTGTGCTCGAGCTGTTCAAACTCACGCTAGCACCGTGTGCAACTACGAGTTACTGGTCCAAAAATGCTGTGCCGCGGGGTTCTAAGGTACTAAAGTGGAGGGTCAGATTCCGGACGGTGTAGAGGCCGAGCCTTAGATTAGGCAAACGGACCTCAACCATAGTCCCCGGGAATCTCATGTAGTAGGCTTCAGACTCATCTACACTCAGAATGTGCCCTTGGGTGAAGTGGTCCTTTCCTACTAATGGGAATGGCTCTTCTAAGAAGGCCACTTAGGCATTTTCTAAAATTCTCAAACTTTCCGCAATGCGGGTGAAAAGAGAAGTGCAGTTTATCTCACCTTTCAAGTTTCTCATTTCTACCCGGTGTAAAACCATATTTGCTGTTGGGTTTACAGGTTTCTTACTAACCATAGCAAATAGGTATTGCAGTTCATCCAGGAGCACAATACGCATATCATGTCTAGACTTAATAACCATAGCCGGCCAACGGTGCATGAATCTAAGAGTGGGATTATGAATTTCATTCATGCAAGGTGTGATTGTGTATGCCTTACCAGAAATGGTTAACCAAAATTCATCATGGTTAAAGCCTTTTAGCCTATCAAGAGTGACTCTACATCTCACGGAGAAACCTATATGTCTAGTTAGATCTTGCAATAAGCATTCAAATGTTTCATTGAAAAATCTAAACGAGTATCTAGTTCCATTATCAAGGATGCGAAGAGTACTTAGAAATTCAAGGGTCAGAAGGCACAAACCTTATTCTGTGATGGGAACGAAATTGTTCTAGCCAACTACTTTAAAGGCGTTGGAAAAGTAGTCCAGAAAGACTGGTCATAATCAGCAACATCGGGTCATAAGACCGTGTATGCTGAAAAGTCCGACTCCTAAGCGCCTCGAATATAAGTTGTTCATGGTCGCTTTGGAGGATGATCTGGTCTTCCGATGTTAACACTCTGATCCTGAGGCCTTGATCAGCCCCACATGGTTCGGCTGAGTCAGGTTGCCAGCCGTGATGCCCAGAGAAATAGGAGTCCATTGACATGTCTTGCCTTGAGATGCTATCCAGAATCTCGGTCGGAGTGTAAGTCCGTTCCGAGCTGGACGAGCTAAACCTTTTGTGAATACCCTTGGCGCCCTTGGACAGGGTTTTGCCAATCTTACCGTACCACGACATTTCTGCAAGGGGGGTTAGAACACAAATACCCGAAGGATATAAAGAGTGAGGAGCAAAGGTTAGCGGTCCAACAGTTAGCAGTTAGTCATCCAAAGATTAGTAGTCCTTGCGAAGCTTACTCAATTGCCTCCATAAAAATATTACTCCCTCTGTTCCATAATATAGGGCGTATTGAAAAAATCACGAATACCAAGGCACGTCTGGCATCAGTTTTTCTTCCACCGTTGCCCCTGATTAATTAGCTTGATTTGGTTGATTAGTGACTTGATTTGTTAACTAACGTCTTGATTTGCATGCATGGCGCTGGGCGTTGACTCGATTGTTTCCAACATAAGGCCGTGCAATATCTCTCGTTTGGAAATAATTAATGAGCTAATTGACTCCAATTAAGCAGGACGCAGGGGTATTTGAGGAACAGAGGGAGGGCAATTAGAGATGTGCCTTGTATTATGGAATTGCATGGAAAAATCTATACGCCCTATATTATGGAACGGAGGGAGTATTTGCTTAATCTCAAAGTCATTAGCATGGATGCAATGATTAATGAGCTAATGCAATTTAATCAAACATGCAGGGGATGATGAGAGCTGAAGTGAGATAATGCAATCACCGCAGTGGTGTGCATCTCTCACAGGTGCTGCCCTTAATTTATAGGTGACGGAAATGAAGCAGGATGAATGCAAATGAGCTAAACGACATGCAATAGTGAATGGATGGCCTAACTATCACCTAAGGTGAGTAGGCAGGTTGGTGTGAGAGACACGAAGGGTGGAGAGAAAAAGGGCAGCCGGCCAGGTTGGTGGCGGTCGGTCGATCGAGGTGGGTCGGCCGACCACACTTTTCCTCAAATTATTTTTTCATTTTTATACAAGGTAAATGAAAATTTGAAAGTAAATATACAGTGGAAATGCCTGAAAAAACAAATATGAACACAAAGATAAGTTCCGGCTTACCTCCCAGTGAGGACTCGAAATTTTTCATGGTACTCGAGTCGGACCGTCTCCATACCTTATTTTTCATGAAGAATTTCCGCAACCGTAGTTGTTATTGCGGCTGGTTGAATTTCTTTCTTACGCCACACTTGTTTTGTTCGAGATTTTCGAGTGGTGTCGACCTTCTCTTGCAGCTCCGAACTCTCGACCGCAGATTGCTTCCGTTCCTTGGTTCGGGACTTCTTCACCCCTTTGTTGTTGCTCTCCTTTCAATATGGACGCCGTAAAGGCTTGTCTAATAGTTGGAGAGTTCTCCTCATGGTCGCAATGACACTACCCACCTGAGGTTTTGGTATAGCCTCCACTTTATTCTGCACAGTTTTAGGATTTTTACCATAAAAAGTGCGTACCTGAGGGCAGAGAGCATTGCTCAACTCTTAGCTTGAAGCTGAAAATTTTGTCTCGGCCATTTATGTTGAGTTGAATATCTCCTGCACCAACGTCTATGGTTGAATTTGTCGTGCTCAATAAAGACCTCCCAAGAATGAGAGGCGCCTTGGTGTCTACCTCTATGTCGAGTACCACAAAGTCCATGGGAAACAGAAAATTCTAGACTTTTACCGTTATATCCTCAGCGACTTCGATAGGATGACAGATTGATTGATCCGTGAGCTGCAGTGTCATGCCAGTAGGGGACAAGGTAGAATGATTTAGCTTGTCATAAATTACGTTAGGCATAATGCCGATGCTCGTTCCTAGGTCAGACAGAGCACGATGGAAGTGTTGTGCACCAATAGAACACGAGATGGTTGGATAGTCAGTGCCCTTTTTCTCGGGGAGAGTGTTTATGATTGTCGCGCTACACTCTTCAGTCAACTTGATGACTTCCAGGGTCGGCAATGGATGCTTGTTGTTGAGGATGTCCTTCAGGTAGTTTGCGTACGTCGGCACCTGCATTGCATCTAGCAATGGAATATTGACATATAATTGCTTGATTACGTGGACAAACTTGCCGAACTGCACATCTGCAGTAGATTTGCATTGGCAACGCTGGAAGGGTAGCACTTGCGTATCTGAGAACTCTGCGGTACTAACTTGTAACATCCCAAAGTTTAAAATCAATTTGGCACGTTAATAATTTCTTAAACTGCATGATTTAAAAATATTAAAATATTTAATGTGGAAAGCATCATGGCATCATCATCGCATGCATCGTCTTTGAAATAAAATTTGTGTTTTAAGTATTCAAAATAAATACCTCCTGGCAAGCTATAGTATTTATTGTATAATGTTTTCTTAAAGCCGAATGCTAATGTTTGTTAATAAGAAGTTTTGGTGATTCCCAAATCTAGTAGGCTCTCTCGGCCCATTCCCCTTTTCCTCTTTTCCTTTTTCCTCCCCTTTCAATTTTCCCGGTTGGGCTGATCGGCGCCGTCCCGGCCCAGGTTCTCTCGGCCCAGCACTCCCCAAGTCCGCTTCCCAGCGCCCCGCGCGCCCATCAGCCCCGGCTTGCCAGTGGGCCCATTTGGCAGCCTCTCGTGAGCGCGTCGCTGCCGATCCCTTTTCGCTGGTGAGTGGACCCCGCCGGTAAGCCGCCCGCCGTCGTCCCTTTCCTCTCGTTTCTTTCTCCTCTCTTCCTGCGCTCGCCGCTTCTCCGTTCTCCGCACGCGAGCCCGTGCTTCCCCATCCGTCGTTTCTCTCTTCCAATTCCTCGCTGACTCTCTCTCCGCGCCTCCCCTCCCGTCGTGGCTTAGCCGAAGATGAGACGCCGTCGTTTTCCCCGTCCCCTCCGACACGCCACCGCCCCGGAGCTCGTGCCGGGGGTCGCCGACCAACCTGCGCCGCATTAACTCCTCGTCGCCCCGCCGCTTGTCGTGCACCTATAAAATGGGGCATTACTCCACATTGAGCTCCCCCCGGGCGCTGCTATCACCGTTTCGTTCCCAAGTCCGGTGACTCGCCGCCATCCCCTTTCCTTTCTTTGTCCCTTGTGGGTGTCAATCGCTCCTCGCCTTCGACCGATCGCAGGGTGCCGAAGCCGCGAGCGCGCCCGGGGAGTGGAGCCGCCGTCACTGGAGCCCGTGGCCTTGTCGTCCCCACCGTGTTGCCTCGCCGTCTCCCTGTCCTTGGTGAGCCCGCTAGGCGATTTGCCCCCTTCAGTGATTGCTCCTGGCCGAAGGAATCGAGTTCCGGTTTCACTCTTCGCCAGCACCATGGATACCGTGAGTCGTCGCTGCCGTGCATAGCCGTGCCGCCTCCTCTGTGCACCTCCGGCGCCACCAAAGCCACCCTTGTGCTTCGCTGGCCTCCCTCCACCTCCTGGGCCAGCCCATTGGTTGTGGATGGTTGAATCGCCGCCGCCCAGAGGGGATTGCTCCGTCACCGCCACTCATTGTTTTTCCTTTCTTCTTGCACGTGTCGCTGACATGTGGGGCCCGTGGACCCCACCGGCCAGTGGCGTGGTGCCAAACCCCACGGGCCTGCGCGTGCTCGCGCAAGGGCCGTGCCGAATCGTTGGGCCGTGCTGCCAGTCGGCCCAGCAACTGGAAAATCCTTTCTCCAATATTTTTTAGCAGCAGTGGAAAATTGTCGGGGATAAAATCACGGCCCATTGCCATGGCCCACACCCTGATGGCCCAGTCGAACAGCCTACCAGGGCCCAGTCCCCTGGAAGGTTCCATCTGGCCCATATGCATCTGCGCCAACGACCTCTGGCCGCACGCGGTCGTAACGGCCTAGGATTCGTGTTTGAGTCCTACTCAAACGAGAGTTCTGCACGGCTACGTGAAGACCCGGACGTTGGTTTCCCGGATTGGATTAGGAGTCGTGATCCTCAAGACTAGGAGTATGCCTTATCTGCCTCGGGATATATTTGGCATGTATGAGTTTGTTGCGATCTCATAGTTAGCCCGGCCCGATATTCCCTCGATAGGTCGGTTTGCTCTGCACTATATAAACAAGGCCCCTACGGCGTGTAGAAGGGCTCTTGGCACTGGATCTTCGCATTATTGCCTCCTGTACACCATAATCTCGCCGAGACTTGTACGTCTCGTCGAGCCATCTCTTGTATTCATCTACGATATATAAGAAAGGTGGGCGTGGGGCTATTATCTCTCCGAGAGGCTGAACCGGATAAAACCCCATCTCTGTTCGTTCTTTGTTAAGTGGTTGTTCGGCGTGTCTCCCATCTCCTCTTTGAAGAACCTTGGTTGACTTGGGTCAATATCTCAACCGTCGACAGCTGGCGCCGTCCGTGGGGAATACGCAGATCGAGCATGTCGAACTCTATCAGCGATCAGGAGATTCTCCCTGAGGACTACGACTCAGAAGGGCAGGATGTCTCTTCCCCTGCCAGATCGGATCGATCCCTTCGATCTTGATCGCCTTCCAGATCTGGTTCGCGCCTGGCAGCTCTTCGCCCGGGGCGCGCGTCTGGTCCCCGCGACGAGCTCCGTGCTCGGGGACTGGATCACTTCGCGCCGGGCAGCTCTTCGCCCGGGGCGCGCGTCTGGTCCCCGCGACGAGCTCCGCGCTCGGGGACTGGATCTCTTCGCGCCGGGTAGCTCTTCGCCCGGGACGCGCGTCTGGTCCCAGCGACGAGCTCCGTGCTCGGGCTGGATCTCTTCGCGCGGCAGCTCTTCGCCCGGCGCGTCGTCTCCTGACGAGCTCCGTGCTCGGGCCGGATCTCCTCGCCGGGCAGCTCTTCGCCGGGCGCGTCTGATCTCCATAGCGTGCTCGTGCTCGGGGCGGATCAAAACTCCTTCCGGATCCCGGGCTGTTACGCTGGCGATGGATGACGGAAGAGAGTGACCAACACTTGGAACATCGACCCGACCGTAAGTTCCTCGTGTAGGTCTTTCGTTTCTTAACCGGCTTTTCTCAAATTTCGCGCCTTAGTTCGTCCAAGTCTCTCGCCGCCATGTAAAGTTCAACCCATTGGCGGTGAATGCTCGCGGCCCCTGCGGTCCTCCTCACCACTTGTCTTCTCGGACTACTCTTTCTCTCTGGTGACACTTGATGGCTGCCCGGTATTGCGAACTCTTGGCTCCGCAATCTTAAGGGTTTTCCCTACCCGTGTCTGGTTTCAACAAGTTCCTAAACTCAGAGTTGCGTAACACGGCATCCAAATTTGCGGCTAAGCTCGCTCTCGTAAGCCCTCCGCGGCGGAGGCACTTACCGCTCACGGCACAACCACTTGGCAAAGCTCGCTCTCGTAAGCCCTCCGCCGCGAGGCACTTTCCTTGTTCGGTTACCTTGAATCGCCTAACTACGTTAACGGCGGTTCACACGCAGTCGATCGGATCTGGTGTCGCTCGACTCTCTACGCGTGCTTGAAATCGCAAGTTCAGGTCTTCATGCATCGTCCGTGCAGGGGCTAGGCGTCGCTCCTTCTCTTGTGCACCTGTTCGAGTTCGCAATCTCAGGTCCTCGAGCAGCTGCACAACGGGGGCTGGGAGTTAGGCTAAGCGTTCTGCCGGTTTTCCTCTTGGTTTCCTGTTCGTCCTTGTCTTTTGCTGCTCTTTTTTGCAGGAAAAGCTGCTCGGTCAGACTCTCGCTCTGATTCAAGCGCTGCTCGGCGGTCTTGAGCTGCTCGGCCAGCTCCTCGAAGGACTGCCTCTCCTCGGTCAGTTGGGACTTGAGCTGAATTTCGCCAACCCCGGTACGTTTTCAGTTTTCCAGTTCCTTTCCTTAGCGTTGGTTTTCCAAAACCTCGTTGGTCTTTTGCTTCCGTAGCGCTCCCCGCGTGCGAGCATGTCTTTTATCTGGCGGCGACTTATGCGGCTCCGGTTAACGGCGCGTGCACCACCGAGGAGTTTACGCCCGCCGTAGTCGATTCTCGCCATAGCGGGCATGCCCACCGTAGCGATTCTCGCCATAGCGGGCACTCCTGGCTGGTTCCGCACCCCGCGGTGACACTAACGCTGCACCGGTCCATGTCCGGATAAGATTTCGCCTCGCATGTCTTGCTGCGGCTAAGGTCGATCGCCTTCCCGGCTAGCGGTCTTAGCCACAATGAGGCTGCACTTGCCCGCCACGTCTTTTTATCCATGCCACGTCCTTCACAGCACGGTAATCCGAGCAATGCACCACCTACGAGTCCACGCCCACCGTAAGCGATTCTCATCGCCATAGCGGGCACTCTAGCGTCGGTTCGCGATTCGCCGAGGTGACACTAACGCTATCGGGGGCGTGCGGAAAAAATTATGTCTTGTGCGGGTAGGTGCGTCTTTGCGTGTTTTCCAAAACTCGCTTTGCTCTTCTTAGAGCCTTTTCTTGCTCTCTTTTCCCCTTGCTCGCCGTTTCTTGTTTGTCTTTTGCGGAAATGCGAGAACGAAAACGTCGATTCCGGTGATGGTTGCGGCGAAGTTCCAGGCTTCCCACCAAAACCGATGTCTGCATCCCTCTCTTCCCGGGTTTGCTCCGCGCATGCCCAGGAACTGATTCACTTCGCCCGCGTATGATTTCTTGCCTTTGCCCGGTACTGACCTTCACAGTTCGGCTAAGTTAAGGTAGTGCGCCACCAACGGAGTCCTGCCCACCGTAAGCCGATTCTCATCGCAACGGGCATGCCCATCGTAAGCCGATTCTCATCGCAACGGGCACTCCAAGCGTCGGTTCTGCACCTGCCAAGACAACGCTAACACTGTCACAAGGAATACGTCATGGGTAAAGCGTTGATTTCACACGTTCTTTTGCGGCTCTGACTGCATCGGGTTGTGATTCACCTCGCCGGCGGTTCTTCGCCGGCGCCTTGCTCGTCCCCGCGACGAGCTCCGTGCTCGGGGGCTGGATCACCTCGCATCGGGCAGCTCTTCGCCCGGAGCGCGTGCTCCTACCGGGTACGTCTTCGCCTGGTCGTACTTTCTGGTTCCTTTAACGAGCTCCGTGCTCTGGGACTGGATCTCTTTACCTGGTTTCTTTGGCGAGCTCTACGCTCTGGGACTGGGTCACCTTTCCCATTCGTATGTATTGTCTGCTCCTAGCACACGATCTACGTCTGGAGGCGCGTCACCTTCGCTCCTGAGCACGGCGTTAAGCCGAGGCGCAATCTCTATTTCCTCGGGCAAGCTTTAGCCCGAGAGGTGGTTCCCCTATCTTTTCCTAGGCATCTGAATGCCTGGATGCAGCAGCACGAGTCCGTCTCGCGACTTGCTATGTTTATTCACCGGAAGATCTGATCTTACGGATGCGGTGTCGCTCTTCACTACTAAGAATCAATCCCTCCTTGATGACGTTCAGCGTCAAGGAGATGATTCGCCGCGCCGGCGAGTTCTTCGCCGGGCCTTGCTCTGATCCCAACGAGCTTTGCGCTGAGGATGGATTTCGATTTCTACATCAAGGTGAGTGCTCTGCTCGGACGAGACGTTGCTTCTGTTCGATGCAACAGAGTTGCTCGGCCTCAAGCGGGTTTGTTCGGTCCCGAACAAGTCTTGTTCGGTTGAACCATAACTTGTTCGGTGATGCATTGCACGTCTTTGTAGCAGTAAGATTACCCTCTTCGTGACTTGGAGTCTCAAGAGGATGACCCCACTCTAGTGAGTCCTTCCACTTGAGTCTCGGGGGCTAGCTGTCGGGGATAAAATCACGGCCCATTGCCATGGCCCACACCCTGATGGCCCAGTCGAACAGCCTACCAGGGCCCAGTCCCCTGGAAGGTTCCATCTGGCCCATATGCATCCTGCCGAACAGCCTCCTGGCTGGCACGGTGCGTAACGGCCTAGGATTCGTGTTTGAGTCCTACTCAAACGAGAGTTCTGCACGGCTACGTGAAGACCCGGACGTTGGTTTCCCGGATTGGATTAGGAGTCGTGATCCTCAAGACTAGGAGTATGCCTTATCTGCCTCGGGATATATTTGGCATGTATGAGTTTGTTGCGATCTCATAGTTAGCCCGGCCCGATATTCCCTCGATAGGTCGGTTTGCTCTGCACTATATAAACAAGGCCCCTACGGCGTGTAGAAGGGCTCCTGGCACTGGATCTTCGCATTATTGCCTCCTGTACACCATAATCTCGCCGAGACTTGTACGTCTCGTCGAGCCATCTCTTGTATTCATCTCTGATATATAAGAAAGGCTGGACGTAGGGCTATTATCTCTCCCGAGAGGCCTGAACCAGGATAAAACCCACATCTCCTGTTCGTTCTTTGTTAAGTGGTTGTTCGGCGTGTCTCCCATCTCCTCTTTGAAGAACCTTGGTTGACTTGGGTCAATATCTCAACCGTCGACAAAAATCAATTGTTATAATAGCATTTGCGCTGTGAAAATTCTGCAAAAATTTATAATATTGCCTTAAATGTCTCTGGATCTGAGAAAAATATAAGTGGCATGTCATCCATGCAGCTTTCGCATTTTGGTTAAATAGATGGCTTAAGGTTGCATCATTTCATGTGCGCACATTTGGCTTCACTGCATTTTTCACAAATAAAAAAACATCAAAATATTTTACTGATGATTGGTGTGCTGCTGTGCATGTATGTTTGCGCGTCTATGAGGCCAAGTGCCCAAAGACCCAATCGACGACACTTTCTTCACTTTCCCGGGATCCGACCAAGGCAAGTCCCCTTTTGGTCATATTGTGGAGCCATTTTCGTTATTTAGAAAATGTTTATTAGACCTGAAAATGTGCATGCCAATTTAAAATGATAACGACGTATTTGATAAACCTAGTTATCATGACCTAATAAAAAAATGTATTGTTTCTCCGGAAAAGGACTGTACAGAATTGCTTGCACAACCACGATATTTTTTTTATTGGTAGAATTTTTACAAAGAAGATTACAATAGCAAAAGTGGTATATTCTACAATCCTAACACCTAGTTTAGAGTGTAGGGAAGACTTAGAAGTCCTGACCGAAAAGATCCATTTCTTCTTGTGTTATATCAAAATCTGCAACCGAAAATGGATCTGTCCATTTAAAAATGAATAGTTCCAGATTATACGGTAAGTATAGACTTGCAGGTTCCAGTAGGAATTTAAATAATAACTACATGGAAAGATTATCAAATGAGAGTGTTGGTTTTGCTTATAATATTGTATACAATTATTTATAGATTTAAAATTCTATATTATTTCACCAAAATTTCTCTTTTATAAAAGATTCAAAACATTAGCAAATACTATCTCCAAATACTCCATTCCTTAACACATCTTCTTTCAGGTGTCTAATCTTTTTTTAAAATCATGAGAATTATGAATAAAATAGGCATCACCCAATTGACACAACTTCATATTCCCGAAGTAGGGACCATCGATGATTTTGTTAATCAGCTCTGCAGAACCTATCCAACTTTACCCATATAGCAGCTTTTTATATGGTTGGATGATAAATATGTCATTTTTATTCAATAAAACCCAAGGTTTTGCAATATCTTGCACACCGCACAGATATTGAGAAAATAACCTCAACAACGCTAAGCTCCGCATAGTCACTACGGTAACCTTGCTAGTGATTCACTTACTTAAAGCAATGCTGAAAACCGCGCAGGCATTAAGAAAAATAATAAAATAATGCCTCGCCTTTTTAAGTCATCACGGTAACCTTGCTAATGACATAAGTTTATAAATTTTCATTTCTATCCACTTTTCATTTCCATATCAACAAATGAATTCATCATATGGACAATGATTTGCTATCCTATTTTTCAAATATATAGATATTATTAAATTTTTCCTACGCTAGGGTATTGTATAAGATGTTTATTTTAGGAGGGCTTTTGGATTTTAGGAAGGCTTTTGGTAGTGGGATTTTGGAATAATTATTCTACATAAATGAGAAATTATTTTAATAAAGTATGGGAAATTTACATAATTAAATAACTAAAAAGTAATGTAATAATTAAATAAACATCTGGCAGTAGGAAATTCAAAATGCATCAAAAATAGGAAACATGCCTTCTTTGGGGATTGAGTCGGATACTAGCAAAATTTTCGGATAACCCTCTTCAGGAACTTTGGAAGTATTTATTTCAGTATCTAACGAAAAGGAATAAAAATTAGTATTCAAAAGATTTTTGGAAAACTTATGAATGCATGAAATATGTATGCAGGAAAAAGGCTTGGCTAGAAAATTTTGTTTTTATTTGGACAGCATTTCGGGAGTCCTCCGAATAGCAGGATTATACATGTACGTGTGGGATTTAAAGTGTGGATCAACAAATTTCCAGAGGTCGGGGTCGACGACAACCACGTTGCCGGAGTTCTGAGATGGAAATTGCTGAGAGTATAAAGTGAAAATATTGGAGAAAGGATTTTTATTAAAATATTTGTGCTAATAATAATTTATAGGATTTTAAATATTTTTAGAAATCATTTTTCTGAATTTTAAAAGGTTAAAGAAGGGGAAATGAATTTATTTAATTTTATTTTACTCATGAAAAATGGTGTTCAATATTTTTACTAAATTTGTTATTATTTATAAAATTTAATGAAATTTTTTGCACAATTTTTGAATGAATTTTGTTATTTAGAAAAAATAATGTTAGGATTAACACCTAAGGCTAAAATAGCTTTGTTTATATTTAAATATTCCGTTGTGGTAGGATTAAATGCTTAAAATTCTTTTATGCGAAATGATTCTATCATTTGTGTGAAATGAGTCTGTGTTGAGAAAGGTTTGGAGAAAAGTGGTTTAAAGGCAGTGCGTCGAGGGCGATGCTTAATAGGAAATGTTATCCTCTTTCCCCAAAATCTTCCGACTAGGGAGAGACTTTCGGCGGTTGGTGCGGTACGGCACCGTTTTGAGAAAACTGGGCTAAAGTTCCATCTCTCCCCTAGTCTAAGGACTGTTCGTCCTATGATCTTACGAACTGAGCCATAATAGTACGACCTCGAGTTCCGATATGGGACGGACCCGGTCATTAGTGCTTGAGCCCGACGAGAACCTCCCGGTAGGTCTCCGTTACTGCTCAAGTCTAGCGGTCTTGTGGCAATACACTTTTGGGTGCGTAGCCTCTCGAGGGTAAAGCGTACCCACTCTGCAGAGTTAAAACTATCATGATAGCCGTGCTCACGGTTACAAGCGCGCGAAGGGACTGTTCATATGGTTGATCTTCTTTTCTAAAACCTGTTTTGAGAAAGGTATTTTAAGAAAAGGGTTTGAGATGAGTAAAGCTGTTGAGAAAGTTTTAGTTTGAGTTAGATGCCACCGGCTACATCCTGGATTGGGGTCGGCCTACCGGGAATTGTTTGCCCGGATTGGACCTAGCCGTTTTGAGAAAAGAAATGAAAAAGGGTTTTATCTCACTATGGCACTGAGGCCAAGTGGCGAGAGCAATTTGAGAAGAGCCCCAAAGCAAATGTTATGGTTTAACGTTTCCAAAATGCTTTGCCAAAACTAGGCCAATAAATGCTTTTTCGCTAAATATCCTAAGCTCTCCTTGTACTAAGCCACATCTGCATCTTTTCCGACTTGCGAGTACGATTTGTACTCACTCTCGTTTTTCCCCTCTCCCTTTTCAAAATTTCAACGGCCGGACCGTCCGACTTCGGCCCACCGTCTGAGGATGAGGACCCTGACTACGATGAGGAGTCGTTCTTCGATGATGGCTATGAAGAGTAGGGTTGTGTGTTCCTACAGCCCTCGTGCCTGTGGAATAAATAAATTAGTAGATGTTGTATAGGGCTTGTGTCGTTGTGTACTCTGTATTGCAGCCTGCGAGCCGCTGCTTGTGTAATGTATTGGACTAAGTTCCCCTCTATGTATTAATCAGAACGATGGTAATGTGCTGTTTTTGTTTAACTGTGTGTATTAGCCATGATCTTTGGGACTAGTATGTCTTTACGCAGGTGGAATCCGATCTCATAAATCAGGTGCCGACATAACTCTAGTCCTCGCATCTTCTCCCATCGTCTTTTGTGGCTCATCGTGCTGTTCCATGTCATACCCTTCCTTATCTTCATTGATCTTATCGGGGGTGTCATGCTCCTTCCCTGCATGTTTAGGATGCGGTGGGTCTCGAGTCGTTTTTCCAGACCGAGTCGCAACCACACTAACATTCTCCTTTGGGTGTGGTTCTGGTTGCCCCGGAAGTTTACCCGGAGTGGATGTGGGAATTGAAGCAGCTAATCGAGCTATTTGGGTTTCTATAATTTTGTGCAAACTCATTTGGCTATATATGGCAGTTGAAAATCCCTCTAGTTTTGAATCTATGCTCTCTAGGATTTTATCATTAGCAAGAAACTTCCTACTAATGCTATCATTCACCTTTTGTCGAGCATTCATAAATTCATCTAGATTTGACTTATTACGATTAAAACTACCAGCATTACCTCCTTGTTGACGGCTGTCGAACGCGAAGTTGGGCTTGGAGTTCCATCCCAGAGTTTAGTTCGATTGCGGACGGAATCTGTTGCTGACGAAGTTGGCATCCTTAGGTTGGGTTTCGGTGCAGTTGTCCTCCGAGTGTCCAAAACTCCCACAAACCTCGCAAGTCATGCGAGATTCAAGAGTCTGGACAGTCCGCGGTGTTGATTCTAGCTTCTTCTTCAAAAGGTCTATCTTGGCCACGAGCATATCTGTATTATCGATTTGGTAGACTCCTCGTGTGCAAGGCTGAAGGCGTTCATCACTCCAACCTTGGCTTGAGACCATCTTCTCAATGAGAGTGCGTGCAGCACTTACACTGAGTGAAAAGAAAGCTCCGTCAGAGGCAGCATCAAGGTGCTCCCGGGCCATGCGGTTTAGCCCATGGTAGAAACTTTGGATAATAAACCAGTCTTACATCCCGTGGTGGGGACAAGCCAGTATATACTCTTGAAGTCACTCCTAGGCGTCCGAAATGGACTCGTCGGTGTTTTGCTGAAAACCAGAGACCTTGTTCCGAAGGGCATTGGTCTTGACCAACGGAAAATACTTGGTGAGGAAGGCATTCGAGCACTTCTCCCAAGTTGAAACTGCATCCTTATTAGGATAAAACCATTGTTTTGCCTTCCCGACCAATGATAATGGAAATAGGCATAGCCGAACGGCATTGAGAGGTGCTCCTTTGATAGTGAAAGTGCTGCAGATCTCCAGGAAATGTTAGCCTGAACCATGTTGATAGTAAAAGTGCTTGCCATAGAAGAAGCTAGCCTGAACCATGTTGATAAGAGCCGGCTTCAATTCGAAGCCTGCGTTGCCCACATTGGTGGCAGGTCTAGTGGGGACGTTTGTGCTAGACGGGGCTGAGAACTCAAGAATGGTCTTCTTGGCAGCCATCTCAGATGGCGATGTTTCGGTAGAGAGGAAAGGATTGCTTTTGAGGATTTGCAAGTCAGAGACTCGAACTTGCCGAGGTAGGACTCAGGGTCTTGTCCTCCGTACGAGTGACTCTGGATTTTGGTGTAAGTTTTTCGGAAGGTCGAATCTGGTCATACACAGCTCTGCTAGTTTCAACAAAGACAGAGCAGGGGTAAGCCCGTTAAGCTAGGCTGATATGTTAAATAACAAAGATATTTTATTATATTTGGAAATAAATTTTTTTGAATTATCCTTCAAGCCTTTAACCGCTGCGTTTTTGGCAACGGCACCAGAAAACTTGTTGGCGATTCTTACGCTATTAGAAATAATCCGCAAGCGGACGGATATCGCTTATAGTTTTCACCCGGGAGTATTTCAGAGTATCAAATCCACAGGGAACGAGGGAGAAGGATAATTCCAATATCGATATTATTTAATATACCAGGCAGCTAATTAACAGGGGGTAAGGATAAGGTAATATAATAAGATAATAAAACCGGTGACACACACACAAAGGAGTATAAAAAGATAAGCTAGGCAGATAGTTGGGAGAACAACGAGAAGAGTATAAAGTTCCTGTCGGGGATAAAACCACGGCCCATTGCCATGGCCCACTCCCTGACGGCCCAATCGAACTGCCTACCAGGGCCAAGCTCCCTGGAAGGTTCTATCAGGCCCATGTGCATCCTGCCGAACAGCTTCCTGGCTGGCACGGTGCGTAATGGCCTAGGATTCGTGTTTGAGTCCGACTCGAATAGAGGTTCTGCACGGCTACGTGAAGACCCGGACGTTGGTTTCCCAGATTGGAGCAGACGTCGTGATCCCCAAGACTAGGAGTATGCCTTTTCTACCTCGGGATATATTTGGCATGTATGAGTTCGTTACGATCTCGTAGTTAGCCCGGCCCGATATTCCCTCGGTAGGTCGGTTTGCTCTGCACTATATAAACAAGGCCCCTACGGCATGTAGAGGGGACTGGATCTGACTTCGAGTTTACGCATTAGCACCTCGTAGACACCTGATCTTCGCTTGTACACCCATAATCTCGCCGAGATCTGTCTATCTCGCCGAGCCACCTCTTGTATTCATCTCTGAAATATAAGAAAGGCTGGACGTAGGGCTATTATCTCTCCCGAGAGGCCTGAACCAGGATAAAAACCCCAGTCTCCTGTTCGTTCTCGTTACGTGGTTGTTGGCGTGTCTCCCATCTCACTTCTAAAGAACCTTAGCGACTTGAGATCGTTATCTCAACCGTCGGCGATTAGCGCCGACCGTGGGGACACGCAGATCGAGCATGTCGAACTCCATCAGCGATCTGAGATTCTCCACGAGAACTACGACTCGGAAGGCGGGATGTTTCTTCCCTGCCATTTCGAATCGATCTTATCGCCCTAGATCGATGTCGTATCAAGATGAGTTCTCTGGATCGCCGGAGATGATCTCGGTCGAGCTCCGTCATTGGCGATGAATCTGGAACCGACTATCTTTACGATGGTTTAGATCTATCGGATTCGGGGCTATGTCGATCGATTCTTCTGTGGTGACACAGTGATGACGCCGTCTAGCCCAGCAGACGCACGCCACCGCATCGTCAATATGGTGGTGTGGGGACCTCGGGGATCTGCCGCACGGTCACGGTGGCGAAGAGATCGGCGAGTCAATTCGCTCGGCACCAAGATGGAGCCGCATAACTGCTTTCGCGAGCAAAATATTGTTCACCGCACTTTCGATTTAATCCATCAACCAAACTTTGGCGCAGATCCGCGATCGGTATAAGCGTCGACTCTGCGATCCGCCTCGCGCGCCTACGCCAAGACCCCCGGTAGAAGTTCAGCCTGCCCGGGTGGAATCCCCGCGTGCCCGACTCCAATCGGGCAAGACGCGGATGCTTCAGGGATCCTAGGACCAATTGAGTAGAGCCGGGAACGGCTCCAGAGCCCAACAACCAGAATCGATCCGCTCACGGGACAATCTCGTTCTCGTGGCGATGAAGTGGCTACTCACCTTGAGAAATTGGCCGAGGGCCTTAAGTCTATAGGTGGGGCATCATCCGGGCAGCGCGGTGAGCATGTCCAGGTAGATTCGGACAGTGAGCGATCCGATCGATCGCGTGACCGCCGTCACCGTCGAAGGACCACTGTTCACGAGCAAGCTGCCCGTGGTCGCCGCCGCTCGCCAAGTCCCTGTAGTCATCGCGACCACAGGGGCAAACGTGCGCGCGACGATCACGGACGATCCCCTCGCGAGGAGCGCGTTGTCGCAACCACGAGGAAGGAGCGCGGGGGCTTATCACGGAGAGAGTTCCTCCAAGCAGAAACCTCCCGCTCGGCAAGAGTTCCCACGACCAACAGGACCAATGTCTTCTCGAGGCTAGGTTCAGCCGGGGAAGGTGGCCGGTCTATGCCTTGGGCTGCAGGGCCTTTTCCGACGAGCTTCGCTCTGTTCGGTGGCCCTCAAACTTCAAGCCCGGACACATGGAGAGGTACAACGGGACCCAGAACCCAGAGGAGTTCCTTTCCATCTCCTTCCACGCCATCATGGCGGCGGGGTGACGAGCTTGTCATGGCTAATTACCTTCCGATCGTCCTTGAGGTCTTTGCTCGGACGGGTCATTCAATCGACAAGAGGGTTCCATTAGCTCTTGGAACCAGCTTTGTGGCGCCTCGATTGCTAATTTTCGAGAGCTATTACGTGCGTCTGCGGGCAAGGAGAATGATCTACACCAGATGATCCGGATGAGCGGGAGACCCTCCGCAACCGTGAAGCGTTTCATTAAGATTAGCAACACGATCCCGAACATCTCGGACGAATCTGTTGTCCGCGCCTTTAAAAACGGAGTCCGCGACGAGCGGCTCACCCAGGATCTCGAGATCAATGATACCTGGACCGCCAACGACCTGTTCAAGGTGGCTGATCGCTACGCCAATGCGGCAGAGCGTGTTCAGTATAAGAAGGCGCTCGACAAAGGCGAGCTGCCCGCCCAGCCTGGTGTAGAGGAAAAGAAGAAGATCTGCAACAATCCTGGTGACAAGAAGTCCCAGAAGAAAAAGAAGGGTGATGCGAACAACACTGTCGCCGATTTAGATCGCACACCTCCTCCCAAGGATGGGCAGAAAAAGCCCAACAATAACTATAAGGGCAAGAAGCCCGCCCAGGGAGGCAACCAAGGCAAGAAATGTCCCAGTGACCGATATTGCAAGTTCAACCAGCATCACGGGCATGACACGCGCCACTGTAGGACCTGGGCTGCAAAGCTCGAGGATTTCTACAACGGCAAGGGCCCAATGCCCACCCTGCCCGAAAAAGGTGAAGCCGGTAAGGCCAAGCGCCAAACCGATGATGGTGATCGGGACGACGATGAGTATCAAGAGCCCGTGAACCATATCGCCGTTATTTTCGGCGGCTCCTCGGCTTATACCTCTCTACGCAGCCTCAAGGAAGCTGCTCGGGGGGTCCACAACATTGAAAAGGGCAAGCCTCAGCCCGAATCGATGAAGTGGACCGAGGTTTTCATCTCCTTCTCTTAGGAGGATTGCCCCACTGAGATGACCAAGCCTCAGAGGCTCCCACTGGTGGTCGCTCCGACCATCAGCAACGTGAGAGTTGGCCGTGTTCTTATAGACGGCGGGAGAGCTTTGGACTTGCTCTCTGCTAAGGTCTTGGACGAGATGCAAATTCCTCGCTCCAAGCTTAAAGAGGTCACGATGCCCTTCTACGGCATTGTTCCCGGAGAAGCTGTTCAGCCGTTGGGGCAGATCGTTCTGCCCGTCATCTTCGGCAGTCCAAGCAACTTCCGGACAGAGTTGATCACATTCGATGTGGTTGACTTCCCATCCGCATACAATGCTATCCTGGGCCGGCCATCTCTTGGCAAGTTCATGGCCGTGTCCCATCATGGATATCATTGCGTGAAGATACCGGGTCCCAACGGTGTGATCACGGTCAAGGGCAACTATATGGCCGCTCTCGATTGCGACGAGCAGTCCCTCGCCCTGGTCGACCAGCTTCCACCTCGAGGTCCGGCTCCATGAACCAAGTCTGCAGACGCCTAGAGTCTCCCTTCACCAGAGGAGAGACCAAGGAAGTTCTCATTGTCTTTGGATGATTCCTCCAAGGCAGTTCACACGGGGCCAATCTAGACCCCAAATAGGAAAGCGAGCTCATTGCCTTCCTCCGAGCTAACGCAGACGTGTTTGCACAGGAACCGTCGACATGCCCGAGTCCCAAGGGAGGTTATCGAGCACAAATCGCCATCCGTGGGACAAAAGCTTTGTTCGCGGAAGCTTCGTCGCTTTTCGGACTTCAGCGGGGATCATCAAGGATCGACTTAATAAGCTTTCCTTTGGTTTCATCCGAGGTTGATCACACCGAGTGGCCGGCCAACTCTGTCATTGTAAAGAAGAAAGGCGGCAAGTGGAGGATATGTGTCGATCACACGATCTGAGCACGCCGCTTGTCCTAAGGACAATTTTCATTGCCTCGCATAGACCGGTTAATCGACGCGATCATGCAGTGCCAGCTCTTGAGTTTTTGGATGCTTACTCGGTTATCACCAAATAAGCATCTCCCGAGGATGAAGAGAATCTCGCCTTCATCACCCCTTCGACACTTTACGCTATAATCGACCATGTCTTTCGATCCGCACAATCTTTGGTGCCACGTTCCAGCGCTTTAATGGAGAAGACTTTCCCGAGCAGTAGCGGAAGAAACACGGAGGTCTATGTCGATGACATAGTTGTAAAGAGCATGTATGCTCGGATCATGTAAAAGACCCGACCGAGACTTTTGAAATCTCAACAGCATCGAATAAAGTTAAATCCGAGAAGTGTACCTTTGGTGTTCGATCCGGAATGTTGCTCGGTTATGTAATTGGTTATGCAAGGCATATCGCCAACCCCAAAAAATCGAGGCCATTGAAAACATGCGGCTCCAACTACCGTCAAGGAAGTTGAGCCTCACGGACGGATGGTCGCTCTAAGCGTGTTTATTTCCGTCGAGTATAACGCAGCGAGCTGCCCTTCTTTAAGGCCTGCGCAAGCACAATGGTTTCGAGTGGATAGAGGAAGTCGATCGATCTTTCCAAGATCTAAAGCAATACTGTCCATCCCACTGTCTTGACCACCCGATATCGGCGAACAAAGACATGCTCTATCTTGGTCAGTATGCCTCAAGCGGTGTGCGATCTTGACGGTGGAAAGGGAAGGCATCCAGCGACCAATCTATTACGTGGCGAGGTACTTTACGGATCAAAGGCGTTACCACGAGGTCCGTGCTGCTCTCTACGCCTTGCTCATGTCCTCCGAAACTTCGCCATTATTTCGAGCGCACAAATATCTGGTCGACCAAGTTCCCTCTTGGAGAGATCCTAAGGAACAAGGAAGCCGCGGACGTATAGCTAAATGGGCAATGGGCCGCGAATTTGACATTACATTTCTTGTCGCCTGCTGCTATTAAGTCCTGTGTCTTGACCGACTTTGTCGCTGAATGGACCTGCCGCCCAAATCGAGAAGCTCCCGAGCAACCCGATGAACCCCTTGGACCATGTTTTTGATTGCTCGTGCCTTTGGAAACTTCGGGGCTGGTTTTGTTCTCATCTCCCCTCAAGGAGAGCAACTCCAGTATTCTATCCAACTACACTTTGCGGCGACTAACAGCGCTGCAGAGTACGAGGCCCTCCTCGCGGGACTAAGAGCGTGCAAGTCGCTCGGTGTCCAACGATTAACTGTGAAGGGAGATTCACAGCTGGTCATCAACCAGGTAAACAAAGAGTATCAGTGATGCGATGACTGAATGACGCGATACCTGGTTGAAGTGAGGAAGTTGGAGCGGCATTTTCGATTTTTCGAGGTGCTCTTCGTGCCCAGGAAGGACAACTTCTTGGCCGACCAACTGTTCAAATTCGGATCCTCACGCGAACCTGCTCCGGCAGGGGTGCTCGTCGAGCACCTTTACAAGCCCTCTATCACGTCTCCGGACGAGGCAACAGAGACAGGTGGTGCTGTCTCCGTCATCGAGCAGGCTGCGGACTGGACAACGCCATTTGTCTGATACCTTGCAGATGGGACCTTTGCCGAGACGGCCGAAGCGTTCCGCTTATAAGGCGTGCTGCTCCATATAAGCTTATGGACGGCATTCTTTACCGTCGAGGTGCTCTGGGAGTCCTCTCCAAGTGCATCTCGCAGCAGGATGGTGTCTTCCTTCTTAGGGACATACACGAGGGTGCCTGCGGCAACCACGCCTCCTTCAGAACTCTGGTCGGCAAAGCGTTTCGCATGGGCTATTACTGGCCTGCAGCGTTACAAGATGCCCGGGACATCGTGACAAAGTGCAAGGCTTGCTAATTTCACGCCCGGAAGGCACATAAGCCCGCCCAAGAGCTCCAAACGATCCCCGTCTTGGCCTTTCTCCATATGGGGTGCGGATCTGCTTCGGCCCGTTCCTAAGGGGTACAAGGGCTACACACACTTGCTCGTCGCCATCGACACTTTTACAAAGTGGATTGAGGCAGAGCCTGTGTCATCTCTTCACGCCAAAACGGTTGTGCGCTTTTTCAAAAGCAACGTGGTCACGCACTTTGGGATCCCCATAAGGCGATCGCGATAGCGGTACCGGTTCGGCGAGCTATTCGGGAATCTGCGAGCAGTTTGGGCACCAAGGTTCGCTTCCTCGCGGGCACATCCACAGAGCAATGGAGCAGTCGAGCGAGCTAACGGACAGATCATCCAGGGTATCAAACGGCGCGTGTTCGTGGCACTCCGCGAGCACAATAAGGCCTGAGTTGAAGAAGTCCCTTCCGTCCTCTGGGCAGTTCGCACTACGGCCAGCTGGGCAACCGAGGAAACTCCTTTCCAATTGGTCTATGGTGCAGAAGCCATCCTGCCCGCCGAAATAGTACTCGGTTCGCCTCGCACGAGCTCGATCAACTTGGTTGACGACGAGTAAGAGCGCTTACTCGATCTCGACCTCCTCGAAGGCACACGCGACCGGGCACAAGTCAGAATGGCGTGCTACCAGCAAGATCTTCGCCGGCACGCTGCCAAATCGGTTCGACCAAGGGCTTTGCGGGCGGGCGACCTCGTTCTGCGCCGTGTTCAGAACCTGTCCAATGCCAACAAGCTAACTCCCCGTTGGGAGGGCCCTTCACGTCGTTTCTCTTGCTGCCCGGGGCATTACACTGCAATGGAGGACGGGAGAGAGGCGACCAACACTTGGAACATCGACCCGGCCGTAAGTTCTTTGTGTAGGTCTTTACGTGTTTGCTTAACCGCTTTTGTCAAACTTCGCGCCTTTATTCGTCCAAGTCTGTCGGGCTCCATGTAAAGTTCAATTCATTTATAGTGAAATTTTCATGGTCCTCTGAGGCCTTTTCACACCTCTGTCTTGTCAAGACTACCCTATCTCTGGTAACACTTGATGGCTGCCCGGCCTTGCGAACACTTGGCTCCGCAATCTTAAGGATTTTTTCCTGCTCGTATCCAGTTTCAACAAGTCTCTCAACTCAAGGTTGCGTAAAAAGGCTTTCTCGCCTCGTGGCTAAGTCTGCACTCGTAAGCCCTCCGTGGCAGAGGCACTTACCGCTCACGGCACGACCACCTGGCAAAGTCTGCTCTCGTAAGCCCTCCGCGGCAGAAGCACTTTCCTTGTTCGGTTACCTTTGGAATCGCCTAACTTACGTCGCCGAGCAGTTTTTGGGATAAGTCGATCAGGATACGGGTGTCGCTCTAACTCTCTACGCACGTGCTCGAATTCGCAAACTCAGGTTTTTGGGCACTGTCCGTACCGGGGGCTAGGGTGTCGCTCTTTCTCTTGTGCACCTGTTCGAGTTCGCAAACTCAGGTTTTCGAGCAGCTGCACAACGGGGGCTGGGAGTTAGGCTAAGCGTTCTACCGGTTTTCCTAAACTTTCTAGCGCTTTCGTGCCCTGCTCTTTGTTTCCTGTTCGTTCTTGTCTTTTGCTGCTCTTTTTTGCAGGAAAAAGGTGAGTTCTTTATTGCATTTGCAAAATTTGCAGGTACAAAAGTCCCTTTCGGGTTACAGTCCTACAGCTACTTAGAAGCGAGTTGCTCCTTGAGCTCCTCGACCACTTCCTTGAGGCGCAGGACTTCCCCTTGGGCTTTAAAACCCTCTCTGGCCTCAGCTCGGAGACGGTCGGCTTCCTCCTTGCTGCTCCCGGCCTGCTCCCTTGCCTTCACGCGGAGAGCCTCGACTTCTTTGGTCTTGGCCAGCAGCTGCTCGACCAGATCTTCACTCTGACTGGCTCGCTGCTCGGCGGTCTTGAACTGCTCGTCTAGCTCCTTGACCCTCTTCTCCGCGGTGCTCATCCTTGCAGCCAGCCCGCGCATCTCCTCGGCCTCCTCCTGTGACGCCCACAGGGTGGAGATTTTCTCCTGAAGTGCCGTGGAAGTTGACTTTTCTTCGGCGAGCTGGGCCTCGAGCTGCATCACCTGTTTCATGAGCAGCTTCCGCCATTCGGACAAGTCGTGGAGTTGCTCTTCCAGCCACTTCGTGCGGCCTGGCTCCCCTTCCGCGATGTTCGCTCTCGCGGCCTACGCGCGAAGCTCCTCGGCCTCTTCTCGAAGAGCCCCGGAGGATTGCCTCTCCTCAGTCAACCGAGCCTTGAGCTTCTTTATCTTCGCCGCCAACTTGCCCCGGCTCTTGGCTGGCGCGGAAGGCTCCCCTTCGAGCCCCCTCATTCGGAGCTGCTCTCGGAAACCCGACAGAACAGCGCTGCGTTCGATGGTGACTCCATCCTCGAGCTCCTCCATGGTATCTTTAAAGACCTGAGAGAGAAGACCAGTTAACCGCTTTGCAATGATGTTGCTCGACTGGACCAGGTTTGGTTTTTGAACTTACCTTGCCAAGTCGGCGCTTCAGTCCCCGGCGTAACCGATCTTCGAGACCATGCGTCACGAAGCCTCGCTCGTGCGGGATGAGACCGGCGCGTCGCCCTCGCCGCCGTCTTTTTTGCTCCTTCTTCCTGCGGGAGCGTGTTTGCCCAGGAGCAGGAGCGGCGGGCGAGGAACTTTCATCCCCGCGCTCCTGCCCTTCTTCCTCTTTTGCCTGATCATCTTCGGGCAAGGTCGGTGCCGCTCCACTAGGCGGCACGGGAAATTCCACTGGCGGGGCAACTTGCGTGCCCTGCTCGTGGGTTTCTTCTTGCACTTTGGCGACGGGGCTTTCGCCCTGCTCGCCGGTCGTCTCCGTCGCCTCAGGGACGGGCTGCCCCTGCGATGAAGTGCCCGGTAGGACCGCCTGCTCGGTCCCACCTCGGGCAACTTGCGGAGCCAACGCTTTGGCCCCGCTTTCCGTGGCGCTGTCCGCCGCCTCTTCCGCCTCCAGCCGCTCCACTGCGCCCTTCAACAAGATCGAGTGGTCGCTGGAACCTAGCGGGCGAGCTCCTGTTGCCGGCTTGTCCTTGGTGGCTAACCTCATCGCCCATGACGCATCGTGCGGTGCTCGGCGGCGAGATCGCTTCGATTGCCTCGTCGACGTTGTCCGTGGCGATCTCCTCTTGGGCAGCTGATGAGAAAGGGGTTAGTTAAGTCCGGCGCGGTCAGGAGAGTTGTAAGGACGAAGGACTCATTACAACATACCTACCGTGGAAGGCTTAATCTTAATCTTCTTTGCTAAAACTTTCCGCCTCTTCCTCGGGGGCTCCTTGACGCCTTGTTCGCCTCGGCCCCCGGATGCTCGTGGCGACGAGCTCAGCTCCCTGCTGAGCTGAGCACTTTTCTCGCGCAGCATAAGGAGCTTTTCCTTGCGCGCGACTTCCTCCTCGAGCCTTATCTATTCGGCAACCTGATGCAGCCGTGCCAATTGGCCCGGGTGAGCCTGCGCGTATCGCTTAAGCCAGAGGGTCAGTGTCTTTACCTCTTCGTCGCTTTGCTCAGCGAGGAGGGAAGGGCTTGGTCGTTTCCCGCTTGGCTGGCCGCGCACGCGCTTGGTTTGCTCGACGCGCTCCGTTGCCGCAGCAGGCTTCCTCGAGGGTAGGTGGCCGCCGTGACGCGGCGAGCTCCGCATTGGCTCGGCCGCCGCCTTGGGCTTTGTGGCCACCTTGGCCTTGCCCTTCTTCATTCTCTCTTTCTCCGACCCAGAGAGTTCTTCCACGATCCCTCCGAGGATCAGCTGGTCCTCCTGCGTGTTCGGAAAGTGAAATGTTAGCATTTACAACAGTGTGAATCCAGCGTCTGAGGCGAAGGTTGAGCAACTTACACCGGCCATGCGGACGAGCACGCTCATGGACAGTGTAAGCCACCTCGCGGTGACCTCGCCGTCCTTCTTGGTCGCCTTGAAGATGGCGTCGACCGCTCGGTCACCCATGCGTCGGTTGGCTTTTTCGCGGCGGTGAGATCCTCTCGATTTACTCGGAAGAGGCAAAAAAGAAAGGTTGAGTTTTAAAGGCACTTACCGTGCTTTCCACGAAATGTTTTCCCATCCTCTATCTTATAGAAGGATAGGGTCTCCTCCGCAGACGAGATCACATTGTCAGATAATCCCTGGATGATCTCCCCGCCCATGAGCCCAAGGCTCACGAGGAGGCGATCTTCCTCGTCAAGTACCAATCCTCGGCGGACATCTCCGGCCGAGGCATCGGTGTTCCCTTCACCGGCGCCTTCCCGGTGAAGATGAGCTTGCTGTCGTCGCTCCGCCGGGTGTAGAACCACCTCGTCCACCACGCGCCCATTGAGTCAAGCAGCGGCGGACGGGGGTACGGCGCGTCGTCGGCGGTGGCCCGAGCTTGAGGTAGTAGCACCCCAGCGCCGGGCGGCGGAGCTGCTCCTCGTTACCGTGTAGTAGTGGAGGAACAAATTTCACCGGCGGATCAATGCCAGATAGCCCTCGCACAGTGTGCGAAGCGGCCATCCGGAGGATCTGTTCGGGATTGAGGTTCGCCACCTCCAATCCGGCGATGTTCAAGAAGGCCTCTGAAGTAGCTCTCGAGACCTCAACCCGAGCGGGCGAACTGCTCGAAGTTGACGAACTCTCCCTCAAGCGGCTTCGAGTTTCCTCCTCCTGGGCAGCCTCCGACTCTGGCGTCGATGTGGCCCTCTTCCTCCCAAACTTTCAAGTCCTCCTCGGATGCGCTAGAGCTTCTGAACTTGGCCATAGCGGTTCCCGAGTTGGGCGAGCGAGTTTGGTGGTGGAGTTTGGGTGCTTGGTCTTTGAGTGCGGTTTGAATTAGGACTTGGGAAGGAAAGACGCGAGAGCGAGTGGCTAGCCGCGAGCGGCTTGGGAGCTTTATAGTCCCATATCTGCGCTGACTCTGCAGCAGTTTGTCACAAAACGGCTAGTTTTTACCGCAACGGCTAGGTAAAGCGGTCGCTGTTTTTATTTGCTGCAATGACGGTAAGTTACCGTTGAGCTCGCTAGCAGTTACTTTTTTTCCAGCGTCCGTCTTTGAAGGTGAGTGCTCGCTTTCGGCGGATGAGATTCCTGTTGATTAACGGAGTTGCTTCGGTCTTGTCGGGTTTGCTTGGTCCCGAACAAGTTCTGTTCGGTTGAACCCTAACATGTTCGGTCGATTGTTGCAAGTCTTTGTAGCAGCAAATTTTCCCTCTTCGTAACTTGGAGTGTCAAGAGGAAGACCCCACTCTAGTGAGTCCTTCCACTTGAGTCTCGGGGCTAGCTGTCGGGGATAAAACCACGGCCCATTGCCATGGCCCACTCCTCGACAATTTAATCGAATCGCCTACGGGGTCAAGCTCCTGGAAGGTTCTATCGAGCCCATGTGCATCTGCGAATGGCTTCTGGGCGGCGCGGTGCGTAATGACCTAGGATTCGTGTTTGAGTTCGACTCGAACAGAGGTTCTGCACGGCTACGTGAAGACCCGGACGTTGGTTTCCCGGATTAGAGCAGACGTCGTGATCCCCAAGACTAGGAGTATGCCTTATCTACCTCGGGATATATTTGGCATGTATGAGTTCGTTACGATCTCGTAGTTAGCCCGCCCGATATTCCCTCGGTGGTCGGTTTGCTCGCACTATATAAACAAGGCCCTACGGCGTGTAGAGGGATCGGATCGACTTCGAGTTTACGCATTAGCATCTCGTAGACACCTGATCTTCGCTTGTACACCCATAATCTCGCCGAGATCTGTCTATCTCGCCGAGCCACCTCTTGTATTCATCTCTGATATATAAGAAAGGCTGGACGTAGGGCTATTATCTCTCCCGAGAGGCTTGAACCAGGATAAAAACCCCTGTCTCCTGTTCGTTCGGCGTGTCTCCCATCTCACTTCTAAAGAACCTTAGCGACTTGAGATCGTTATCTCAACCGTCGACAGTTCCTTAATAGTGCAATCAATTATCAGGTTGAGCTAGCAGATATGAGTTTGGAGGTTTGTTTTAAGAACTTCGTCGGAGCTCGGAAGAAAAATCTTGCTCAGCTGGGAAAGCCAAATCGGCTCTCCTTCGATGGCAATCTCTCTCCTCGCGCCAAATCCAATCTTGCTCATACTGTCTTCTCTGCACGAAGCGCTCCATCCACACACAGATGACTCTCCCCAAATCCATGCCTGCTATCTTCATCCATCGTCTTCTCCGTAGTCCACGCAAATCTGGACGGGATTTGCAACAAATCCTCCCATTTTCTGGTCCTGCATGGCTGCAACAACCCCTTCTCTAAGCCTGCACAGATATATAACAATCCATCCTCTAAACCCGCACGGATCTGCAACAAATCCCTCTCTTGTGCTCGGATTTGCAACAACCTCTGACCGGTCTGTTCACAATGCTATATAAATAGCGAACCAATTTTAGAGATTGAAGTACATCGAGTCCCTCTTCAATATAGTTGATGGTATGGAAGAATTACCCATGATTGTCAGGCTTGAGGTGCTGTCATATTTGGCAAATAATAAGAAAATTGCTTCCATGTTGAAGGAGAGGCCATTGGATACCATCAAACAATTTGTGCTCCAATGGGTCATTCAAAATTGCCCACCATCCATGTGATTTCCACTTGTCTGATGTTTTTAGAATGCTGGTCTAGTTTGTTAAATTTTCAAATAATTGTCTATCATCTAGTTTCTTGATTTGCCTAATAAATGTCTATCTAAACATGTATTTTGCTATTGCCACATAAAACTTGTTGCCGTTAGCATCTCAATTTTTGCATGTGTTCCATTAAGTCTTGCGGCATATATGTGAGAATAACATGGCAATTTTTCTTTATATTTTTTGTGTTTTGCTCAGGTGGACGTGTATGTGATCAAGCACAGATGCACTAATATTCTGGTTTTGCTAATGTTGATCTGTATGTGCGTGTGATTCCTGACTGTATGTGTGTCTAATTTGGTGAGCAAGAATCCTATTGCTAAAAACCAAATAATTGGCCGATTAAAACTTGACATCATAGACAAAGAATACCAAACAAGCATCGATGGTAAGGCTAGCTAAACCGACCTAAGCTAGCCTAGCCTAGCTCGGCTAAAGCTAATGTAGCAAAAGAACCAAACGCACCCGTACCAATGTGAGTTCGTTGTTAGTTTCTACTGCAGATAGCCAGATGGTGACCGGACGCGAGATGGCGCAGCAACTCTTGCAAGCCAACGGCAAGATGGGCTGGCTCCGTTGCGATAGGAAAAGTGGGTGGGCTATCATCATATCTGGGCTATTTCGTGCGGGAGACAGGCGTGAGGCGACAGAGTTTCTTAATATCTACTCCCTCTGTCCTACAAAGAACGTATTTCTGGCTTTTCTCAGAAATATTAGTGTGAAAGGCAAATGACTAATCTGCCCCTAATTAATTACATGCACAAGCGTCTTTCTTGCTTTAGTTTCAAAATAATTAAATGTGCATGCGCCTCCTTTGGTGGGGAACGGATATAGAGAGAGATGGGAGTGGGGGAGTTAATGGGCTGCGTCTTCTTTGATGGGCCCCACGTCTAAACATGCACTCTTTGTGATACAATTTTTGAACACTAAAAATGTACTCTTTGTAGGACAGAGGGAGTATGATTTTTTGAATTTTTGAACACTAAAAATGTACTCTTTGTAGGACAAAGGGAGTATGATTTTTTGTTTTTCCTAAACAAAGAAATATTAATGGTTTTACTAAAATTATGACCAAACGATTTAACAGAATTGATATGTGATCAGCCGAAGGCTATACGGAGACAAAACTCGCCCTTTGATTATACGGGATTTAAATCCCACCATAATCCCGTCACAGATATGTGATCATCCGAGGGCTATACAGAGACAAAACTCGCCCTTTGATTTTACGGGATTTAAATCCCACCATAATCCCGCCACTAATAAAGCACCATTGCAGCTGGTCTCGCATTACCCGCCACTAATAAAGCACCATAATCACTGATGAGCCCAGAATGTTCGCGTGCACTCAACTAAAATTTAAATCTCGCCGTGCATTGGGCAGGTATTTAAGCCCAACCAAGCGATGAGTTTTATCCGCGTATAGCTCCTACCTGGCCTAATGTCCGTCCCGCATAACCGTTTCGTTAAAAATATATATTTCGCCAGTTCAATGGACGGGATGTATATTCTGCTCGACAGAATGCCGGCACCCATCTATTTATTTAATTTTAATAAAAAATATTGTTTATTTATTTAATAAATAAAAAATTAAAAATCTGATGTGACAGGCCATCATTCCATCATGGGCCTTTAGCTCCACGATGAAGACTCAAGATCGTCTCCCTCCGGGCTTGCATCTGTTCTTGGTAATTGGTCCATAACAGACCAAGTCGTCAAGGCAGAGGTAGAAATAATTTAGAACAAATATATACTATGTGCACCCTATCTATTTATCTTTGTAATGTTCCAGTGGTACACGGATGTACACAAACCTCATAAAAAGGTTACACTGCGAGATTCACAACCACCTAAACCACAGCAGATTATACCTGAAAAAAATGCGCTAGCTTTTAATCGGCCAACACGAGCCCGACCCAAAATTAATGGCCCGAAGCACTACAGAACTTGAATTTAAATGGGTTAGATTAGCACGACAATGGGCTATGCTTTTCCCATAATCACAGTATAATGGGTTGCTTGGCAAAATCCAATATGTTGGGCCGTGCTGGCTTGAACACGACCCAAAATGGCCTGGCTATGGCTTACCTAAGCATTGAACCATTAAAACTACATGCTTTATTCTTGCTGACAACTACCAAGCCTGGCGTGCTTTCGTGCCGTGTTGGACCTATATATTGACAAGTCGTTTTGTTTTGAAATAAATTAAAAATTAATTTCATAAATGCAAATTCAAAACGTAATTTCGTAAATAAATTCTCAAATGTTTTTAAAGTTGATTTTTTAAAAATTTCAAGTTGATATTTTTTTTAGTGAGGGAGAAGGAACATAATGTGGTTGTCAACTCGTTAAAAAATTTGTGCGTGTGGCAACCACCTAAGTATTTTATGAAAAATTAACAGCCACATCAACATTTTACTATTTTTAATGGTTTGGAAAAAAAGGGGTAAATTTCTAGTTTAAGGGACTAAGTAAGACTTCGCTACAAGTTCATAGGGGACAACAGTGTAATTTTCTCTTTTATATATATATATATATATATATATATATATATATAGACAAAGACTACAGTACTCTTAGGAGTACTATAGCTAAAGTACTCCCACACCCACAAAGTACCACGTGTCCCTCCCCATCCACCCCCGCGCCCTCTCACTCTTCCCCTCACATTTCAATTCTTCCCAATCCCTTCCCCCCTCTCTCTCTCTCCCACCAGATCCGTCGCGCACTAGCTGCCGCTGCCGCCGCCGCCCTCGGCCGCGCCGTCGCGCCCTAGCCGCCGCCGCCCCGCGCCGCCATCGCCGGCAACATCTCCTACCACGCGGAGTACAGCCCCCACTTCTCGCCGCTCGCGTTCAGCCCCGAGCAGGCATTCTACGCCACCGCCGAGAGCGTCCGCGACCACCTCGTCCAGGTGCTCCTCGCGCGCGACCCGATCCCTCGAGCTCTTCGCGCTCGTGGCGTCCCCCTCGTCGTGTCCGTCCCGTGCCAATTAGTGATGCGTGCTTTTCCTCGCGTGTGTGCAGAGATGGAATGAGACATACATGCATTTCCACAAGACGGATCCGAAGCAGACGTACTACCTGTCCATGGAGTATCTGCAGGGTCGCGCGCTCACCAACGCCGTCGGCAACCTCGGTATCACCGTGCCTACGCGGAGGCGGTGAAGAAGTTTGGGTACGAGCTCGAGGCCCTCGCGGGACAGGTGAGCTTATTGCAGTGTATTTAGTCCTAAATTGGAGTGTGCTTTGTTTAGGAAAGGCTAATCTAGTAGTACTTGATACTTGGTAGTGACGTTATTTAATTTGACGTTATTTAATTAGTGCTTTGTTTGACTCTGGGATTAAACTCATATGGGAATAGCATTCGTATTTGATTGTTTTAGAAGCAGGCTAGGTATCTGATTGTTTTAGATTCTTATTTGAGATCTCTTCCTATTTTCATGCAAAATTCCAGGCGTAAACCCTCTTGATTTTCTTTTGTATGCTGAAACCTGCTTCTAGCCCTTTTTTTTTTTCTTAATGTTGAACTTTTTACAGATAGCCCTTAGGAGGTTGTCCTTCCCTCTATGTTCAATCCCTTCATTGGGCTAGGAGGCATGGTATTCAGCAATTGAATTTGATAACCATTCTTATTTTGCTTATTTGTTCTAAATTGCAGGGCAGAATGGATCTTGTCCACTGTTGGTGCATTTTGTTGATGCAGAAGGTCAATGAAAGCTATTTTTGATGTGTGCAGTATATTGAAAATCATGTTGGTCTTTTAGATTTCCTTGTTGTTTGGTAAGGCCTATGTTTCTTGAGTTATGATGGTAATACGTTGATTCGTTATTTCGTTTATTGGTGGTAAACTGGCAATGCAATTGTATAACCATTAGAAGAGTTGAAATCTGGGGAATTCAGTAAATCGAGGGGTGAAAGGCGTGGAGGTTTATGTTAAGTAGATCTCCATAATTTCATGATGTGCCTAAGGCGAAAGGCGTGGAGGTTTATGTTCACTACATCTAGTTCATATAGCATGGGTTCTAAAAAATTTATAGTAAACAAAGTCTTTGACTACTGTAAATCCATTTGCGCATTATTGTAAATATTGTTTAATTGTGCATGAGAACATGTGTGTTTGTTGTTGAAAGAATAGTTTTACTATTTTTTCAGTTTACTATAGTTGGGGATCAACGTTTTCAATATATTACCTGATTCCTTTACTAGAACCTTAGCCATAACGATTACTATTTTTGGTTCACTATAATTATGGAGCAATGTTTACAATAACTTACTAGTAGCTTTTACTAGAATCCAAGTCATCATAAAAATAGCACTTAGATTTCATATCCTTCGAGCTATGGCCTCTCATTTTTTCTTGTATTGTTATTAATATGTTCTTATATAGTAAACAGTACTGTGCTATTATTGTAAATGGCCTTTACCAATTGTAAACATTTTTTTTCATTTTTCTTCATGTATTGTTCTTTAATTGTCCTTATCTAGTAAACAGCCATGACTTATTATTGTAAAATAGTCTTTTTTATTATAGTAAACATTGTTGTAAGTACATATCTACTAGCCCAAATTTGTATCCCCGCTGCAAGGCACGAGAAGCGTAGTAGCTCTGTTCTAGCATGGTATAAGGAAATTATCTTATTGTAAAGGTCCTTTTCACATTAATGTAAAGTTTCTCATTACATTATTATGAAGTTCCTTAGCAGATTATTGTAAATTGGTTAGCAGATTATTGTAAAGTTTATTAGCATCTATTGTAAATGGTTTTGTTGGTACTAATTTACGTTTGGTTTGCTTATGAATAGATGGATGATAAGGTGTATATATACAAGGGCAAGGAAAGCGGTTGCCAAGAGAAAGATAGCTGAAAAAAAGATGCTCCAGCAGCCTCCAAGAAGAGCCATGTGACAATCACCGGGAGCTTTCCAGCCAGCTGATTCACCTTTTTAGGTTTCTACAAGTCAACGTTTATAATTTTTTCTGTTTACTATAGTGGGGAACAACGTTTACAATAGATTACTAGATTCCTTGACTAGAACCTAAGCCATAACGGATATAATTTTTGGTTTACTGTAATCATGAAGCAATGTTTACAATAGCTTACTAGTAGCTTTTACTAGAATACAAGTCATAATAAAATAGTAACATAGATTCCATATCCTTCGGGTTGTGGCCTCTCATTTTTTATGTATAGTTATTCATCTGTTCTATGTAGCAAACAATACTATGCTATTATTGTAAATGGCCTTTGCCAATTGTAAACGCCGTCTTTTTTCATATATTGTTCTTCAATTGTTCTTACCTAGTAAACAACCATGTCTTATTATCATAAATGTCTTTTTTATTGTAATAAACATTGTTGTAAGTACATATCTACATGTGTTCTCGTCTTTTCAAGACATGTCACGTGATGATAATTTTATAGTAAACGAAGACTCTAACTATTGTAAATCCTTCTATGCATTATAGTAAACAAGGACTCTGACAACCGTAATTTTTTCTGCATTTTTGGTTATATGCAAGGCTGCATGAATGTGATGCTGATTTCAAAATATTTCGATGTCATCTGGCCAATGACCGGCCGGGGCGACGAGAGAAGACAAGGGAAACTTGTAGGTTGGTGCTTCGTCGACGGATTTTTGTAGGCTGGTAGGTCCTCTGTGTCGATCATACAGAGGTGTGAGTGTCGGATGGTTGCCATGGAAGTATAGATGGTTACATAGGGATGCGTGGGAAGAGGTGGTGTCGTGGGATGGCAACATGATTATGCGGTTGTCATAACAACACTGCCTATAACGATGGGGTTGCATTGGCGTGGATTCTAGTAAAGTACATTAGTATCTTACTGTAAATGTCCTTATCACATTATTGTAAAGTTCCTTAGCACACTATTGTAAAGTTCCTTAGCATATTATTATGAAGTTCCTTATTATATTATTGTAAAGTTCCTTACCACATTATTGTAAATTGCTTGACACATTATTGTAAATTGATGAACACATTATTGTAAATTGATGAGCACACTATTATAAAGTTCGTTATTGTAAATTTATTATAATTTGAACTCAGCAATATCCTTGTAAATACATTCCTTGTGAGCTATAGTAAACGTTGCTTCCCAATTATAGTAAACCAATTTTTAGAAAATATTTTTTTAGTTCAACAAATCTAAGAAAGCATGCGCTAGGGAATGCACCAGGGAAACAATCTGATCAAATTTTTACTAGTGTTTACTATAATTTTTCTAACAAAACCTACGTGCGTGGGGAAGGGTGGGAGGCCCCCTTGGGGAGCTGGTGTAGTACAACGTTTTAAGCAAAATAAAGCATGGGTGAGTATTGTTTTTGGAATCGCTGTCATCTATCATTATAAACAAAAACTATATGAATTCTTTTTTTTCAACCAGCATTGCACTTTGTGGTAGTAGCATTGGTGTAATTATTGTAAAGACGACAACCTATTACAGTAAACCTTGGCACATAATGTATTTACAATAATGCGTAGATGGATTTACAATAGTCAGTGACTTTGTTTACTATAAAATTATCATCATGTGGCAAGTGTCTTGAAAGACATGAACACACATGTCTCTATTACAAAAATTAATTGCGTAACACCTATATTGTTTGGGCAATGTTATCAGCTTTATCCATTGCAGTTGTTGTGCCATCATCACTGCACCCAACTTCATCTTGAACATCCTCATTTCGCACCGTGAAAAAAAGGGGTAGCATGTAAGGATTTATATATTACAAAACTTGAAAAGAATATTTACTGTAATGAGCACATGGATTTACAGAAGTCAAAGACATTGTTTACTACTAGTAACACCTATTTTTGTAAATAAAATTTTGATTTGTTAAAGTAAAAATTATTTTCTGTAGAATGGTTTACTATAATTGAGAAACAACGTTTACTATAGCTCATAAGTAATGTATTTACAAGAATGTTGTTGAGTTCAAATTATATTAAATTTACAATAACGGGGTTTACAATAATGTGCTAACCAATATACAATAATGTGCTACTTTAGAAACATCAGGAATAATTGCTGACAATTTACAATTCATGCACCGTACATGCAAATGCTAGTTTCATCTCTCCAGGTTTATTGTTGGCAATGCCTCCTTGTTGTAGACTGGGCTTGTCCATCGGCCATCACCAATCACATAAATAAAAAAATGGGTATGTCCATGCGCCATCGCCAAGCACCTGAAGAAAAGAAAAACAAAATTGAGGTCGATGCACTGTGCTTGGTATTAGTTAAGAACAAAAGGACAATCTCTATTGCGCATTACCACAAACACCTTACATGCAGCAATGACCTGCCTTCCTACTCTCAAATCACTACACATACTACTATCTAAAATCTTTCCGGCAATGGCCTACCTTTCAATATGAACCTACTGTAAATTCAGAATTAATAAAGCATGTCATGACCTGAACTAGCAACCAAACATTTAACTCACGAGCTAGCATCAACAATAATAGGATGCTTCAGTTCATTCGATTTTGCAAACAGAATCGGTGGGCATACGGCCTCAAATAGACAGAGAGCAATCAGATTTCCCAAAAACAATCGAATGTAGAAAGAGATTTTCATCGTGGGGATTTTTACCTTGAGGCTTCAAACCATCGGGAGGAAGGAGAAATGTGTGGGTCTGCTCGTGCCATCTTTATCCGTGGCCTCTCAAATCTGCAGCTGATGCCAGAGAGGAGAGTGGCTGCACCCGACGAGGCCTTGCTGATGGAGAAGAAGGGGCGTCAGCTAGCTTGGAGGTGGCGGAGAAGATGGGCGGCGGCTGCATCTCGGTCGACGGCGACGAGGACCGGTGGTGGAGGAGACCGACGCATTTCGGTCCCAAGCGCCGGCCGCGATGGGGAGTGAGCAGCAGCGGGGGATGGAAACTGCGGCGTGGATGGGAGCGTGCGATGCGCGTTGAAGTGGGCGAGGACCGGCTGCGGCGGCGAGGGTCGGGAACGGGCGAGGGCCGGCGGTGGCGGAGGGACGCGAGCGCCGGCGGCGATGGGAGCAAATGACGGCGGGCGTCGGAATCGGGCGTGGGGCGACGCGAATTTTTTGTTTAAGAAGGTGAATCGGAAGGGGGGTGGCGGGGGATCGGACGGAGCTCAGGTAAAAATCAAATGGCCAGAAACGTGGGAGTACTTTAGTTAAAGTACTCCTAGGAGTACTATAGCTCCACTCTCTCTCTATATATATATATATAGTAAGTATTCTGGGCTCCATGGAGCGCATCTTTCCGTCTTTATTCAAAACAATTAATTCACATAGCTTATTATTGCATTCACGCTGTATGGCGAAATGATAATGTTGTTGTGCATGTATTTACTTTTATGTGTACGAATCTTGATGAAATCCAACGGCAACAAAGAATTGAGCACTCGACTCATAGAGTCCCATTTCAAGGCCCTATATATATATATATATATATATATATATATATATATATATATATATAAGTAAAAGATCTCAATTGAGCCTCGTGCTTCCGTCTTATTTGGAAACAATTAATTATGCAGATTATTGCATTCACATCTTTGTATGGCAAATGATAATGTTGTTGTGCATGTATTTACTTTGTGTGCACGAATCTTGAGGAAATCCGGCGGCAACAAGGAATGGAGCATCGACTCCATGGAGTCCCATTCCGTCCTATATATATATATATATATATATATATATATATATATACATCGAGGCCCTAATCTACCTCTGGGGTAGATTAAGCTAAGTCGCACCAGCCTTCCTTCCCATAATCAAGTGCTGCCTAAACCCTAAGTAAACTGCACGCATTTTTAAAAGTAATCGAAAGTAATCGAAATGAACGTGTTTCAAAGACGGAAAGTAATTCGCTAGAGGCAAGATCCTAGAATCGTGGGCATTAATCGCCTAAAATCGTGGGTTTGCATGTCGGTTTATTTGAATTTTGAGTTGTTTCTTTTTCAAACGGATTACTTTACATTAATTATATTTCTCAAGCCAAAATAAGAAAGTAATCCGAATTTTCAACCAATTACTTCTCATTATTTTCGATTATGCATACACACAAAAGTGGAAAAAGCAGCCAAAACCCAATTACTATGCATTATTTGTCGTAATGCAAAGTAAATATACATTTTCGCAGAAGGAATTCTAAGTAATCCGATGAATTTGCTAAGTAATCACCTATGCAATCCCTAAGTAATCCCCTAACCAATCCCTAAGTAATCCTGGCGTGGCGTGGAGAGGTCGTCGAGGAGGCATCGAGCCGCGGCGTCGGGAAGGTGGCGGCGTCGGGGCGGGCGTCGGTGTGGCGGGCGGCGGCATGGCGGCGGCAATGCGAAGCGTCGAAGGCGCGGGAGAAGCGTTAGGACTAGCGTTAGGGTAATCGCGTTAGAAGGCGTCGAGGCGATCGCGTCGGGAGATGAGAGAGAAATAGGAGCCGAGAGAACGTGGGGAGGAGAGAGATGGGAAGAGAGGGAGTGGAGGTAGTTAATGGGGACCCGGTTTTTTTGATTTTTTTTAAATTTTCCACCGTGTTGACTGCTTGACTCATTGAAGCGGCTCATGGGTGGCTAGGTGTAGAATAGGCTTAATCTACCCTTGGGGTAGATTAGGATCTCTATATATCTATTCTATATATATATATATATATATATATATATATATATATATATATATATATATATATATAGGAAAGCGGAATGGGACTCCATAGAGTCGGTGCTCCATTATTTGTTGTCGTTGGATTTCATCAAGATTCGTGCACACAAAGTAATTAAATGCACGACAGCACTATTATTTGCCATACAAAGGTGTGAATGCAATAACCACGTCATTAATTCTTTACAAAGAAGGTACGGAGCACAGACTCCATGGAGTCCCAAGTATTTTTACTATATATATATATATATATATATATGAGGCCCTAATCTACCCCTGAGGGTAGATTAAACTAATCTACACCCGAGCCTTCCCAGCGAACCACGCGAGCCAGCCAAAGCCGAAAGTAAACGGTCGCATTTTTGAAAGTAATCAGAAGTAACCGAAGTGAACATGTTTCAGCACGGAAAGTAATTCGCTAGGAGGCAAGATCCTAGAATCGTAGGGGCATTAACTGCCCTAAAATTGTGGGTTGCATGTCGGTTTATTTGAATTTTGAGTTGCTTCTTTTTCAAACGGATTACTTTTTCATTATTTATATTTCTCGAGCCAAAATAAGAAAGTAATCCGAATTTTCGACCAGTTACTTCTCATTACTTTCGATTATGCATACATACAAAAGTGAAAAAAGCAGCCAAAACCTAATTACTATGCATTACTTGTCGTAATGCAAATTAAATATATATTTTCACAGCGGGTATTCTAAGTAATCCGGTGGATTTGCTAACTAATCCCCTAAGCAATCCCTAAGTAATCCCCTAACCAATCCCTAAGTAATCACAGTGGGATGTGTAGGATGTCGAGGCGGTCTTGCGTGCGTGGCGGCGGGATGGGACGAGGCGGCGCCGATCTGGAGGAGGCGGATCGGGCGGCGTCTGCAAGATCGAGGGCGGGACTTCTGGCGCTGGGTCGGCGCGGACGGCGGCGTGCTCGGTGGTGGCCTTGGCGCGCGGCGAGGCATTTGCGCTGGCCTTGGGCCGCGCGAGCAGCGCCGGGCGTTAGGTCGGCCACAGTGCGTGTTTCGAGGCGGCGCCGAAGCGCGAGGAAGCGAGCTGGCGCTGGCTCTGAGGCGTAATGAGGCGAGCTCGGGAGGCAGATTGTCTTGCAGCGGGCGAGGCTGCCGTGGGGTCAGCCTTGGCGCGCCGGGCGTGGTCGTCGGGCCGGGCGGGTCGGGAGAGTGGCGCCGTGTCTTGAAGCGGCCAGCCAGCGCGCTGGGTCCATGCAGGCGCGCCAGCGTAATCGTCGGCCGAGGCCACGTGCCGGAGCAGCCCTCACGATGGCGCTGGCGAGACGGAGGCGGGAGAGGCTCGCCGCCTCCGCCGAGGCGAGGGGATGGAGGATGGAGGGGCAGGCGCGCCCAGTCGATCCAAAATTTCATGTGGTGATATATATATATATATATATATATATATATATATATATATATATATATATATATATATATATATCCTAATCTCTCACTAGATGTAGAAATACACTTGGGTCGGTTTGAAATTTTACAGTTAGCCCCAACCAGGACCAGACCAGTTAATTCAAACAAATTAAATAATTAAAATAATTACCCTTAATTTTGGTAATTTAATAACCACCCACCTCCCCACCCTCTTTCTCCCTCCTCTCACCGCACGGAACCAAAAATCTGGATCGAGGAGCCAACCGCCGCCCGTCCGCCGTCGCCGCCCGCCAGCCTGCCGTCGCCGTCCGCAGCTTCCCCGCCGCGCCGACGCGGCCGCCCACGCCTCCTACCGCCGCCGCCTGCCGCCTCCCTGACGCGGCCGGCCGCCGCCTGTCGCCTCCTCGACGCCGCCGCCCGCCGCCAGGGGCTCCCGTCGCCTCCCACCGTCGCCTCGTCGCCACCAGCCACCATTGTCGTCACTCGTGCCGCCGGCCGCCACCCCGACGCCGCCCGCCCCGTCCCCGTCATTGCCCGTCGCAACCGCCGTCCCCGGCGGCCCCCGCGCCAACGGCCCCCGATGCAGCCGCCACACCGACTGCCACGGTGACGCGACGGCACCGGCTACGCCCTGCCTCCACCGTGCCTCCTCCGTGCCCGGCGCCGGCTGCCCCCCTGCCTCCACTGCTCCGATATGTACCGCCTCTGTTTCGATCCGCGCCGCCTCGGCTTCCTCAACGACGGCCCGCCGCGTCCTCCTCCAGATCGGCGTCGCCTCGTCTCGTCCGCGCCGCCCACGGTCTCCACTGCCGACGTGCCGCCCGTCCTCCTCAAGCCCAGCGCCGGCTCTGGCACCGCCCCGGCTTCCCCTCCGGCCTCCTTTGACCCGTCCGCGTCCAGCACCGGATTACTTAGCAAATTCTAGAATTAGTTAGAAAACCCACAGTGAAAATGTAATAGTTCTGTATATTTACTTTGCATTACGACTAAGTAATGCATAGTAATTAGGTTTTTGACTGCTTTTTCACTTTTGTATGTGTGCATAATCGAAAGTAATGAGAAGTAACTGGTCGAAAATTCGGATTACTTTCTTATTTTGGCTCGAGAAATGTAAGTAATGAAAAGTAATCCATTTGAAAAGAAGCAACTCAAAAATTCAAAATAAACCGACATGCAAACCCACGATTTTAGGGCAGTTAATGCCCCCACGATTTTAGGATCTTGCCTCCTAGCGAATTACTTTCCGTGCTGAAACATGTTCACTTTGCATTCTTAGATTACTTTCAAAAATGCAACTGCTTACTTTTGGTTTGGTTGGCTTTCATGTTCGATGGGAAGGCTCGGGTGTAGATTAGCTTAATATACACCCAGGGGTAGATTAGGGCCTCCGTGTGTGTGTGTGTGTGTGTGAGAGAGAGAGAGATGCATCTTTTCATTTGTTTAAAATAGCATTTGTTGAGATTAAGTTCTGCCTTCTCCGGATACTGAAACACCACATGGTGTTTCCCTTTTATCCTTCTTCCGTTGCACATAGACATGCGCTTACCTAGATGACGGGCGGCGTGCCGGTCAGACATTGCCGGTGACGTGTTGATCAAGACATAGAAAGGCATGGTGACTAAGGGTTTCTTATGCTGCGGTCCGACCTGTGACGGTGGATCGCACTAGAGTTCCAAGACAGTGTTAGGATGTCACAAATTTATAAGGATCGTTTATCAGTATATGTTGATCTTTCCGGATTTGTGTCTTTAAAATTAGTATAAATAGCCTCCTTCTGTGAGAGGGCAGGGCAGATCGATACAAATGTAGACATCCACGTCCAGATCGACCTAATTAGAACACCATACATCAACATATTTTCTTTGTTTACCTGGCACATAAACCTTGTCAAAGACTGGATGTATGGCGATTATTCCTTGCTCAGGAGGCCTCGGGATAAAAACTCCTCCTGTGTTAGTTATATGTGTCTTGCGCCAAGATAACTATGACATCTTGGAAGTTTGGATCGCGACAAAAAGAGGCTCTCTAGTCATGCAATCAGAAGTAAACTTGACGGATAAGCTCGAACCCAATCATCGACAAGCATAACCAAAGATGTCGTTACAGTGCTTCAATGCCAATTAAAATTCTTCTTAATCTTTGATACAATTCCTAAAAGCTAAACTCCCACTTAGAAGGGCCAGAGAATACTTGTAGGTCGTCAGGTCGATGTAAACCTACAGAGATCCGGAAAAGTGACAATGCGTGCACCTTTAGGGCATTACCAATTCTACTCTCTTTTGCCCCTTATTTTATTCTCAAAACATTGTAATAGGTAGGAAATAAAATATAAGAGAGCAAAATGTAGGAAGAGAGAGGACAATAATAGAAAAGTAGATGAATAGGGATGAGATAGGGGAAATATGGAGGTGGCATTGGGCATGCCCCAATATATTTTGCTACTTTCTGCGAGTTTACAATGCATGACCGTTGGAACTTGGAAGCATGAACTCTGCATGTTTGCTTTGGCTCCTCCATGCCGTTGTATGGATGGAATCCGCGTTTGCAATGTGAACATCGTCATCAGGAATCAACGGTTGTGTAACAGCCCAATTTTGGGTCAAAATTCAAAACTTGTTTGAATCCAAATTACATTGAAATTATGTGCGGACACGTGGGCCCCACTCCTTCCCTCCTCCTCATCCTCCTCCTCCTCCTCTCTCTCTCTCTCTCTCTCTTACCTCGCTTTCAGTGGTCCCACCCACTCTGCTTTGCCAGACACTGCTCGATCGCTTGCACACTGTCACGATCGCGCCCACAAGGCCACTCCTCCCACCTCGCCGACCGCCACGCCCGTCCCTTCGCCGCGCCGCTCGTTCCTCCACGCCACCTAGTGCACCTTCGGGCCAGCCGCCTCGCCAACACCTACAAAGCCGAACGCACGCCTCGCCGGCCTGTTTTTCCCATTTCCCCCAAATCTCACCACACCGGCGCTGGAGATTATCCTGTCGATCTAGTGAGCCATTGATCGATTCCCCTCACCCCGAGCTTGCTCAACTTACCCTTAAGATTTTCCCCTGCCCAATTTCTGGGTAGCTGCCCGGAGGAGTCGTCCCCGCGGAGCCTCTGTTTCAGCCGCCGTCGAGCTTCTCGTCGCCCGCCATCTCCGCTCCGCCGCGCTCTCCTCCTTGAGCTCGGTAAGCATCCCCATCACCCCCACGTGCTCCCCGACCGCTCCCATAGCTCGTGGCCCCTTTTTCATGCTTGGGCGTTTCCGACGAGCTTTCGGTTCGCCACCACCATCGAGTCGCCGCGTCCGGCTATCTCCGGTCTCGGCAAGGATGTCTTTAGGTCCGTAGGAGGTAGTAGGTGCGAGGGCATGCACACACACGGACAGAATAGGGCTAGAGCGCCACCGCGACACGAGCCGCCGCCGCCGCCGGCCACGTCGCCTCTTCCGAAGGTAGACAATGAGCAGTAGCCGTCGATCTTGCTCCAAGATTCGTGTAGGCCGTGAACGTAGAGTCGATGACATGCGGGCCCCATTGCCAGAAAATGTTTCGCGCGAAGGTTAAATCGGTCTTGCTGCCAGGTGGGCCCAGGGCCCACTGGACAGTTTAAATGGATACGACCGTAAGCACTGCGTGAGCCCCCGTGCGAAGGCGTCTTGGCGAAATACGCCTTCGGCGTTTCCTCCTCGGCCGGTGCGATCGCGCGCACATGGGCTGTGGGCCGTTTTCACGGTTGGGCCGGCTCGTTGGTTGGTTTGGCCCGGCGCGAATTAACCGTTTTCCAGTGATTTTACCGATTAATTAATTCTAGAAGCTGATTTAGATTTATTTAAAATAGCTAGAGGCTCTCAAAAATTCTAGAAAAATTCAGATAAATAGTTTAGGCCAATCTTGATTTTACAAAAATATGACAATGACGACTGTAAAAGGGAATTGGCACTGTTAGTTGAAATAGTAGAATTTCCTATATAGAAAATGGTTAAACAAATTCTGGGGTAATCTTGGTTATATTAAATAGAGAGTTTAGCCCTAAAAATTCATTAGAAGATATAATGGATTGGTAAATGCCTAAATAAATCTGGAACATTCTAAAAATGATATTCTTGTTTAAATATATTCATAGGAGTATTTAACCACTAGACACCAACAAGTAATTAGCAAATCCTTTATTAAATTAAATTAGATGCTGACCTTAGAAAATATATTAATATGAGATATAACTTAGGATTACATCATATATTTGGGAGCACCTAGTAATTGCCAACTCCGATAAGCTTTAACCTGTACACATGTCGTATTACTACGTACCGTCATCGTAGGTCGACTTAAAAACCCTAACTACCCTATTATGACCGTAACATACGAAATCGTATTTTGGGTATACCTATTCTATTATGATAATACTATTACTTACTAATGTATTAGAGAATGCATGGCATATCATACGGAAATTTGAATCGTTAATTGATCTTGGATATTAGTGTCGAAGGTAAAACCTAGGACGTGCATGCATCATGTTTCTGATTCACATCAATAAGTAATTATTGGATTGTATGTGTGCTTAGACGTAGGCGATCCCGAAAGGGAGGTTTTGTGACACCGAGGAGGACCACATACCTGAGCAAAGCGAGCTAATACCATTTTCATTACCTAGTTTTCTGTTAACTATTTTGTTTATTATTTAAATGCATGCTTAGCGGTCTGCCTAATTGTTAATCATGTAATACTTATATATGCCTGCCCTTGATCTGTTTAGCCTTAACGACTGCCTTAATTTTCATTACTCTTGTTAGCTTATGATTAGCCTGGTTAACACTTTAACCCTACCTAATGGGTAAAACTTGCTTAGACTGGCTTATGCTTAAACAAATCTTCCTGCTAATCTCCACGGAATGGTAAACCGACAGTCACCGGTCATTCATTCTCTTCATTCAATTATGATATGACAAGTGATAGTTAGGGCTATTAGATGCATGTTGGGCTGATTGTGTTTGAGGGTATGGTTACGGGATGTTGGTCTTGTTTGGTCGGTTGGTTGGGATAGTCCAAGTGCGGTACGATCGATGACCGTGGAAGTAGAGATTGGTTGGTGAGTTGCCCCTAGAGGACATCTTTGAGGGATGATTGAGGCACAGGATGCCTGGTGCTGGGTTTAGGTAGGGCTTACCCAGGAGGAGCGCGGAGTAACACGCGTAGCGGGGAGATCGCTGCCATCTGAGGGATGTTTCCAACACAACGCATGGCCATCACGCGGAGTACGGGTCTTGGATCGCTAGCTTTGAGCACTCTGCGGAGGCCCTCTGGGACCATTCTCGATTAGGACCGGCATGGGTCATCACCGAGGGTGATAAAGGCCACACTTTCCTAGAGTGATGGTCGGCTAGTGAGGGCTGGCAACCCACTAGACCGAGGCGGGCATGCCATGGCAAGTGTGGTACACAACAGGATTGCCAAATCCTGCAAGGATGGTGGAACTAGGAAATGTTGGGGGGCAACTGGAAGAAGGTTAGGGTGATCGATTAAGTTGGCTTGTGTATTTGGTCGAGAGTTGGTCGAATGTGGGTTGATCGGTTTGGTTGGTCAATCAGTTGGGTTTGGGTGCATTAGTAAGATGGTAAACCTCTTATTTATATAAACAAGACCAATTCTATTAGATGTTAGATAGGATGATTTCAAAATCTTGTAAACCTGACTTTACGCAAATAAAAATAAACCTTTTCTCAAAATAAAGCCTTCTAATCATTATTTGCATTAAGGGAAGTGTTAACTAGCAGGTGTTTGGATGACACTGACCTCGCCAACTTACTTTCTTTAGATGAGGGCCTCGAGGAGGATCCATACGCGTGTCATGAAGACGATGGACATGACTGCGGTGGACCTGAAGAGTCTTAGGGGTCGCTCCGGTCGTTGGCAGGACACTAGCCAATAGGGATTCTTTTGGATACATATTTTGGTGATTGCTACAACTCTGAACATTGTTTTGTATATCAAGGCGTGTATTGTCCGCCTTACTAAACTCGCATAAAGGCGTAACTTGGTATGTAATATTCAGGGATTTTATTTAAGCGATGTATGCTTGTATCGGCTATGTGATCTTCCATACTAGTGTACCGATCTAGGGACTAGTGCATGGGATTGTCGACCCTCAAGGTAAGTTAAAATTGAGGGCTGATAGGTTGAGCGCTAGACCAAAAGAATGACCACGAAGGAAGACGCTACAAACTGTTGTGTTACGCTTTCGCTTGTCCCGGCCTGCTCCTGTTCCCCGAAGGTCCAGCCAAGCGACGGTGACGCCCTCAAGTCCCTCTTGGCCGAAGAGCTCCTGGTCGGCGCCGTCATGGCGCCCCATCGCCGCCAACACCGCCCAGCTTGATGTTGCAGCCCATTGTCGCCCAGACACGAACCAGCCGCCCGATGCCCAGCTTTCAGCGCGGTTGATGCGGTCACGGCCTGGCCTTCATCAAGGAAGAGGGCGGCCCACCGGGTGTCTCCCAAAGTCCTAATCGCCGATCAGACAATGCTCGCCCCACCTAGGCTGGTGGCTTTTGGTCCTTCCGCTGCGCCTTCACACTTTTGTTGGGGCCTCCACCCCCTTTTTGCTGTAATATTTGCCCAAAACTGTCTAAGGGCACCTCTGTGGAACTGGTTCTTGGCGCTGCGCTTCTGCACCCTAACCCTTATCTTATCGCTCCTCTCGCCGCCTCGACTGGACGTCCCCTTCTCCTTGTGGTGCACCAACGCCCCTTATGATTGAACACCTTCGTCTCCTCGACTGGAACGTTCGTGGTCTAAACATTGGGGTCCGTCGCTCCGTCCTCCGTGACCTGATCCTCGCTACGCGGGCAAACCTCGTCTGTATTCAAGAGTCGAAATTAGATGACGTCACCACACAGACCATCCTAGTGTGTGCTGGACCCCCTTTCATAGTTCCTTTACGGCTCTCGAAGCGTTGGGCACCAGAGGGGGCATCCTGCTCCTTGCTCATGAAGATTACTACTCCCTCGACGACCAGACGTCTTCAACCCACTGCTTGTGGGTCACCGTCTCCTCCCGCTCTGATTCCAGCCGATGGCGCCTCACCAGAGTTTACGGCCCAAACTCCCGCGCGGCTAAGTTGGGTTTCCTGAATGAGCTGATGGATCACGCTCCGACCGACACGGACCTCCCTTGGATGGTTGTTGGTGATTTTAACATGATCCGTCGCCCAGAGGATAAGAGTAGCACAAACATCGACGTCTCCCACATGGCCGCCTTCAACCAAACCCTAGACTCTCTTTCGCTCAAGGAGATCCCTCTCTCAGGTAGGAATTTCACTTGGTGCAACCAGAGGGCCAACCCCACTCACAGCCGCATTGACCGCCTGTTTTGCTCCGTGGAATAGGACTTCCTCCAGCGTAATACCTCCCTCTAGGGCCTCCCAACCATCATGTCAGACCACTCACCCCTTATCCTTTCGGAGCCGTCCTCTCCCAGACCGCCGTGCCTATTTCGCTTCGAGAATTATTGGGTGGGCGTCCCCGATTTTTCTGACACTGTCCAGTCCGCTTGGAACCGGCCGGTCAACGCCTCTTCCCCCCTCCGCCGCCTCCACATCAAGCTCTCGCGGACGGCTAAGGCTCTTTCCACCTGGGCCCGCCTTGCCCTCCTAGACGCCGCTCTCCAGTTAGCCATCATCCAATCCCTCCTTGCCCTCCTGGACGCCGCCCGTGAACACTGCCCCTTGTCTGGCTTGGAGCATGACCTCCTCCTCGGTCTCAAAGACCGCCTCCTCGGTCTCACGGCCCTTCAAAAGTGCCATATCAGGCAACGCTCCCGTATCCGCTGGCTCCGGTCCGGGGATGTGAATACCACCTTCTTCCATATCAGGGCAAGTGGTCGGCGCCGGAAGAACCTCATCTCCTCCATCTCTACCCCCAGGGCGTCGCCACCTCACAGGAGGACTTGCAGTCAGAATGCTAGCGCTTCTTCTCCCATCACCTGGGCCCCTCCCAGCCGAGAACATCCTCCTTGATCTGGCCCAGGCTGGGCCTCCCCCAGCACGAGCTCACCAACCTAGACTCCCCTTTTGCCGAAGATGAGATCCGTAAAGCCATCGCTTCTCTTCCTGGTGGCAAGGCCCTAGGGCTGGACGACCACCACCTTCTATAGGGTCTGCTGGGAGATCATCAAAACCGATATTGTGGAGGCCTTCAACCAGCTCTACACTCTTGATGGAAGACACCTCGGCCTCCTCAACTCGGCCAACTTAGTCCTCCTCCATAAGAAAACCTCCTGCGAGGGTCTCCAGGACTTCCGCCCCATCAGCCTCATCCACAGCTTTAGCAAGATCTTCACCAAGCTCCTGGCAAACCGCCTAGCCCCCAAGCTCGACTCCATCATTTCCCCTAATCAGAGCGCCTTTATCAAGGGTCGTTGCATCCAGGACAATTTCCATTGCGTTCAGGGCACCCTCCACCGATTCCACCTAGAAAAAACCCCAGCTCTCCTCCTCAAGCTTGATTTCGTAAAGGCTTTCGACTCGGTTCACTGGGGTTACCTCCTTGACCTTCTGCAGTGGCTCAGTTTGGGCCCTGTTGGTGGGAATGGGTCTCCCTCCTCCTCGGATCCACCTCCTCTCGGATCCACCTCCTCTTCTGTCCTCATCAATGGTCATCTATGCCCTCCCTTCCGCCATGGCTGTGGGGTACGCCAAGGGCACCCCTCTCACCGTTGCTGTTCATCTTAGCGATTGACCCCTTTCAGCGGCTCGTCAACCTCGCAGCCGAGAGTGGCATCCTCTCCCTAATCGGCGATACAGATCTGCAACTACGGACATCTCTGTATGCGGATGATGCAGCCATTTTCATCCGCCCTGTTCAGAGCGAACTCCGGGCGGTTATAGATCTCTCCGCTTTCGGTTCTGCATCTAGCCTCAACATCAACCTCGCTAAATGCTCCATCTCTCCCTTAAACTGTGACGCCGCTGACCTCAACTCCATCCTAGGTCCCTTCCCAGGGATTAGGGTTCGTTCCCTTGCAAGTACTTAGGCCTCCCTCTCCATTTCAAGAAGCTCGGCGGGACCCACTTTCTCCCTCTTCTTCAGAAGATCTGTGCTAGGCTTCTGTCTTGGAAAGGCCACCTTCTCTAAAAAGCAGGACGTTTGACCCTCGTCAAGTCTGTCCTTTCGGCTCTCCCCACTTACTTTACCACGGTTTTTCTTCTCCCCAAGTGGGTGATTGGGGAGATCGATAAAGTCCGGCGTTCCTTTCTCTAGTTGGGCTCCGAGGACTCCTCTGCTGGTCATTCCCTGGTGAACTGGTCGACGGTCTGTCGCCCCAAGGACTTGGGCGGTTTGGGTGTCCTCGATATCGGGCTCTTCAACCGCGCACTCCGCCTCCGTTGGCCTTGGCTCGCCTGTAAAGATCGTTCTAGGCCGTGTGCGGATTTCGACCTGGCTTTAACCAGATCCGAATCCTCCATCTTCAGAGCGGTCTGGATCTTGACGGTCGGAGACGGCCGTCGTGTATCCTTCTGGAATGACCGCTGGCTATCCGGCTCTGCTCCGGCCCTCCTTGCACCCAACCTCTTCAACCAAGCTAGATACCGTAGCGGTACCGTGGCCTCTCTCCTCCCCGTTCACCGTTGGTTGCGGCTAAGTGGGTCCATCTCCTCGGCCACGCTCTTCGCGAAGTCCAACCTCCTGTGGAGTAAAGTTCGCCTCGTTACGCTCTCCGACTCTCCGGACGAAATCACCTGGTCACTTTCCTCTGTCGGCCTCTACTCCGCCAAATCGGCCTACAACCTCCATTTCATGGGTAGCACATCTCACCCCCTCACTAGCCCTATTTGGTCCGCTCGGGCGCCAAAAAAGTGCAAATTGTTCGCTTGGACTCTCAGCCTTAATCGCATCAACACCGCTGACCTTCTTGCTAAGAAGGGTTGGCCTCACCAGCCGGTATGCTCTCTCTTCGGAGCCCCCCCGGAGATGCTAGATCACCTGTTCGGATCTTGCGGCTTCTCAACCGCTATCTGGCAGACTTTTCTGCACAACGACCCCCCGCTAAATGGTCACGCCTCCTTCCTCGACTGGTGGCTCACTCGTCAGGCAAGCCTCCCCAAGTCCATTTCCCGTTCCCTTAACGGCCTCATCATCCTGACCTCCTGGGAGATCTGGAAGGAGCGGAACCGAAGGATTTTCCAGCACCAAGCCCTCCCGGTCGCCCGTGTTACCGACCGTATTAGAGTCGAGATTGCGGCTTGGAATGCGGCCTTCCCTTCTTGTAATATCTCTTTGTAACCCTACTTCTTCCCCCCCCCCCCCTCCCTCTTAACCTTCCTCGCCTCTTCTTGTAAATTGTACAGTCTGCTTTCGTCTTAATGAAATGGCAGAGCCCCTGCCCTTTTACTCAAAAAAAAAAAAGAGTTACAACCTATCGAACTAATAAAAATTTATGATGCACACGCCCTGTCAATTATTCTTAAGTAGCTTAGCTAACCTCTCTTATTTTTTCGCCGTGGATTCCCTATTAAAAACTTGTTAATCCAGATGCTTTCAGGAGTTCGGGTTCAGAGACCATTGACCAATCCAGTATCACATTCCCATTATTTTTTTGCACGAACATTCCCATTATTATTTCTGCAATGTCAACTGTTGTGGAGAGCACGAATTCATTTCTTATCTTGAGTGAGCGTATCCACTGCCATTATCATGGACCTCACTAAATATTTTGAACTGATTGATGATTGAAACGCAGCATGACAACACATTGGTGCCTACAGCTTGCTCAAAGCTCGTTTTTTAATTTAAACAACATAAGCTTCCTTCCTACAACTTGCTCAAAGCTCGTTTTCAATTTTGCCAACAGAGGTTTCCTTCCTCAACACCTTCATCACTCACAACAGCAATATTCAGACCTGTCCGTTGCTCTTGCCGAATGAGACCTGTTCTGTGTAACATGCATGAGTCCTCACGTCCTTAAAAGATCCCAAAAGATTCGTTCTCCGGCGATTCCTGTATCTCCGAAAAGTCACATGAACAGTGTTTCACAGGTCCTGTTGGAGAATCTCTGAAGCAGCATATATAGCACTACAGGAAAGCGCAGTAATTTCGTCGGATGTTCTGAAATAGGATGTTCTGAAATATGTCACACGTAAACAATCCTCTGTTTTCAGAACTTTCACATAGCGTTTAGCCTAAAAGATATGTAATAACGTTTTCATGTAAGTTAGGATAGATAAATCTCTCTCAATAATGATAGTTTTGCAGAAGATATTAGTGCGTTCTACCTGCGAGGGTGTTCTTGTGCCTTTTTTTAAATCGCTGGACCATGATGTTTGTTCGTTTTGATTAATCAGTCTAATTAAATTGTAATAACCTTTTATTTGCTTGTACCCAATCAGATATCCTGTTACATTCTAATGTACTATTAGACAGCTGTACCCGTCAATTCAAATTTGAGAACTGATGAAGTAATCACAAGATAGCGCACACCAAGAAAGAGAAGTCCGCGTTTAAATCTGACTTTTTTTTTATGTAACTATGTTGAGTGTTTCTCCAGCACTTCACGCTGAAATGGGAGCCTGCTTAGCTGCACTTGCACTGTGTCAGTGGCTCAGAGCTGACACCAAATCACGAACGTTATAATAAAAAATAACTAGATTGTGTAATTGTATGTTACTGACTAGGGTGCACCACAAGTTCGCAGCCCAAATTGAAATCCGTACTCGAAGATATTAACGGTAAGTGATATCTACGTACTTGTTTCTGTTGTTTGTATTGATCGATCCCGGGAGATGAAGCAATGATACGGAAATTACACATTTTTTAATATATAGTTTGGATATGATTATGCCACACCAACACTGGCAATTCAAGTGGCAACATGTCCACTAATTACCAGGACTCCATCGTATGGGATAAAAATGAATTGTCCGTCTCTGCTTGAAATTAGCTTTCACTAGAAATATTTCGTGCATGCAACCTAATACTATGATATTAACACTAATTTTAAATAAAAATTATAGTTGGTATAGCTGACTAATTGCACATGTACGGATTCTGTTTCCTCCTTGAATCCCGATGACGGGCGCACACACAGATGTTCACGGTCAACAAGTACATAATGTATATCAAGATGTTCACGGTCAACAAGTACATAATGTATATATCAAGGAGAGAATTGCTTATATGCCACTGAAAAAGTTTTAAATTCCCTATTTGTCATTAAAAATTCTCTCTTCACTTACATGTCACCGGTTTAAGTTTTTTCTTCCCTCAGTGCCACTCAAGCGATAAAGAATATAATGGAGTTATAAAATGACCATTATGCCCCTGCCTTTTTAATACATTACAAAATATAAAAAATCATAAAAACAATATAGAATTCATAAAAACATGAGAAAAATTTCTATAGATTCATAAAATTATGAATAGACAGTTTTGATTTTTGAAAGTAAAAATTAAAACTTTTAGGATGTAAATTTTATTTTAAAATTAATCAAACCTATAATGTCTCATGAAAAAGGAAAACAAAAGTTGAAAAATACCAATTGCAACAAATATTTGAATAGCAAGTAGAGTATGATTTTACATAAATTTAAAATTTTGAATTACTCAATTCGAAGTTAAAATGAAGGAGGTATGATTTTTTTAAAAAGTTTTAAACAAAAGGGGTATTTTAAACATTAATGAACTTTTTAAACGGCTAAACTAACGGACTTAGCGACAGTGGCACTGAGGGAAGAGAAAATTTGAGCTAGTGGCATGTAAAAAAAGGGGAGAATTTCGAGTGGCAGATAGGGAATTGTAAACTTTTCCAGTGGAATACAGGGAGTTCTCTCTATCTTAAGAGCATCACCACCAGGTTCTTTATATTTCGTTCTCTATATTTCATCTCGAAATCACTGTCCTTTGCTATATCTCCATCCTTTCAACAACAAAATCTCTATCGTCAAAAAGTACAGAAATTGGAGAGACTTTCTAAATATATGAACTCGAATAAATAGTTTATAAATTTAGAAACTGAAATAAAGACTATTCTAGGACTAAAATTGATCCGTAATAGTGAAATAGGAACTGGACAATGCTCTAATATTTTCGTTTGGCATGGAACGACAGGATTAATCTCTCCTTTTTCGATTGAGAGGTCACGTAGCAGAGGGCTAAGGCATTGACTTCTTTTTTTGCTCACAGATCGATGACGATTTGGAGAATCAAATCAAGGAAAATTGCTTTTGATCAAGCTGAATCTACGTAAGTACGGCCACGGTTAATGTTTAAATTATTACGAATTAGGTGAGGTCAAAAACTCAAACTAAGGATCTGTGAGTTGCTGATGAAGTGATGAGGTCACATCACAGTAGTCGATTCAAGCATTGTCATGCGCTTGTCAGTATACGTACCAAAGGGTTATTGGTTCACGTAGGATTTCGAGCAATTAGCTAGGGCTGACTGGAATAGAATTGGCCAATTAGGTGCATAGCATTAACGAGCAAGCACGTATAGTCTATTGCAATATTTACAATTAAAAAAACGTTGGAACCCTTTTTAAAGAAAGTCTTGATAGAACTGCACTATTTCTAAATTTGTTGTACAAAATCCTAAAGAATGTATACCTCCGAGGGCATTCCCCTGCCCCCTCTGTACTATCAATTGTCCCATTCCTATTTACATTTTTCTCTCTATATTCATTATCCACTATTCACCTCGATAGCAATTTATCCTAAATTTTACTGCTATAGTGATGGGGCATGCCCATTTGAGGCAACTACTCAAGATGCCCTAAACGGATCTTACTTTGTCTATTTAGTTCACAGAAGGAACAAAGCTGAATTTGTTTAACATTTTTGAAGCTATTTCTTAGAAAGAAATAATCGATGGTATCTCTTTTGGTTTCTTGGATGCAAACAATAATACTATTTGAAGATAAGATCTTATCTTTAACAGCTAGGTACTTTTCATGTCCGCTACTCTATAAATAGGTGCCACACTTTTACATTGTATTTTAGGTTTTATTGTGTTTGGGCATCCCATGTGTGACTCTCCTCGTGCTCGCGCGAGTCAACTAGATCATTCAACACGAGAAACAGACCCTCACCCTTTGTTCATAAATTTGGTTAATCCAAGTTTCAGATTGCTTCTTTACTTAGTTATTGCAACCTTCTTGATTGCTTGTAGGGATAAAGGTCAATCACGTCTAGGTATGGTTGATCGGAATTCGAGTTGGTGGTACATATTTGGCCAACATGGTACTGCTATTGAATGTCTATTCAACCTGGTTTGTCTAACATAGTTCTAGTTTTTCCCTTGCTACATATTTGGCCTATCCCAACTCCACCATTCTATTAGCCATAGGGACAATTCCTTCCAATTGCTTTTCCACCTTGAGAGTGCAACACCGACCACTGGTTGCCCCTTTGTAGGTTGAGAATTTGTAAGAGCTTGGTGTGGTTCTAGTTCTTCCTTTGCTACATATATTTGGCCAGTCCAAACTCCGCTATGCTGTAAACTATAGGAACATGTACTTGCAATCTCTTTTGCACCTTCAAAGTGCAACACCGACCACTAGTTACCTTTTTGCAGGGCGAGAATTTGTAAGAGCTTGATGGAAGTTAAGAGTGTGTGAGGCTTCCACTTTCTATGACCCAATGGTTCATAGAATTATTCATATCTCTTTGAATACTCTTGTGCTTCAACTAACCATGGCAAGTGAATGAAGCAATCATGGGAGCAATATCGGGAGTGGGAGCGAACATGAAGATTCCCTTACTCCAAGAGAGCGACACTTAGTCAACCACTTTCAAGGGTAGGACAATCGACATGTACTCGTCACTCACACTGCTTTGCATAAAAATTAAGGCTAGAAGGCGTAACTTCTTGGTACTCAGATCTAGCTTATCCACTCTCACAAGGATGCAATCAATGAGATATGAAGTAGGCAAGAAAGGGAAGGTGGGAACTAGAGTTTGCAATAAGTACTCAGCTCAGTTGAAGTGTGAAAGGCAACCCTAACCCGTGGGGGAGGAAGGGAATAAATACCCCCACCCACCAACTAGTCGTTTGAAGCTGTAAGATATCGGATAGTCTGATATGAAAGTGAGAGAAACTCGAAACAATAGCTTTTTTTTATGATTCTAAAGATATTCAAATAAGAATCAATCAATAAGGAGTCAAATCATATCGGATAATCCAATATTTCTGGGATCTGGAGACAGAGAAGGGTCAATCGGACTAAGCATCGGACAGTCCGATATACATCGGAACATTCGGACGAAAATATCGGATATGTCGGTGTAATAAATACCAGGGTACAAAGAGTCCTGAGTGTATCAAGCGGGCCCCACACGTCAGGCGGGCGACAAGGCCCCAGCGTGTGGGCGAGCCCCTCAGGGCGCCGGGCGAGGGCCTCACACGTCAGGCGGGCGATCAGGCCCCAGCGTGTGGGCGAGCCCCCTCGGCAGACGAGCGGGCCCCATGCATCAAAGGGAGACAAGGCCCCAGCCACAGGCGAGGGCCCCACACGCCGCGGGCGATCAGCCCCAACAGGTGAGCGAGCCCCCACGTGACGAGCGGGCCCCATGCGTCGAAGCGGCGACAAGGCCCCAAATACAGGCGGCGCCTCCAGTATGCCAGTAAGGGCCCCACACGTCAGCGGGCGATCAGCCCTAACGTGTGGGCGAGCCCCCACGACGAGCGGGCCCCACGCGCGGCGGGCGACAAGGCCCAGCGTGGGCGAGCCCCTCGAAGACCAGCGAGGGTCCCACACGCCGCGGGCGACTGTGTCCCAACAGGGGGCGAAGCCTCGCTCTGCGGGCGAGGGCCCCATGCGTCGGCGGGCGTGTGGGCGAGCCCCTCGGCGACGTAGGGTCCCCCGCAGCGGGCCCGTCTGGCGGGGCGCCCGAAGGAGTCTTCGGCTAAGGCTTCCTCGCTGCGAAGGACGAGCGCATTTAATGCGACGCCACGCCGGATAGACAAATGAAGAAATGATTACCGCCATGATGACCCTCGCAGCTCGAGCGGCCGCCATCGTGGGCGCAGCCGAATTAACCGCAGAGAGAAGGTTTGCTTAAGATGGCCGCCTGCTTAGGAGGAGCAGTTAGGCCCCACCCGCACTCACCGGTGTGATGTGCGGGTCGAGGTCACTTGCGGCACGCGAGGGTGGCGCCCGGCCGCGCAAGGCAGCCGCACGTTGCGTCTCTTCTGTCGTGTCTTGTCAGTGTACTAAGGGTACTGTACTGCCTACCCCCTCGGCTCTCTCCGTCGGTTCGAGGCTTGTATAAAAGGAGTGGAGAGAGAGAGAGGAGGGGGTACGTGCGCTTGGAACACACAGTTCACAGGCATTCTGTAAAAACATATTCCATTCAACCACAACAAGAAAAGAGCTAAGGCTCGGCAGGAGTAGGACTATTACCCGCGAGGGGGTCCGAACCTGGGTAATCCCCGTGTGTTGCTCTTGCTGTGTTCCACGCTCAATCGAACTGAGCGCGACTGGTAGGCTAGCAGGTTAGAAATCTGACTAGGGGTGTGATCCGCAGTGGTTGAGCGGTGAACACGCCGTCAGGATAGTCCAATATTTTTGGGATCCGTAGATAGAGAAGGGTCAATCGGATCAAGCATCGAATAGTCCGAGATACATCGAAACAATCTAGGGAAAATATCAGATAGTCCGATGTTTTTGCGAGTTTGAGACAGAGAGGGGTCGATCGGAGTAGGGATCGGAACATTCCGATACAACATTAGATATTCTGATATGTTTTTCAGCAGAACATACTCAAATTTGATTTATGGATAGAATATGACAAGATTCATCTAACATGAGCACTTCGACCATCTAGAAATGGTTTTCCATCGCATCCATCTTAGTAGTACGGCATGTCCTTAGAGTCAAATTAAAAATAAAAAGATCTATGTCTAAGACTACACACCGTCTTCTCTTTTTATCTTCAAAGACTCCATCAGCATCCCATATTCTTTTCAGAAGATTAAAATCTATTCATAAACTTAGTAAACTTATTAGTTGTTTAATTGCCCGTCATTTATCACCAAAACCCACATAGGGCCTAGATGCACTTTCAACATTTTATGTGTAATCTAGCATGCAATTTATAAATCTTATGAAACATTGGCAAACATGGAGTTTGTGACATGAGTCAACATGTACTTGCTTGGTCAGCGTGCTCTGTAGCATCGACGGTAACACTCACCGAGGTGTTGACAGCAAGCGAATCAAGCATAGAAAATATAAATAATCATAATATGGAAAATAAAATTGTCGACGGTTGAGATAACGATCTCAAGTCGCTAAGGTTCTTGAAGATTGAGATAGGAGACACGCCAAACAATGCGAACATCAACGAACAGGGAGACAGGGGTTTTTATCATGGTTCAGGCCTCTCGGGAGAGATAATAGCCCTACGTCCAGCCTTTCTTATATATCAGAGGTGAATACAAGAGGTGGCTCGGCAAGACGAACAAGTCTCGGCGAGATTATGGGTGTACAAGTGCGATAGCGCAATGATCGATGTCACGAGGTGCTAAGATGCAAAGTTTTGGCCGTGGTCCCGCTAAACGCCATAGGGGCCTGTTTATATAGTGTCGAGCAAACCGACCTACCGAGGGAATATCGGGCTGCTAACAACGAGATCAGAATCTAACTCAAGACATGCCAAATATATCCCGAGGCAGATAAGGCATACTCCTAGTCTTGGGGATCACGACTCCTAATCCAATCCGGGAAACCAACGTCCGGGTCTTCACGTAGCCGCGCAGAACTCTTGTTCCAGACGGACTCAAACACGATTTCTTGGCCGTTACGCACCATGCCAGCCAAAGGCTGTTCGGCAGGATGCATATGGGCTAGATAGAACCTTCCAGGAAGCTGGGCCCTGGTAGGCTGTTCGATTGGTCCGTCAGGGAGTGGACCATGGCAATGGGCTGTGATTTTATCCCCGACAGCTAGCCCCCGAGACTCAAGTGGAAGGACTCACTAGAGTGGGGTCATCCTCTTGAGACTCCAAGTCACGAAGAGGGTATTTTTCCTGCTACAAAGACGTGCAACAGGCGATCGAACAGGTTATGGTTCAACCGAACAAGTCTTGTTCGGGACAGAACAAACCCTCCCGGCGCCGAGCAACTCTGTCACGTCGAACAGGGAACGACATCTGTCCGAGCAGAGTACCCAGCCCTCGATACAGAAATCGGAAGAAGTGAGGTGAATCATCTCCTTGAGGCTGAACGTTATCAAGGTGGGATTGGATTCTTAGTAGTGAAGAGCGTACCACTGCATCCGGTAAGATCAGATCTTCCGAGAGAATGAACATTGCAAGTCGCGAGATGGACTCGTGCTACTGCATCCAGGCATTCAGATGCCTAGGAAAAGAAAGGGGAACCACCTCTCGGGCTAGAGCTTGCCCGAGAAAATAAAAATTGCGCTCTCGAGCAAATGTCGCGCTCAGGAGCGAAGGTGATGTGCCTCCAGACGTAGACCGTGTGCTAGGAGGTGACAATGCATACGAATGGGAAAGGTGGCCCAGTCCCAGAGCGTAGAGCTCGTCGAAGGAACCAGGTAAAGCGATCTAGTCCCCGAGCACGGAGCTCGTTAAAGGAACCAGAAAGTGCGACCAGCGAAGACATACCCGATAGGAGCAGCGCCCGGCAAGAGCTGCCGGTGCGAGGTGATCCAGCCCGAGCACGGAGCTCGTCGCGGGATTGACGGATCGCGCTCAGCGCGAGAACCGCCTGCGCGAGGTGAATCACAACCCGATGCGATCGAGCCGCAAAAGAACGTGTGAAATCAACGCTTTACCCATGACGATTCCTTGCGGCGGTGTTAGCGTTGTCTTGGCAAGTGCGAAACCGACGCTTGAGTGCCCGCTATGATGAGAATCGGCTTACGATGGGCATGCCCGTTGCGATGAGAATCGGCTTACGGTGGGCAGGACTCCGTTGGTGGCGCACTACCTTGACTTAGCCGAACTGTGAAGGTCAGTGCCGGGCAAAGACGAGAAATCATACGCGGGTGAAGTGAATCAGTCTCCGGACATGCGCGGAGCAAACCCGGGAAGAGAGGGATGCAGACATCGGTTTTGATGGGGAAGTCTGGAACCTCGCCGCGACCATCACCGGAGTCTAGCGTTCCCAGCTCCTGTATTTCCTGCAAAAGACAAACAAGAAACGAGCAACAAGGGGAAAAAGAGAGCAAGAACAGGCTCTAAGAAGAGCAAAGCGACTTTTAGAAAAAACACGACAAGGACGACCTACCCGCACAAGACATAATTTTTTCCAGGTACGTCTCCGATAGCGTTAGTGTCACCTCGGCGAATGCGGAACCGACGCTAGGAGTGCCCGTTGCGATGAGAATCGGCTTACGGTGGGCATGCCCGCTTGCGATGAGAATCGCTTACGGTGGGTGACTCCGTTGGTGGTGCATTGCTCCGGATTACCGTGCTGTGAAAGACGAATATGGATAAAAAGACGTGTGCGGGCAAGGGCAGCCCGATGCGGCTAAGACCGCTAACCGTGGAAGGCGATCGACCTTAGCCGCAGCAAAACGTCGGGCGAAAACTTATCCGTGCATGGACCCGCAGCGTTGGTGTCACCTCGGCGGTGCGGAACCAGCGCCAGAGTGCCGCTATGATGAGAATCGACTACGATGGGCATGCCCGCTATGGCGAGAATCGGCTTACGGTGGGCGTAACTCCATCGGTGGTGCACCGCCGTTAACCGGAGCCGCATGGTCGCCGCCAGATAAAAGACACGCCAGACGCGGGAGCGCCACGGAGCGAAGACCAACGAGGTTTTGGAAACCAACGCTAAGGAAAGAAACCGGAAAACTGAAAACGCATCGGTTGCCAAATTCAGATCATGTCCCAACCGACCGAGGAGAAACAGCCTCCGAGGAGCTGGCCGAGACTTAAGACAAATGAAAGCGCTTGAATCGAGCGAGAGTCGACCGAGTAGCTTTTCCTGCAAAAAGAGCAGAAAAGACAAGGACGAACAGAAACCAAGAGCAAGGCGAACAGCGCTAGAAAGTTTTAAGAAAACCGTAGAACGCTTAGCCTAACTCTCACTTTGTGCAGTACCGCCGAGGACTGAGTTTGCGAACTTGAACAAAGGCACAAGAGAAAGAGCGACGCCTAGCCCCTGCAGACGGACGATGCATGAAGACCTGAACTTGCGACTTCAAGCACGTGCGTAGAGAGTTAGAGCGACACCCGTATCCTGATCGACTCGTTCCAGGAACTACTCGTTAATGTAAGTTAGGCGATTCCGAAGGTAACCGAACAAGGAAAGTGCCTCTGTCGCGGAGGGCTTACGGGAGCAGGCTTTGCCAAGTGGTTGTGCCGTGAGCGGTAAGTGCCTCTGCCGCAGAGGGCTTACGAGAGCAGGCTTAGCCGCAAGGCTAGATGCCGTGTTACGCAACTCTGAGTTTAGGAACTTGTTGAAACAAGATACGGGCAGGGAAAACCCTTAAGATTGCGGAGCCAAGAGTTCGCAAGACCGGGCAGCCATCAAGTGTTACCAGAGAGAAAGAGTAGTCTGAGAAGACGAGTGGTGAGAAGGGCCGCAGAGGGCCGCGAACATTCACCGTTCAATGGGTTGAACTTTACATGGTAGCCCGAGGGACTTGGACGAACTAAGGCGTGAAATTTGAAAAAAAGCGCGAAGCTAGGAAACGAAAGACCTACACGAGGAACTTACGGCCGGGTCGATGTTCCAAGTCTTGGTCACTCTCTCCGTCACCCATCGCCAAAGTAATGCCCGGATTCTCAAGGAGTTTGATCCAGCCCGAGCACGGAGCTCATCGCGGGATCAGACGCGCCGGCGAAGAGCTGCCCGGCGCGAAGAGATCCAGTCCCCGAGCGCGGAGCTCGTCGCGGGGACCAAACGCGCGCTCCGGGCGAAGAGCTGCCCTGCGCGAAGAGATCCAGCCCCCGAGCGCGGAGCTCATCGCGGGGACCAGACGCTCGCTCTGGGCGAAGAGCTGCCCGGCGCGAGGAGATCCAGTCCCCGAGCACGGAGCTGGGAACCAGATCTGGAAGGCGATCAAGATCGAAGGGATCGATCCGATCTGGCAGGGGAAGAGACATCCTGCCATTCTGAGTCGTAGTACTCAGGGAGAACCTCCTGATCGCTGATAGAGCTCGACATGCTCGATCTGCGTGTCCCCACGGACGGCGCCAGCTGTCGGGGGTTGAGATAACGATCTCAAGTCGCTAAGATTCTTGAAGATTGAGATAGGAGACACGCCAAACAATGCGAACAAAGAACGAACAGGAGACAGGGTTTTTATCCTGGTTCAGCCTCTCGGAGAGATAATAGCCCCACGCCCAAATTTTCTTATATATCGAGGTGAATACAAGAGGTGGCTCGGCGAGACGAACAAGTCTCGGCGAGATTATGGGTGTACAAGCGCGATAGCGCAATGATCCGATGTCACGAGGTGCTAAGATGCAAAGTTTTGGCCGTGGTCCCGCTAAACGCCATAGGGCCCTGCTTATATAGTGCCGAGCAAACCGACCTACCGAGGGAATATCGGGCGGACTAACAACGAGATCAGAATTTAACTCAAGACATGCCAAATATATCCCGAGGCGATAAGGCATACTCCTAGTCTTGGGGATCACGACTCCTAATCCAATCCGGAAACCAACGTCCGGTCTTCACGTAGTCACAGAACTCTTGTTAGAGACGGACTCAAACACGATTCCTTGGTCACACGCACCATGCCGCCAAGGGCTGTTCGGTAGGATGCATATGGGCGGATAGAACCTTCCAGGAGCCGGGCCCCGTAGGTCATTCGATCGGGCCGTCAGGGAGTGGACCATGGCAATGGGCCGTGATTTTATCCCCGACAAAAATACATAGATGTGAATGCATATGCTTAATTAAATATACTAATTTCTGGAATTTTATAGGTTTATTTTTATGATAATTAAGTTTGCAAAAGTTAAATAGTAATTTAGAGACATTTTCCTAAAACTAAATAATAACAAAAAATAAAGCTATTTTTATAAAATTTTGTTTTATAGTTTTCCAAATAATCTTTTTAAAGATATTAAATTAACAAATTCTCTAAGTACATTATTTCACAAAATAATTAACAGACCGGCATACACATTGCTACCAGACACAACCTGGTTGGCTCGGCCCACCCAGGCGAGGAGGGAGGGGTTGGCAGGCATGGCCTGCCCAATCGAGAGGAGGGGGAGCTAGCCTAACATGTGGGTTCTACCCATCACTGAGCAAGGGATAGGGGAGGCAATGCGGGGGTTCCTAACAACGGCGGATCCGACAAGTAGGGTTGGAAATGGTACGGATATTATCCGATCTACCGACCGAATTGATCGGATAGTGATTTGCATAGTTTTATGGGTATTCGACTATTTTTACGGATAGGGTTATGGATATGGATAATTTGTGGTGGATATGGATACGAATACGGAACACTGATTATTCGGTGGATAAGGAATATCCAAGTTTTTGTTCGGATAATATCCGAATATAAAATATGAATATTTATCCGAATGTATTTCTAAATTTTTATTTTATTGCTACAATTTTTTTATTGATAGTTTCCCAGCATTTCAATTTAATTTTAAAATTTTCAATCTAGACTAAGTTAATAATATCTATGTATAGACTTTCTATTGTTTTGTTTTTAACTAATGTTATAAATTTCCACTTTAATATTTAAATTTTGATCATATTTTGTTAAAATTTGGAATGAATTTTAAGAATTAATTTTAACTATTCGACTAACAATATCCTTATGCTTGTCTTATCCGATTTGTATTCGCTCCGTATTCGTAACCGATGTTATCCAGTATTATTTGAATTTGTATTCATATTCGACACATTCGTATTCGAATCTGTATCCGGTAAAAAAAAATACGGATATGGATATGGATAGTACGATATCCGATCTTATCTGATCCGGTCACATCCCTACCAACAAGGGGCAACATTTTGGTGAGTAGGGCAGGGCGACGGTCCCAGAGGGAGAGGGATGGACACTTTGGTGGGGTCGGCCCACCGGATTGGCATCGGCGGTGCGGAGACGTTGCGTGAGGAGGCAATTTGCGGCGATACTCGGCGGAAGAGCTCGCTAGTATGGTCGTACGATTGTAGCGTAGGGAGAATGGTCGTGGTTGGGTCTCTCACACCAACTAAGTAAGATCAGCCCGTGGAACCTGTCACCGGGTTTGTCGGGGATAAAATCACGGCCCATTGCTATGGCCGACTCCCTGACGGCCCAATCGAACAGCCTATCAGGGCCCAGCTCCCTGGAAGGTTCTATCAGGCCCATATGCATCCTGTCGAACAGCTTCTTGGTCGGCACGGTGCGTAACGGCCTAGGATTCGTGTTTGAGTCCGACTCGAACAGAGTTCTGCACGGCTACGTGAAGACCCGGACGATTGGTTTCCTGGATTGGAATAGGAGTCGTGATCCCCAAGAATTGGAGTATGCCTTATCTATCTCGGGATGTATTTGGCACGTTGAGTTCGTTACGATCTCGTAGTTAGCCCGCCCGATATTCCCCAGAGGTCGGTTTGCTCGACTATATAAACAGGCCCCTACGGCGTGTGGAGGGGCCAATCCAAAGACGAAGTTTACGACTCGCCAAGAGCTGCGACCTTAGCACTTCAGAGACACCGATCATTGCATTGTCGCCTTGTACACCATAATCTCGCCGAGACTTGTTCGCCTCGTCGAGCCACCTCTTGTATTCATCTTTGATATATAAGAAAGGCCGGACGTGGGGCTATTATCTCTCCGAGAGGCCCGAACCAGATAAAACTCCCGCCTCCCTGCTCGTTGTTGTTCGCCTGCTCGGGCGGTCTCTATCTCTCTTTGAAGAACCTTAGTTGACTTGGGTCAATATCCCAACCGTCGACAGTTGGCGCCGTCCGTGGGGACTAGTGGATCGAGCATGTCGAACTCTATCAGCGACCAGGAGATTCTTCCTGAGGACTACGACTCAGAAGGGCAGGATGTCACATCCCCTGTCAGATCAGATCGATCCTTTCGATCTTGATCGTCTTCCAGACCTGGTTCCCAGCTCCGCTGGTCCCCGCGACGAGCTCCGTGCTCGGGGACTGAATCACTTCGCGCTGGGCAGCTCTTCGCCCGGGGCGCGCGTCTGGTCCCCTCGACAAGCTCCGTGCTCGGGGACTGTATCACCTCGCGCCGGGCAGCTCTTCGCCCGGGGCGCACGTTTGGTCCCCGCGACGAGCTCCTTGCTCAGAGACTGGATCGCCTCGCGCCGGGCAGCTCTTCGCCCGGAGCGCGTGTCTGGTCCCCGCGACGAGCTCCGTGCTCGGGGACTGGATCAAAACTCCTTCCAGATCAGCAGGAATCTACGAAGCAAGTTGGCGTCCACTTGGAACGTCTACCAGCTTCGTGAGTTCTTTGTGCAGGTATCTTGTTTGCTTAGCTCCGCGCTTTTTGTCAAACTTCGCGCCTTAGTTCGTCCAAGTCTCTCGGGCTGCCATGTAAAGTTCAATCTAGTAAACGGTGAATGTTCGCGGCCCCCTGCGGCCCTTCTCACCACTTGTCTTCTCAGACTACTCTTTCTCTTTGGTCACACTTGATGGCTACCCGGACTTGCGAACTCTTGGCTCCGCGATCTTCATGGTTTCCCTGCCCGTATCTAGTTTCAACGAGTTTCTAAACTCAGATTTGCGTAACACGGCTTCCAGCCTTGGGGTTAAGTCTGCTCTCGTAAGCCCTCCGCGGCAGAGGCACTTACCGCTCACGGCACAACCACTTGGCAAAGCTCGCTCGTAAGCCCTCCGCGCAGAGGCACTTTCCTTGTCCGTTACCTTCGAATCGCTTAACTTACGTTAACGAGCGCGCCTCGAACGGGTCGATCAGATACGGTGTCGCTTATCTCTACGCACATGCTTGAATTCGCAAACTTACATCTCGCATGCATCGTCTGCATCGGGCTAGGGCGCCGCTCTTTCTCTTGTGCACCTGTTCGAGTTCGCAAACTTAGGTTTTCGATCGATGCACAACGGGCCGGAGTTAGGCTAAGCGTTCACCGGTTTTCCTTAAAACTTTCTAGCGCTGTTCGCTTTGCTCTTGGTTTCGCTCGTCCTTGTCTTTTGCTGCTCTTTTTTGTATGGAAAATCTGTTCGGTCAGACTCTCGCCTCGATTCAGCGCTTAGCGGTCTTGAGCTGCTCGCCAGCTTCTCGACCTTCCTTCCGATGCTAGTCCTCGCGACAGCCTACAAGGCTTCTCGCTTCTTCCCAAGAGCCTCGAGGATCGCTCTCCTTGGTCGGTTGGGACTTGAGCTGAATTTCGCAACCCCGTATGTTTTCGTTTTCAGCCTCCTTTCCTTAGCGTTGGTTTTCCGTAACTCGCTGGTCTTTCGCTCCCGTAGCGCTTCCCGCGTGCGAGCATGTCTTTTTATCTGGCGACGACCCGTACAGCTCCGATTAACCGAAGCGGTGCACCACCAATGGAGTCCTGCCCACCGTAAGCCGATTCTCATCGCAACGGGCACTTTTGGTGCTAGTTCCGCACCCGCCAAGGTGACACTAACGCCGCACGGGTCCATGCCCGGATAAGATTTCGCCAAGACGTCTTTGCTCGCGCTAAGGTCCCGACGCTTTCTCTCGTTATCGGTCTTAGCTACGCTGGGCTGCACTTGCCCGCACACGCCTTCTTTATCCATGCTACGCCCTTCCCGCACGGTAATCGGGGAGCAATGCACCACCAATGAGTCCTCGCCCACCGTAGTCGATTCTCATCGCAACGGCACTTCCCGGCGCCGGTTCCGTGATTCGCCGAGGTGACACTAACGCTATCGGCGGACGTACTCCAAAAAAATTATGTCTTGTGCGGTAGGTCATCCTTGTCGTGTTTTTTCAAAACTCGCTTTGCTCTTCTAAGAGCCCGCCCTTGCTCTTTTTTTCCCTTGCCGCTCGCTTTTGTTTGTCTTCGCAGAAATATAGGAACGGGGAACATCGACTCGGTGATGGTCGTGGCGAGGTTCCGTGCTTCCCACCAAAACCGATGTTCCAGATCCTCTCTCCCGGTTTGTTCACAGATGTCCCGCGATCGATTCACTTCACCCGCGATGATTTCGCCTTTGTCCGCATCGACCTTCACAGCCGGCTAAGTCAAGGTAGTGCACCACCAACGGAGTCCCGCCACCGTAGTCGATTCTCATCACAACGGGCAAGCCCATCAGAACCGATTCTCATCGCAACGGCACTCCAAGCGCCGGTTCTCAGATTTGCCAAGACAACGCTTACATCGCTACAAGGAATATGTCATGGGTAAAGCGTTGATTTCACACGCTCTCTTGCGGCTCGACCGCAACGGGTTGTGATTCACCTCGCGACCGTAGCTCTTCATCCGGAGCGCTGCTCGTCCTCGCGACGAGCCCGTGCTCGGGCCGGATCACCTCGCTACTGGCGACTCTTCGCCGAAAGACGCCTAGTCCCATGACGAGCTCCGTGCTCGGGATCGGATGGCCTTTGACCGGCACGCCTTCAATCGGTCGCACTTTCGGTTCCTTTGACGAGCTCTACGCCGAGGACTCTCGACAAGCTCTAGCCCGAGAGCTGGTTCACCTATTTTCGTTTATGCTATCTTGGGTATCTTCATACCTGGATGCAGCAACACGAACCCATCTCGTGACTTGCTATGTTCATTCTTCCGAAAGATCTGATCTTATCGGATGCGGTGGTACGCTCTTCACTACTAAGAATCCAATCCCTCCTTCATGATCTTCAGCCTCAAGGAGATGATTCATCTCACTTAAGGATTTACTTCTTTCGATTTCTGTATTGAGGGCTGGGTACTCTGTTCGGACAGATGTCGTTCTCTGTGCGACGCAACAGAGTTGCTCGGCGTCGGGCGGGTTTGTTCGGTCCCGAACAAGTCTTGTTCGGTTGAACCATAATCTGTTCGGTCGCCTGTTGCACGTCTTTGTAACAGAAAAAAAATACCCTCTTCGTGACTTGGAGTCTCATGAGGAAGATCCCACTCTAGTGAGTCCTTCTACTTGAGTCTCGGGAGCTAGCTGTCGGGGATAAAATCACGGCCCATTACTATGGCCCACTCCCTGACGGCCCAATCGAATAGCCTACCAGGGCCCAGCTCCCTGGAAGGTTCTATCAGGCCCATATGCATCCTGTCGAACAGCTTCTTGGTCGGCACGGTGCGTAACGGCCTAGGATTCGTGTTTGAGTCTGACTCGAACAGAGTTCTACATGGCTACGTGAAGATCCGGACGATTGGTTTCCCAGATTGGAATAGGAGTCATGATCCCCAAGAATTGGAGTATGCCTTATCTATCTAGGGATGTATTTGGCACGTTGAGTTCGTTACGATCTCGTAGTTAGCCTGGCCCGATATTCCCTCGGTAGGTCGGTTTGCTCTGCAGTATATAAACAGGGCCCTTACGGCATGTGGAGGGGCCAATCCAGCACGAGTTTACGACCCTGGCCAAGAGCTTTCGCATCTTATCACTTCGTAGACACCTGATCATTGCATTGTCGCTCTTGTACACCATAATCTCGCCGAGACTTGTTCGTCTCGTCGAGCCACCTCTTGTATTAATCTTTGATATATAAGAAAGGCTGGACGTAGGGCTATTATCTCTTCCGAGAGGCCCGAACCAGGATAAAACCCCTGTCTCCCTGTTCGTTGTTGTTCGTTCTGTTCGACATGTCTCCTATCTCTCTCTTGAAGAACCTTAGTTGATTTGGATCAATATCCCAACCGTCGACTGGGTTGTTGACAGAAACCGAGGGAGATATTCTAATTTAAATTCGAATTCTTTAAATTTGCCTGGAACTGAACTGAATTTGGCTCAAATTATTACATTTGCTCAGCGCCCAAAATTTGGGTTTTACCACGAGCGAAAGAAGAGCACGAATCTTAACGAGGATTGGACATCATTAAACATCTATCGAGCCAAATATGCACGCGGCTTTGCATTTCACGGAAAAAAGTAGGCGGTTGCTAGGAGCTGCGCTGGTCAACACATTTGTTAGTGGTACTGGTTCAGCCGCTGGGCATGCAGTAGCCAGTCTCGTCCCTTGATCTGTCTCTAATCTCTATATATAGCTCGACCTAGCTGGGTAGTTAATTACACGAGCACATTAGCAAGATCGATCATTTTGATCCGTCCCTTGTGATAGCTAGGTACTAGGTAGCAAGAAGGAAGATGTCGTCGTCGGCGGTGCCGGTGGCGTACCAGGGGAACACGTCGGCGGCGGTGGCGGATTGGCTGAACAAGGGAGACAACGCGTGGCAGCTGGTGGCGGCGACGCTGGTGGGGCTGCAGAGCGTGCCGGGGCTGGTGGTGCTGTACGGCGGCGTGGTGAAGAAGAAGTGGGCGGTCAACTCGGCGTTCATGGCGCTGTACGCCTTCGCGGCCGTGTGGATCTGCTGGGTGACCTGGGCCTACCACATGTCCTTCGGCGACAAGCTGCTCCCCCTGTGGGGCAAGGCCCGGCCGGCGCTCAACCAGGCCCTCCTCGTCGGGCAGGCGGCGCTGCCGGCGACGGCCCACTACCACGCGGACGGCGCCCTGGAGACGGCCATGGTGCAGCCCTACTACCCCATGGCCACCGTCGTCTACTTCCAGTGCGTGTTCGCCGCCATCACCCTCATCCTGGTGGCCGGGTCGCTGCTCGGCCGGATGAGCTTCCTGGCCTGGATGCTCTTCGTCCCGCTCTGGCTCACCTTCTCCTACACCGTCGGCGCCTTCTCCCTATGGGGCGGCGGCTTCCTCTTCCACTGGGGCGTCATCGACTACTGCGGCGGCTACGTCATCCACCTCTCCGCCGGCATCGCCGGATTCACCGCCGCCTACTGGGTACGTACGCTCGATGTACGTACGCAATACGCATCGTCGGTGAACGGCGGCCGGCGATGAGGGAGGTGACCTCACTGACCCGTGTGGGTGGCTGCAGGTGGGCCCGCGGGCGCAGAAGGACAGGGAAAGGTTCCCGCCCAACAACATCCTGTTCACGCTGACGGGGGCGGGCTTGCTGTGGATGGGGTGGGCGGGGTTCAACGGCGGCGGGCCGTACGCCGCCAACGTCGACGCCTCCATCGCCGTCGTCAACACCAACATCTGCACCGCCATGAGCCTCATCGTCTGGACCTGCCTCGACGTCGTCTTCTTCGGCAAGCCCTCCGTCATCGGCGCCGTTCAGGGCATGATCACCGGCCTCGTCTGCATCACGCCGGGGGCGGGTACGTAACCGAGCCCTTCGCTCCTCATTAATTGTGCTCATTTCTTAAACCATGGCGTTCAATGCATCCATCATTCATAATTAATCAGATAGATTATCCTGGTATGCAGAGTAGGTTGAAATGCAGAAATGTACCCGAGTTCTTCGGTCTTGATTGATCAAAGTTTTTTAAACCATGCTGTTCAATGCATCGATCGTTATTAATTAATCAGATAGATTATCCTGGTATACAGAGTACTAATTAGCTATCCAGATTATTCTTAGGGAGTTGACTTTGAATTCAAAATCTGTTGCATGCCAACAAAAGGGGAGGAAAGATTCCTATCAAGAAACAAGACGCATGGGATCGCGCCACGGATTGCGTTTACCCTTTTGTGGCCAGTGGCCGCCGATCCAGCTGAACATTCGGATCCATATATACGCGATCGTTAGTAATTAAGATTTAGCCCGTAACCATGCATGCACATGAAGGTTTCTAGCTTATTAATCCATTTTATAGTACTCGTAACCATTAATTAACAGATTTATACTGAAAAAGGTTTACTGATTTACTAGCGAATAGTAAAACAGGCCACATATATAGTTTCTACGCAGTTATGTGCAAGTGGAATCTTAATGCGTGCTTTGTCAGGAATCTGCAGGAATCTTTTTGTATATAAAGTTTGTAGGCCAATTTGCCCTGTCAGCATATGTCAGTTTTACGTATCACCAGCTGAAGTCAAAGTCTAGGACTGCACACAGTTTTCCATATAGACAAATTACGTTGAAAATGAAAGAAAATCAGAGCCATTGAATTTTCCATTACCATTAATTGTAGTTTGTATCCTACCGTCCCGGCTACTTCCATTGACTTTGCATATTCGTTTTGCGTCGAATAATGACAAAATTGTAGTCGTGGGCTCGTGGCGACCGCTGAAGTAGCGCATGCAATTAGGCAATTACCTGGAGTTGGGTTCCGTTGATTTGCATATTAGATTTGTATGGAAATTAATTTGGTTATATAGATAGATGTAATTGCAATTGCCAAACTTGCATATTTGGGAAAATATTATTATTGATGTCAACTTGTGTATGTTTTTCAAACCGGTCCATTTTAATCTTGTCTTCACATACCCTATTTATATGAAAATGCGTATACATACCGGAGTATCATTACAAACTACGTTAATTTTGTAATGGTATCTATACGAATACACCTTTTGCAGTGGCCTTTCTGTGACTATCAAGTTTCTGCAGTGGCATCTATATATATAATTGAGCCAATTAATTTTCTCATTATATGGTCGTTGATGACATGTACGGTCTAGAAAATTTACAGAGAGTTATATCAAACCAGACCCCTATGTAAATACTTGATTTGTACTGTCATTAATTCTCTGAATACCAAGTTCTGCAGTGGCATCTATATATAAAATTGTCCCAATTAATTTTCTCATTATATGGTCGTCGATGACACGTACGGTGCAAGCAGTAATTAATTAACCACGGGATGGGGTGGAATGGAATCTGATGTTTGTGCGGCGACGATTGCGAGTGCATGCATGCAGGCGTGGTGCAGGGGTGGGCGGCGATGGTGATGGGCGTGCTGGCCGGCAGCGTCCCGTGGTACACGATGATGGTCCTTCACAAGCGCTCCAAGGCCCTGCAGCGGGTGGACGACACCCTCGGCGTCTTCCACACGCACGGCGTCGCCGGCCTCCTCGGCGGCCTCCTCACGGGCCTCCTCGCGGAGCCCACCCTCTGCAACCTCTTCCTCCCCGTCGCCAACTCCCGCGGCGCCTTCTACGGCGGCGTCGGCGGCGCGCAGCTCGGCAAGCAGCTCGCCGGCGGCCTCTTCGTCGTCGGCTGGAACGTGGCCGTCACCTCCGCCATCTGCGTCGCCATCAACCTCGTCGTCCCGCTCCGCATGGCCGACGAAAAGCTCGAGGTCGGCGACGACGCCGTGCACGGCGAGGAGGCCTACGCGCTCTGGGGGGACGGCGAGCTCTACGACATCACCAAGCACGGCTCCGACGAGACCGACCACGGCGGCGGCGCCACACCCGCTGCCGTCGCACCCGTCTGAGCAGCTGATCGTCTCATCTCCGATCGAGTCGCACTGGCGCTCCCAAGACTACGCGTCATGTGTGCCTAGCTAGTCTCGTTGTTGGCGTAAAATGACAAATACGTGTGTATATTCAAGTGATCATATATACTCCACTAGGTTGCTTCTTTCTGCCGATGAACTACCCTTTTTTAGAAAGTATGAATCTCCTAGGATTTCTACAGAAAAATATTTAGAGTTTTTAAAAGTTAAGAAAAAATCAATGCATTTCAATTGGAGCTTTTAAACACCTAAATGAACTATTGATCGAGATTGAACAAACGATCGATATTGGCACGGCTGTACATTGATCCAGATTGATTGAACGATATTGGTAGCACCGCACAATTGTTTAGAGAAAAAAATACATATTTTGTCTCCGTACTTTCACCCAACCCCAATTTGGTCCCAAAACTCCAAAACCGAACTTAACCAGTTCACCAACCCTCGAAATTGAACACAGCTAGTCCTTTAACCTGATTGTAGACAGTTTTGTTGACGTGATACTAGACATGACTGATTTTACTTACGTGGAAGATAAGTTGTCTGCCACATCATTGCTTATGTGGAAGATGAGCCTTTTCTCTCCTCCCTCTTATCTTTCTCCCTTTCTCTCTCTCTTCTCCATCGCTCTCCCTCTATCACTAGCGGTGGGGACTCTGACGGCAGCTGGCGATAACGGCAAGACGAGGAAGAGGCGTGCGACGGTGGTGGCTGCAAGGATCTACTTGGTCTAGAGGTGAATAGTTATGTTTTAATTTTATTTGTTTAAGTTTGGGTTTTTATCAAATTAGTGACCTATCTAAGGAAACTTATTCTAAGCAACAAAAGTGTCGGGGATTAGATTACGGCCCATTACCATGGCCCACTCCCTGACGGCCCAATCGAATGACCTACTGGGCCCAGTCCCTGAAGGTTCTATCTGCCTATATGCATCCCGCCAATGCCTTCCTAGTCAAGAGTCTTGCGAACGGCCAAGGAATCGTGTTCGAGTCATCTCGAACAAGAGTTCTGACTACGCGTGAAGACCCGGACGTTGGTTTCCGGATTGGATTAGGAGTCGTGATCCCCAAGACTAGAGTATGCCTTATCTACCTTAGGTCATATTTGGCATGTATGAGTTCGTTATTTATCTCGTAGTTAGCCCGCCCGATATTCCCTCGGTAGGTCGGTTTGCTCGCACTATATAAACCATGCTCCTACGGCGCTTAGGGGCATCCGCATCCGCATCCGGCATCTGATGACGAGTTTTACGACTTGATCTAGCTTCTAGACATCTGATATTCACTTGTACACCATTATCTCGCCGAGACTTGTTCGTCTCGTCGAGCCATCTCTTGTATTCATCTCTGATATATAAGAAAGGCTGGACGTAGGGCTATTATCTCTCCCGAGAGGCGAAACCGTGATAAAACCCCGTCTCCTGCTCGTTGTCGTTACGCATTGTTTGGCGTGTCTCCTATCTCACTTCTAAAGAACCTTAGCGACTTGAGGTCGATATCTCAACCGTCGACAGCTGGCGCCGTCCGTGGGGACTACGCAGATCGAGCATGTCGAACTCCATCAGCGATACAGAGATACTTCCTGAGGGCTACGACTCAGCAGGACAGGATGTCTCATCCTCGCCGCTTCAGACGATCTGCTCGGTCTCGAACGCTTCGCATCCGAGGCGTATGTCTCCGCTTACATGGCGTAGATAGCCTCAGATCGCACTCCGCCATCGACAGCGACTACTGAACCGGCGATCTTTACGACGGTTTAGATTTGTCGATTCCAAGGCTATGTCGGTAGATTCCACCTGTGGAGACACAGTGATGACACCGTCTAGCATACCTTCGCATGGCCCCCGCAGCATTAACATGGCCGATGTAGGAACCTCTGAGGATCCCGCGACGGCCGTGGCGGCCGGCGAGGTCGGGCAGATTAACTCGCCGGCATCAAGACGATCTTCGCGCAGTCGCCATGAAAGCAAGTCGCCATTCGCCGCAGACCTCGACGATTCCATCAATTAGACCTTAGCACGGTTTCGCGACCGTAAGCGGCAGCGTCGCGACCCACCTCGCGTGCGGCGCTTAAGTCTCCGGCGGAAGCTTCCTGTTCGGTCAATTTCGCGGACCGGACTCGATCGGGCGAACGTGATGGTTCAGGATCCTAGGACCCATAGATCAAAGTCGGAACGGCTCGGCTATAGCAACGGTCCTTAGATCCACCAATCAAGCTGATCTCGCCAGATGGGGCGTCTTTGCGACTAACCTAGAGCGATCGGTCAAGGCCTAAAGTCTCTAGGAGAAGCCAACAACTCCTTCTAGGCAGCAGCAGCCAAACCGCCGAATGATTCGGACAGCTCGACGATCGTGTGACCCCGCCACCATCGGGATCATCGCCCATGAGCAGGCTACCCGTGGTCGCCGTCGCTCGCCAAGTCCTCGTAGTCATCGCGACCACAGGGGCAAGCGCGCACGCGATGATCACGGACGGTCCCCTCGTGAGGAGCGCGTCGTCGCAACCACAAGGAAGGAGCGTGGTGGATTGTCCCGGAGAGAGTTTCTCCAGGCCGAGTCATCCCGTTCAGCAGGAGTTCCTCCGCGCAACAGGACCAACGTCTTCTCAAGACTAGGTTCTGCCGGGGAAGGTGGCCGGTCATATGCTCTGGGCTGCAGGGCTTTCTCCGACGAGCTTCGGGCTGTCCGGTGGCCCTCAAAATTCAAGCCCGGTCACATGGAGAGGTACAATGGGACTCAGAACCCAGAGGAATTCCTTTCCATCTACGCTACGGCCATCATGGCGGCCGGGGGTGACGAGCTTCGTAGGCTAATTACCTCCGACCGTCCTTGAGGGTGCCGCTCGGACGGGTCGTTCAATCGCCAGGAGGGTTCCATCACCATGGAACCAGCTTTGTGACGCTCTGATCGCTAATTTCCAGAGCTGTTTACGGGCGTCTGGCAAGGAGGATGATCTGCACCAGATGATCCAGATGAACGGGAGACCCTCCGCAACTTTCGTGAAGCGTTTCATTAAGATCCGCAACACGATCCCGAACATCTCGGATGAATCTGTTGTCCGCGCTTTCAAAAGCGGGTCCGCGACGAAGCGCTCACCCAGATCTCGAAATCAATGAGACTGGACCGCCAACGACTGTTCAAGGCGGCCGATCATATGCTAACGCGGCAGAGCGCTTCAAGAGAAAAAGGCGTTCGACAAGGGCGAGCCGCCCGCCAACTGGTGTGGATGACAAGAAGAAGAGCAAGAAGAATGTCCCCGTGACAAGAAGTCCCAGAAGAAGAAGAACAAAGGTGATGCGAACAATACCGTCGCAGGTATGGATCGCGCACCTCCTCCCAAGGATGGGCAGAAGAAGCCCAACAATAACTACAAGGGTAAAAAGCCTGCTCAGGAGGCGGACAAGGCAAGAAAGGTCCGAGCGACCGATTTTGCAAGTTCCACCAAAGACTACGGCACGATATACGCCATCAGAGAACTTGGGCTGCAAAGCTCAAGATTTCTACAACGGCAAGGGCCCAATGCCCACCCCGCCGAACAAGGTGATGCCGGTAAGGCTGCGCCAAACCGACGATGGTGATCGGAAGATGATGATGAATATCAAGAGCCTGTGGAACCATATCGCCGCTATTTTCGGCGGCTCCTCGGCTTACACCTCTCGGCGCAGCCTCAAGGAAGCTGCTCGGAGGTCCATAACGTCGAAAAGGCAAAACCTCACTGAATCGATGAAGTGGACCGAGGTCCCCATCTCTTTCTCTCGAGGATTGCCCCACCGATGACCAAGCCTCGGCTCCCACCGGTGGTCGCCCACCATCGCGAACGCGAGAGTTGGCCGTGTCCTAGTAGACGGCGGAGCGCTTTGGACTTGCTTTCGCTAAAGTCTTGGACGAGATGCAAATTCCTCGCTCCAAGTCAAGGAAGTCGCAATGCCCTTCTACGGAATTGTTCCGGAGAAGTCGTGAAGCCGTTAGGGCGTGTTGTCCTGCCTGTCACCTTCGCAACCCAAGCAACTTCCGGACAGAGTTGATCACTTTTGACGGGTCGACTTTTCCGCTCGGCAGACAACGCAATCTTGAGCAGCCATCTCGGTAAGTTTATGGCAGTGTCCCACCACGCTACCATTGCGTGAAGATACCGGTCCTAACGGTGTGATCACGGTCAAGGGCAACTACAAAGCTGCATTGATTGCGACGAGCGTCCCTTGCCCTGGTCGACCAGCTTCCGCCACTGTCTCAAGTTCCGCAGACCAAGTCTCAGACGCCTAGGGTCTCCTTCACCAGGGGAGAAACTAAGGAAGTTCATTGCCGCTTGATGATACTTCCAAGATAGCTTCACTTGGGGCCAATCTGACCCCAAATAGGAAAGCGAGCTCATTGCCTTCCTCCGAGCTAATGCAGATGTATTCGCCGGGAGCCATCTCGACATGCCCGAGTCCCAAGGAGGTAATCGAGCACAAACCGGCCGTCCGCCGACAAAAGCCTGTTCGCCAAGCTTGCCGCTGAATTCAAACAGAGATCATCAAAGATCGCTTTATAAACCGCCATTGGTTCATCCGCGAGGTTGATCACACCGAGTGGTTAGCCAACCCCGTCATTGTAAAGAAGAAAGGCGGCAAGTGGAGGATGTGTCGATCACACAGATCTGAACGCCGCTTGTCCTAAGGACAATTTCCGCGCCTCAGATTGATCACCGGTCGATGCGATCATGACGCCCACTTTTCGAGTTTTTAGATGCTTACTCCGTTACCACAAAATAAGCATCTCCCGAGGATGAAGAGAAGATCGCCTTCATCACCCCTTTCGCACTTTCTCGCTATACGACCATGTCTTTCGGTTCGCGTAATGTCGGGTGCCGCGCTCCAGCCGCTTAATGGAGAAGACCTTCCTGCACAAATAAGAAAAACTCGAGGTCTATGTCGATTTACATAGTTGTAAAGAGCAAGTATGCTCCAGATCATGTAAAAGACCGGCAGAGACTTTTCATAATCTCACCAGCATCGAATAAAATTAAATCCAGAGAAGTGTACCTTTGGTGTTCGATCCGAATGTTGCTCGTTATGTCATTGGCTCGCAAGGTATTTCGCCAACCCTGAAAAAATCGAGGCCATTGAAAATATGCAGCTCCAACTACCATAAAGGAAGTTCAAAGCCTCATCGGGCGGATGGCTGCTCTAAGGTGTTTATTTCCGTCAAGGCGAACGCTGGCTGCCCTTCTTAAGGCCCCGCAAGCACAATGGTTTCGAGTGGACGGAAGAAGCCGATAGATCCTTCCAGATCTGAGCGATACTGCCCAATCCTCCCGCCTTGACTACCCCGCTGCATGGCGAGCAGCTCTCGCTGTACCTAGGTTGCACGCCACAAGCGGTGAGCGGGTCTTGACGGTCGAAAGGAAGGCATACAATGACCAATCTATTACGTGAGCGAGGTACTTCACGGATCAAAGGAGCGCACCACGAGGTCCGTGGCTCCTCTATGCCTTGCTCATGTCCTCCGTGAAGCTTCGCCACTACTTCCAGCGCATCAAATATCGGGTCCCGACCACGCTCCCTCTGGGAGAAATCCTACGGAACAAGGAATCTAGCGGACGTATAGCTAAGTGGGCAATGGAACTAGCAGAGTTTGATCTGTTATTTGCTGTCCGAACTGCTATTAAGTCACAGGTCCTAGCTGACTTTGTCGCTGAATGGACTTGCCCGCCAAATCCTAGGAAGCTCCCGAGCAACCTGATGAACCCTCCCGACCATGTTTTTCGATGGCTCGCGCACTGGAAACTCGGGGGCTGGTTTTGTTCTCATCTCCCCTCAAGGAGAGCAACTCCAGTATTCTATCCAACTACACTTTGCGGCGACTAACAACGCTTCAGAGTACGAGGCCCTCCTCACGGACTAAGAGCGTAAGTCGCTTGGTGTCCAACGGCCGATCGTGAAGGGAGATTCACACTGGTCATCAATCGTGTTAACAAGGAGTATCGCTGCGATGACTCAATGGCGCGATACCGGTTGAAGTGAGGAAGTCGGAGCGCATTTTCGATTTTTCGGTGCTCTTCGTGCCTGTGAAGGACAACTTCGGCCGACCACCTATCCAAGTATGGATCCTCACGCTAACTCGCTTCCGGCCGGGTGCTCGCCGAGCACCTTCACAAGCCCTCAATCACGCTCTCCGGACGAGGCAACAGAGATGTGGTGCTGTCTCCGTTATCGAAAGCAGTCGCGGATCGACAACGCCATTTGTCCGGTACCTTGCGATGGGACCTCGCCTCGACGACGACGGCCGAGCGCTCCCTTACCACAAGGCGTGCTGCTCCATACAAGCTTGTGGACTACATCCTTTACCGTGAAGGTGCTCGGGAGTTCTTTCCAAGTGCATCTCGCAACAGAGGGTGTGTTCCTTCTTAGGGACATACACGAGGGTGCTCGTGGCAACCACGCCCTTCGTAACTCGGTCGGCAAAGCGCTTCGCATGGGCTATTATTGGCCCATCGTTACAAGATGCCCGGACATCGTGACTAAGTGCAAGGCTTGCCAATTTCACGCCGGAAGGCACACAAGCCCGCCCAAGAGCTCCAAACAATCCCCATCTTGGCCTTTTTCCACATGGGGTCCGGATCTGCTTCGCCCATTCCCTAAGGGGTACAAGGGCTATACACACCGCTGTCGCCATAGACACTTTTACAAAGTGGATTGAGGCGAGCTCGTGTCGCCTCTTCACGCCAAGACGGTTGTTCGCTTTTCAAAAGCAACGTGGTCACGCTCGATCCCCACAAGTTGATCATCGATAACGGTACCCGCCGTGCTTAGATATTCCAGGAATACTACGAACAACTGGGCACCAAGGTCTGCTTCGCTTCTGTGGCACACCCACAGAGCAATGGAGCAGTCGAGCGAGCTAACGGACAGATAGTCCAGGGTATCAAACGGCGGGTATTTGCTGCTCTCAGCGAGCACAGCAAGGCCTGGGTCGACGAAGTTCCTTCCGTCCTCCGGGCGCTTCGACTTTTCTGACGGCCACCGGGCGATCGGGAAACTCCTTTCCAATTGGTCTATGGTGCAGAAGCCATCCTGCCCGCCGAAGTTGTACTCGGTTCGCCTCGCACGAGCTCAGTCAACCTAGTTGACGACGAGCAAGAGCGCCTCCTCGATCTCGATCTCCTCGAAGGCACACGCGACCGGCACAAGTCGAATGGTACGCTACCAAAGAAGCTCTTCACCCAAGACGCCGCTGCCAAGCTTCGACCAAGGGCTTTGAAGGCGGACGACCTTGTTCTCGCGCCGTGTCCAGAACTTGTCCAATGCCAACAAGTTAACTCCTCGCTGGGAGGGCCCGTTCTCGGTCGCTTTAGTGCTCGCCTGGGCTGTTTCGCTGGCTATGGAGGACGGAGAGAGCCGACCAAAGACTTGGAACATCGACCAGCTTCGTAAGTTCTTTGTGTAGGTCTTTTCTGTGTTTGCTTAGCCTTGCGCTTTTGTAAAACTTCGCGCCTTAGTTCGCCCAAGTCCCTCGGCACCATGTAAAGTTCAATCCAATTCTCGAATCTCGCGCCTCTGTGCCTTTTGCACTACTTGTCTTCTCGCACTACTTTCTTCCGTAACACTTGATGGCTGCCCGCCTTGCGAACTCTTGGCTCCGCAATATTAAGGATTGTTCCCACCGTATCTGGTTTCGACAAGTTCCTAAACTCGTGGTTGCGTAACACGGCCTTTCCACCTTGCGGCTAAGTCTCGCTCGTAAGCCCTCCGCGTAGAGGCACTTATCGCTGGCGCGACCACTTGGTAAAGCTCGCTCTCGTAAGCCCCCGCAGAGGCACTTTCCTTGCTCGGTTACTCTGAATCGCTTAACTTACGCCAACGAAAGCGCATTACGGAACGAATCGAGCAAGGTACGGTGTCGCTTTTCTCCCTACGCGACGCACTCGAGTTCGCAAGCTTAGGTTCTCGAGCATCGTCTGTACCGGGGGCTAGGGTGTCGCTCTTTCTCTTGTGCACCTGTTCGGGTTCGCAAACTCAGGTTTCCGAGCAGATGCACAACGGGGGCTGGGAGCTAGGCTAATCGCTCTACCGGTTTTCTTAAACTTCCTAGCGCTGTTCGCTTAGTTTCTGTTCGTTCTTGTCTTTTTTCGCTGCTCTCTCTTTGCAGGGAAAAGGGTAAGTCTTTATTAACAAAATTTGCGGTACAAAAGTCCATCTCGGTTACTGACCCTCAGACTACCTAGAAGCGAAGTTGCTCCTTGAGCCCCTCGATCACTTCCTTAAGGCGCAGGACTTCCCTTGGGCTTTGAACCCCTCTCGCCTCACTGAGAGGATCGGCTTCCTCCTTGTCTTCCTGGCTGCTCCGTCGCCAGACGGAGAGCCTCGACTTCTTCAGCCTTGGCCCGCACTGGTCGGTCGAGCCTCGCTCGCTAACTCACGCTTGACGGTCTTGAGCTGCTCGTCCAACTCCTTGACCTCTTCTCCGCGGTGATCGCCCTCACCGCCATCCTCACAGATCTCCTCGATCTCTTCCCGTGAAGCCCACAGGTCGAGATCTTTGCCCGAGACCAGCGAAGTCTGCTCCTCCTTGGCGAAGCTGGGCCTTGAGTCTCTTGGCTTCCGCCATGAGCTGGTCTCGCCGTGGGAACGCGCCGAGCTGCTCTTCGAGCCACTTGAGCGGCCTGGCTTCTCCTCCGCGGTGCTCGCCTTCATGGCTTGCGCGCGAAGCTCCTCGGCTTCCTTTAGAAGAGCCTCAGAGGAATGCCTCTCCTTGGTCAGCTTGGCCTTGAGCTTCTTCGCTTCACCTTGCCTCGGCGGGCGGCCAGAGCGCTCTGCCTGGATCCCCGTCTGGAGATGCTCCCGAGGACGCCAAGACGGGCGTCTGCTCGATGGTGACCCCATCCTCGAAGTTCCGCCATGGTATCCCTAAAGACCGAGGAGAAGATCCGCTCGTAACACTTTGCGATAACACATTCAAACTGAGCAAGGTTTGGTCTTGGAGTTTACCTCGCCAAGCCGACGCTTCAGTCCGCGACGCAGGCGGTCCTCGAGGCCATGCGTCACGAAGCCCCGCTCGTCATGCGGGATGAGGCGGGCGCGTTCTTGCTGCCGCCGCTTTGTTCGCTCCTTCTTCTTGCGGAGCGCATCTGCCGGGAGCGGAGCGACGGGCGGCGCTTGCCTCTCGCTCCCTCTCTCTCTTCCTTTTCTCTCTCCGCCTCAACGCTCTCGGCGAGGCGGAGCCACTCCGCCGGTGGCGCCGTTGTTTCCACCGGCAGGACGACTTGTTCGACCTGCTCGGGGGCTTCTTCTTGCTCCCTGGCAGCGGGGATCTCACCCTGCTCGCCAGAGGATCCCGTCGCCTCAGGGGTGAGCTGCCCCTGCGACGAAGTGCGTGCAGACCGGCTGCTCGGTCCCGCCTGGCGCTTCCGAGCCATTGCCTTGGCCTCAAGTCCGTGGCGCCACCCGCCGCTATTTTTGCCTCCACCGCTTCACCGCGCCTTTGAGCGCGCCGATCCGCTCGGCTGAGCTTCGGCGGCAGCAGCTCCACGCCGCCATTTTGTCCTTGAGGTTCGCCACCATCGCCTGCGGACGCTGCGGCAGATGCTTCGGGCAAAGCGGCGATCGCCGAGCGCCTCGACGCCGTCGTGCGTGGCGGTCTCTTCTTGGGCACTGATGAACGAGAGTTGGTCGTTAAGTCTAATGCGGTCAAGGTGGAAAGATCAAAAGATCGATTTCTACATACCGCCGTGGAGGGCTTGATCCTGATCTTCCTCGCGAACTTTCCGCCTTTTCCTCGGGGCTCCTTGGCGGTTTCTCCGCTGGCCCTTAGGCGTTCATATGCGATGAGCTCAGCTCTCGGTGAGCTGAGCACTCCTCTCGCAACGCAAGGAGTTTCACCTTGCGCGCGACCTCCTCCTCGAGTCTCCTTTGCTCGGCGACTGCTGAAGCCGCCCATATGGCTCCGGTGAGCTTGCGTAACGCCTAAGCCGAGGGCTATGGTCTTTACTCTTCGTCGCTCTGCTCGGCGAGGAGGAGGGGCTTGGTCTCTTCTCATTGGGCTGACCGCGCCCGCTTGTTCTGCTGGTGCGCCCGTCGCCAAGAATCGGTCTCTTCGACGGCCGGCGGCCGCCATGGCGCTGGCGAGCTCTGCGTCGGCTCACCGCCACCTTGGGCTTTGTGGCCGCCTTGGCCTTGCCTTTCTTCGCTTCTCCTTCTCGCACCGGAGAGGTCCTCGACGATCCCTCCGAGGATCACCGGTCCTCCCACGCGTTTTGAGAAGCTTAACGTCAAGATTAAAAACAACAAAGTAAATCTAGCAACACGGGCTGGGTATAAGTGATTTACCTCGCTGCAGGCGGACGAGCACGCCTTGACAAGTATAGGCCACCTCGCCGTAACCTCGCTGTCCTTCTTCGCCGCCTTCAAAGATGGCGCCGACTCGCTTCGGTCACCCATGCGCCGGTTGGCTTCTCCGCCTGCGAGCAGATGGAATCGTTAAATTCTGCTCGGAGAAAACGATCAATGAAGAGGTTGAGTCTTAAAGGCACTTACCCGTGTTTCCTTGTGATGTCCTCCCATCCTCTATCTTGTAGAAGGGATAGGACCTTCTCCGCACTGCAAATCCTGTCATTTGTGAAGTCCCGGATGATCTTCGCCTGCGAGCCCGAGGCTCACGAGGGAGGCGATCTTCCTTGTCGTACCAATCCTCGGCGGACATCTCCGGCCGAGGCATTGGCGCCCCTTCACGGGCGCCTTTCCGTGAAGATGAGCTTGCTGTCGCCACTCCGCTTGCTGTAGAACCACCTCACCCACCACGCGCCCATCGAGTCGAGCAGCGGTGGACGAGGATACGGCGCGTCGTCGGCGGTGGCCCGGAGCTTGAGGTAGTAGCACCCAGCGCCGAAGCGGCGGAGCTCCTCGTCATCACGTAATAGTGGAGGAACAGCCTGCGGTGGATCGATTCTCAGATAGCCTTCGCACAAAAGCGAAGACGCCATCCGGAGGATGCTGTTCGGATTGAGGTTCGCCACCTCCAATCGCTAATGTTTAAGAAGGCTCGACGAAGTCGCTGGAGATCGCAACCCAACAGGCGAATCTGCTCGGTTAACGAACTCTCCCTCCAAATGCTCCGAGTATCCTCCTCTCCGGCAGCCTCCAGCCACGGTGTCGATGTGGCCTCCTCCTCCCGATTTTCGTGTCCTCCTCGGTCGAGCTAGTGCCGTGAACTTGGCCATAGCGGTTCCCGTGGATCGGACGAGCGGGGTTGGTGGTGGGGTTTGGGTACTTGATGCTGAGCGCGGTTGGAGCTAGGGCTTAGAGAGGAAAGGCGTGAGAGCAGAAGTGGCTGGCCTCGGGCAGCTTGGGTGCTTTTATAGTCCCGTATAAGCAGCTCAAGAACGGTTTAGTCCCGAACGGCTAGTTTTTACTGCAACGGCTAGGTAAAACGGTCGCTTTGTTTTCACTTCAAGCAATGACAGAAGTTACCATGGAATCGCCAACGGCTATTTTTTCCAAAGGTCCGCATCAAGGCCGAGTGCTCGCTTGACAGATGTTCCTGCTCGACGCAACAGAGTTGGTCGGCGCCAAGGCGGAGTTTGTTCGGTCCCGAACAAATCTTGTTCTGCTGGACCATAATCTGTTCGATGCGCTTTGCTGTATGTATTTACTGGCAGAAAAATACCTCTTCGGACTTAGAGTCTCAAGAGGATGACCCCACTCTAGTGAGTCCTTCCACTTGAGTCTCGGGGCTAGCCGTCGGGATTAGATTACGCCCATTACCATGGCCCACTCCGACGGCCCAATCGAATGTACCTACCAGGCCCAGTCCTCGAAGGTTCTATCTCGCCCATATGCATCCCGCCGAACAGCTTCCTAGTCATGCGTGGTGCGAACGGCCAAGGAATCGTGTTCGAGTCTGCATCTCGAACAAGAGTTCTGCTGACACGTGAAGACCCGGACGTTGGTTTCCGGATTGGATTAGGAGTCGTGATCCCCAAGACTAGGAGTATGCCTTATCTACCTTACGCCATATTTGGCATGTATGAGTTCGTTATTTATCTCGTAGTTAGCCCGCCCGATATTCCCTCGGTAGGTCGGTTTGCTCGCACTATATAAACCATGCTCCTACGGCGTTTAGGGGCATCCGCATCCGCATCCGATGACGAGTTTTTCGACTTGATCTAGCTTCTAGACATCCGATATTCGCCAGTACACCATTATCTCGCCGAGACTTGTTCGCCTCGCCGAGCCATCTCTTGTATTCATCTCGATATATAAGAAAGGCCGGACGAGGGCTATTATCTCCCGAGAGGCCCGAACCAGATAAAACCCCTGCCTCCTGTTTCGTTCTTTGTTAGCATTGTTTGGCGTGTCTCCTATCTCACTTCTAAAGAACCTTAGCGACTTGAGGTCGATATCTCAACCGTCGACAAAAAGAGACTAACACAATGCAAAATTAAATTTGTTGAAAGAAAATTGCACAAGGTAAAAGGAGACAAGAAGAGATTTTTCGCAAGGTTCGGAGCCTCCTGCTACTCTTTGTTGAGACAAGTCCTTACTCCTCACAATAACCGTCTGCTGCTCGAGTCTAGCGCCTCCATCCACTAATGTTAGTTCTACATCATTCCGGCAAGGCGAACTCCAAGCCTTTAATACCATCTTGAGAGGTTTCAAACACGCCAAGCACTACAACAATCCGTCATAATTTCGTTGGCCATAAACCAACGAAAATAGCGGTCAAACCAGCAAACATAATTTCGTCAATTTGCCGATGAAATTAACCCGACGAAATGTGCAAGATGAAAATAAACCCCTTTTCATCGGTTGCCCATGAAATTTCATTTTATTCGTTGGTTTTATAGGCTGACGGAATATATATCCTAATGGCCTACAACCTCGTCCTAGGGCTGACGTGGCAATTAAGTTCATCGGTTTTGGCTGACGAAATTAATCCGACGAAATGTGCTAGACGAAAATAAACACCTTTTCATCGGTTGCCGATGAAATTAAATTATTTTCGTTGTTTTTATAGACCGACATAATATATATCCCGATGGCCTGCAGCCCCGTCCAAGGGCTGACGTGGGAGTTAAGTTCGTCGGCTTTGGCCGACGGAAATAACTACCATGTCACCAAAATGACACCGATGGAGGTGGCGCGATGGGATGATGTGACACTTAATTTGGTCGGCCAAAGCCGATGAAATTATTCCCCACAATATTTTTGTCAGCCTGAGGCTGGCGAATTTATATGTTTTATAAAAAACAGTGTGCAGTATTATTCATTGAAAATTCACAAAAAATTCACATATATTCATATCATCAGAAACTTGTATCCAACATCACATGACTATCCAACAAAAGATGCAGCCTGAGGCTGGCGAATTTATATGTTTTATAAAAAACAGTGTGAAGTATTATTCATTGAAAATTCACAGAAAATTCACATATATTCATATCATCAGAAACTTGTATCCAACATCACATGACTATCCAACAAAAGATGCAAAGAGTACATAGATAGAATACAAACATAATTAAGTTCCTCCAACATCACATGACCGCAACGCACAAGCTCAACATCAAGTCATCCAACACAAGTTCTACATGAACGTCATATAGTGCATCATTAAGTCATCCAATAAGTTACACAAGGAGCTTCTAACTCCCAGGTGAGTGGGAGCTATGACCGTTACCTGCCGCATCGCCGCCTCCCAAGTTGATGAACCGATTGAACGAAGGCGTATCCGAAGAAGAAATATCGTTGTTGCCTCTATGCCCACCTTGAGCAGGTGGAGGTGGTGTTGCAAAGCCCTAATCAAATGAAGAGAGGATTTGTGAGATAGTGCACATAGAAGGAAGTTAGTAAATTATATTCGGAAGGAGTAAATTTATTACCTATTGTGTATCTTGCAATAAAAAGCCAGGCGGAGGAGGCGGATGCCGAAAGGCAGACAATTGAATTAATATTTGGCCCAAACTGAGAGTAGAACATAGCCTATAGCGAAAAGAACATGGAAGATGTATTAAGTTTGAGCTAATTCACATAATTTAGAACTTTATGTACTTGTATTCTCCAATTATCGAGCTAGGGAGGAAAATAATGCATCTTTATTCCTAAATTGGTATCCAATACAAGACAAACATTTAATAGCTACAAATAAGATAATTCACACAAATTTCAGTCATATGCACTTGCCTTCTCCGATTATCGAGCTACCTAGACTAATAATGCAATATTGGTTCCAAATTGATATCCAATGCATGAGAAGCATTTAATACCGACAAATGAGTTATTTCACACAAATTTAATCCATATGGACCTATCTTCTCCAATTATTGAGGTAGGGAGTGTTGGAGGTCGTTAAAGTCCAAAATTATACGTTGACATATGCCAACATTCCGGTAATTTGGGGGAAAATCAAAGTTTATGTATGAATTTTATTTAAACTAATAAAGTTGCATAAGTTTTAGTGAGATTTTGTCCTCAGGAACAAACTGAGAAAAAACCAAAGCTGAACCGGACAAAAGAGCTGTCGACCCACTTTAGTCGCCAAATCAGCTGACTCTTCTCTGGTGATCCAAGAAGCACACAAGGAGGCCATCCCCATCATCCACAACCATCAGTTTGATACAGAGGCTTGAGATTGCGTTGGGATGGATCCATGGGCCCACATGGAAGTGGAATTTATCGGCTCCAACTGCTAAAACCGACGTAGGGAGATCATCTACACCAGCGAATAAGCATCCTAGGAGAAATCATGGGTCGGGAGATGCCAAAGGTGGGTGGGCCGACCCACCCTAGGTTGGCTGACCCCCTTGGATTCCCCTTCGGCTAGTGGCTTGGTGACAAGTTTTCCCTAACATGGCTACACCTGATTGGCTTCGGTTGGCTGAAAAAGGACCCCTCACCTCACTTTGTAGCACACACACCATTTGTAACTTTACTTCGTCATTACCAAGAGTAGTAATTAGTTAGTTTGGTAGTTAGGGCCTAGTCGAGCTACATCTTGAGGTTCCAGAAGCGTCTTTTGGAATTTGGGTAATAGCTCTTCTATCGTTACCTTTCCCAGTAAGGCTTTGATTTAGAATACAAGTTCATTTCTTTACGTAAGCTGAGCATTTGTATTTTGCATGGTTGAGAGTATGGAATTGTTAGAGCCCTGTTTAAGTTTGTCTAATATCAAGTATGAGTTCATGCTCAAATACTTGTGTTGCCTAAGTATTGAACTTATACAGTTCTCCATGGATCTGACAGGAAGTGATCAGCTCTAGTGGCAAACGTGGTGTTTGAAACTAGTTCTGACTTGGTAGACACCTGATTCAATTTTGGTGCGGTAGGTAGTAGGTCGTGAAAGCCCTGCTATCCGAGTGGTATAAGATTTGTGAAGTCCGCTCCATTAGTCTCAGTCTAGTCGAGCACAATTGGGGGTGATCATAATCATCCGGTGTTCTTAACTACTAGCGGGTGATAGTGAATCGGCCGAGCTCCGAGCAGTTCTCAAGTTTCTATGACTATCAAGTTTCTGCAGTGGCATCTATATATATATAATTGAGCCAATTAATTTTCTCATTATATGGTCGTTGATGACACTTACGGTCTAGAAAATTGGCAGAGAGTTATATCAAACCAGACCCCTATGTAAATACACGTTTTGTGGTGCAATTCTCTTAATACCAAGTTCTACAGTGGCATCTATATATGCAGGCGTGGTGCAGGGGTGGGCGGCGATGGTGATGGGCGCGCTGGCCGGCAGCGTCCCGTGGTACACGATGATGGTCCTTCACAAGCGCTCCAAGGCCCTGCAGCGGGTGGACGACACCCTCGGCGTCTTCCACACGCACGGCGTCGCCGGCCTCCTCGGCGGCCTCCTCACGGGCCTCCTCGCGGAGCCCACCCTCTGCAACCTCTTCCTCCCCGTCGCCAACTCCCGCGGCGCCTTCTACGGCGGCGTCGGCGGCGCGCAGCTCGGCGCGCAGCTCGCCGGCGGCCTCTTCGTCGTCGGCTGGAACGTGGCCGTCACCTCCGCCATCTGCGTCGCCATCAACCTCGTCGTCCCGCTCCGCATGGCCGACGAAAAGCTCGAGGTCGGCGACGACGCCGTGCACGGCGAGGAGGCCTACGCGCTCTGGGGAGTGGGGGGACGGCGAGCTCTACGACATCACCAAGCACGGCTCCGACGGATCCCGACCACGGCGGCGGCGCCACGCCCGCTGCCGTCGCGCCCGTCTGAGCAGCTGATCGTCTCATCTCCGATCGAGTCGCACTGGCGCTCCCAAGACTACGCGTCATGTGTGCCTAGCTAGTCTCGTTGCTGGCGTAAAATGACAAATACGTGTGTATATTCAAGTGATCATATATACTCCACTAGGTTGCTTCTTTCTGCCGATGAACTACTCTTTTTAGAAAGTATGAATCTCCTAGGATTTCTACAGAAAAATATTTAGAGTTTTTAAAAGTTAAGAAAAAAATCAATGCGTTTCAATTGGACCTTTTAAACACCTAAATTTTTTTATACTATTGATCGAGATTGAACAAAAGATCGATATTGTCTCGGCTGTACATTGATCCAGATTGATTAAAAGATATTGGCAGCACCGCACATTTGTTTAGAGAAAAAATACATATTTTGTCTCCATACTTTCACCCAACCCCAATTTTGTCCCAAAACTCCAAAACCGAACTTAACCAGTCCACCAACCCTCGAAACTGAACACAGCTAGTTCTTTAACCTGATCGTAGACAGTTTTTGCTGAAGTGATACCAGACGTGACTGATTTTACTTACGTGGAAGATAAGTTGCATGCCACATCGCTGCTTATGTGGAAGATGAGCCTTTTCTATCCTCCCTCTTATGTTTCTCCCTCTCTCTCTCCCCCCCTCTCTCTCTCTCTCTCTCTCTCTCTCTCTCTCTCTCCATCGCTCTCCCTTTATCACTAGTGGCGGGACTCTGATGGCAGGTGGCGATAATGGCAAGACGAGGAAGAGGCATGCGACAGTGGCGGCTGCAAGGATCTACTTGGTCTAGAGGTGAATAGTTAAGTTTTAATTTTATTTGTTTAAGTTTGGGTTTTTATCAAATTAGTGACCTATCTAAGGAAACTTATTCTAAGCAACAAAAGAGACTAACACAATGCAGAATTAAATTTTAAATTTGTTGAAAGTAAATTGCACAAGGTAAAAGGAGACAAAATGAGATTTTTCACGAGGTTCGGAGCCTCCTGCTACCCTTCGTTGAGACAAGTCCTTACTCCTCACAGTAACTGTCTGCTGCTCGAGTCTAGCACCTCCATCCACTAATGTTAGTTCTTCATCATTCCGGCAAGGCGAACTCCAAGCCTTTTACACCATCTTGATTGTTTAAGTTTGGGTTTTTATCAAATTAGTGACCTATCTAAGGAAACTTATTCTAAGCAACAAAATGGACTAACACAATGCAGAATTAAATTTTAAATTTGTTGAAAATAAATTGCACAAGGTAAAAGGAGACAAAAAGAGATTTTTCGCGAGGTTCGGAGCCTCCTGCTACTCTTCGTTGAGACAAGTCCTTACTCCCCACAGTAACCGTCTGCTGCTAGAGTCTAGCACCTCCATCAACTAATGTTAGTGCTTCATCATTCGGGCAAGGCGAACTCCAAGCCTTTTACACCATCTTGAAAGCTTTCAAACACGCCAAGCACTACAGCAATCCGTCGTAATTTTATCGGCCGTAAACCAACGAAAATAGCGGTCAAACCAAGGAACATAATTTCATCGGTTTGCCGATGAAATTAACCTGACGAAATGTGCTAGAAGAAAATAAACACCTTTTCATCGGTTGTCGATGAAATTTCTTTTTATTTGTTGGTTTTATAGGCCGACAGAATATATACCCTGATGGCTTGCAACCCCATCCGAGGGCTGACATGGCAGTTAAGTTTGTCGGTTTTCGCCGACGAAATTAACCCGACAAAATATGCTAGACGAAAATAAACCCCTTTTCATCGGTTGCCGACGAAATTAAATTATTTTCATTGGTTTTGTAGGCCGATGTAATATATATCCCGATATTCGCAGCCCGCCCTAGGGTCGACGTGGCGATTAAATTAAATCGGCTTTGGCCGATTTAAAATTATTCCCATAATTATTTCGCTTACCGACGCTGATTTAATTTATATGTTTTATACAAAAAAATCAATGTGCAGTATTATTCATTGAAAATTCATAGAAAATTCACATATATTCATATAATCAGAAACTTGTATCCAACATCACATGACTATCCAACACAAGATGCAAAGAGCACATAGATAGAATACATACATAATTAAGTTCCTCCAACATCACATGACCACAACGCAGTTCAACACCAAGTCATCCAACACAAGTTCTACATGAACGTCATATAGTGCATCATTAAGTCATCCAAGAAGTTACGCAAGGAGCTTCTAACTCCTAGGTGATTAGGAGCCATGACCACTAGCTGCCGCATCGCCGCCTCCCAAGTTGATGAACCGAACGAACGAAGGCGTATCCGAAGAAGAAGTATCGTTGTTGCCTCTATGCCCACCTTGAGCAGGTGGAGGTGGTGTTGCAAAGCCCTAATCAAATGATGAGAGGATTTATGAGGTAGTGCACATAGAAGGAAGTTAGTAAATTATATTCGGAAGGAGTAAATTTATTACCTATTTTGTCTCTTGGAATAAAAAGCCAGGCAGAGGAGACGGAGGCCGAAAGGCAGACAATTGAATATTTGGCCCAAACTGAGAGTAGAACATAGCCTATAGTGAAAAGAACATGGAAGACGTATTAAGTTTGAGCTAATTCACATAATTTTGAACTTTATGTACTTGTATTCTCCAATTATTGAGCTAGGGTGGAAAATAATGCATCGTTATTCCTAAATTGGTAACCAATACAAGACAGACATTTAATAGCAACAAATAAGATAATTCACGCAAATTTGAGCCATATGCACTTGTCTTCTCCAATTATCGAGCTACCTAGACTAATAATGCAATGTTGGTTCCAAATTGATATCCAATGCATGAGAAGCATTTTATAACGACAAATGAGTTATTTCACAAATATTTAATCCATATGGACATGTATTCTCCAATTATCGAGGTAGGGAGTGTTGGAGGTCGTTAAAGTCCAAAATTATACGTTGATATATGCCAACATTCCGGTAATTTGGGGGAAAATAAAGTTTCTGTATGAATTTTATTTAAACTAATAAAGTTGCGCAAGTTTTGGTGAGATTTTGTCCTCATGAACAAACTGGGAAAAAACCGAAGCTGAACCGGACAAAAGAGCGGCCGACCCACTGTAGTCGCCAAATCAACAGACTCTTCACTCGTTCACAACCATCGGTTTGGTACAGAGACTAAGATTGCTTTGGGATGGATCCATGGGGCCACATGGAAGGGGAATTTAACGGCTCCAGCTGCCAAAACCGACGTTGCGAGATCATCTACACCATGTCACCATCAAAGAAGCATCCTAGGAGAAATCGTGGGTCGGGAGATGCCAAAGGTGGGTCGGCCGACCCACCCTAGGCCGGCTGACCCCCTTAGATTTCCCTTCGGCTAGTGGCTTGGTGACATGTGTTCCCTAATGTGGCTGCACCTGATTGGCTTCGGTTGGCTAAAAAAGGACCCCTCACCTCACTTTGTAGCACATACACCATTTGTAACTTCACTTCGTCATTACCAAGAGTAGTTTTAGTTAGTTTGGTAGTTAGGGCCGAGTTGAGCTACATCTTGAGGTTCTGGAAGCGTCTTTTAGAATTCGGGTAATAGCTCTTGTATCTTTACCTTTCCCTGTAAGACTTTGATTTAGAATACAAGTTCATTTCTTTAAGTAAGTTGAACATTTATATTTTGCATAGTTGAGAGTGTGGAATTGTTAGAGCCTTGTTTGAGTTCGTCTAGTATCAAGTCTGAGTTCATGCTCAAATAGTTGGGTTGCCTAAGTATTGAACTTATATAGTTCTCCAAGGATCCGAGAGGAAGTGATCAGCTCTAGTGGCAAACGTGGTGTTTGAAACTAGTTCTGACTCGATAGGCACCTGATTCAATTTTGGTGCAATAGGTAGTAGGTGGTGAAAGCCCTGCTATCCGAGTGGTATAAGCTTTTGTAAAGTCCGCTCCATTAGTCTCAGTCTATTCGAGCACAATCGGGGGTGATCATAATCATCCGATGTACTTAACTATTAGCGCGTGGTAGTGAATCGGCCGAGCTCCGAGAAGTTCTTAAATAGTTCTATCATTCATATATCCACTAGCTCAAGCTTAGTAACTGATTGAACTTACTGTAGGAACATTACACTCGTCTCATTGACCTCCCAGCTAACTGAGTCTGCCTGCTTTATCTTTTATACTCTTGCATGTCACTTAATATCTTATCATATCATTATCCTTACCCTTGCTATTTATATTAGCTGGTATTATAAATAGTATAGATAAAATTATCAACCGATAGTGATATCAATTACCCTCGTTCCCTGAGGAATAAAAATGATACCTTGGAATACTCCCGGGTGAAAACTATCGTATATCCGTCTGCTTGCGGATTAATTCTGTAGTGCGTAAGAATCACCAATTGGGAGGCAAATAATGCAATTTTTGTCCTAAATTGTCATCTAATTGCAAGAAAGGCATTTAATAGAGAACAATTGTACTTACTTCGAAGTGCTCTCGCTGATATGTCTGATATTGCATTACATACTTCAGATACTCCTGTTGCTGGCTCAACTGCTACTCCAGCGGTACCTTCCGAGAGCTACGAGCACTGCTCCAGCTGCCTTGTGAGGAATCAGACGACCTTGCCTCAGCTAAGGCTTGGCTTGAATCCACCACCCCATTGAACATGGAAAACCTCCCATTCTTTTTACCACTATCGCTAGAGTACAATGCCATTAGGTCCACAGGTTCAATTGTAGTCTTCTCTAATACGGTTCCTCTCCATACCGAGCCCGCAAAAAATTGCAAAGATTTGTGAATATTTTGGAAATATTTTATTTGAAGGCATGTAGTTCTATATTACCAGGTTTTGTGTCGCTGTCTAACTGCAGAGTACATCCGGCTGTTCTGCATTTTCTCCAAAGTGTCCTCGGTTATATGTGTCGATTTCACTTAGTGCATTTCCACTTTTTAGATTGCTGAATTTCACACGGTGATATATATTTCAATGGGTAGAATAGCAAGCAAACTGTAGATAGGGAATCAATAAGACCATGCATACCATCCTTTTAGCTAGACGAAGGTGTTCGTTGGCACCGTATCAATGGGTTGTTCTTTGGCACGCATTCCTGTTGCTCCTTTTCTTCCTAGACTGCTCGACAAACCCAGGGGACACCCAGTGTGCACAAAGTGCCCGCCAAGCATTAGGGCACTTCCTAAGCCAAGGGATATCCACCCTAGCTTGAAGGTATATTGTTGAAGCGCCTAGCTTTCTGTTCATGTTTTCATTCTGGTCATGTTTATAGTATAAGCACACAGCCGAGATATGCACATTGGACATCATGTCCTTCACCACCTTCATGATAATACAGGGAATAATGTGAAATTAGTAGAAGAATTCCGTAGTGACACGGATCACAAATAAATGTGACCAGTGTAACCCCCGAACGAGTGACGTATGGGACAGGTGACTAGTAACTTGTGTTGTTTTTGGGGTCCACTAAACTCCAAAATTATACGGCAACATATGTCAGAACTCCGGTAATTTGGGGAAAAATCAATTTTTATGCTTGCATTGTATTTAAACTAATAAATTTCCACAAGTTTTGATGAGTATTTATCCACAGGAATAAAGTGGAGAAAAACTGGAGCTGAACTGGGCTTAGAAGTCGGTCGGACGACCGAACTCTGGCCAGCCGACCTGGACTTTTCGCCCAATCGACTCCATTTTCTCCCAGGTGGTCAAGAAGCACAAAATGAATAGATTTACGCCATCCACACAAGTTGGTTTGATCCAAGGGCAGCACTTGCTTCACAAATGGGTGACTTGTTCTTCAGAAAGCCAATTCTATCGACCTTAACTACCAAAACCGACACAAGGGGAAGATGTACACCGCACAAGAGGTATCCCAGGCGAAGGGGGCGACTTGGATCAACTGAAGCCCGGTCGGCCGACTGGGCCAGGTCGGCTAACCGTCTCGAGATCCCCTTTGGATTCTCGTTCAGATGGTGGCTTGCTTACACATGTCCCAGCGTGGAGATCACTCATTTGTTACGGATGGCTATAAAAGGGCCCCCTCACCTCACTTGAGAACACACACCACACCTCACCCCTATCATTTGGAGTTACTCTTCACTTGCTAGAGTAGTTAGTTTGGGAGTTAAGAATTGAGTCAAGCTGAAGCTCGAAGTTCTGAAATCGTCTTCGGGAATTCGGGTAATAGCTCTTGTATCATTTCCCTTCTGTAAAACTTTGCTTTTATAACATAAGTGTCTTTCATTATCTGTGCTGAGCATATTTACACTAAGTGGAAAGTGTGAATTATTAGATCGGTTGATTAAGTTCATCTGGTTTCGAGTCTGGGTTCATTCTCATATGCTTAGAATAGCCTATGTATTGAACTTGGATCGCCTTCCTAGGATGGATCCAGGGAGGAGTGCTCGGATAAAATAGCAGACGTGGTGTCTAAGATTATCTCTGACTTGGTTCACACCCATTCCAACGTATTTTGTGGTAGGTGTTAGGTGGTGACAGCCCTATCCATCCAAGATTTATCTCACGCGTAATCCACTGCGTTAGGGTTTGGACCAGTAGGGCCCAATTGGGGGTGGTCATAACCATTCCATATTCTTAACTGATAGCGGGTGGTAGTGAATCGGCCGAGCTCCGACGAAGTTCTTAAAACAAACCTTCAAACTCATATCCGCTAGCTCAACCTGATAATTGATTGCACTATTAAGGAACTTTATACTCTTTTCTTTGTCCTCCCAACTATCTGCCTAGTTTGTCTTTTTATACTTCTTTGTGTGTTGTGTCACCGGTCTAATTATCTTATTATATTATTTTATCCTTGCCCCCTTAACTAGTTGGCTGGTATATTAAATAATATCGATATTAGAATTATCATTCTCCCTCGTTCCCTGTGGATTTGATACTCTATAATACTCTCGGGTGAAAACTACAAGCGATATCCGTCCGCTTGCGGATTATTTCTAATAGCGTAATAATCACCAACAAGTTTTCTGGCGCCATTGCCGGGGAACGTAGCGATTAAAGATAATTAAAAAATCCAAATATAAAAAAATATCTTTGTTATTTAACATACCATCCTAGCTTAATGCGCTTACCCCTGTTCTGTCTTTGTTTTTTGAAACTAGAAAAGTTGTGTATGACCGGATTCGACCTTCCGAAAAACTTTTCCACCAAAATCCAGTCACTCGTACCGAGGACAAGATCTCGAGTCCTACCTTGGCTAGTTCGAGTCTCCGACTTGCAAATCCTCAAAAGCAATCTTTTACTCTTTACCAAAACACCGTCATCTGAGATGGCTGCCGAGAAGACCATTCTTGAGTTTTCAGCCCCGTCTAGCACAAACGTTGCCACTGGACCTACCACCCATGTGGGCGACAGATGCTTCGAATTGAAGCGGGCTATTATCAACATGGTTCAGGCTGGCCCCTTTTGTGGCAAGCAATCGGAGGATGCCAATGCTCATCTCCATCATTTTCCTAGAGATCTACAGCACTTTCACTATCAAAGGAGCACCTCTCGATGCCGTCCGGCAATGCCTATTTCCATTCTCATAGGTTGGGAAGGCAAAACAATGGTTTTATGCTAATAAGGATGCAGTTTCAACTCAGGAAAAGTACTTGAGTGCCTTCCTCGCCAAGTACTTCCCGTTGGGCAAGACCAACGCCCTTCGGAACAAGATCTCTGGTTTTCAGCAAAACACCGACGAGTCCATTTTGGGCACCTTGGAGTGACTTCAGGAGTATATATTGGTTTGCCCCCACCATGGGATGTAAGACTGGATTATCATCCAAAGTTTCTACCATGGGCTAAACCGCATGGCCTGTGAGCACCTTGATGCTGCCTCTGGCGGAGCATTCTTTTCACTCAGTGTGAGTGCTGCGTGCACTCTCATTGAGAAGATGGTCTCAAGGCTGGAGCAATGAACGCCGTTAGCCCCGCACACGAGGAGTCCACTAAGGCCCTATTCTTTTCAGTGTATCGTTGCGTTGGCGTATTACTATATCAAATTTGAGAACACTTAAAAAGAGGTATAAAGATTATAAAAATTTTAAAAAAGTTTTAGCATCTTTGGAAGGACTACTAAAAGCCACAAAAAAATTGTTACAAATTAGCACAATATATAAGCTATTTAAAAGTAACAAAATTTGCTATAGTAATACGCAACGATACAATACGCTGAAAAGAACAAGCTCTAAATTGATAATATGAATATGCTCACGACCAAGATGGACCTTTTGATGAAGAAGCTGGAATCACCACCGCAGACTGTCCGGGCTCTTGAATCTCACATAACTTGCGAGGTTTGTGGGAGTTTTGGGCACTCGGGAGACAACCGCACCGAAACCCAACCTGAGCATGCCAACTTCGTCAGCAATGGATTCTGTCCGCAATCGAACTACACTCTGGGATGGAACTCCAAGCCCAACTTCTCGTTCGACAACCGTCAACAAGGATGTAATGCTGGTAGCTTAAACGTAATAAGTCAACTCTAGATGTATTTATGAATGCTCAACAAAAGGTAAATGATAGCATTATTAGCAAGTTTCTTGCTAATGATAAAATTCTAGAGAGCATAGATTCAAAACTAGAGGGATTTTCAATTGCCATGCATAGCCAAATGAGTTTGAACAAAACGCTAGAAACCCTAATAGCTCAATTGCGTGCTTCAATTCCCACGTCCACTTCGGGTAAACTTCCGAGGCAACCGGAACCACACCCAAAGGAGAATGTTAGTGTGGTTGTGACTCGATCGGGAAAAACGACTCGAGACCCGCCGCATCCTAACCCTGCAGGGAAGGAGCATGACACCCCCGACGAGATCAATGAAGAGAAGGAAGGGTATGACATGGAACCGCATGATGAGCCACAAAAGACTAGAATTAGACCTGCAGAGTTTATGGATATGCAAGTGCTACCCTTCCCGCGTCGCGAACACAAACCTACTACAGACATGCAGTTTGGCAAGTTTGTTGAGGTTAAGCAATTATATGTCAATATTCCATTGCTAGATGCAATGCAGGTGCCGACATACGCAAAGTACCTGAAGGACATCCTCAACAACAAGCATCCGTTGCCGACCGCGGAAGTCATCAAGTTGACTGAAGTGTAGCGCTGTAATCCTAAACACTCTCCCTGAGAAAAAGGACCCTAGCTATCCAACCATCTCGTGCTCTATTGGTGCACAACACTTCGATCGTGCTTTGTGTGACCTAGGAGGGATCGTCAGCATTATGCCCTTGGTAAATTATGAAAAACTAAATCATTCTACCTTGTCCCCTACTGCCATGACACTGCATCTCGTGGATCAATCAATCTGCCGTCATGTCGGAGTCGCTGAGGATATACCGGTGAAAGTCCGGAATTTCCTGGTGCCCGTGGACATTGTGGTACTCGACATGGAGGTAGACACTAAGACGCCTCTCATTCTTAAAAGTCCTTACTTGAGCATGGCAAATACGACCATAGGCGTTGGTGTAGGAGAGATTCAACTCAACATAAATGGTCGAGAAGAAATTTTGAACTTCAAGCCAAGAGTTGAGCGATGCTCCCACGTTCGCACTTTTTATGGTAAAAATCCTAAAACTGTGCAGAGGAAAGTGGAGGCTATACCAAAGCCTCAAGTGGATAGTCTCATTGCAACCATGAGGAGAACTCTCCAACTATTGGACGAGCCTTTACGACATCCTTATTGGAACGAGAGCAGCAACAAAGGGGCGAAGAAGTCCCGAACCAAGGAACGGAAGCAATCTGCGGTCGAGAGTTAGAGCCGCAAGAGAAGGTCGACGCCACTCGAAAATCTAAAAAAAAAATAGGTGTGGCGTCAGAAAGAAATTCAACCAGCCGGAACAGCAACTCTGGTTGCGGAAATTATTCACAAAAAATGAGGTATGGAGACGATCCGACTCAAGGACCACGAAAAATTTCGAGTCCTCACCGAGAGATAGCCGGACCTTATCTTTGCATTTATATTTATTTTTCATGCATTTCCACTGTATATGTGCTTTCAACTTTTCTTTTACTCTACATATAAAATGTGAAAAAAATAATTTGAGGAAAAGTGGGGCCGGCTCACCCCACCTGGGCCGGCCGACCCACCACGGTCGGCCGAACCAAACCGGCCGGCCGCCCTTTTCACCTCCACCTCACACCCACTACTCTACATGCTTAGCTAGGTATCTAGCCACTCAAAGTACTGTAGATAGATGGATTATTGCTGCATCATGCATGCATCCGTCGCTTATAAATTGAGGGCAGCAGCTATGAGAGTTGCACACCACTGCGGTGATTGCATTATCTCACTTCAGCTCTCCTCATCCCCTGCATGTTTGATTAAATTGCATTGGCTCATTAATCATTGCATCCATGCTAATTACTTTGAGATTAAGCAAATAATATTTTTGTGGGGGCAATTGAGTAAGCTCCGCAAGGCCTACTAATCTTTGGATGACTAATTGCTAACTGTTGGACCGCTAACCTTTCATCCTCACTCTTTATATCCTTCGGGTATTTGTGATCTAACCCCTTCTACAGAAATGTCGTGGTATGGTAAGATTGGCAAAACCCTGTCCAAGGGTGCCAAGGGCGTTCACAAAAGGTTTAGCTCGTCCAGCTCGCAATGGACTTACACTCCGATCAAGATTCTGGATAGCAGCTCAAGGAAAGACATGTCCGTGGACTCCCATTTCTCTGGGCATCACGACTTGCAACCTGACTCCGCCGAATCATCTAGGGTTGATCAAGGCCTTAGGATGAGTGTTAACGACGGAAGAGCAGATCATCCTCCAAGGTGACCATGAACAACATATATTCGAGGCGGTCAGGAGCCGGAATTTTCAACATACACGATCTTATGACCCGATGTTGCTAATTAAGACCGGTCTTCTGGACAACTTTTCTGACACCTTTCAAGCAGTCGGCTAGAACAATTTTGTTCCCATCTCGGAAAAAGGTTTGTGCCTTCTGACCCTTGAGTTTCTAAGTACTCTTCGCATTATTGATAACGGAACTAAATACTCGTTTAGATTTTTCAATGAAACATTTGAATGCTCATTGCAAGATCTAACTAGACATCTAGGTTTCTCCATAAGATGTAAAGTCACTCCTGATACGCTAAAAGGCTTTAACCGTGATGATTTTTTGGTTAACTATTTCTGGTAAGGATTACACATTCACACTGCACATGAATGAAATTCATAATCCCAATCTTAGATTCATGCACCGTTGGCTGGCTATGGTTATTAATTCTAGACATGATATGCGTACTGTGCGCCTAGATGGACTGCAATACCTGTTTGCTATGGTTAATAAGAAACCTGTAAACCCAACTGTCGACGGGTAGCTAACTGGGGGTTACCGTCGGCAATGATTATATATGAGGCGATGCACAAGATCCAAACTCGATGGTAGCACAAGTCAGGGGGTCTTTATTATACAGGTTCAGGCCCTCGCGGTGGAGATAATAACATAGTCCTATGCTCTGAGATTATAATGGTGATCTGATGATCAATGTGGAGGGATATGTCTCTCCATGGATGTGTGTGGACATGAAGATGTAGATGATGCCGAACCTAGGGCTCCCTTTCCGTCTTATATAGTGGGGGGCAGGGTTATAAGATAGAGTCCTAGTTGGTTATGAGGTAGTGTTCCTATCTCTATCCTCAAGCCAGATACGTAGTTATCCGGGATTACAATTGTATCTTCCCTATTAGGGATAAACTTCTATCTTTAAGTCTTTTCTTGCTGGGCAAGCCTTCTAGGGTCTGAGTGGAACCCGTCCTTATCCACCCGACTTGGTCCATCCCCCTATCGGGTGGTCTTTTAGTCCCGCCGTGTGGCTACCCGGGTTCTATGTTATCCACAATAGCCCCCGAGTGCTTCATAGTCGAGTTGCTGCTCCTCTTTAGCGCACCATGGATGAGTCATGCTTCATGCCGAGTGCTTCATAGATTGTTGATGCTTCCTCCTTACTGGCTTATGCCTGTTATCTGCGACGAGACTGTGAAGGACTCATTGAGATCCTTAGGCTTGTTAAGGATACCCAGCCCGGGATTGCCGAAGTTCTGGCGGTCGACCCATTGTGAGGCGCATCACTTTGATTTTGATGAAGTGGTACTAGTATTCATCTTGCAATGTACAGCTGGCGACCCAACATGAGGCATACCATTGGTTTTGGCCGAAGAGCCGAGCGGTACCTTACCCGATCAGAGTGGGATACAGCAGGTGGCCTCAGAGGGCATACCGTGGTTTTGGTTGAACCGCCGAGCGGTACCTGTACCCAACCGGAGTGGGATACAGCTAGCGACCCAATATGGCATGAAGTGTAGGCATCTAGCATCTGGTTCCGTTGGAACGCAGCGGTCGGCCCAACATGGGGCATGTCATCAGCCGAGTGGTACCTGTACCCGATTGGAGTGGGATACAGCTGTTGGCCCCAGACGGCGTACTTTTTGGTTTTGGCTGAATAGCCGAACGGTAGCTGTACTTGACCGGAGTGGGATACAACTGATGGCCCTAGAGACATACTGTGGTTTTAACCATCTGGTAGCTATACTCGTAGAGTAAAGCGATTGGCCCAGCATGGAGCATACCATCTGGATAGGGTTTGGCTCAATGATTTCTGTATCCGACTAGTGCGGCACATAGCTAGTGTCCCAACATGGGGCATATCATTGTTGTCAGCCAGACAATACCTGTACCCGACCAGAGTGCAATACATCTGGCGGCCCCACCACAGGCTAGACCTTAAGGATAGAGTTTGGTCGCATGGTATCCGTACCCGGGTTGCGGTGTACAACGTCGGCCCCAATTGGAGCGTACCATTGAAACTCAATCTCGACATCATTGGTATCTGATCCTGGCATGCAGTGACCAACTAGTGACCCAACATGGGGCATACCAAAAGGTGGGTATTTTTTGTAGCTCTGCCAGTAGTCGACCCGACATGTGGTGTACTAAGGCTGAATTTGGCTTAGCCCGGCTGCGCTTGTAGCAACTAGTTGTGACGCGCAGCTGGAAGACCGCAGTTAGTGCTCAGGGCACATGGTGGCCTATGGCCAGAGACATAAGCGTGTAGCCGTACCGAAGTTGGCGTGGGCGTGTAGCTGTGCCATAGACTTGAACGCTCAAGGTGCGGGAGCAGGAGCTTATCCATGTCAGGCGCTCGCCAAGCTATATATTTGAAAGGTCGAGGTGCGGGAGTAAGCGTGTTGCCATGCCAGGCACTCGCCGAGCCGTAGTTGTCGCTAATTTCGCAGATACTTACTCATAGACGAATTCGTAGAAAGTACTTTATGAGGTAAAAACCCATAAACCCCTGTAGCATGTACAGGTAAAATTTAGGCAGTATCATGAAAACAGTTATATGAATGTAAAAAATCCAATCGCTTTGTTTATGTAATTTTGATGTCCTTTTGTTCCTTTTCCTTTTTGATCTTTAATTGCTCCAAGTTATCTTCCTTTTGTTATGCACTCTGCCCAACTAGTCTAGCCCCCGGACATCGGGAATTGGCTCATGACTCTTTTCCCAGGCACGCGTATCGAGTGACTAGAGTTCGCCGTTCGTGGGTCAGAGCTTCACTACTCAGAATAGTACTCGGATTCCTTTGCAATCATTAAGAGAAAGAAACAAAAGTGCACCTATTAGGTGTAACCCCCGACTTACTGCTTAGTTGAAGACCGACTAAGTAGCAAGTTAAGAAACAACTTAGATTTATATAAAAATATTATGGTAATGAGAACTTAGCTCTGATGCCGGCGTAGGCGTGTAGCTGAGCCGCAGACTTGCGCGCTTGTGGTGCAAGCGTAGGCGTGTAGCCAAGTCGGGCGCTCGTGGCGTCTCGCCGAGCCATAGACTTGAAGGCGTAGTGTGTAGCCGTAGAGGGCACTCGTGGCGCGCGATGGCATATAGCCAAGCCGAAGTCTTGGGCACTCACAGCACGGGCGTAGGCGTGTAGCCGAGTGGCATGTCACCGAGCCATAGACTTGGAGGCGTAGGGATGTAGCCGTACTAGGCTCCCGTGGCACACGATGACATACAGCTGAGCTGAAGACTTGGACGCTCATAGCGTGGGCATAGGCTTGTTGTCGAGCCATAGACTTGGATGTGTAGGCATGTAGCCCTACCAGGCACTCATGGCGCGCGATGACGTACAGCCGAGCTGAAGACTTCGGCGCTCGTGACACGGGCGTAGGAGTGTCGCCGAGCCATAGATTTACAAGCGTAGGCGTGTAGCCGTATCGGGCGCTCGTGACGCGTGATGGCTTACAGCCAAGCCAAAGACTCATAGCGTGGGCGTAGGAGTGTAGCCGAGCCGTAGATTTGGAGGCATAGGCGTGTAGCCGTACCAGGCACTCGTGGCGTACAGCCAAGCCGAAGACTTGGGCACTCGTGGCGTACAGCCAAGCCAAAGACTTGGGCACTCGTGGCGCGGACGTAGGCGCGTAGCCGAGCCGTACATTTGGAGGCATAGGCGTGTAACCGTACAGGGTGTTCATGGCTCCCGATGGCGTACAGCCAAGCCGAAGACTTGGGCACTCATACCACAAACGTAGGCGTGTAGCCAAGTAGCGGAAGTAGTCGTTCATGTCTCGATCAATACCGAGCAGCGCACACCGTGGTCGGCATCGAACAAGACATGCTCGTCGAGGTCTCGGTCGTGGTCGGCGAAGTCGGCCGTAGTCATAAATGATCGCCACTCGGTTGGTGTAGCTTGACAAAAGTCGATGAAAGGTCTCGCTGGTCTTCAACATCCCATGAGATGTGGCATGACCAATTCTCACGCCGTTGCTAGCACCGACGAGCTTTACGAGCTCGCCCAAATTCGCGACCTCTCTGTACAGTTTATCTTCAAACAGGCGCCACGGTCGCATCCGAACTCGGATTTAGGCGTTCTTAGATTCGTTGGAAAGATGATGAGATAAGCTTTCCAACGCATCTTATATCACCTTGAAAATCCTTCTTAGTAAACTGGAAATAATGATAAAAGTTCTATCCAGATTATGAACGACAACAAATCGCATCTTCTTCTCACGTTCGCCTCGCTGTTGATGAAGTCCTTGTTCTTTTCAGCGTATCGTTGCGTTGGTGTATTACTGTAGCAAATTTGATAGCCCTTGAAATGAGGTCTAAAGATTATAAAAAAATAATTAAAAAATATTTTTTGAATCTTTGGAAGGAATACTCAAAGTCACGAAAAAATCATTAGAAATTATCGCAACATATAGCCTATATAAAAATAACAAAATTTGCTACAGTAATACGCAACGGTACGATACGCTGAAAAGAACAAGGCCGAAGCTAGCGTCGCACGATGGACGCTATGGTCGTCGAGTCCGAGTGATTTGCTGCTGATGACAGTCACCATCTGAGATTCGTTCTCGATTGGTACCTCGTCGTATCCGAGTCGGGAATAAAGCCCCCGGCGGGCTACTCGTCGGTAGGCGCAGCGGTGGCGTTCCCCAACACGACAAGGAGTTCAAGTGAAATGCTGTGGAATTCCCTCCCGGATCGGATGTTTTCGAGTCCGAAAGAATGGACCTTGATGTATCGGTGAAGTCTCTCCACGATCGGATCTAATGCGAGTCCAAAAGAGCAAGCTTAGGCCTCCGGCTCATTACGCGTTGGTTGGTATGCGGCGGCGGCGTCCTTGAACCTAAAGAGAAGTCTGGACCGGTCATTGCTCAAATCTTAGATCGGATCTGGCCCGTGTCCAAGGGCATGATCTTGCTGAAGTTTGCTGGTGAGAAGTCGATGCTCCCGAAGCGAAAAGCCTTGCCGAGGATGAAGGTGATGATAAATCTGTTAATCGTCGCAGCCACCACTCGAGAATCTTCGATTTGAGTCTCTCCGTATCCAAGTTGGGAACCAATCCGTGCGTAAGTAGTAGCGGCGTTCCATAACCTGAACGAAAGCCCAGCAAAGAGGTGTTGATTCCTTCCCCGGATTGGACCACGACTAGACGTATTCGAGTTGGAAATTGAGCCGTGTGGCAAACCACTTGGGAGTAGGTACTGGTGGCGTTCCTCAATCTGAATGGGAGTTGAATTATAGTGATGACGAAGCTCTCTTTATATCGGCTCTAGTCCGAGTCCAAAAGAGCGACCTTGTTGTCCAACAGCAAATATGGTCTTACACTGGGTAGAAATGAGAAACTTCAGAGGTGACGTAGACTGCACTTCTCTTGTCACCCGCATTGCGGAAAGTTTGGGGTTTTCGAAAATGCTGAAGTGACCTTCTTAAATGACACATTCCCATTAGTAGGGAAGGACCACTTCACCCAAGGGCACATTCTAAGGGTAGATGAGTCTGAAGCCTACTACATGAGATTCTCGAGGACCACGGTTGAGGTCCGTTTGCCTAATCCAAGGCTCGGCCTCTACACCGCCCGGAATCTGACCCTAGAACCCCTATGTCGACGGTTGGGATATTGACCCAAGTCAACCAAGGTTCTTCAAAGAGGAGATAGGAGACACGCCGAACAACCACGAACAGCAACGAACAAGAGATAGGGGGTTTTTATCCCGGTTCAGCCTCTCGGGAGATAATAGCCCTCGTCCAAATTTCTTATATATCAAGATGAATACAAGAGGTGGCTCGACGAGACGAACAAGTCTCGGCGAGATTATGTGTCTGAGACGATAATGCGAAGATCAAGTGCCAGAGCCCCTCTACACGCCGTAGGGGCCTTGTTTATATAGTCTTGAGCAAACCGACCTCTACCAAGGAATATCGGGCGGGCTAACTACGAGTGCGTAATGAACTCATACATGCCAAATATATCCCGAGGTAGATAAGGTAATCTCCTAATCTTTGGGATCACGACTCCTAATCCAATCCGGGAAACCACGTCCGGGTCTTCTCGTAGCCGTGCAGAACTCTGTTCGAGTCGGACTCAAACACGAATCCTAGGCCATTACGCACCACGCCACCAGAAGTCTGTTGGCGGGATGCATACGGGCAGATAGAACCTTCCAGGGGACTGGGCACTGGTAGGCTGTTCGACTGGGCCGTCAGGGAGTGGGCCATGGCAATGGACCGTAATTTTATCCCCGACAGCTAGCCCCCGAGACTCAAGTGGAAGGACTCACTAGAGTGGGGTCTTCCTCTTGAGACTCTGAATCACGAAGAGGGAAATTTCGCTGCTACAAAGACATGTAACAATCGACCGAACAGGTTACGGTTCAACCGAACAAGTTTTGTTCGGGATCGGACAAACCTGATCAGTACCGAGCAACTCCGTTGCGTCGAACAGGAAGCCACATCCGTCCGAGCAGAGCACTCAGCCTTCGATACAGAAATCGGAAATCCAGTCCCCAAGCGCAGAGCTCGTCGTAGTGACCAGACGCGCACTCCGGGCGAAGAGCTGCCCGGTGCGAGGCGAATCATCTCCTTGAGGCTGAACATCATCAAGAAGGGATTGGATTCTTGGTAGTGAAGAGCGTACCACCGCATCCGGTAAGATCAGATCTTCCGGGAGAATGAACATAGCAAGTCGCGAGACGGACTCATGCTGCTGCATCCAGGCATTCAGATGCCTAGGAAAAGATAAGGGAACCACCTCTCGGGTTAGAGCTTGCCCGAGGAAATAGAGATTGCGCTTTCGAGCAAACGTTATGCTCAGGAGCGAAAGTGATGTGCCTCCAGACGTAGATCGTGTGCTAGGAGAAGACAATGCATACGAATGAGAAAGGTGACCCAGTCCCAGAGCGTAGAGCTCGTCGAAGAAACCAGGTAAAGAGATCCAGTCCCAGAGCACGAGCTCATTAAAGGAACCAGAAAGTACGACCAGGCGAAGACGTACCCGGTCAAAGGCCACCCAGTCCTCGAGCACGGAGCTCGTCGCGGGAACCAGACGTGCGCCCCGGGCGAAGAGCTGCCCGGTGCGAGGTGGTCCAGCCCCCGAGCACGGAGCTCGTCATGAGAACGAGACGTCGCCCGGCGAAGAGCTGCCGGTCGCGAGTGGTCAGCCCGAGCACGGAGCTCGTTCTGAGGACGAGATCGCGTTCGGCGAAGAACTACCCGTTGCGAGGTGAATCACAACCCGATGCAGTCAGAGCCGCAAGAGAACGTGTGAAATCAACGCCTTACCCATGACGTATTCCTTGCGGCGGTGTTAGCGTTGTCTTGGCAAGTCTGTAACCGGCGCTTGAGTGCCCGTTGCGATGAGAATCGACTACGGTGGGCGGGACTCCGTTGATGGCGCACTACCTTGACTTAGCCGAACTGTGAAGGTCGGTCTGCGGGCAAAGGCGAAATCTTCTGTGGCGGTGAATCTGTCTCCGGGCATCGCGAGCAAACCCGGAAGAGAGGATCGCGTACGCCGGTTGTGGTGGGGAAGCTCGAACCTCGCCATGACCATCACCGAAGTCTGGCGTTCCCGCTCTGTATTTCTGCAAAAGACAAACAAGAAACGAGCGGCAAGGGGAAAAAGAGAGCAAGAAAAGGCTCTAAAGAGCAAAGCGAAGTTTTGGAAAACACGCTAAAGACGACCGCCCGCACAAGACATAATTTTTTCCGCGTACGTCCCCCGATAGCGTTAATGTCACCTCGGCGAATCGGAACCGACGCCAGAGTGCCCGTTATGATGAGAATCGACTACGATGGGCAAGACTCCGTTGGTGGTGCATTGCTCCGGTTTTCGTGCGGGAAGGACGTAGCATGGATAAAAAAGACGTGTGCGGGCAAGTGCAGCCCCGCTGTGGCTAAGACCGCTAACCAGGGAAGGCGATTGGGACCTTAGCCGCAGGCAGAACGTGCGAGGCGAAATCTTATCCGGGCATGGACCCGTGCAGTGTTGGTGTCGCCTCGGCGGGTGCGGAACCAGCGCCAGGAGTGCCCGTTGCGATGAGAATCGGCTTACGGTGGGCATGCCCGTTGCGATGAGAATCGGCTTACGGTGGGCAGAACTCCATCGGTGGTGCACCGCTTTGGTTAACCGGAGCCGTACAGATCGTTGCTAGATAAAAAGACATGCTCGTACGCGGGGAGCGCTACGGGAGCGAAAGACCAACGAGGTTTTGGAAAACCAACGCTAAGGAAAGGAACTGAAAAACTGAAAACGACGAGGTTGCGAAATTCAGCTCAAGTCCCAATCGACCGAGGAGAGGCGGTCCTCAGGAGCTGGCCGAGCGACTCAAGACCGCCGAAAGGCGCTTGAATCGAGCGAGAGTCTGACCGAGCAGCTTTTCCTACAAAAAAGAGCAGCAAAAGACAAGGACGAACAGGAAACCAAGAGCAAGGCGAACAGCGCTAGAAAGTTTTAAGAAAACCGGTAGAACGCTTAGCCTAACTCCGGCCCCGTTGTGCCGCCGAGGACTGAGTTTGCGAACTCGAACAGTGCACAAGAGAAAGAGCGACGCCTAGCCCCGATGCAGACGATGCATGAAGACCTGAACTTGCGACTTCAAGCACGTGCGTAGAGAGTTAAGCGACACCGTATCTGATCGACTCGTTCTAGGAACCGCTCGTTAACGTAAGTCGCGATTCGAAGGTAACCGAACAAGGAAAGTGCCTCGCGCGGAGGGCTTACGAGTGCGAGCTTTGCCAAGTGGTTGTGCCGTGAGCGGTAAGTGCCTCTGCTGTGGAGGGCTTACGAGAGCAGGCTTAGCCGCAAGGCTGGATGCCGTGTTACGCAACTCTGAGTTTAAGAACTCGTTGAAACAAGATACGGACAGGGAAAACACTAAAGATCGCGGAGCCAAGAGTTCGCAAGACCGGGCAGCCATCAAGTGTTACCAGAGAGAAAGAGTAGTCTGAGAAGACAAGTGGTGAGAAGGGCCGCAGGGGGCCGCGAACATTCACCGCTCAATGGGTTGAACTTTACATGGCAGCCTGAGAGACTTGGACGAACTAAGGCGCGAAGTTTGAGAAAAAGCGCGAAGCTAGAAAACGAAAGACCTACACGAGGAACTTACGAGGCTGGTCGATGTTCCAAGTGCTGGTCAGCTCTCTCCCGTCATCCACAGCCAGGCGAACAGCCCCGGGATCCGGAAGGAATTTTGATCCAGTCCCCGAGCACGGAGCTCATCACGGGGACCAGACACACGCCCCGGGCGAAGAGCTGCCCGGTGCGAAGATCCGATCCGAGCGCGGACCTCGTCCACGGGACAGAGCGCGCCCGGCGAAGAGCTGCCCGGCGCTGAAGTGATCCAGCCCCGAGCGAGCTCGTTGCGGGATCAGCACGCGCCGGGCGAAGAGCTGCCGCGCGAGGTTGATCCAGCCCGAGCACGGAGCTCGTCTCGGGACGACAGCGCGCCGGCGAAGAGCTGCCGGCGAGGTTGATCCAAATTTCGAGCATGGAGCTGGGAACCAGATCTGGAAGGCGATCAAGATCGAAGGGATCGATCCGATCTGGCAGGGGAAGAGACATCCTGCCCTTCTGAGTCGTAGTTCTCAGGGAGAATCTCCTGGTTGCTGATAGAGTTCGACATGCTCGATCTGCGTGTCCCCACAGACGGCGCCAGCTGTCGACGGTTGGGATATTGACCCAAGTCAACCAAGGTTCTTCAAAGAGGAGATAGGAGACACGCCGAACAACCACGAACAACAACGAACAGAGAGGCGGGGTTTTATCCTGGTTCAGCCTCTCGAGAGATAATAGCCCTCGTCCACCCTTTCTTATATATCAAGATGAATACAAGAGGTGGCTCGGCGAGACGCGAACAAGTCTCGGCGAGATTATGTGTGTACAGGCGCGATAATGCGAAGATCAAGTGCCAGGAGCCCCCTCTACACGCCGTAGGGGCCTTGTTTATATAGTGCTGAGCAAACCGACCTACCGAAGGAATATCAGGCCGGGCTAACTACGAGTACGTAACGAACTCATACATGCCAAATATATCCCGAGGTAGATAAGGTAATCTCCTAATCTTGGGGATCACGACTCCTAATCCAATCCGGGAAACCACGTCCGGGTCTTCTCGTAGCCGTGCAGAACTCTGTTCGAGTCGGACTCAAACACGAATTCTAGGCCATTACGCACCACGCCAGCCAGGAAGCTGTTCGACAGGATGCATACGGGCCAGATAGAACCTTCCAGGGGACTGGGCCCTGGTAGGCTGTTCGACTGGGCCGTCAGGGAGTGGGCCATGGCAATGGACCGTAATTTTATCCCCGACACCCTTTGTCACAGCATTTCTGGACCAATAACTCGTAGTTGCGCACGCCGCCATCGTCAGGTTGAGCAGCCCGAGCATAGCGAGCCCCACTACTACCCGTGGATGGGGGCCGCCTCACCACCTCACCCGTTTTACCCTGATGCAAGGTGGGATCAATGGAACCCACCTGCCCATGTGTACGCACCACAAAGATTTGAGTGATGGGGCGCCCATCATCACGAACTTGGGAGATCGTGGCAACACGAAGTCTGAGGGTCACACTACCAGCATGATCAAGGTCCTTCTGTAGGACGGGAAGGGCGGTCTTCGGTCCGATACCCTTCTTATTTTGAGCCCTTTGCACAAGATCTCCACACAGTAGGATATAGAGTGGACACACTGGTAGATGACATGGGCAACGTTCGTCGAACACTTGCCCAGCACACTAGGTTCCATGAGGAGACGAACAAAAATCTTCGGGCCAACACTGATGCGGTGATGACTGGTGCCAACGCTTTGACAGCTTGGTTCCAGCACATGGGTTTTGACCCACCAGCTCAATAAGGTACGCCCCATCTACTCTCCCACTTGCTTCGTTGTTGCCACTGCTGTTGCTGCCTTGCCAAAAACATTTCCCTTAAAATAAAACGTAAAAATGTTGGTATTTACCCAAGGAAATGATGAAAATTGCTCTATCTTTGTAAAATAAATGTTGGGCTTACAACTTAGTACACTCATTTAGGCTTGACATTTATTGGTATAAGTAGTTATCCTGCCTAGTCTTTGCTTAAATGAGTGCTAAAATTATTGATCCGATTCTATATTGTTGTGAGATACGATATAACTAAGATAAGAGCCTAGTCACTTATGCCCTCAATAAGGCAAAGTCCCGGAAATTTATTTTGAAAAAAATTAGTTCCTAATTAGACTTTTCTTCCCACCAGAGTCAAAAATATAAAAAAGATTTAAACCCGCATTTAGCCACTTATGGTTGTGTTGAGTTTTGTCAAAAGTTGAGTCCTTAAGAATTACTAACCCTTCAAAGCGGGTCATATCCTTTCGCGTACCGTTTTGTTTGCTAGCCTTTTCATATCTGGCAATGCTAGACTCCAAAATGGAAGAAAGCATCCATTCCATCAGGTATTCCTCCATACCAAATAAGCCAAGTTCTTTATCTTGTGTCCACCATAAACCTACCTATACAGTCTACCATAAAGACTTAAAAAACTATATGGCGAGTCATTCCTCAATTATGATTAAATAGATAGGCTAAAAAAAGAGAGAAGAAAGAAAGAGAAAGAGAGAACTGTTATCTCCTTTTCTTGAAAAAAAAATGCTTTTTCAAAATTATGGCTTGAGTAATGTACTCAAAATAAAGAAGTCATGTTGACCGTCTCTTTAAACACAAAGAGAGTCAACATGTGTTTCTTCTTTTCGTTGGCGCACTCATTAGTACCCCGCATCCTTCCACTTGTGTTTCTTCTTTCCGTTGGCGTGAGTCCATTCTCTCCCTCATCCCTAAAAATTATTTCTCTAAATGACCGGAATGCCAAGTGGCGCGAACTTCTCGATAACCAATTTTTGACTCAGCAAAATTATGCAGCCTAAGTAGGCAGTTCTTTCCCTACCTTGAGCTCCACATAAACCTTAGAATTAGGGAGATAGAATGGGCCTAAAGGCCTTGGTGAGGATTGAATAAAATACCACTGAGCCATCCGAGAGTAATAATCAGGAACTACAATTTTTGAAAATGAGAAAAAAAATTCCGAGACCTAGCTTGGATAGGGTTAAGACAACAATATTCTGTCAAAGTTATTCTGTCTTTCAACCGCCTAAGATAAGATGATACTTTGAAAGCCTCATAAGTTTGACAAAGGTTGGTTACACTTGTACGAGTTTTTGTCAACAAGTAATAAGGTACTCCCTTGTGCACTTAGTATTTATTGAATAATGATATTGATGCAATACTGATCCACTGGGTTCGACTATGTGCTCTTTGCTCGAGGACAAGCAGAAGTCCAAGTTGGGGGGTGTGTTGGAGTCCACCAAACTCCAAAATTATATGCCAACATACACCGGAAATCCGGTAGTTTGGGGGAAAAACAATGTTTATGCTTGCATTTTATTTAAACTAATAAATTTCCACATGTTTTGGTTAGTATTTGTCCACAGGAATAAAATGGAGAAAAACCGGAGTTGAACCAGGCTCAGAAATTAGTCTGCAGACTGGACCCAGGCCGGCCGACTGGACTTTTCGCCCAACCAACTCCATTTTCTCCCAAGTGGTCAAGAAGCACAAAATGAAGAGATATACGCCATCCACTCAAGTCGGTTTGATCCAAGGGTAACACTTGTTCACAAATGGGTGACTTGGCTCTTAAGGAAGCCAATTCTACCGACCTTAACTACCAAAACCGACGCAAGGGGAAGATCTACACCGCGCAAGAAGCATCCCATGCGAAGGGGATGGCTTGGATCCCCTTTGGATTCTCCTTTGGATGGTGGCTTGCTTACATGTGTCCCATGGCGTGGAGATCGCTCATTGGCTGCGGATGGCTATAAAAGGACCCCCTCACCTCACATGAGAGCACACACCACACCACATCCCTCTCATTTGGAGTGACTCTTCACTTGTTAGAGTAGTTAGTTTGGGAGTTATAGTTGATTCGAGTTGAAGCTCGGAGTTCCGGAGTCGTCTTCGGGAATTCGGGTAATAGCTCTTGTATCCTTTGCCTTCTGTAAGAATTTGCTTTTATAATATAAGTGTCTTTCATTATCTATGCTGAGCATATTTACACTAAGTGGGAAGTGTGAATTATTAGAGCGGTTGATTAAGCTCATCTAGTTCCGAGTCAATGTTCATTCTCATATGCTTAGAATAGCCTAACTATTGAACTTGGATCGCCTTCCTAGGATCCGGGGAGGAGTGATCGGATATAATAGCAGACGTGGTGTCTGAAATTATCTCAAACTTGGTCTACACCCATTCCAACGTACTTTGTGGCAGGTGGTGATAACCCTATCCATCCGAGATTTGTCTCACGCGTATTCCACTGCGTTAGGATTTGGACCAGTAGGACCCAATTGGGGGTGGTCATAACCATTCGGTGTTCTTAACTGATAGCGGGTGGTAGTCAATTGGCTGAGCTTCGACGAAGTTCTTAATATAAACCTCCAAACTCATATCTGCTAGCTCAACCTAATAATTGATTGCCTTATTAAGGAACTTTATACTCTTATCGTTATCCTCCCAACTATCTGCCTAGCTTATCTTTTTATACTCCTATGTGCGTGTGTGTCACCGGTTTTATTACCTTATTATATTATTTTATCCTTACCCTCTTTAACTAGCTAGCTGGTATATTAAATAATATCGATATTAGAATTATCATTCTTCCTCATTCCCTATGGATCCGATACTCTAGAATACTCCCGGGTGAAAACTATAAGCAATATCCGTCCACTTGCGGATTATTTCTAATAGCGTAAGAATCGCCAACGGTTGTGAAAATATGGGATATGTGACAGGTGACGTATCGGATATATACAAATGAATAACATTATTTTAAGTCATATACATCACAATGAAAGAGCATTCTATAATTAAATTCAAATTATACCCATAATTGTTGAATTGTGTGTGTGTGTGTGTGTGTGTGTGTGTGTGTGTGTGTGTGTGTGACACACATGGCTTTACATATGTCACACATCTTATTGTCGAAGTCAAAATACACCTTAGCACATAGCACTACATACCATATTATATTGAACACAAGTGTAACATCCCCATTTTTATGGAAAAAAATCATGCATAGCATTTTCATAAATTAAAAATTTGTGCATAAAAATGAGTATGTTACTTAAAAAATGAAAGTTAGTTTAATTTTTATTTATGAACAAATGCTTTTGTGTTTGTAAAATTTAAAAGAACATTTAGAGGCCTTTCCAAAAATGAAATTTATATTTTGTCTTTAATTATTTTAATTGATAAAGTTATTATCAAGAAAGAGAAATGTATTTTTCTTATATTATATTTGTTTTGTCCCTATTAATTATCTATTTTCCTCGTTCAATCCCTTTCATCTTCATTGGGACCACATGCCATTCACCCACCTTTCCTTTCTCCTCCCATTTTCCCTATTTCTTTTCCACTTGTATTTTTCTCTCCCCTTCCTTTGTCCTCCCATGACCTCCTTGTTCCTTCAGTCATGCATGCAGTGGAGGAGTTTTTCCTCAATTACACCAATTCCTTTATGGCCATCAGGGGGATATAATGCTGGCAGTTTTTACTTCTTGATGGGTCTTATTTGAAGCCATTTTGCGCCGCTCCTCCATCTCCCTCCCTTCTCTCCTTTTTACCTTCCTTTTCCCTCCCATCGCGTAGCACCTCTGTCTCCCTATTCATGCGCAGCCATCAAGTCAGAAGACGAGCAAGCTCTTTCATCTTCTCTAGTGGTTACCTTGACTTGTTAATGGCAGCAGATTTTACTTCATTAGTGGCCATATTGATGCACCATTGAACAGCCAAAACCCCATCATCTCACCTTAATTCATCTATAAAAATACAACCCGAGATGCTCTTCTCTTTTTTGTTCCTTCTCCAAATTCGGCTCGGGTAAGCGTCTCCTTTTTCATTCCTTCGAGGGAGACCTTATGCATATCTCCTTTGATCCATTTTTGCCATCGTTTTCAGAAAAGCTGCGCCCAAACTCCGGGAATTCGTCGCCGCAGGAGCTCTGTTCTTCATCGCGGCCAAAGAGTTCGTCGCCAAATTCTTTTGTGCCGAGTGGTAATCCACCTTTCCCTTCCATCATAGATCACCACTATAGCTAGGAGAGGTTTTTCCCTCGATCGATTTTTGAACAAAAGGCAGGAGAACTGCCATCTATTGATCAAAGAGCAGAAAAGTGAGTACAGCTTTTTTGGGGGGGACAAAACCCCTCCCCCCCTAGGGTTAGTCCAACTTAATTAATTACAAATGTTAGCGCCTGCGTCTTTCCAGAGACGCAGGTCGTCGGACAGGATCTGGAGGAGGGCTGAACGGGGACGTTCCGCTTGACGAAAAACCGGTTATTACGCTCAATCCAAATGCACCAGATTGTTCCAGAAACCACGGATAGGGTGCCTTTGGGAGGTCTGGCGTGCAGAATATCTTCCGTCCACCAATGAGGGAGGTTGGACGACTGGAGCCAGTTAACCGGTTGTAGGAGCGGTTTGTTCATCTGAAAGGCAATGCGGCTCAAGATGAAACGACTGAAGTCGCATTCCAAGAAGAGGTGTTCTGGAGTCTCGAGGTTACGCCTGCATAACGGGCAAAAATATTCGTTCGAGATCTGCCGACGCATTAAGGCGTCCGCGGTGAGGACACGTCTGTGCAGAAGCTGCCACAGAAAGAATTTACACTTGGAGGGTGCCCAGTGCCTCCAAGCTTGCTGCAGAGGTGAGGTACAACGGCCAATGAATTGCAGCTTGTAGGCAGAATTCACGGAGAATTCACCATTTGAGCTGAGCCGCCAAGTGAAGAGGTCATCCCCGTGCATAGGAAGCACGTAGTGCGCTAACTTAAGAAGCAGCGGCAACAGCTCAGGGATCATCTGCGGACTTATTCTATGGCGAAGATCGAGGAGCCATGTTGAACCTTCCAAGGCATCCTGCCCCGACCTGGCTTTCTTTGCGGTGGCAGCGAACAGATGTGGAGCAAGTTGCTTCGGGGCCTGACCATCGAGCCATCTGTCTACCCAAGAAGAGGTGAGGGCTCCGTTACGCATGGTGAGGTTGGAGTCCACCCGCAAGAGCTCCAGGTCAGGCCCAGAAGTTTCCGGATTCGCAGCCCAGGAAGAGGTTGGATGGGTTCTGATGTTCGAAAGCCACCGTAGACGTAGAGCTCTTGCGAAGCGGTTTAAGTCGAGAACCCCTAGCCCTCCGAGATTGGTGGGCGAGCAAACGACATCCCAGCTGACCCGACACTGTCCGCCTGAAACAGAATCAGATCCTTTCCATAGCCAGGCCCGCCTAAGCTGGTCAATCCTTTTTAAAACAGAGGACGACGGTTTGGTTACGGAAAGGATGTAGGTAGGCATAGCTGTCAGGACAGCCTTCAGCAAAGTCAACCTGCCACCCTTTGACATTAGTGGCCCGCGCCAGCCCGCAAGACGGCCCGCTATTTTGTCGATTAGCGGCTGGAAGTGAACCCGCCGAAGCCGTTTGAGGGACAAGGGTAGACCCAAATATTTGAGTGGGAAATTGGCGCGATTGGCTGGCAGGTCTTCGAGGATGGTGTCCAAATTAAGGGATTCACATCTGATTGGGGCGACCTGACTTTTGGCAACGTTTGTTCGAAGACCAGAGATGTCACCAAAGACCCAGAGGATGTTTGCCAAGGCATATTTGTCTTCTTTGGCGGGGTTAACGAAGATTGCTGCATCATCCGCAAAAAGCGACATGCGGAGATTGGATTGTATACCTCTGACCGGAGAGAGGACGTTGAATTCCGTGGCTCTGTGGATTAGAGTGAGCAGAGGTTCAATGGCTATGTTGAAAAGCAATGGCGAGAGGGAGTCCCCTTGACGTAGACCCTTGCAGTGGAAGATGGTGTCGGTGAGGTGACCATTAATGAGGACTCGGGAGGAGGAGGTGGCTAGAGAGAGGGAGATCCAGTCTCTCCATCGGGAGCCAAACCCCCTGGCCCGGAGGTTATCCAGGAGGTAAGGCCAAGAGACGGAGTCGAAGGCCTTCTCGAGGTCTAGCTTGAGAAGCAGGGAGGGTGTACGACTTTTATGCAGCTCCTTGGCCTTGCTTTGAACAAAGAGGAAATTGCTCTGAATATGCCTCTTCTTGATGAAGGCTGTTTGACAAGGTGAGATAAGGTCATCCATGAAAGGAGCAAGGCGCGTGGATAAGATTTTGGTGAAGAGCTTCCCCAGACTATGAATGAGGCTGATTGGTCTGAAATCCGAAGCGAACAAGGGATCATCCTTTTTGGGCAGAAGGACGATGTGGGCGTTGTTAAGTGATTCGAACCTAGGGCCATCCAGGTCGAAGATGCTCTGAAGCACCAGATGTAGATCTTGTGAGATGATGTCCCAGCAAGATTTGTAGAAGTCCCAGGTGAGGCCGTCTGGTCCAGGGGCCTTTTCACTTGGGAGACACTGGACAACCTGGTGGAGTTCCTCCATGGAGAGCGGGGCCTCGAGGGAGGTGAGATCCACGGAAGGCATGTTTAAGAAATTCCAGTTTAAGGATGTTGCAGGAGTTGGCGGTGATGCGGCCGCCTCACCAAAAATGCTGTTGAAGTGATGATGGAGTGTCAGAGCGTCAACGGAGGTACCCGTTGTCATGTGTCTCATGTCCCCCGACGACGGCGCTCATGCCGCCGCCGTTACGGTCCCGTATCCACCAAATCGAGGGATCCAACCGGACTCTTCATCTCCCCGCAATTCCGGAAAACCCCTCACCATCCTCCATCTCGCCATCATTCGGCAAGAGTACCGTGCGCCGCCGCGCCGCGTCGCCATGCTCGCCGCGTCGCGTCACCATGCTCGCCGCCGCCACCCCTTAGTCGTGCCGCCACCTCTGTCCTTCGTAGCCTAAGGCGCCACCTCCACTACCCTCGCCGACCCCGCGCGCACCTCCGCAGCCCCTTTCCCCTAGCGCCACCGTCGCCGTCGTGCAGCCTGCTCCGCCCGCCCTTGCTCTGCTCCTCGCGCCGTCTCGCACCGCGCCGTCGCCCGTCGGTGAGGTCGCCATGTCCGCCAAAGCTCCAGCGCCTCTGTCGCCGTCACCGCCGCACTAGAGCGCCGCCGATCCGAGCCGCGCCTTCTCTGCTTCGGGTGAGGCTGGCCAGGGCCGTTCTCTCTATCCATCAGCCGGGCCGCAGCCCAAGCTGGGCCAAATTCGGCCCAGTTGGCCTTAGGAGATTTTTCCCTATTTTCTGCAATTTCTGGAAATGCCCTAGATTCAAATAATTTTCAAATATTCTCTATAGCTCCAAAATTTGTGAAACCAATTTTCTTACGTTCATAAAATTATGTATTATTTTACTGCTAAGTTTGTTACTGTTTCTTTACATTAATTTCTCTGTGATTTATTGTTTAATCAATGTTGTAGCATTTTTAGTAAATAAAATATTTACGAAAAAATTATCAAATCAATTTTATAATTAACCTTGAACATATCAGTACCTACTGTGAAATTTTCATGAGCATTTGCATCCATCATGATTTATCGGCGTTCTGAAGAAGCGTGTTCGCTGCGCTCATCAAGGCAAGTGCTGAAGCCTTGACACCTATGCTTGTGAAAATGTTTTATATATTTATTTAAAAGCATACTATGTTAAAACTAAAAATGCTAATTAGTTAGTTTAGCTACACCCATCCAATACTATTATTATTCGTATTAAAATTTTCCTTGTTGCCATAGGTTGTTATTTACCACTTATTTAGATTGCCATACTCGTGACCTAGGTTTTGCATGATGCTTAGAATGCTTAGACCCTTTTAATCATATCTGTGATGAGTTGTCTCATTATGCTGTTTGATGTGATTTTAAAGGGCGATCGTTGTCGCCATGTTTTAAAATGGTGATAGTGGGGAACTATCAGGGCAAAAATGTATTTTGCAAAACCCAATTGGGGAGGCTGGATGCAAGGTGGTGTGCATTATGTCACGTCCTATGTTGCACGAGACTTGGGCCCAGTGTGGGACCCATCCTGATTTCCTAAGGACCGATTCCTTGAGGTAGTCGAGCTAAGTACTACAGTGCAACCATGTGTGCTGGAAGGAGACAACCTTGACTAAGTATCCTTCAAACTCTTGGTTTGGACATATTGCGTGGTGGTCTGGTGGAGAAGGTGCAGAAGATCTGGACATCATCCTTCAGGCTTAAGAGGGGAACACATCCAACGGAAAGCAATCCTGTGATGCGGGGAATCCTTAGAGGGGGGTACTAACCAAGAGCTAGATGGTTAAAGGTCTCGTTACGATGTTCTTGGACGGGATGCATTGTATCGCATGGGTAAAGCGTGCGACCTCTGTAGAGTGTAGAACTATCATGATAATCTTGCCTGAGGTCAAGAGCGGACGACGAGGAGCTGCCTCTCTTGTAGTTTTAACATTCTGTTTTCAAAATGTTTTTAAAGGAAAACCACGACAGAAGTCGTGTATTTTGGTTTCTCTACACAGGGGGACTGTGAGCGTCGGATTGTAGGTTCACTGTGGGGAACCGTGAATAGCCAATTAGGAAAAACCAGCAGTCGCCAAAAAATTGTGAAATCAAATGATTCAAGTGTTTGTTTTTCTAATGCTTTCCATATTTCAAAACATAGGGTGAACTCTACTAAACTGGCTTTATGCAAAAGAACATTACTCTTCCTTTGTAAACCTTAGTTGCATATAGTCAGCCTTGCTTGTTGAGTATTTGCTTACTCAGCCGCCTTTCATGCGGGCTGCTCATTCCAACGATCAGGTTGCCACTAGAAGAAGATGTTCCCTGACAACAAGGTGTACGAGGATGAAGGCTTCACCAACAGAATTCAAGATGAATATTATGCGACATCTAAGAGCGCTTACTACAACTTGCTTGTGAGAATTGTCTTGTTTTGCTCTTTTGAAGTTGAACTTGTATTTTGTTCTTCGGTTGTTGTAAGGCCTGCGTGCCTGACTTTTGTAACAATAGTCACGCTGGCACATACTCTGATGTAAAGGCCATCTTGACTAATATTCTGATGAAATAAAGTGTTTACTCGCAATTGTTATGATCCAAATCTGCAGTACTGTGTGTTCTATCTACTTGATCTGGGGACTAGAACAGATAAAGCACAGCAGGGATCCGACTCCAACTTTCGGGTCCCTACAATAAGAGACCTTCCAGGAATATGGTGTTAGAGACAACGCAAAGAATTAAAAATTGTAAATAAAAAATTATGAGAAAAAAATGGCACACAACTAACCAAAAAAGAGGGAAATTACTATGGAACAGATGATGTATATAGCATGAAAAATCCTTGCAAGTTCATAAAAGGTTCAAACAGTCCATTTTGAATACTCTTATAACTATCTAAAGAATTAAATGGTGAGTAATGGTGAGTAGTTCTACTGCCATTTTGCATTTTTCCCTTTTGTTTTCATACATATACTCATACGAATTGCCTTTTTCATAATAATGAGCAGCTTTCTAATTAGTCACTTAGAGCAAATCATATGTAGTTTCCACATTCAATGCTAATATAATAATATATACGTAGGACCTTACAATAAGAAATTCAAATGGGAAATTAGAAACAACCGAAACCACAAGTTTAGTTTCAGCATAGCCTAACATATCCAGTGCAAATGGTTATTCAATGCTAATATGCTAACAATATATCTGGACCATCAGATCCACAAGGAGTGGCTCAGATCTGAAAAGGTGGAAGCCACTTTCCATTTAGAAAGTTAAGGGGTTTTTCGTGAAAGTGTTTAAGTTAGAAAAGTGGCTTACACCTCTCTAAATCTGGGCCGCTCCTGATGGATCCGATGGCCCAGATCTGTTGTTAGCATGTTAGCACTCAATGGGCATTTGCACTGGATACGTTGCCTTTATCTGCTGCCACCATCAATGTAATTAATGGCGTTAGTAGTCACCTTAGCAGCACAATATAAGTCTGACCCAAAAACGTCTGTATGGTTTATGATTTGGGTAAAATTCATTTAACCATGGACCCATAGTTCTCACATACTTTGACCAGTTCGTCTCAAAGCTAAGTTGCTAACGAAAGCTTTCACCAAACTACACATTTTATCAATACAGTTTGTATTAAACTGGTGAAGAATTTCCCTTTAAATTTTGGTAATGCCAGAAGCCAAATCAATTATAACAAATAACAAAAATAGTAAACAATTAGCTAACCTTCGTGGCTAGAATATACTTCCAGACACTACTGCGGATCGGGACTTCCCAAGCGGCTCGTAAGGCCTGTGCAAGCGGTTTTAGAACCGCTTGCGTGCAATCATGATCGATGCCCGAGGGCATCTGGCGGCTCCCAGAGCCGCTAGTGATGCCCCTCTGCAAGCGGTTCGCAGTGCGATGGCGCGGGCGGGCTGGCAGGCCACGTGGGAGCTCTGTGCAAGCGGTTGGAGGCACGAACCGCTTGTAAAGTGAGATCTCATAGCGGTTCAAAAACGCTTGCAGACGTAGTAATCGTTTACCGCTGGTTCATTTCAGGTATGCGCAAAAATAGATATTTAAATATATATATTTCAGCGGGAGTTTTTTTATTTGTCGTTTAAATTTAAATACATATAGGATGAGCATATAATTAGCGATCAAACAAGCTTAAATATATTAGATATTTAAATATATATTTCAGCGAGGAGTTTTTTTTATTTGTCGTTTAAATTTAAATACATATAGGATGAGCATATAATTAGCGATCAAACAAGCTTAAATATATTAGATAATACATGTAATAATGTACACTTTATATGCACCACCAAATTTACAAAGTTTATAATTAATATACATTGTGCAAAATGGACAAAAGCAGTTCAATGTTTTCTTGCGAGACTCTTCTTGGCGCTCTTTGACGACGTAGAAGTCGTCCCTAGTTCGTCCGTGTTGGAATATGGATCTCGATAATGGAACTGCATACAGGGGTTAATGACCTCATCGAGAATGAAGCCGAATAGTTGTTCTTATGTAATGCGAGCACCCGATGATGTGGTAACACTTGATTGTGTTTATCCATGTCGGGCCGCCAATTAAATTAAAGTGAAAAATAAATAAATCGTGCACCCATAATGTAAATTAATGGAGCACATAAGAACATTATTAAGTTGTTGCTAGATGCATGGTTGCGTGCATATATATACTGAACCTCTTTAGGAGTTTGAGGCTCAAGCTCGCCGTGGCACATCATTTGGATATAGTGGAACACATAGTAGCCACATAGGTTGTTTCCATGATTGTTGTTTTACCTATGGTCGATGCGGGCAATTACGGATCAATAATAACAAGAAATATTAATTGACAAAGGGCAATTACGTCGTTTTAGCGTGCCGATTAAGCTTAGCTTGACATCGAATTCCTTCTTAAAACGTCCTTTCGAATCTCTTGAAAGCTCGTGAACGCTTGTTAAGGAGGTTAATTATCCACCGTATTCCTTTTGCGGTTTTCTCCGTGAATCTTGGGCGATGATCATGCTTTGGTCAAGCTTTATGATTATAAGGATCGATGGAACCTATTTATATATTGCAACAGTTATGACATGTAATTAAACAATATATAGTGTGCCATCAGGTGCCTTAAGCAATGTAAGAACGAGATGTTAGTGAGGACATCAGCACGTACTTAAAGTTGAATGGCAGAAGTATGTATGGCTTGTAGTGTTGTTGTACTAGTGCATGTACAACGTAGTCGTGGATTTCCTTTGGTTTTCCAGGGTATTGGCCAACTTCCTCGTTGACCAACCAAGGGTCAAGGAAGCCAATCGAGTTAAACTTCGCTTTCTAAGTCTTTGTATCTCCATTCTCTGAGAAAATGGGTTAATTGAGTTAATTAATTAGGGTTCTCGACAAGCGGCATGTATAGATATATATATACATCTTGTGGAGTCGACACTCCACGAGCACCAAAGCAGTCATGAAGGACACGTTGACGGCGTCTACATGGTACACATTGTACCAGTATTCAAATTCAAGATTTATCAATTGATCATTCCCTCGATGTAAATGTTCTTCTTGCAACGAGACACAACAATGAGCATATCCTGGCGGACCTGTTCGTACCATTCATCTTGCGCGTCGCATCTTGACCGATAGTTTCCTTATGTCCTTAGGGTCTAGCAACGACCGACCCAAATTAAATAGCCACGACTTGTGCCGTTGGAAGATCATCGCTTAATCCACAGGCGGCTTCTATGTTATCAAGGCGGCTTCCCTCATGAAGTCATACTCCATCTGTATCGTTTTGCCTCCTCCTGTTCTTTCTTGCTCATGTATGTGCCCCGAGGTTGTTTACTTTTGAAGATGTGCTTCGATAGTTCTTTGGCGATCGGTATAGAGGCGGTCGGTGCTGAGCGGTTGTCGCGAAGAAGTCCGCGATCTTTGGATCAATTCGTTCCTTTGGCGGTGGATTTGTTTTAGCTTTATACCCTGTATCCATCGTCCACAGACTTTCTGCGACTCGCTCTTCAGCTCCTCAGGCGTCATCTCATAAGGTGTTTTTTCAGGTTCCTTCATTCTCTGTCTGAATGGGAAACCGGCCGCCCTGCTGCTTGGTGTCGTTCTAGCTGCAGGAATGCTCTTTTTGCTAGCAAGCTTCTTACTGGGGGGAGATGCCGGCTCGTTGTTTCCCTCGGAGGCGCTTGCTTCCTTTGCTTTGAGGGGTCAAGGCGGTGTTGAGCTTCTGCGCATAGCGCTAGCGAGTGGTGGAGTGCTTTCTCACCGGGCGGCGTTGCGTGGTGGCGTGCTTTGTCTTGGTGGAGGAGGTGAGCTCCGTCTTGGTGGAGTGTTCTCCCTCGGTATAGAAGTCACCTCCGCACCATCGAAACACGATGTACTTCTTCCGCCAGAGGATGATGTTATGGGCGGCCTCTCAATCTTGGTCACATCGTCTCCTCCAGCAATATCGAGCTCCATATCCTCAAATCCAGCCACCACCTCGTCAACCGTGACCTTGGGTATCCCGTAGTATAGGGTTCTGATGGAATGACCGCCCGACTCCTTTGGGAAGGCCAAAACGTAAGCCACCTTGAGGGTGAGGTTGTGCAATTGGACGCGTAGCTCACATTGGCGGGCACGCGGTGATGTCGTCCACGGGATACCGGGCTGCAATTCATCGATCGACACGTTGTTTGACGCGTAGTCGCCGCCCGACCGGGCCCGGGACTAACCACGTTGTCCGGAGGCATAACGATAACCCCACCGGTCTTTGAAGATCGGCGATTGCAAGATGCACTTCTCGCTTTAGCATTTCGCCATGTATTTCCTTATGCTCCTTGAGCTCTGTTCGATTTCTTGACTCTGTTGTGTTCTCTTACTTTCCTTCTTTCCGGCTCCGCTATGTGGCTTGATCATTTGAGAAGCCGACCATCCACTGCACACCTTGCCAAGTCCTCGTGTCCTTCGTGGATGTTCTGCGTTCCCGAGTGCGTACGTAAGCTCGTCATTCTCCCTGTCTACCACCAAGGATCCTGCACGTTGCTTCTCGATGGCTTCCACAATCCTTTCTTTCACGGGTTGCACTTGTGGTGCCATCTCCAGCTTGCCATCATCCTTCAGCCTCCCTCCGTGGCCCAAGGTCCAGTTGCGTGGGCGGAGCTCCCAGTCTTCTGTTTCAGGTACTATACCCTTTTTTCTAAGCTCTTCTTCCTGCTTCTCCCATTTTGGCATAGCCTTGATGTAACCACCGGACCCGAGATGGTGGTGGTATTTTTCTTCGTGCATTGGCCTTGTTACGCTCACTCGCGGCCTTGCCTTGACCAGCAGCTTGTACTCCTCGAATGCTTGGCGGTGATCCGCTAACCGGATACTTATTGAAGTCTGGGGTTGTTCGGTCTCCACGTACTTTTCTTGAGCTCGCTCTTCCACGACTGAAAGCATAACGCCATCTTGCTCAGAGTAAATTTCTTGCACTTGTTTTCGTAAGCCGTCGGAATCGTGAAATTTTCCTTTATATCCTTCCAGAGCAGCTCTTTCGTAGCCGTAGGAACCTTGGGCCATGTCTTGATGCTAATAGGGACGTGATCCCACACAATGACTCCGCAGGCGTTGTTGAAGGGGGCAAGTGCCGACATAGGGGCTTCTGGCTTCGCAGTGGCTGAAACTTGAGTAATGACGTACTTTGTCGACGGCTTTTTGTTAGGCCCTCGTATTTGCTTGGATTGGCTATTGGACGTTTCCGGCTTAAAAAAAAAATAGGAACACGTGTCAGAGGCTTATTTTTATGAGACGTATAAGAAACGGTTATTTTAGTGTCCCGGCTATATATACCTCACAGCCGTCTACATTAGTTTCATCGGCGAGAGCTCGATGGATGATCACCGGTTCGGCTGGCGGTTGGATCACCCGCTGAGCATGGATTGCGTGATCACCGGCTTGAGCCGGGCGGCTGATCACCCATTGGATCTACCGGTTGGCCTCATCGTAGCTTATGAGAGTGCCCATCGCGATTTCGTTAAGTAGAAAATCATTTCCGCGCCGAAATCAAGATCATCGTTTCAGTCGCCATCTATCACTTTGTGCATGCACGCGAAATAATAGAACATTTAATACAACATATATATCTCTTTTATTTGAATACAACATTTGAATACAATATTTTAATACAACATATATATCTCTTTTTATTTGAATACAACATTTTAATACAATATTTTAATACAACATATACATCTCTTAGATGTCATCCATCTCGACACCCATCAAAACATACAATATTTGAATGTACAGTTTTTAAATGTACCCATTTCGACACCCATCAAAAAGTACAATATTTGAATACAATATTTGAATGTACAGTTTTTCAATGTACCCATCTCGACACCCTCTAAACTACTAGGTTTTTGCCTTTAGATGCCATCCACAAATGAAAGATGCTCGACGGCGAGGTCGATGATTTCCTTGTACTCTCCACAGAAATTGGCAAATAAATCTGAACTTGAATATCGAAGCTGAACATACTTAAACCATCTATCTCCTCCATTTCAATTTTTTCAAGTTTCAAATGTAGCATGTGCATGTCATCTTTAACAGCACCTTTTTAGCCACCAAGTTCACATACACATGCAAATTTCTTTAGCTGCATAAACCAAACTAGGAACCCTAGCTAAGCTTAGATAGGGTGGTTGGCGATTGCCGTCGGGAGCTCTAGAAAACCTACTCCAGCTCCTGGCGCCATTTCGATTAGTAGAGTCAAACAAGAGGCCATCCAGCCCTTACACCCTAGCTAAAACCCCATATCCCAAGCACATTGCAAATCAAGCCAAGCAACCAAGGACAACTAAACATAGATAAAAACAGTGGCCATAATTAAACAAATTTTGCTCTCAGATTTATATATTGATGGGTTGCAGATAAAACTACCATCCAACATCAATATCTACAATTTATCATAGGCTTTTAAAGATCAGTGACTAGAGAGACCTAAGAGAATCAGTGCTGCCCAAAGTTATTATATAATTTCCTACAAAACAAGCATACAGTGCTGCTGTCCAGAAACATAGAGATCAATTTTAGCCCTAATGTCAATCATATATCAGGGATTTCACTTAAAAATAATTGATCAGACTAGATGCCAATTACATTATTAACCAGAATGAGCATTCCCATTGAAACAGATGCTAATCAGATCAATGAAAAGATCCCAAAGGAAGAACACAAAGAAGACAAGATGCAAGTGTATCTCGGGATAATAATTTAGGCAACAACACAAATACTCCTAAGGCATCACTAGTTAACGAGATCATTGTAGCCTCAAAATTAATAAACATCACCGAGCAAAATATTAAAGGGACAAGTGCGGTGGTCTGGATCAAGATAATAGCCCCTAGCACGAAGGCTAGGTCCCCAAAATATTCTCAATCAGCCAAAGAAAAGCCCAACACAAAGTGTTCATATGCACATTCCCAAACCCTAAATCCTAAATCACATCACAGAGCAAAGATCCAACAAAGATCCCCAAACCCTAAATCACATCACGAGCAACATCACAGAGTCCACGGTGATCCACCAAAGACATCACAGAGCAACATTCAGGGAGGAGAGGAGCGAGGCGGTGGGCAATCCGTCGAATAGCATGTGTGCATCACGAGCATGGGGTGAGGAGAAAGAGGGGACTCGATACCTCGGCCCTTCGTCTTCAAATCGGCGGGAGAATGTCAACGGAGAACGGGACCGAGGGCTCGCCGCGAAGGGGCTCGACCGGAGGGTGGGCGAGCCGGCTGCTTGCGGTGCTCGACGGCGAGGTGCGCCGAGCCGTCGAGGCGGCGCGGAGGTGTAGGCGACGGCGTCGAGGACGACGGCGCGGTGGCGAGGACGGCACGGTGGGACGGCAAGGTGGCGAGGACGGCGGCGATGGCTTGGGACTTAGAAAAATTTGGGTGGAAAGGAGAGGGCGACGAAGATGAGTTATATAGTAAAGCTCGCTAGTGAAAAGAATCTCTACAAGCGGTTCATAGTAATAACCGCTTTTAGAGATATCTTTTACAAGCGGTTTGTAGAAAGAACCGCTTGTAGAACACGGTAGCGCGAAATTAAATTTTCGGAATTTCGCCCGCGAAGCAATAAATTAGTCTGCAAGCGGTTGGTGATATAAACCGCTTGTAGAAGTCGCTTCTACAAGTGGTTGGTAGAACGAGCCGCTTGTAGAAGTGGGGCACACGTGGCGAGGCGCGGGTCTCTGTCTAGAACGTTTAAGATGGTTTGCGCCCTTCCTTTATTGAATTGAAATTTACTCTCACTTGGCTAGCTCGTGGCGTTTAAGTCACGGGCTCCCGTCTTTGGTTCTTGAGTTCGAGCCATGCTTGCCCGTTTTTTTTTTATAAACATGTACTGAACCCATTATTCTTTATAAAAATACTAAAAAATTTGTTTTTGCATTACTTTCATTTCTAAATATGTACTTAATAAGCCCATTATTTTTTCCAAAAACTAAAAATCTTTTTTACATTACTTTCATTTCTAATATGTACTTAGGCCATTATTCTTTTCAAAATACTAAAAAATTTGTTTTGGCATTATTTTCATTTCTAAGTATGTACTTAGCCCATTATTTTTTTAAAAAAAAAAATATTTTTTACATTACTTTCATTTCTAATATGTAATTAGCCCATTATTCTTTTCAAAAATACTAAAAAATATTTTTTGGCATTACTTTCATTTCTAAATATGTTGCCATTATTCTTTCCAAAAATATTGCTTCCATCTTATAAATTCTTAAAAATGCTATTACATGATAACATAGTTCATACAACCACATAGGTCATCCTAATCATTTACATTTTTTGTCTTTACAATTCTTCCTTCATCGTGATCGCGCCGTATGTGCGGAGCATCCATGCCTATGTCATCCAGGATGCTTAAGTCAACATCTACTGCAAATGGAGGGATCTCATCGAACTGATCGTACTCTTCCTCGTCAATAACGTCCTCTACTCCGATAATCCTTCGTTAGCCATGGAGAACCACGTGTCGCTTTGGCTGTTCCTTCTTCTTGTCTTTGATTTGATTATTCTTTGGTCTGCTTGACATGTCCAATACGTAGAAGACCTGTCTCACCTCGTTCGCGAGAACAAATGGTTCTCTCAAGTAGCCGACTTCTTGGAGGTCGACGGTAGTCATGCCGTATTTGTCGACATTCACGCCGCCTGCGTTTAGTTTTTCCCATTGGCACTTAAACAATGGGACCTTCAAAGGCCCATAATCGAGCACCCATATCTCTTCTATGAATCCATAATATGTGTCCACCACTCAGTATTGTCGGCGGCTTCTATACGGACACATTGTTACGGTTTGTGTTATTGTTATCTTGTGATCTCGTGTAGAATGTGTAACCATTTATCTCGTACCCTGCCATCTCACTATTTCAGCGGATGGTCCCGAGCGAGCGTTGTAAGCTGTTCATTGTTGGACTTGCTCTTGAGGATATGGTTTTGTAACCATATGCGAAAGAATCCATGTGTCTCAATGTTATCCACGTGTCGGTCTTCTCTCGGGCTGAGACGTAGAGCATTCTTGTGTTGGAGGACATGCAGGCGGCCCGCCGATTGCTTCAACACGTTGAAATGTGCTTGCTTAAATGTCGAAGATCGTTGCATGCAACTACTTTTCTTCAAGTGTCCCTTTACCTCGTAGCACGCCCTCATGGCGTGATATAGGGACGCCGATGGGGTCTAGATCATCAATGTAGTCCACACGAACTCGACCACCTCCTCTGTCACATAACCCTCGGCAATGCATGCTTCGACCGAGAACGGTTACGTACATACTTCTTTAATGCGCTCATGTACCTCTCGAAAGGAACATCTTTGTGGAGATAAGCGGGCCCAAGAATACCTATCTCTTTGCTTAGATGAGCAGTGAGATGAACCATGATATCAAAAAGGCAGGAGGAAAGATCATCTCGAGGCTAACCACACTTTGTACCACGTCGACACCAACTCATCCAGTTTTTGGATCGATGACCTTCGGGAAGCAAATATGAAAAACGAACACTGACTTTGTGATTGTCCCCTTACCCACTCGGGCGGTACACCTCTTAAAACCACCGGAAGCAACTGTGTCATTAGCACAAGACAGTCATGGGATTTTAGATGTATAATTTTGTTCTCTTTCATATTAACGAATCTGTCGATGGTTGGGATATTGACCCAAGTCAACCAAGGTTCTTCAAGGAGGAGATAGGAGACACGCCGAACAACCACTAACATCAACGAACAGGAGACAGGGGTTTTTATCCTGGTTCAGGCCTCTCGGGAGAGACAATAGCCCTACGTCCAGCCTTTCTTATATATCAGAGATGAATACAAGAGGTGGCTCGACGAGACGAACAAGTCTCGGCGAGATTATCTTGCGCATAAGTGCCAAAGCTCTAAGCTAGATGCTAAGATGTAAAACTCAATGCCGGGGATCCCTAAGCGCCAAAGGGCCCTGTTTATATAGTCTTTGAGCAATCCGACCTCACGGGGAATATCGGGCGGGCTAACTACGAGATCGTAACGAACTCAGTACATGCCAAATATGTCCCGAGGTAGATAAGGCATACTCCTAGTCTTGGGGATCACGACATCTTGCTCCAATCCGGGAAACCACGTCCGGGTCTTCACGTAGCCGTGCAGAACTCTTGTTCGAGTAGGACTCGAACGCGAATCCTAGGCCGTTACGCACCGTGCCAGCCAGGAGGCTGTTCGGGAAGACGCATATGGGCCAGATCGAACCTTCCAGGGAGCTGGGCCCTGGTAGGCTGTTCGATTGGGCCGTCAGGGAGTTGGCCATGGCAATGGGCCGTGATTTTATCCCCGACAGCTAGCCCCCGAGACTCAAGTGGAAGGACTCACTAGAGTGGGGTCATCCTCTTGAGACTCCAAGTCACGAAGAGGGTATATTTCCTGCTACAAAGACGTGCAACAGGCGACCGAACAGGTTACGGTTCAACCGAACAAGTCGTGTTCGGGACCGAACAAACCCGCCCGGCGCCGAGCAACTCTGTTGCGTCGAGCGAGCGACATCTGTCGGCGAGTACCCACCCTCGTCTGAAATCGGAAGAAGTGAGGTGAATCATCTCCTTGAGGTGAGCGTCACAAAGGAGGATTGACTTCTTGGTAGTGAAGAGCGTACCACGCATCCGGTAGATCGGATCTTCCGGAGAATGAACATAGCAAGTCACGAGGCGGACTCGTCTTTGCTGCATCGAGCATTCAGATGCCTAGAAAAGATAGGAACCACCTCTCGGGCTAGAGCTTGCAGAGAAATAGAAGATTACGCTCTCGAGCAAGCGTTATGCTCGGGAGCGAAAGTGATGTGCCCCGAGCGTAGATCGTGTGCGAGGAGCGCACAATGCATCTGGCGGGAAGGTGACCCGATCCCGAGCATAGAGCTCGTCGAAGGAACGAGTAAAGAGATCCGGTCGAGCACGGAGCTCGTTAAAAGAACCGAAAGTACAACCAGGTAGCGTACCGGTCAAAGGCCATCCGGTCTCGAGCACGGAGCTCGTCACGGAACGGGCGTGCGCCCGGCGAAGAGCTGCCGGCGAGTGATCCAGCCCGAGCACGGAGCTCGTCGCGAGGACGGATCGCGCTGCGAGCGAAGAACTGCCCGATCACGAGGTGAATCACAACCCGATGCGATCGAGCCGCAAGAAAACGTGTGAAATCAACGCCTTACCCATGACGTATTCCTTGCGGCGGTGATAAGCGTTGTCTTGGCAAGTCTGAGAACCGGCGCTTGGAGTGCCGCTGCGATGAGAATCGACTACGATGGGCTTGCCCGTTCGCGATGAAATCGACTACGGTGGGCGAGGACTCCGTTGGTGGCGCACTACCTTAACTTAGCGTAGCTGTGAAGGTCGGTCTGCGGGCAAAGCGAAATCATCTGCGGTGAAGTGAATCGGTCCACAGGCATGCGCGGGCGTGCTTTCGAAACGAGAGGATGCGAACATCGGTTTTGGTGGGGAAGCACGGAACCTCGCCATGACCATCACCGAAGTCGGCGTTCCCGTTCTGTACTTCTGCGAAGACAAACAAAAGCGAGCCGCAAGGGAAAAAAAAGCAAGAACAGGCTCTAAGAAGAGCAAAGCGAGTTTGAAAAAACACGACAGGACGACCTACCGCACAAGACATAATTTTTCCGGTCGTCCCGATAGCGTTAGTGTCACCTCGGCGAATCACGGAACCGACGCTAGGAGTGCCGTTGCGATGAGAATCGACTTACGGTGGGCGGGACTCCGTTGGTGGTGCATTGCTCCGGATTACCGTGCGGGAAGGGCGTAGCATGGATAAAAAAGGCGTGTGTGGGTAAAATACAGCCCAGCTGTGGCTAAGACCGCTAACGGGGAAGGCGATCGGGATCTTAACGCGAGCAAAAGCGTGCGGCGAAATTTTATCCGGACATGGACCCGTGCGGCGTTGGTGTCGCCTCGGCGGATCACGGAACCAGCGCTAGGAGTGCCGTTGCGATGAGAATCGACTACGGTGGGCATGCCCGTTCGCGATGAGAATCGACTACGGTGGGCGAGAACTCCATCGATGGTGCACCGCTTGGTTAACCGAGCCGTCTGAATCGTTGCGGATAAAAGACATGCTCAGACGCGGGGGCGCTCACGGAGCGAAGACCAACGAGGTTTTGGAAAACCAACGCTAAGGAAAGGCTGGAAAACATAAAAGCGTCTGGGTTTGCGAAATTCAGCTCGAGTCCCAATCGACCGAGGAGAGCGATCCTCCGAGGAGCTGGCCGAGCGACTCAAGACCGCCGAAAGGCGCTTGAATCGAGCGAGAGTCGACCGAGCAGCTTCTCCCGCAAAAAGAGCAAAGAAAAGACAAGGCGAACAGAAACCAAGAGCAAAGCGACAGCGCTAGAAAGTTTTAAGAAAACGGTAGAACGCTTAGCCTAACTCCCCCGTTGTGCGGTTGCTCGAGGACTGAGTTTGCGAACTTCGAGCAGTGCATAAGAGAAAGAGCGACGCCCTAGCCCCCGGTACGGACGATGCATGAAGACCTGAACTTGCGACTTCAAGCACGTGCGTAGAGAGTTAGAGCGACACCCGTATCCTGATCGACTCGTTCCAGGAACTGCGCGTTAACGTAAGTTAGGCGATTCCGAAGATAACCGAACATGGAAAGTGCCTCTGCCGCGGAGGGCTTATGAGAGCAGGCTTTGCCAAGTGGTTGTGCCGTGAGCGGTAAGTACCTCTGCCACGGAGCGCTTACGAGAGCAGGCTTAGCCGCAAGGCTGGATGCCGTGTTACGCAACTCTGAGTTTAGAAACTTGTTGAAGCTAGATACGGGCAGGGAAAACCCTTAAGATTGCGGAGCCAAGAGTTCGCAAGACCGGGCAGCCATCTGAGAGGACAAGTGGTGAGGAGGGCCGCAGGGGGCCGCGAACATTCACCGTTCAATGGGTTGAACTTTACATGGCAGCCCGAGGGACTTGGACGAACTAAGGTGCGAAATTTGAGAAAAAGCGTGAAGCTAGGAAACGAAAGACCTACACGAGGAACTTACGAAGCTGGTCGATGTTCCAAGTGCTGGTCAGCTCTCTCCCGTCACCCACTGCCAGGCGAACATCCCCGGGATTCGGAAGGAGTTTTGATCCAATCCTCGAGCACGGAGCTCGCCGCGGGGACCAGACGCGCGCCTCGGGCGAAGAGCTGCCCGGTGCAAAGAGATTTAGTCCCCGAGCACGGAGCTCGTCGCGGGGACCAGATGAGCGCTCCGGACGAAGAGCTGCCCGGTGCGAAGTGATCCAGCCCCCGAGCACGGAGCTCGTCGCGAGACGAGCAACGCGCCCGGCGAAGAGCTGCCCGCGCGAAGTTGATCCATCCCGAGCACGGAGCTCGTCGCGAGGACGAGCGTCGCGCCATGGACGAAGAGCTGCCGGCGCTAAGTTGGTCGATCCCGAAACACGGAGCTCGTCGCGAGGACGAGACGCGCTTCCGGCGAAGAGCTGCCGGCGAAGAGATCTAGTCCCGAGCACGGAGCTCGTCGCGAGGACGAGCGTCGCCAGGCGAAGAGCTGCGGCGAAAGATCGATCCCGAGCACGGAGATCGTCGCGGGGACGACGAGCCTTCCGGCGAAGAGCTGCCGACGACGAAGAGATCCGATCCCGAGCACGAGCCGGAACCAGATCTGGAATGCTATCAAGATCGAAGGGATCGACCCGATCTGGCAGGGGAAGAGACATCCTGCCCATCTGAGTCATAGTCCTCAGGGAGAATCTCCTGGTCGCTGATAGAGTTCGACATGCTCGTCTGCGTATCCCCACAGACGGCGCCAAATTGTCGGCGGTTGAGATATTGACCCAAGTCAACCAAGGTTCTTCAAGGAGGAGATAGGAGACCGCCGAACAACCACTAACATCAGCGAGCAGAGATGGGGGTTTTATCTGGTTCGGGCCTCTCGGGAGACAATAGCCCTCGTCCGGCCTTTCTTATATATCGAGAGATGAATACAAGAGGTGGCTCGGCGAGGCGAACAAGTCTCGGCGAGATTATCTTGTGATACAAGTGCCAAAGCTCTAAGCTAGATGCTAAGATGTAAAACTCAATGCCAGGGATCCCCTAAACGCCAAAGGGCCCCGGTTTATATAGTGCTAAGCAATCCGACCTACCGGGGAAATACCGGGCCGGGCTAACTACGAGATAAATGAACGAACTCGATTACATGCCAAATATATCCCGAGGTAGATAAGGCATACTCCTAGTCTTGGGGATCACGACGTCTTGTTCCAATCCGGGAAACCACGTCCGGGTCCTCACGTAGCCGTGCAGAACTCTTGTTCGAGTAGGACTCGAACACTAATCCTAGGCCGTTACGCACCGTGCCAGCCAGGAGGCTGTTCGGCAAGACGCATATGGGCGAGATAGAACCTTCGGGAGCCGGGCCTGGTAGGTCGCTTCGATTGGGCGTCGGTGTTAGCTATGGCAATGGGCGTGATTTTATCCCCGATGAATCTCTTTACGTTCGACGAGTATCCGGAAGGGACCTTCACATGCTAAGACACTCTATCACGCTTTTTTCTCTTCTTTGCTTGGAGTATAACTCACGGCCGTAGAATACAGTTGTTCCGTACCTCTTTTTTCAGGGTGTAGGTCCTTCCTGATACCCAAGACTTCAAGGTCGTTCGAGCACTCGCATTGTATCTTTGGATTTCCGTGCGAGATCTATATATCCTAGGAAGCTCACACGACGTTCTTGGTGATGTGCATGAAGTCCGATGAGTGGCGAAACGACCAAATCTTCGATAAAGGCAAGTCCCAAAATATTGACTTCTTCTTCTTCCATATGGGTGCATGGCCATTCTCATCATTCATCACATATTTGCTTCCCAGACCCTTTCCAAAAACTACCTTGAGATCCTTCACCATAGCAAACACACCTTGCCGCCCGATGCCTCGGCGAGGCGATGTTCTTCCTCCCGTTAAATTCCTGCGTTTCTTCCATAGCGTGTGGCTCGAACAAGAAACCTGCGATGCCCCATGTACACCATCTTTTGAGAGCCTTTCATATACGTGCCATCGGTTTGATCCAAACACTTGCACACGCATTGAAACCTTTGCGATTAGGCAGACGGGTTACCAAGCGGCGGCGATCGTTGATTGTTACAAATAACATTGCCGCGAGTTGAAATACTCCCTTTGTATTCGTCCCAGACCTTTACACGTTCCATAACGTTTCAAGATCTTCTATCAAAGGTTTCACGTGAACATCGATATCATTTCCGGGTTGCTTGGGCCCTTGGATCAACAACGGCATCATTATGTACTTTCTCTTCATGCATAACCATGGAGGAATATTATACACACATAGTGTGGTGGCCAGTGCTATGGCTGCTGCTCATGTCTCGAAAGGATTCATCCCATCGGTACTCAAACCGAACCTTATGTTTCTCACCTCGTCTGCGAAGTCTTTGTACTTCCGATCGACCATCCTCCATCATGAGCCATCTGCGGATGCCTAAGCATTCCATCGACCTTACGCTCTTCTTTGTGCCAGCGCATCATCTTCGCATGCGCTTTGTTTGCAAACATACGCTCCACCTTGGAATCGAGAGAAAATACCACAACGCTTTTGCGGTGCTCTCTTCTTCACACGCACCCCATCTACTTCACGGATCGTCACGCCGTCTTATACGGGGTTCCTTGCACAATCGGACGGGCATCCAAGTCGGCATATTCAGCGCGATATAGGACACGATCGTTGCGACATGCATGTATCTTCCGTACTTTCAATCCTAAGGGACCACGGACCGGTTTGGCTTAATCGTGGATTCCGGCGGTTTGTTATCTTTAGGCAACTTCTTTATGAGCGACAACAACTCATCGAAACCCTTATCGACCACGGCATTCACGACCTTCCATTGCATGAGCTCCGATTAGTCGCGAGCTTCTTGTGTCCTGACCACAATTTGGGTACAAAAGAGTTCTCTGGTCCTCCAACAATCCACGTACTTCCTATATTGTTTGTCCTCTGTGATATCTCCCTCTGCGTCCGCAACATCTGTCCAGTCATCATCCACACCAAACCGATCACCTTGTGTATCTTCTCGTCCTCGTATGTCGTCGCGTCCGGCATACCATCATATATCACTTCCGGCATGAAACCTCTCATCAACAAGTGGCCTGTATCCGTCCTCGCATTGAGTGCTCTTTCTCGTTCACGCAATCTACGCACGGACACCGTCTGAAAGCTTCACGGAGGCAAGTCTCAAATCGACTTCAAGAAAAGCATTTCGCCATCGATGAACTCCCTTGTCCGACGATCCGCATACATCCATTGCCGGTCCATCTGCACCAATTAAATTAATAAGAACACTTATTATATTTTTCAAATTGAAATATTTAACTCGAAATAACTAATTGCTATATTTTTTAATTACCTCTAAATTTTCTTGATTTTTATAGCTAAACCAACTAAATCTCACAAATTAAAAAACTTTTTTCAAAAATATTTTTAATTACATTTCATACCTCCCATAAATTATTACCTACCTAGCAAAAAACCTACATCTATTTAGCTCTATAGCAATTGAAATAATCACCCTACCTACTATTTTAAACTAATGTGAAACTAAAACCATCCAATAGATCACCACATTGCCTCAAAAGATCTAGAAGGGAGAGCTAGCTAAGGCACCAAACTAGATCTTGCTCTCTAAAACAAATAATCACCCCTACCAACTAATTTCAACATCTTATACATCATCAGAAAAGGATACAAAACTAATATGAGACTTAAAACCCCCAATAGATCTACATCTTGCCTCAAATTATCAAGAGAGAGAGAGAGCTATAGGAAAACAAACACACTTCAATTCAAACAAGATTATTTAATATTTCTCCACATCAATGCAAAAAGATAAGCAATGTCTACATGAAAATGATGTTGAGACCATGTTTACTACCTTGGAAACCTTAATTTGGAGCTATTAGCCAATTAAAATTTTGGCGACACCTCCCTTGCATGAACAAATTCGGCCGTCGATTACTCTGCTTGAGCTACTGCTCGGGGAGGAAGAAAGGGTTAAATCTTGTTGGCGGGAAGGAAAAAGCATATACAAGCGGTTCGTGATAGAAACCGCTTGCACGAATCTTATTATAAGCGGTTCGTATTACGAACCACTTACGAAGGATTACAAGCGGTTGGTGATCTGAACCGCTTATAGTGTGATATCTCTGCAAGCGGTTTCTATCACGAACCGCTTGTATATGCCTTTCCCGCCACCTCCCACCCGTTAGGCCACGAACCGCTTGTGGCGATCGGGTCGCAAGCGGGTTAAAGCGAACCGCTTGTGATGGGCCGCTTTGGAAGCCCCGATCCGCAGTAGTGAGATCAACTACTGCCACAGGTTGCCTCCTAGCTCCGCGGTTCCTTCTCTGCAAATTACAAAATAGCTTATTATGAATGCCAGAAAATGATGTAACATATTTAGAACAAGCCATAAAATTTCTTCCAAACAAGAAAAGCTAGGACGCCTACGTAGAATAAGAGTATAATGAAAACCCAGGACACCGGCAGGCAGCTTGGTGGAGCGGGCGCTAGCGGCGGCGCGGGGTGCAGGTTGCGCGGGCAGCGGCGTGGGGGAGCAGGGTGCATGGGCACCGATGTGGGGGAGCAGACGAGCTGGCGGTGGCGCGTGGTGCATGGTGCATGTGCGGCGGTATGGGCGAGCAAGCAGCGGCGCAAGCGGCAGAGCGGGCCGCATGGTGCGCGGCCAGTAGCGTGGGGACAACTAGGTCAAAGGGCAAAGTAAAATGGGCCGGCCGGGTTAAAGTGGGTCGTAATTCCATCGGCCCAAACGACGAAATTACTTACTTCGGCTAACGAAATGCAGCCATGTCATCCCGAACGGTCCGCGATGCAGCGCACCGTAATTTCATCAGCCCAAACCAACGAAAATACAGCCACCTCATCTTCAACGATGTGGTGGCACCGTAATTTTGTTGGCCCGAACTAACGAAATTATGACCTATTTCGTCTGTCTGGTATGAACCGATGAAATTATTGATGTATTTTCATCGGTTTTAGAAAACCGACGAAATTGTGGCCTTATTTTCGTCGTTTTTCTGGACCGACGAAATTACGATCGACCGACGAAATTACTATCGGCCGATGAAAACACTCCGTTTTCCTATAGTGAAGGCAAGCACCTCAAGATCATCAGTTCCTAAGCCATCTAGGAATACAAGATTTCAAGAGTAACAAACTCTATTGTTTTACCACCTTGGATGAATAGCACTCTCAACACACTAGACTAGAGTAATATATTTTAACTCTAAAAGCCATGAACTTTTAAAGATATGAATGTGACTGTCAGCGCACTTCCTGGCTATGGGATGTATGCAGTTAACGTACGCTTGGACAAAGGAACAACAAGAAAATGCCAGAAATATATTAAATTGGCCAATTTTAAGACTACTTGCCGTTAGGACATTTACTAACCGTTTGAAAAGTGAAAAAGAAAAACTTTTCAAAAAAGCTACAGAGATTTTTACATTAATCTTGGACAACCAAAAATAGTAATAAAGTCAAACATATGGAATCACGTTTGCACCGGAATAGTCCTACGTGAAAAATGACTTGCGCCAGACTGGTCTGACGTGAACGTCGTTTTATCTGTGTTGCTCATCGTCAAAGGGAAACTGACTAGGACACAAAGGATATGTGCATTGGATTGGTTCGGCGAGGGTAGGCGAGGAATAAGGCAAAGGATGATCACATGTCGTATTGATCCGTCATGACCAAAGAAGTTAAGACTGCGAGCGCCAAACTGGTCCGAAGTGAACATAGATGTCTAGGTTGGGAGTGCCAGACTGGTCGGCGCACAAGGAACTCCTAGGGAAGAGTATCCAATCCGAGTGATCCGATCGATCGAAGGTGATTGGAACTTCCGAACAACGCAAATATTTGAGGGCTGTCGGCAATATACCGTTGATTTTCCGGGTGATCAACTTTTGTTTCCGCTTGAACTCATACACATCTGATCCTTTGAATATGTAGCTGATTTCGCGCTCTGCGTCTTGATGTCCCCATCCGGCTTTTTGCCGGGGCCACCCTTGGTCACCGACTGCTTAGAATTGTCCGCAAACTTTTGCAGCATCAGGCAATCTTTTGCAGCGTGTTTCCCGTGAAGACGAAGTGCGTCACGATGAGCTAGACGTAGACACGAGGGTGCAGCATGTTCACAACCCATCTACCACCGAAAATAGAGGCATCGTGGTTATGACTGTTTCCTTGGCATGGAGAAGGACGTGGAGCGACGCTGGGCTGGATCCCATGACGTCGTTCCGTTGAGACCCTTGTCACCTTGGGAGCCCTCAAACGGGAGATGCATGAACCATGGATGTTGCCCGTGTTGACCTTCGCACTATGATGCGACTCCTTTGCCTTATCGGCCTTTGTGACCTTTAGCAGTTCATACACCTTGGCAGCAGCATCCACCTCGCTGAGCATGGCCTTGGCACGGTTATTTTGGCACAGGTCAGCCATCGATGTGGTTGGAGTTGCTGGTGTTGTAGAGTGTGTTGTCACACCATCTATTATCCTCATCATGTGTTGCAGTTTGTCGATGATGGACTGGCAGAGGTTTCGAGTGAGGCCACCGTTGTCCAGATTATTCACTTCGCACGTCTGAACGTCGTCGGAGATGTGATGGTGGTCGTATGACCGCCGATCGTCCTATGGCCGACGACAGTTGTCAATGATTCTACACTCCTGTGGAATCGCTGGCAGTAGAGGTATAATCATGGTGGATTGAAAGCATGTCGCTCTTCGTCAATCTGCTGATGGTAGTGGTCATTTGGCCACTCATCTCAACGTCGCTGATAGTCATTGTACGGTTGCTGTCGATCAGAGGAACGCCAGTCGTCATAAGCATGACGATAATCGAAGGGACGCTGGCCATCATACCAACGACCATCGTAGTACCCGAAGAGATCATCCGAAACTGATACCATTTGTTACGTGCGATCACACAACAGGGGATAGGACCTTTGACGCGGGCGAGATGAGCTATTAATGCTAGCGCCTATGCTGTTGTTGAAGCCACCACCTATGAGATTTTGATCTCAATTTTTTACTTCATTGCTAGGATGACTGAACTCTAAGAAAAAATCTTTATTAATCTTATCTCACAGACAAATTGATCTTATCTAATTCAAAACTCAATCTAATCTTAACTAACCCCCTAACTAATCCCATGCTACAATAGCATGGGTACTGTTCATGTCACTACTATACCCGCGGGTACTATTCATGGACCGTTTGGGCCTTCTTGAGCCTGCACATAACAACGTCGGAGGCCATGGAGCCACAAGGTGTCACGTGACGATGATGACTAGCATGGCGGAGGTGATTGGATCGCCGTGAATTACTTTCGTATAACAACATGCAGATCGAATGAACCAGCTTTATCAGCTTGTCTTCCGTTGCACTTTACATTGAAGATAACAATATATGGTCAATTACTACAACAACCTTGTTTTTATGAAAAATAAAAATCACGCTTGGCATTTGCGTAAATTAAAAATTTATGCATAATATTTTGAAACATAAAAATGAGTATATTATTTTAAATATAAAGAGATTTAATTTTTGTTTATAATAAATACCTGTGTTTTTGTAAAAATAAAAATAATATTTGGATGCTTTCCTAAAAATCATACTTAAATAATTTCTTTTGATACATATGTTGAATTTAATATTTTAAAATCAAAAGTGTTTCAAATATTTTAAATAGAAAATGTTTGTTAGGCCCTATTCTTTTGAGCTGATCTGAACAGCTGAACGGCTGAAATGACTGAATTTCGAGAGCTTCTCGAGGTAGTCTCGAGATTCAGATACATTTCGTTTGATTTTCTTTTTAAAGTGTTAGGACCCACCTTCAAAATAGCGAAAAACGGACTCAAAAAACTCAAAGCATATGTGTTTTCAAAACATAGATAAGTCGTTAAGCTGTTAAGCCGTTAAGCTGAAAAGAACTGGGTCTAAAATTTTTTTTATGAAGACGATAATAATATTTGGATAAAAGTTATATTTACTTAGGGCCTAATCTCCCTATCTTTCTTTTATTTCTCCCAAATCATGTTCTGATTTTTCTTGGGCTCTCACTCTTCTTCTTTGTCTTATTGGGCCGCCTGAGTTGGCCCAGGTGGCCAGCCGACCAGGCCCAAGCGGCCAACACAGTGATGCATGTGCCTGCTGTATCGGTCAAGCCAAGCAACCGATGGTCCTTGACTGTTTCCCTTCCTCTCCTTTCCTTAATCCTCGTCAATTGCCATCAAATCCAAACAACGACATCAATTGGTGCTAACTGCTGCGGTTTCTACCCTGGTGCACTACCTCCCTCGACGACCGAAGACCCAGGCTTTTGTCGCTGAAAAGCTCGCCAAAATCCCGTCTCCTTCAAATTCGTCTCTGATTTTTGTATAACCTCTTTTTCTTCTCCGCCCTTAATTATGTAGGCATCCCGGCAATCCATTTTTTTGGGTTTTCGCAATATTTTGGCATCACCGGTGAGCTGCGCCGCCACCATGGCACGGTAGGGTTGCTGCTGGCCCGGTAGAACCAAAGAGAGAGAGACAGGAGGGGGCCTAGGTGGCGGTGGCTTGCGAAAGGGAAGCGAGGCGCACGGGAGGCCCAGTGTGACGCGTGGCACGGCACATGCCAACTCGGCCCAACGTGGGTGCGTGGTTCGGCTCGGTCCGATGCGGGCCGGCGTCAGGCTGGTCCAAGAGGGGTGCAGCCAGCCAGGTTGTTTTCGGCCTATTAGGATAATTTTGCTTATATTATGTACATGCATTAGTTATTAATTAATATCTTTATTTATATACATCCAAAAATTGTGAAATATATTTTAAAACGAATATAAAATCATGTCTACTTGCTGCAATTTTTCCATGAGCATTTGCATACATTTTATTTATGTAATTTTCTGCATATTGAATATAGTCTTTACTTGCATATGCTAGATCCGGGTAATGAAGTAAATTTTTGCCAACGCTCCGGAAGAGTGTGTTCGTTGATAAATCAAAGCAAGTGTTGAACCTTTGATACCTATGTTTTTGAACTTGTTTTGTAGAATTCTTGAAATGCATGCTATGTGCAAACTAAAAATGCTAATTAGTTTGTTTAGATATACCTATCTAATATTATTATTTGTATTAAAATTGTCCTTGTTGCCATAGGTTGTTATCTACCACTTATTTATATTACCACGCTCCCCCCTTTCGTCGAGTGCCCCGCCCGATTCCCAGGGCTGTTGGCCTACCTAGCAAGAACTTGTCCGCTCACAATCTCACAATCAAAGTTTTGCATGATACTTAGAATGCTTAGACCCTTTTTTATTGTACTTGTAATGAGTTGTCTCATATATGCGGTTTTGATGTGATCTTAAAGAACGAATGTTGTCATCATTGTGTTCCAAAAGGGTTTAGAAGATAGTGGGTACTATCAGGGTAAAAATGTTTTGCAAAACATGATTGGGGTGGTTGGTTGCAAGGCAGGTGTAGATAGCACAAGACTTGGGTCCAGTGAGGGAGCCACCCTGATTCTCTAAGGACTGATTCCTTGACCCAGGTTGCAAGTGATGGTTTATGGTCTACACCCGTCAATTATAGAGACCCTTCGTCTCCAAATCCGAGATGCCGGAGACCATTCATCTCCGAACTAAGATGACGTCGTCGAGGTCTATAAGAAAATGCCAGTGAGGACTGTGTGATGCGCACGGGGTCGGCCCGATCTTCTGATGAGAACGATACGTCAGTTTGGTGTACAACGAAGTAGATGGATCGGCTACTAACCACGAGATCAGCAACCAAGCAATCGCAACGTCACCTCGCTGAACCGATCAACCAAGTCGAAACCCGATCGATCCTTGAACCTGCTGCAACCGAGAACAAGCAAGAACAAGATGATAACTTATAACTCAACTCATGAAAGTTTGAGGTTCTTGAAAGTGCATCTAGGCCCTTATGTGATTTTGGTGATTAATGAGTAACAATTATAGAGCTAATATTTCTATTGGAGAATTGTGTACAGATGCTATATAGGTTAATTCCATGAGGTACATGTTTACATGTGATGTTGTACCCTTCAAAAGTGAATTTATTGCAAGAAGGCATCAAGACTAGTATTTATTTGTAAATCTTTATTTATTGAGTCCTAGGGATGTCGTACTATAAAGAGGGATGAAATGGAGAAGCTTATAAAGGTTCCTAAGTGCTCAAAATAGGTATCTCGAAGTTCGTGTGAGTTTTCCACTCAAAATACACCTTAAATAGAACCTATGCCATCGAACATCGGCGTGGGTGGAACATCCGATGGTGAGCCACTGCCGGTTTGAGCTATCCAAGAAAGGGTCCATCGAACTTCCATCGGAACATCCGATGCAGTCGGAACATCCGACGGGATCGAAACATCCGATCTGGGATTAAGCGCACAACGGCTAATTTTCGGGATTCCCTATTTAAAGCCGTCTCTAATACCTTCCAAAGGCTGCTGACACTGTTTACAACCTGATTTGAGCCTAATTCATATTCTTCACCATCTCTCTCAAGAACCCTAGCCTTTCTCTCTCTTGTTCATCTTGTGAGATCTAGATCTAAAGAGATCAAGGCAACCCAAGTGCTCCACAAATTAGAGATTCAATTTGAGCACTTAGCGATTCCTAATTTCTTCATCGCATTTGTTACTCTTGGAGGCTTGAAGGGCTCCTAGACGGCTAGGTGTCGCCGGTGAGTCGCCGATCTTTGTGTGGCGTTCCTCCTGAGTTTGTGAAGATCTTGAATCTACCTCCGCAAGGAAAAGGATTCAACTAGTGAACACCGGTGAGTGCTTTGTGCTTCGCTGGTAAGGGGGATTAGGGTCTTGGTGATCCGGGCTTTGTGCCTTCCCTAACGGTGAGTAGGATCTCCCTTCAAAGATCCGAACATCGGTAAACAAAATCGCTGTGTTTTGTCTTGGTCTTGATCTCGTGTTTAAACTATTGGTATTGGCACATTACGAGTATTCTTGAATAGATCTAACCTTGGTTTTGCGAAATCGCTTTTTCTCTGTGTTTTCGACAAATTCCAGAACACCCCGGATCGGAACCGACCCAGGATCAGAACATCCGACAGAGGGTGTACTGTACCACGTCGGAACATCCGACGCTGCATCGGAACATCCGACCGACTGGTTACTGTTCAGATTTATTAATTCCTCAATTTCGTCTTATTCGCCTATTCACCCCCCCTCTAGGCGGCATAGCGATCCTTTCAATTGGTATCAGGGCCTAATCTCCTGTTTTGAGCTTAACAACTTGCAGAATCATGCCTAACAACAAAGACGAGATCGAGACTTCAAGTGAAGGCAACAAGAAGGCTGCTATTCCTTATGTTTATTCTGATTCAACATCCTCATCTCATGTCTCCGTTCCCACTGGGCGTGCGCCTCACTTCGATGGCACATACTACCCACAATGCAGACATAAGATGAAGATGTATCTAATGTCTATTCAACCTTCTATTTGGAGAATTGTAGAAACAGGTTTCAAGCCCAAAGAACCGGAGAATCTCACTGCCGATGAGGAAAGAGACTCCTTCCGCAACTATCAAGCCGTCAATGCATTATTTGGTGTCTTGAGCCCAAGTGAGTTCAATCGGGTTGACGGACTTGAAGAAGCTAAAACAATTTGGGATACCCTCAAGGTTGTTCACGAAGGCACATCAAGTGTGAGGGAAACCAAGATCGAGCTTATCAATGGCAAGCTAGGTAGGTTCATCCTAGAAGAAGGAGAAGACTACAAGACAATGTTTGATCGACTCATGGTGTTGGTTAATGAGGCAAAGGGGCTTGGTTGCAAGTCCCTCACTGATCATGAAGTGGTCAAGATTCTACTCCGGGCTATCACTCCAACCAATCGTCATTTAGTGCAAATGATTCGAGATAGAGACAACTATCACTCAATCACACCGCATGAAGTGTTTGGAAGAATTCTCAGTGATGAGTTGATGGATCAAGAGGCCTCAAACATTAAAGAGATGGCTCAATCAAGTAAGAAGAAGAGCATCGCATTGAAGGCGAGCAAAGTGTCAAAGATAAAGGATGATAGCTCAAGCAGTGATGAAGATGGACAAATGAACATGGAAGAGATGGCGTTCTTTGTGAGAAGATTCAACAAATTTCTCAGGAAGAATGGATACAATAGCAAAGGCAAGAAGGATTCCGGCAAATCCAACTCTTCAAGAAATTCAAGAAGAAAGTGCTATGAATGTGGTGAAACCGGACACTTCATTGCTGATTGTCCACATAAGAAGGATAAGGACAAGGAAGACAAGAAGAAAGAAAAGAGTTACAAGAAGAACAAAGAAAAGAGCAAGAGACACAAGAGAAGTTCAAGAGGTGAAGCTCACATTGGTGAGGAGTGGGACTCCGAATCCAACTCCGAATCCGACTCCGAGTCCGATGATGAGAGTGTTGCATGCATAGGGATGGCTCTTCCAAAAAGGTCCTCATCTTTATTTGACGAATTGACGGATGATGATGATGAACCTGCATTGTGCTTCATGGCCAAGGGTCCTAAGGTATCATCAAGATCTTCTAAATCTCTAGTCAATTCTTATACTAACAACTCTAGTGATGATGAGGATGATATGAGTCATGCTAGCTTGGTCAAGATGATGAGAAATTTTGATATGGGTAAGTTGACCGAGCTTATGGAGAGAGTTGAGCAACAAGAGGACCTTCTTGAGAAAGGAGAAGACTTGCTCATCCTTGAAAAGGAGAGAAACCTTCAACTTGAGAAGGAACTAGCATTGGAAAAGAAGAGGGTTGAGGAGATGACCAAAGAATTCTCTAAGGTCACATCTAAAGCAAGCTCTCTTGAGATCAACAATGCTTCACTCAAGGAAGAACTCATTGGTGCAAAGGAAGCACATGAGACTCTTAGGGTGAGGTTTGATGATCTCATGAAGAGCACCTCTACTCTTTCAAATGCAACTTGTGACTCACCTCCCTCCACGAGCAATGGTTGTGCAAGGTGCTACAATGTGGATGTGAATGCTTGTGCAATAAATTTCGTAACTTTGCAAGATCTTGCTAGTGAGAATGAGAAGTTGAAGGGTCTACTTGAAGATGGTATTCAAAGATCTTACAAGTCAAGTAAGGGGCTTGATGAGATACTAGATAAGAGAAGAGGAAACTTCAAGAAGGCTGGACTTGGCTACGTTCCACCTAAGGGCAAGAAGGCGCATGTTGTGATGACTCCGGTCACTAAGCCAATTCAGTTTGTGAGAGAGCAAAGCTCAAAGGCTCACATTTCTCACTCTACTTTTAATGCCTCTTACATTCTTAAAAGGAATAATCTTGGTAGAGTGCTTGCTTATCATGTTGGACCTAAGTGTACTAATGCACCTTTGGTGAGATCCATTTGGGTCCCAAAGGCTCTTGTGACTAACCTCAAAGGACCCAATCAAATTTGGGTACCTAAGACCAAAGCTTGAACTTTGTAGGAATATCTCTCCGGTGGCCCTAGTTGGGTACTTGACAGCGGGTGCACTCATCATATGACCGGAGAGAAGAAAATGTTCTCTCAAATCAATTGCTATAATCAACCAAGTGAGAGCATTACTTTTGGGGATGACAGTAAAGGTGATGTGCTAGGTCTTGGCCTTGTAGCGCATGTCAAGCGGGAAAACAAGTTGGAGCATCCCATCCTTCGAAGAACGTGATGACCACAACAAGACCTCTACAACTACTACATATGGACCTCTTTGGACCGATTGCATACATAAGTATAGGAGGTAACAAATACGGTCTTGTTATTGTTGATGACTTTTCACGCTTCACGTGGGTATTCTTTTTGCATGATAAGACAGAGGTAAAAGGAATATTAAAGAAGTTTATGAGAAGATCTCAAAATGAGTTTGAAGTGAAGATTAAGAAGATTCGAAGTGATAATGGAAAGGAATTCAAAAACACCGATGTTGAAGAATATCTTGATGAGGAAGGCATTAAGCACGAGTTCTCGGCCCCCTACTCTCCTCAACAAAATGGGGTGGTCGAGAGGAAGAATCGAACCCTCATCGAGATGGCGAGAACCATGTTGAATGAATACAAGGTGTTGGACATTTATTGGGCGGAAGCTGTGAACACCGCCTGTCATGCCATCAACCGACTCTACTTACACAAGCTACTGAAGAAAACTTCGTACGAGCTTCTTACCGGTAACAAGCCAAATATTTCATACTTCAGAGTTTTCGGCAGTAAGTGTTACATTTTGAATAAGAAATTTAGAAGTTCTAAGTTTGCTCCTAAGGTAGATGAAGGTTTTATGCTTGGTTATGGATCAAATGCCTATGCGTATCGAGTTTTCAACAATACCTCTGGTGTGGTTGAAATCTCGCATGACGTGACATTTGATGAGACTAACGGCTCTCAAGTAGAGCAAGTTGATCAATGTGTGTTAGATAAAGAAGAGCCACCTTGTGAAGCTATCAAGAAAATGGCTATCGGAGATGTCAAGCCACAAGAAGGTGTCGAAGACGATGACTTACTGTCGACGGTTGGGATATCGACCCAAGTCAACCAAGGTTCTTCAAAGAGGAGATAGGAGACACGCCGAACAACCACGAACAGCAACGAGCAGAGAGGCGGGGTTTTATCCTGGTTCAGGCCTCTCGGGAGATAATAGCCCTCGTCCAAATTTCTTATATATCAAAGATGATTACAAGAGGTGGCTCGGCGAGGCGAACAAGTCTCGGCGAGATTATATGTACAAGCCAATATCGATGCCTATAAGACGCCAGATGATTGCTTGACCCCTCAACACGCCGTAGGGGCCTTGTTTATATAGTGTTGAGCAAACCGACCTACCGAGGGAATATCGGGCCGGGCTAACTACAAGATCTTAACGAACTCATATACATGCCAAATATACCCCGAGGCAGATAAGGCATACTCCTAGTCTTGAGGATCACGACTCCTATTCCAATCCAGGAAACCACGTCCGGGTCTTCACGTAGCCGTGCAGAACTCTTGTTCGAGTAGGACTCAAACAGGAATCCTAGGCCGTTACGCACCGTGTCGACCAAGAAGCTGTTCGGCAGGATGCATATGGGCCTGATAGAACCTTCCAGGGAGCTGAGCCCTGCCAAGCTGTTCGATTGGGCCGTCAGAGAGTGGGCCATGGCAATGGGCCGTAATTTTATCCCCGACAGCTAGCCCCGAGACTCAAGTGGAAGGACTCACTAGAGTGGGGTCTTCCTCTTGAGACTCCAAGTCACGAAGAGGGAAATATTGCTGCTACAAAGACATGCAACAGACGACCGAACAGGTTATGTTTCAACCGAACAAGACTTGTTCGGGACCGAACAAACCCGCCTGGCGCCGAGCAACTCTGTTGCGTCGAACAGGAAACGACATCTGTCCGAGCAGAGTACCCAGCCCTCGATACAGAAATCGGAAGAAGTGAGGTGAATCATCTCCTTGAGGCTGAACGTCACCAAGGAGGGATTGACTTCTTGGTAGTGAAGAGCGTACCACCGCATCCGTAAGATCGGATCTTCCGGAGAATGAACATAGCAAGTCGCGAGACGGACTCGTCTTCTTGCATCCGTGCATTCGGATGCCTAGGAAAGATAGGGAACCACCTCTCGGGCTAGAGCTTGCCCGAAAATAGAGATGCGCTCGGCGAATGTCGCGCCGAGAGCGAAGGTGATGTGCCCCAGGGCGTAGATCGTGTGCGGAGCGGACAATGCATACGAGGGGAAGGTGATCCGGTGCGGCGTAGAGCTCGTCAAAGGAACCAAGTAAGGAGATCTAGTCCCCGAGCACGGAGCTCGTTAAAGGAACGAAAAGTGCGACCAGCGAAGACGTGCCGGTAGGAGCCCGCGCTCCGGACGAAGAGCTGCCGGTCGCGAGTGATCCACCCCGAGCACGGAGCTCGTCGCGGGGACCAGATGCGCGCTCCGGCGCGAAGAACTGCCCGGTGCGAGGTGAATCACAACCCGATGCAGTCAGAGCCGCAAGAGAACGTGTGAAATCAACGCTTTACCCATGACGTATTCCTTGCGACAGTGCAGGTGTTGTCTTGGCAAGTGCAGAACCGACGCTTGGAGTGCCCGTTGCGATGAGAATCGGCTTACGTTGGGCATGCCCGTTGCGATGAGAATCGGCTTACGGTGTACAGGACTCCATTGGTGGCGCACTACCTTGACTTAGCCGAACTGTGAAGGTCAGTACCGGGCAAAGACGAGAAATCATACGCGGGTGAAGTGAATCGGTTCCCGGGCATGCGCGGAGCAAACCCGAGAAGAGAGGGATGCAGACATCGGTTTTGGTGGGAAGCCTGAAACCTCGCCACGACCTTCACCGGAGTCTGATGTTCCCCGCTCCTGTATTTCCTGCAAAAGACAAACAAGAAACAAGCCATCAAGGGGGAAAAGAGAGCAAGAACAGGCTCTAAGAAGAGCAAAGCGAGTTTTGAAAAACACGCTAAAGACGACCTACCCGCACAAGACATAATTTTTTCCGGGTACTTCCCTCGATAGCGTTAGTGTCACCTCGGCGAATCACGGAACCGCCAGAGTGCCCGTTGCGATGATAATCGGCTTACGGTGGGCAGGACTCCGTAGGTGGTGCATTGCTCTGGATTACCGTGCCAGGAAGGACGTAGCATGGATAAAAAAGACGTGTGCGGGCAAGTACAGCCCCGCTGTGGCTAAGATCGCTAACCAGAGAAGGCGATCGGGATCTTAGCCGCAGGCAAGACGTGCGAGGCGAAATCTTATCCGGGCATGGATCCGTATAGCGTTGGTGTCGCCTCGGCAGGTACGGAGCCAGCGTCAGGAGTGCCCGTTGCGATGAGAATCGGCTTACGGTGGGCATGCCCGTTGCGATGAGAATCGGTTTACGGTGGGCAGAAACTCCCTCGGTGGTGCACCGCTTTGGTTAACCGGAGCCGTACAGGTTGTCGCCAGATAAAAAGACATGCTCGTGCGGGGAGCGCTACGGGAGCGAAAGACCAACGAGGTTTTGAAAAACCAACGCTAAGGAAAGGAACTGGAAAACTGAAAACGTACCGGGGTTGCCAAAATTCAGCTCAAGTCCCAACTGACAGAGGAGAGGCAGTCCTCCGAGGAGCTGGCCGAGCAGCTCAAGACCGCCGAAAGCGCGCTTGAATCGAGCGAGGGTCGACCGAGCAGACTTTTGAGCGCACTTTTCTGCAAAAAGAGCAGCAAAAGACAAGGACGGACAGAAACCAAGAGCAAAGCGAATAGTAGCTAGAAAGTTTTGGGAAAAAGCGGTGAACGCTTAGCCTAACTCCTCCGCCCCGTTGTGCGGTTGCTCGAGGACTGATATTGCGAACTCGAGCAGTGCACAAGAGAAAGAGCGACGCCTAGCCCTCGATGCAGACGATGCATGAAGACCGAACTTGCGACTTCAAGCACGTGCGTAGAAAATTAGAGCGACACCGTATCTGATCGACTCGTTCGAGAACCTTTCGTTAACGTAAGTTAGGCGATTCGAAGGTAACCGAACAAGGAAAGTGCCTCTGCGCGAGGGCTTACGAGAGCGAGCTTTACCAAGTGGTCGTGCGTGAGCGGTAAGTGCCTCTGCCGCGGAGGGCTTACGAGAGCGAGCTTAGCCGCAAGGTTGGATGCCGTGTTACGCAACTCGAGTTTAGGAACTTGTTGAAACCAGATCTGGCAGGAAAACCCTTAAGATTGCGGAGCCAAGAGTTCGCAAGACCGGCAACCATCAAGTGTTACGGAGAGAAAGAGAGTCCGAGAAGACGAGTGGTGAGAAGGGCGCGGGTCGCGAACATTCACCGCTCAATGGGTTGAACTTTACATGGCGGCCGAGAGACTTGGACGAACTAAGGCGCGAAATTTGAGAAAAAGCGAAGCTAGAAGCGAAGACCTACGAGGAACTTACGGTGGTCGATGTTCCAAGCGCCGGTCGACTCTCTCCGTCATTCGATGTTCCAAGCGCTGGTCGACTCTCTCCGTCATCCTTTGCCAGCGAAACGGCCCCGGATCCGGAAGGAGTTTTGAACCAGTCCCCAAGCACGGAGCTCATCGCGGGGACCAGACGCGCGCCCCGGGCGAAGAGCTGCCCGGCGCGAAGTGATCCAGCCCCCGAGCACGGAGCTCGTCGCGGAGACCAGACGCGCGCCCTGGGCGAAGAGCTGCCCGGCGCGAAGTTGATCCAGTCTCCGTGCACGGAGCTCGTCATGAGGGACGAACAGCGCCGGGCGAAGAGCACTGGCGCGAGAGATCGATCCCGAGCACGGAGCTCGTCGCGAGGACAGACAGCGCCGGGCGAAGAGCTGCCCGGCGCGAAGAGATCCAGTCCCCGAGCACGGAGCTGGGAACCAGATCTGGAAGGCGATCAAGATCGAAGGGATTGATCCGATCTGGCAGGGGAAGAGACATCCTGCCCTTCTGAGTCGTAGTCCTCAGCGAGAATCCCCTGGTCGCTGATAGAGTTCGACATGCTCGATCTGCGAGTCCCCACGGTCGGCGCCAGCTGTCGACGGTTGGGATATCGACCCAAGTCAACCAAGGTTCTTCAAAGAGGAGATAGGAGACACGCCAACAACAACCACGAAGAACGAGCAGGAGAGAGGGTTTTATCCTGGTTCAGGCCTCTCGGGAGAGATAATAGCCCTACGTCCAGCCTTTCTTATATATCAAAGATGATTACAAGAGGTGGCTCGGCGAGACGAACAAGTCTCGGCGAGATTATATGTGTACAAGCCAATATCAGATGCCTATAAGACGCCAGATGATTGCTTGACCCCTCAACACGCCGTAGGGGCCTTGTTTATATAGTGTTGAGCAAACCGACCTACCGAGGGAATATCGGGCCAGGCTAACTACAAGATCGTAACGAACTCATATACATGCCAAATATACCCCGAGGCAGATAAGGCATACTCCTAGTCTTGAGGATCACGACTCCTATTCCAATCCAGGAAACCACGTCCGGGTCTTCACGTAGCCGTGCAGAACTCTTGTTCGAGTAGGACTCAAACAGGAATCCTAGGCCGTTACGCACCGTGCCGACCAAGAAGCTGTTTGGCAAGATGCATATGGGCCTGATAGAACCTTCCAGGGAGCTGGGCCCTGGTAGGCTGTTCGATTGGGCCGTCAGAGAGTGGGCCATGGTAATGGGCCGTAATTTTATCCCTGACACTTACCTTCTTCATCAATTCAAGTCGAACCTCCAACGACTATTCAAGAAGAGGAGGATGATAAGTCAAGTGAAGGTGATGATGAAGATCCTAACTCATCGAATGCACATCCAAGAGTTCGTCAAAGTGTGCAACGAGATCATCCCGTCGAAAGTATCATTGGTGATATAAACAAGGGAGTAACTACTAGATCTCGTCTTTCAAATTTTTGTGCATTTTACTCTTTTGTCACCTCTCTTGAGCCACTCAATATAGATCAAGCAATCAAGGATCCTGATTGGATTATTGCAATGGAAGAGGAGTTGAACAACTTCACTAGGAATAAAGTGTGGGAGTTGGTGGAAAGACCGAAGCAAAATATCATTGGTACAAAATGGGTCTTTCGCAACAAACAAGACGAACATGGTATAGTGACAAGAAACAAAGCACGGTTGGTTGCACAAGGCTTCAGGCAAATCGAAGGTTTGGATTGTGGTGAGACTTACGTTCCCGTAGTAAGAGTAGATGCTATTAGAATTTTAATTGCTTTTGCTACTCACCATGGCTTTAAGTTGTGGCAAATGGATGTCAAGAGCGCTTTTCTTAACGGTCCACTTTCTGAGCTTGTCTACGTTGAGCAACCACCGGGTTTCGAAGATACAAAGTATCCAAATCATGTCTACAAACTCAACAAGGCGCTTTATGGGTTGAAGCAAGCACATCGTGCATGGTATGAGTGTTTAAAGGACTTTTTGGTGAGAAAAGGTTTTGAAATGGGTAAATCTGATCCTACACTCTTTACTAAGCTAGTAGATGGTGATATCTTTGTATGTCAAGTTTATGTTGATGATATCATATTTGGATCTATTAATGAGTGTTTTTGCGAGGAATCTAGTAGTTTAATGACTAAAAGGTTTGAGATGTCTATGATGGGAGAGCTGAAATTCTTCCTTGGACTACAAGTGAAACAAATGAAGGAAGAAACTTTTATTAGCCAATCAAAGTACGTGAAGGATATGCTTAAGAAGTTTGATATGAGCGACGCCAAATCAATCAAGACTCCTATGCCAACAAATAGTCACCTTGATTTAAATGTAAATGGTAAGGAAGTCGATCAAAAGGTATATCGTTCTATCATTGGCTCTCTGCTTTACCTTTGTGCATCTAGGCCTGATATTATGCTTAGTGTGTGCATGTGTGCAAGATTTCAAGCTGCACCCGAGGATTGTCACTTAGTGGCAGTCAAGAGAATCTTGAGATATTTGATACACACACCCAACTTTGGCCTTTGGTATCCTAGAGGGTCAAACTTTGACCTAATCGGCTATTCGGATGCGGATTATGCCGGTTGTAAAGTGGATAGGAAGAGTACCTCCGGTACTTGCCAATTCCTTGGAAGGTCGCTCGTTTCGTGGGCGTCCAAGAAACAACATTCAGTAGCCTATCCACGTACCGGTTTGAATACATTGCCACAGACACCTTTGTTGTGCCCAACTACTTTGGATGAGGCAAACACTGAGAGATTATGGCCTTAACCTCAACCACATCCCACTTTTGTGTGATAATGAGAGTGCCATAAAAATAGCCAACAATCCTATTCAACACTCTCGAACCAAACATATCGATATTCGCCATCATTTTTTAAGAGACCGTTCAACCAAAGGTGATATCGATATTACCCATGTGAGAACCGAAAACCAACTAGCTGATATTTTCACCAAACCCCTTGATGAGAGGAAATTCTGTGAGTTGCGAAGTGAATTGAATATTCTTGACTCTCATAATGTTGCTTGACCTATTGCACACATTGTTTGGTGATTGAAAAGGTTTTCTTTATCTTGTTATCTATTTTACTATAGCTATATAGGTCTATACATAAATAAATTGATTGATTTGGTTCTTCGGATATTCATATCCTATTTATTCACGGATGACCTTAGTTTGATTTATTGATATACTTACGGGTCATCCTTGGGTAAATTCAAGTCTTAGAACTCCCCTCTATCCTCCCGGAGCTATCTTATCTTTTCTCGAGGTGTCTGGAGTCCAAATCTCTCAATCCAGCAAGAGGGGGATCGGATGTTCCGCTCGGCATCGAAACTTCCGGTGGTATCCAGTGAGGGTCCCGTCGGATGTTCCGACCGACGTCGGAACTTCCGACGCGGTCCAGTGAGGGGCCGTCGGATCTTCCGTCGGATGTTCCGATGCGCCTAGATCTGAAACTTATCTTTCCTTTTAACCGCGTGGGCCCTGTTCCTCTCCTTTTACCCACGGGTTTTTACCCTAAGCTTTTACCTCTTCTCCATCTCTCCTCTGATGATTCCGCGTCCTCCTACTCCACCATTGACACATATACTCGAGGACTGTTTGGACTTCCTCCCTCCGATGGCGGCAACAACAACGACGATGATGATGAGGTCACCGGAGGTGGTGGTGGTGCTGGTGGTGCTGGTGGTCAGGGTGGTGGCAGCAGCAGCAGCAGCGACCCAGAGTGGATTGAGTAGTCCTCTTCCAGTTTGTTTTTCTCTTTTTTGGCGTCTTGATGCCAAAGGGGGAGAATTATCTTATTTCTGCTCTTAGTTTCCTATGTTTGAAACTTGAATGTCTAAGTGTGTGCAAAACTATGTTATGTTTTAAACTCAATGTTTATGTGGTACGCTGTGTGGCTGTAAGACTTTATCTATTCTGTGATGATGATGTAATGGTGAATTGCTAGTAATTTCTGTTTTTCGCATTGCGTGATATATCCTGTCATATTGCATCTAGATTCAATTTGTGCCAAGGATATAGGGGAAGCTCTTGTTGTTATACTTGCCATAGTTTCAGGGGGAGCTTCCGGTTATATTCTTTGTTTATTAATATCTTTGTGAGCTATAATTGTTGTCATCAATACACCAAAAAGGGGGAGATTGAAAGTGCATCTAGGCCCTTATGTGATTTTGGTGATTAATGAGTAACAATTATAGAGCTAATATTTCTATTGGAGAATTGTGTACAGATGCTATACAGGTTAATTCCATGAGGTACATGTTTACATGTGATGTTGTACCCCTCAAAAGTGAATTTATTGCAAGAAGGCATCAAGACTAGTATTTATTTGTAAATCTTTATTTATTGAGTCCTAGGGATGCCGTACTATAAAGAGGGATGAAATGGAGAAGCTTATAAAGGTTCCTAAGTGCTCAAAATAGGTATCTCGAAGTTCGTGTGAGTTTTCCACTCAATATACACCTTAAATGTAACCTATGCCATCGAACATCCGGCGTGGGTGGAACATCCGATGGAGAGCCACCGCCGGTTTTGAGCTATCCAATAAAGGGTCCATCGGAACTTCCATCGAACATCCGATGCAGTCGGAACATCCGACGGGATCGAAACATCCGATGCGGGATTAAGCGCTGGCGGCTAGTTTTCGGGATTCCCTATTTAAAGCCGTCTCTAATACCTTCCAAAGGCTGCTGACACTGTTTACAACCTGATTTGAGCCTAATTCATATTCTTCACCATCTCTCTCAAGAACCCTAGCCTTTCTCTCTCTTGTTCATCTTGTGAGATCTAGATCTAGAGAGATCAAGGCAACCCAAGTGCTCCACAAATTAGAGATTCAATTTGAGCATTTAGCGATTCCTAATTTCTTCATCGCATTTGTTACTCTTGGAGGCTTGAAGGGCTCCTAGACGGCTAGGTGTCGCCGGTGAGTCGCCGATCTTTGTGTGGCGTTCCTCCGGAGTTTGTGAAGGTGCGAATCTACCTCCGCAAGGAAAAGGATTCAACTAGTGAACACCGGTGAGTGCTTTGTGCTTCGCTGGTAAGGGGGATTAGGGTCTTGGTGATCCGGGCTTTGTGCCTTCCCTAACGGTGAGTAGGATCTCCCTTCAAAGATCCGAACATCGGTAAACAAAAATCGTTGTGTTTTTGTCTTGGTCTTGATCTGGTGTTTAAACTATTGGTATTGGCCTGTTACGGTATTCTTGAATAGATCTAACCTTGGTTTTGCGAAATCAGTTTTCTCTGAGTTTTCGACAAATTCGAACACCCGGATCGGAACATCCGACGGCCATCGGAACATCCGACCCAGGATCAGAACATCCGACAGAGGGTGTACTGTACCACGTCGGAACATCCGACGCTGCATCGGAACATCCGACCGACTGGTTACTGTTCAGATTTATTAATTCCGCAATTTCGTCTTATCCGCCTATTCACCCCCCCTCTAGGCAGCATAGCGATCCTTTCAGTTCTGTTTCCCGTATCGGGCGGTCTAGTCGACACGCGCAATCTCGGGGAGGGACACACAAAGGGTCTACCAAACACAACAAAACCTAAGCATAGAAGAACGGCGGTGGCCACATATATAGCGACGGCCAGGGGGAGTAGGTCAGCCAAACCAAGGGCACCCACCAAAACCCTAAGTTACATGGGCCATAGGCCCAAAAATAAGGTCGTGCAGCACCCTGAAATTGTGGCCCGTGAGCTTCTTCTGTATGTTTCTGATTCATCTGGACGAATTTGGATGTGGGGCTGGATCCATTGGAAAGCTTATCTCCTAAGCTTTCCAACGAGTGGTCGCACGCTGAAATCGGAGTTCGGGAGCCCGAGTTATGCCCGTTTGAAGTTGACGTGCTGCTGGGCGGTCGAACTGGGCTTTCTGGCATCTTGGGCTTCCACGTGGGCCTTCCTTGGCGCATGGGCTGTCCTCCTGGTGCGTGCTTGCTTCTCTGGTTTCGTCTTGGACTTGAAAGGCCGAGCTCCGGGATTTAGGCCCTTAGGCGAATACGGAGTCGCAGCGTTGATCGTAGGTGATGAAGATGGCATTGTCGGAAAGGATGTAGGGGCAGTGGTCGTATCCTTGGGTTGGATGCCCTCATCATCCTCCCCTTCTTGAATTGGAGTCGTCCTCGACTCCTTCTCATGCTCCTGCAAAATGTTAGTGACAACACGAGCCAAAGAAACATGTGTTTGCAATGTGGTATCCGGGGAGGACACAGTCTTATCTAAATGGACTACCTCCTTTATCTTTGGCTCAGAGTTTTGTGTACTGCTAGCAATTTTATCACCCTCCTGTGTATTATTTTTAGCTCTCTTTTGTTTATCTTTAATTAGTTCAGCAGGAGTCATGGGTTTCAAAACAACTTTCTTTCCATCAAATATGAATGAATATTGATTGGTTCTACCATTGTGAATAGCTTCTACATCATATAACCAAGGTCTACCTAATAAAAGTGAGCATGCTTCTATAGGTAAGACATCACAATCAACATAATCATGGTAAGAACCAATAAAGAAAGGCACTCGCACAATTTTTGTTACCTGAACCTTATCACAAGAATTGAACCATTCAATCGAGTAAGGTTGCTGAATTGAAGTCGTGGTCAAGCCAAGCTTCTCGACCATGTTTTGGCTTGCGAAGTTGCTGCAATTGCCTCCATCAATGATGACATGCACCGCACGTTCTTGGACAACAAACTTAGTTTGAAATAAGTTGTTGCGTTGAGTCTGACTAGCATACTTTGGTGGTGCACTAAGTACATGTTCAGACATAAGGCACATGTATTTGTCCGACATTGCCGCATTCAAAAGCTCACCATCTTGATTATTCTTGCCTTCATGGTTAGTCATAGAAATAGAAAGCACATTCTTATCTTTACTAATTGAAGTACACTTACTATCCTTCCTTTTGAGCGATGCAGGCTTCAACTCGCTTGTCAATAGTGTTTTCTCATTTTTGGTCGAAGGGAGAATCCCATGCTCAATCGTCCCACCATTATATTTTCGCCATCTTTCCTCGAAGTCATGATTAATTTTCCGCATGTATTTCTTTATTGCTGGCGGAATGCTTGGATCATCCTCGAAGTAGTAGAGGTCATCGTTCTTTCGTGAACCTGCCATTATTAGTAGTAGCAAGAAAATACACAAAGGGGTGTATAACCTATCTACTAATAGGAGCTGGAATTAACAAGTCTTCACTCTCAAAGCTCTCACCAAGCTTTTACAAGTTCTTACCCTGCAACTTGTCAAGATCAATCGATAACTGGTGGTATCCTGCACTCAGAAGGTGACAAAGCGATTGGAAGGTACTTTTCCCGTAGGTTAGTAGTATGTGGAGCTTGGACAGGTTCAATATGTAGCAAGGAATATGCAATAATCGAAATCAGAATAGCAAAACTGAATAAATATCCAAAGTACATGTCAAAGTTGCAGGCCTAAACTCGTTCCTTCAACTAGTTCAAACAAACGAGGAATACACCAAGTACAAAGGATACAATATGCAAACACTTCTGATTTTTTTTCTTCCTTTTATTTTTTGTGCGGCTCTTTTGTATGCACTTGCCTTTTTCTTCTCTTTTCTTTTCTCTTCTTTTTTTTTTCATCGACAAATAAAATTGCAACACTGTATTTTCAGCCTCTAAAGACAGCAGACCTTCTAGCACAATTTTCGGATTTTTAACGACCTGGGATGTAAAAACTCACAACTACAAAATTGTAGATCTTCTCTTCCTGATCAATTTGCATATATGGAAGTCCTAATTTGGATAAAGGATCTACGAGATGTGGGCCCCGCAATACAGACTGTTTAGAAAAATCCGAGACAGATACAGAATCACTTCCAACGCGATTTTGGATCTGAAGATGGAGTTTCTGGATCTTCTCACAATGGACAAAGTTGTAGAGAATTTTCGGGGCTACAGTTTAGGCTTTTAAATTATCCAAATCGGAGTTGATATGACGGAGATATTGCGTTTGGAATAACAGATCCGAAATAATTGCGAACCAATTCAACTCGAATTCCTTTGGTACTCGGGTTTGAAGTCAACAAAACGGATTAACTTCATACTAGGCCATGAACTTAATCTAAACCAGCAACAAGACTATGACCATGGACACAAATTCAATAACGCGAAACTGAAAACGAAAATTGCGAAAGCACAACGTGGCTTGGATAGTGGACGCGACGATGAACTCAAATTTTTTTTGTGGGGCAATTTTCTAGACTCTAGGACAAACAAGAACAGATCTAAAACAAGATAAGGGGTGTTCTCACCAGGCAACCATCGCTCTGATACCAAATGATGCGCACGGGGTCGGCGCGATCTTCTGATGAGAACGATACGTCGGTTTGGTGTACAACGAAGTAGATGGATCGGCTACTAACCATGAGATCAGCAACCAAGCAATCGCAACGTCACCTCGCTGAACTGATCAACCAAGTCGAAACCCGATCGATCCTTGAACCTGCTGCAACCGAGAACAAGCAAGAACAAGATGATAACTTATAACTCAACTCATGAAAGTTTGAGGTTCTGTTTCCCGTACGGGCGGTCTAGTCGACACGCGCAATCTCGGGGAGGGACACACAAAGGGTCTACCAAACACAACAAAACCTAAGCGTAGAAGAACGGCGGTGGCCACATATATAGCGACGGCCAGGGGGAGTAGGTCAGCCAAACCAAGGGCACCCACCAAAACCGTAAGTTACATGGGCCATAGGCCCAAAAATAAGGTCACGCAGCACTCTGAAATTGTGGCCCGTGAGCTTCTTCTGTGTGTTTCTGATTCTCCTGGACGAATTTGGACGTGGGGCTGGATCCATTGGAAAGCTTATCTCCTAAGCTTTCCAACGAGTGGTCGCACGCCGAAATCGGAGTTCGGGAGCCCGAGTTATGCCCGTTTGAAGTTGACGTGCTGCTGGGCGGCCGAACTGGGCTTTCTGGCATCTTGGGCTTCCACGTGGGCCTTCCTTGGCGCATGGGCTGTCCTCCTGGTGCGTGCTTGCTTCTCTGGTTTTTCGTCTTGGACTTGAAAGGCCGAGCTCCGGGATTTAGGCCCTTAGGCGAATACGGAGTCGCAGCGTTGATCGTAGGTGATGAAGATGGCATTGTCGGAGAGGATGTAGGGGCAGTGGTCGTATCCTTGGGTTGGATGCCTTCATCACTGTGTAACCCACTACACTACTGCCTCTCAAACCTACCACACGCGCTTCATTGCCCACAAAACCCACCACTACATTCGGAGCAATGCAACGCGAATATTCCTTGTCGTGAGTTAGGTGGCGTGTGTGTTGTACACCATTGATCCTCAGATCAAAGGTGGAGGCAACCCCTAGAATTTGGGTGTCTCACCCCTGAGGCTATAAGTAGAGGGAGAGGGGGGCACCTCCTCCTCATCACCTTGAGCTAGAAATTTCACATTTGTGAGAAGGGTGTGTAGGAGAGAGAAGGGTAGCACCTACGAGTGCTTGTGGTCGTGAGAGTGGCTTGTAATCCACAAACTATCTATGCAATGAAATCTCTGTTCTTCAAGTTCATGGTCGTTCTTGCTAGTTCTTAGGTTTTGATCTTGTTGCTTTGTTGGCATTTACTGCAACTAGTTTATTTGCCTCCTCTCCTTCTTCATGCCTCTGATCCATGATGCCTTGAGGTTGCTTATATGTATTGACACATTCTTTGCAACCTAGTATAGGCCAGAGATCAAGTTTTCCCACTAGTTGTAAATTTGTCCAGAACTTGTTCTTCGCGTAGCAGTCAGTGTTTGATTTTTCGAAATGTCTATAAAAATCATTTTTAAGTGCTTTAATATGAATAAGTTTCATGGCTTCCATATCTATCAACACAAAAAATTTGAAATCATGGAAATTCTTCGTTTGGGTGCAGTGAGGTGAAAGCTGAGCCCCAAATTTTCTGCTCAAGATCTATGACAGGTTGTCATTTTTGAATTTTTATGATTTTTCTGCAACGAATTTTGAGGTTATTTTTTGGTGCAGTGCTTCTTGACTCGTCATGACATGTGGATAAAATTCCCAAAATTATGAGAGCACCATAAATCCACCAATTCCTCTTCCAAGTAAGGACAATTGTTGAAAGAATCTGTTTTGCTTTTCTGAAAGTGGCTTTAGTGATTTGGCTTGTTGCACTTTATTAAAGCAAGGTTTGAATTGATTCTCTTTTGTTTGGACAGTTTACAAGTAGAATTGCGACTAAAAAACCCCCACATATTTTCATAGGTCTTATCCATGCAACCTTGGGGTACATATAGTTGTCTCGGTGTTTGGATTTTGGATGGTTGGTGAGTTTGAGGAGCATCTGTCAGATGAAAAATCTCCAAGGCTGCCATTCACCCTCCTCTAGTTATCATAACGGGTTTTCACCTTCGTTAGCTCGAACGCATCCATGGATTTTATGGCCATCTATGATTCCTATCCTGAGTCGATGATCACCTTCGTTTCTAAAGACATGGAGTGGTGGACGGCCAGCTACGGCGACCACATTCCGTCGGAGGTTGTGGCTGCTGTCCACCCGATAGGGGACGCATTGATAGCGGAAATGTTTCAACCTGCGCTGGCAGATGGAGTCGTGTGGCCGCGTGGCGGGGGTGGCCGGTGGAAGATGGGGCCTTCGAGCACGATCCTCCACAAGATGGTGTTCTTGCATTGGAGTGGTTTCCTCCTAAGTAGCAGTACTACTTAATGTGTAGCAGTGTAGTACTACAGTGTAGTAGGGGCATTGTAAATTATAGCAATTTCTATATTATGAATGAAAAATGTCTTAAGGAATATTGTAGAGCTGTTTAGTTTTTTAGTTTCGCCGAAAAATAATCAAAATATTGATAAACCCGGATACCCAAACTTGACACGATAAAACCTAACACCCTAAATCCTGATCGAACAAGCAATGAACTTTCAACCAAGCTAGCAGTGCAGCACTGGTGCTGGCTCCCCACGACATCTAGGTTAGAGCCTAGCTTGTGTGCCCCTGCACTATTTTTGTTTTCTTTTTAAGAGAACTAGGTGACGGGTACACTTTATTCCCCGTCACTTATAACACGACCCTATTTATTCAAAAGCGTGCACTGCTCATTGCGAAAATGTCCAAGTCCTTAGAGCCTCACTTTCCCTTGTCGGGCATTGGGCCTCACCCTCGTCACCGGGCTTTCCCTCGCCGCCTCTCCATCCGAGGCGCACCGGTCTCCCCTCACTGCCGCTCCTTTCAAGGCACGTCCCCCCTGCTGTCGAGCTTCCCCTTGCGCCCTTCCTCTAGGTATCAATACATACGTGACTTGGTATAGCTCATTTTTTTTTGGGTTTTAGATGGATTCCTTGGCAGAATCTTCAACGGGATCCTCAAACCTATCTCATCTTCAAGATATCGAAGGCGACGAAGGTGTACACTCTCCAACAACAACAACAAGGTCACAAAAAAAGTAGCCAACTGAGAAGATCACAACCACAGGAATAGATGGAGAAGGGGTGTCTATTGGTGACAAGTCCTTGAAGACATTCCGGAGGGTCACAGGGATTATCGCTTGGGAAAGGGTACTAATAACGATAAATTTCGATGAACGACAAGGCAAAGAGGGGGCTGTTTAATGCTCTCAAGGAGTACCTGGAGTACCCTAAAAACATGAATGTTCAAGGTAGCAATGAAATCGATAGGAAAGCTGCATCGTCACATCAAGAGCAAGCTTGTTTATGGGTTTCTGGTTAAATACGTAGAGCCCTTCGACATGTACAAGCATTTGAGAAAGAAAAATTGGGAAGCATTCGTGTAGATGAAGAGCTCCGAAACAGTTCAAATTGGGGAGTGAGAACAAGAAAGAACTTCGTGCCAGGAACAAACACGACCATAGGCTTGGACCAGTGGGCTACATTGGTAAAAGCTAAAATGAGAGAAAGAGGATGAAATTTTGCTGAAGAAGGACGCCAGAATCCTTGATTGCAATACTCCGGACGAGCCTAGTCATATTTGCGTGCACGAGGCATTGTGTCCGAGAGCGGTGAAATCACTTTCAAGAGTAAAGAGATACAGTATGTTGCTGAGAAAGTCCTAGAAGTTATCCATGGTTCTTTCTCTGGGGTTAGGGGAAATGACCTTCTATCAACGGCACTAGGAAACTCGGAGCACCCAGGCCGGGTGTGAGGTTTATCCAGTTCCTAGGGCTGGAAATATGGCTTTTCCGAAGAGATTGGAATGTATAGGAAGAGGAAGTGATCGGCCATAGTGGACATCGATGCATTGACAATAGACATCACCAAGAAAGTTTATGTGAACATTATGGAAAAGCTTGTTGTGCAGGGAATACAGATTTCCAACCCACTAGAGATTGACCATGTGGCACCTGTATGGAAGAGTAGTTGCGCCTCTAAGGATGTTGAGCAATCATTGGTCCCCTAGATTACATATGAGCTGGATACAATCGACCAACTAGCAGGACCCATGCTCTACAGGCTTCTAATTAGGCCTAGTGGGTATCCAATAGAGGTTGCAAAGGACCTGGTGCTTCCAGATCAGGATGTTCTGCACTGTGTGCAAATTCGTTATGGCTATGTCATGGTTGAGGTGAATCTGGTACACTCCAATGCCGTCGAACAGATGTTGGATCCCACTCCCAACGATGAGATCACTATTCTAGGGATATTGTCAACCAAAGGATCCAGTAGAAGAGGGTCGACAACGTACTGCCAGATGCATCTCAGCCTGCCACAACTTCAAGTGCACCGCTGCCTCAGCCCGTACTACCTTCGCCAACTGCAAAGAAGACAATCTCACTTCCTTCCTCTCCATCGAGCCCAAAGAATAATGAAAAGGGTTGATGCTTGTTTTTGCTCGAGCAATACTAAGTTTGCATAGTTTTCGATGCAAGTTTTCAGTTTTGGTGCATGATTAATAATGGACTAACCATGCAGGTCACAAAGGTAAGTTGGTTTTAAATGGACTAATCTTTGTGATACAGTTCCCTCTGTAGACCATGGTCGACAATGTGTCCAGACGCGAGCTGGTGGTTCGCGGGTCCATAACAATTAGGAAGTTGCGTGAAATATTCGAATTTGGATTTGGGGATCAAGATGATAAGGATGGTGCGATACAAGACTATGTGGACCATGGTCGACAATGTGTCGGGACACAAACTGGCGGTTTGAGGGTCGAGAACGACAAGAAAGTTGTGTGAAACGGTCGGATTTGGATTTTGGGATCGTGAAGATAAGGATGGTGACATGGATGAAATACTTGGCCATCATGAGGTTTCTAGGCATGACAGGAGGTTCTGTGCGATGGAAACTTAGCGGCTAAGTCAGCTTCTGGCCATGTATAGAGTGTGTGGACCCGGTGTGGCCATGTGTATCCTAGAGCTATCCAAGAGCAATCCAAGGGTGATCACAATTTCTCGCAAGATCATGATATCCTAGAGCTTGTGGGTTATGCAAGGAGAGTAGTGGGTGTTTCCCACTTCACTTATTCAAGTAGAGGAACGAGGTTTAGGTGTGTTTGTGTGCACTTGCACTTGGTGTGGCTTTGTAAAACCTCTCAAACCAAAACAATAGAATCCAACAAAAGAAAATCATATTCTCCATGTTCTTGTTCATGTTTGTGTGTGATTCTTGACCTTCCTTGTTTGCGCTTAAGTTTTGATATTTTTGCTTCCACTTGGTTCAATTTGATGGAAGGATTAAGAAAGTTTGTGCTTTTTGTTGCTTTGAAGATGATCCTACTCTAGATATGAGTTTTTTAATTTTTTTTTACTTTCGCATGGATTTTTAGGTGAATTTTTATCTTCCTTGTTCGAGTTTGTTTTACATGCTAGGACATGGGACACCATCATGGATCATCTTGATCATCTTTTTTCCATGCGCATTACTCTATATTGGGTTTTTTTCTAGCCTCTTAGTAAGTGTTTTCCCTTTTTCCTACAAGAAGGGTGTTGGTGTCTTTGGAGTCAAGCTCCATGCCATAGCTTGATCCTCGATCACGCATACCAGGTGTTTGTTGCTATGGCCGCGACACACCGACCATGTGTTCAATGGATTGCTCTTGAGGGGTTTTCAGCGTGAAGAAGCTGAGAAAAAGTTTTGGTTCCCATTCACCCACTTTGTTGTAGCTCGATTCCACACTATGGTTCTTAGTCCCTATTATTTTTGCTAGTTAATTTATGGCAACAAGTTGCCGAATTGGTTTTTGTCATCTTTTATCCATATCCAAGGACGGAGATGAGCAAGATTAGCTTCTCCACTTCTTAAGCATTAATTACATCCAAACTATTTGTACATGTATAGATTTTGGGTGACTTTTGAAGGTTTTTTCCTCTCTACTTCACTCTTCTGGACAACAGTGGGGTAATGTCCTTGTTTCTTACTGTGTGTCACCTTGACTCGACACACAAACTTAGGGATGAGCAAGAGAACATCCCCCACAATCTAAGGAAGTAGAAGAGCTAGATCTAGAGCCTTTGAAGTGAAGGAACAGCATGGAGTATGCTCCACAGCTGTCGAACCTTTTTTTGGACAGATTGTAATCCCCTTCTTCAATATCATCATCCTAGAAAGGCTTCCTTTTGTGAGAGAACCCTATCCAAACCATCCTTCATGTTTTCCATTATATAAAACCCGTGCGCAAGTTATTTACTTAGTTTAACCGAAGTACTAGAACAACAAACTAAAAAACACATAATTTCAGCACCTTTTTGGATAGCGGTGCACAAAATGATAGTTATAAAAAAATCATATGGGTCTCAAATGTAAAAGTTTTAAATAATAAAAACATGTGCCTTGTAATTCCATACAACTTTCATGCTAAACACACCAACAACTGAGCATGTTTGCCCGCGTGGAACTAATTAACATACCATCCAGGTGACCTTCCCGAGCATGATAGGCTATACACGACAAAGAACAAGCCCTTTCTAACCAAGATAAGTTATCCCCGACCATAGGAACCAACTCACAGGTAAGAGAAATCATTATATGGACATGAACATATCTACACGTGCAAGGAACAAACACAAAATCCAAATGACCATATCTCACACATCTTAACTCGTAGTTGAGTTATTAATTTTACTAAATTTACACTAGCTAATGAAAATTCCAATTCTCAAAATATTTTAAGTTTCTAGTTGTTAAATATTTTATTTTATTTTATGACCCAACAATAGGCTCTAAGGTTCTAGACGAGCGCGCCCGAGCTTGAACCAGAAACTCCCCACAACGACCAGTAGCAACAAGGCATTATGTTCTTTGGATTTCAAATACATGAATTTAATTATGTTCTATAACTTTCTTTCATACTCGTTTATAATTACTTGATGGGTATAAATTAGATATGTATCTCCTATTTAGTGATTAGTACCTTACTAGGTGTGATATTCTTGTTCCTTTATTAACTAAATGGGTATAATTATTTATGTTTGTTTTGTGATTGCTTAGCACTGTTGAGATTTAGCAAGGGAAAGCAATATACTCGATTATGCTATACTCAATGTTTGGTTTGATTGATGAATGATTCTTGATGATGTAGATTACGTGTGAGATCCGAATTTTATGACTTGAATGTGTGATAGGCAATTATCGGTGGATAGGTCCTGAAGACGCAACCCTGTTTGAGTAATTAAGGTCTAATCATTGGGTACCTTCCTCTCAAATGCAATATGTGTGACCACATGTATTTTATAGGAACATATTTGACTTTCCTATGCACGTTCAAGCCGTTGAGTACTAGGCAGGTAATGCGTGCTTGTGGATGTTGTGGCATGGTGAACTATCCATGGTGTGCTTATGTTCTTGAGTGTGATGGACCTTAGATAAATCCACTGTAATGTTTAAATCCCTCCTACAACTATAGAGGTGCATAGTCGATAAAAGCCAATTCGGGTCACACAATAGACTGACATGTACATCTAAAAGGCTTTGGCATGGCTCGCTTTGTCATGTGGATAAAATCATACTCCCGCAAAGTGTTAAACTATTCGAATAACCGCATCCTAGATTGAGGATAAATCATGAGAAGTTAAGCTCTCATTTGTTAGAATGTGGTTTGGTTGGGGTACTATAGTTGGTTTATGGTGGCATGATCGTGGTTCTGAACTTACGATGATTAATTGATGGTAATACTACTAGATATTAGGTTTTTAAAATGTTTTACTTAAATGAAATTTACAATCTACTTATGTCTATATCACAAAAAATGTGATTTATGCTGAAAATAACTTCTAGCCTTCCATTGAGTACATGTCATTCATGATTAAGAATATATATTATCACCTAGTGTGAGTACCTTTTATACTCTACATATTTGCTACAATTTCGGGTGATGATGATCTCTTACTTAACTACTTCTATGAAGCAGGCTGAGATGATACTAGCGGGCACAATGCAAAGTTTTAATTTCAAGTGGTTTTCCATGGGATTATTGGGGGCATGTCACACCGACCTTTTCCTTTTCTTATTACGATCTTTCATTGCTACTTTTGTTGGACAAACTTGTGATTTCTAGTGCCATTAAACCAATTATATAGAATAAATTTTGCAGACAACAATACATACTTTGTTTACATAATGTATATGCCCAATGATGTATGTGTTGTGCTATCAATCATTTTATATACGTGTGTGATGGTAGCTAATTTTGAGAGACATCACGAAGCACATATGCAAGCACCCAAGTTACCTTTGTTTCAATTGAGGATCCTTGCATGGTTGCAATTTATTGGTTGATAGTTAACATGTCCGACTCGCTTTTGGGCAATGCAGATGTTAGTTTTCAACTTGTGGGAGGCAAGTGAGTGATCCCTCCATTGAGCCGCATGTGAATTTAGAGGGTTGCCACACGGTAGGTCATGTCCTTAGGGCACACCATGAAGTCGTTGTGTGCTAGCAGCGCCACCATATGAGCCGGTGATCCTTGTCCTAGTTTTGGGTCTGCCACGCTATTGACATGCACTTATGTATGCCCTTGCACATGATCTTGTGGCCCATCATCTCCTCCCCGCGACCTGGTGGGAGGAGCGGATTAGGGGAGAGGCCAAGGATGGAGGAGAGGAGGTGGCCAAACTGGATTGAGAAGGGAGGAGCAGGGGGCATAGGAGGAGCGGAATCCTAGATGGTCCTACTATGTGAGGGGAGAGGAAGGAGAGGGGCAAAGGAAGAAAAAGAAGAATGAGGCATAATTTGGAAATCACATAGAGAAAAAAAAAATGAAAACTAACAAAGTTAACAACAAGCTTGCACTAACTATCCTCAAGGAGAATATAATAATTATTTATTTGTGTTGGCACCGAAGAAAAATAAGTGATGACATGCCAAATGCTATGTGTGTCTTTACAATGGCACATAAGATATTATCCTTTACATTAACTATTCTTTGGGATTGACAATATTCAAAGTAATACTGTAGGAGATTTTTAGTTTAAGATCCTTTTCTATCTATTTAGCATGCATTTTCATATCACCAAATAGTGGAAAAACCATATATTTTAAACGGTTTTGCTCTCTGCTGGCGCGTTCAGCATACGCAAGCAAGCGCGCTGCTCTCTCGCCGGCGTTGCCGTGCCGCTTCGCCGCCGACGCCATGCGCTTCGCCGCCGACGCCGCCGCTGCTCTTGCTGCCGCCGCCGAGGACGCCGCCAGCACTTCATGACGCCGACGCGACGATGCGATCGCGTCAGGCGCCGCTTCTTTCGCTTCGCCGCCATTACTTTCGCCGCCGCGACGCCGCCATCGCTGCTCGCCGCCGACGACGCTGCACCACCGACGCCGGTGCTCTCTCCCTCGGCAAAACGCGACGCCGTGCACGTTTTTATAGCTTACGGAGTTTTTTTTCACTTTTTTTATACTGTTTTTTCAGTACTTCTGTGCGGTGAAATTTCTGTATAATCGTACTGAAATTTTTGTATAATCGTACTGAAGAAAATGGGCGCCTGCACGAAACGCAAAATGCAGGCGCCTGCACCGTAGTCGGTCCCTATTTTAAATGGAAAAAAGAGTGTCTAGCATGTAGCCGATTTTTTGCACATGCATGTGTGACACTCAAGTTCAACACCAACTACATCACTGGCACGCTATGCTTCATTCGGCTAAACTGACGAGCTAACTTTTTTGTAGCTAACAGCGATGTCCTCGGTGTCGCCCGCACATACATACACCGCCTGATGCGTGGTGGCGGCAGCGAAGATGGTATGCATGTGCATAGGATGGCTGTGAGGACTTGGCACACTTGGCCGATGGTTGCACATATCTTGGTGGTGCCCCTTTCAAAAGTTGCACCACGTCAATATATTTTTTAAGAAAAAAATTATAGAAAAACATATAAAATCGACGATTAAAATGAAATGAAAGTCAAATTGCAAGCGCTGCACAATAGCCAGAACGCTAGCTGTTATTTTTGCCCAAGCTTTTCCCCTATCCCGCCGTAAATGATAACTATTCTGAGGCATTAACTATTTTTAGAGCATCCACTGTACACGCAAGGCTCGTAGAACTTGAAACCAACAGTGCATCGGCAATTAATCTCGACGAACCACGCGGACGGCCCCCAAGATGAAGCCTTCCAGCACCATCTCCGTCGTCGTCGTCCTCCTCCTCGTCGCGCACGTCGTCATGGCAGCTGCGGATGAGCGGGCAGGGAATTACCTCATCATGGTGGACCGCACGCCACCCGGCGTCTCCTGCAAGGACTACCATCTCGGCATCCTCGCCGCCGCCGTCGGCAGGTAAGCGCGCGCAACCACCACACGCGCGCGCGTCTTGAATTATGCCATGGAACGAATGAATTAATCTGCCTTGTTGATTGATCCGGGATGAATGATCGATCAATGAAGCGAGGAGAAGGCGAAGGCGGCGATCGTCTACAACTACAAGAACGTCGTGAGCGGGTTCTCGGCGAGGCTCACCCCGGCGGAGCTAGAGACGATCAAGAGTGAGCCTCACTGAAGCTCGTTCACCACATTTAGATATATTCTTGCTCTTGATTAGCCTTCTGCATGCAGCTCAACCATGGCTTAATTTCATCTTGCTTTAATTCGCGAACAGATCAACCTCAGGTGAACCGTGTGCTGCCGAGCAAGACCTTGCAGCTGATGAGCAGCAACTTCGACGGCATATGACTCCATCGATCTGCTCCCCGGCCTACCGTACCATGCGAGAAGAATCTTCCTTGTGCCCTCAGCTAGATCTCTGATGTCGCAATGTCCATTGTATATACGTCACGATTTTTATATATGAATGTTTGATATACGACTTTTCATTTCTTTAATTCATAAAGCCCTTGAACTTGCATGTATCCTGTATATATGCGTCTTGCGTCTAATCCATATAATTGATATGATAGGAGGTTTAATTCGTTTCGCTTCGTTTCTTAGGCCTTTTTTTCAGAGTTATGTGTCGGTGCGTATTACTGTATTAATTTTTGTTATTTTTATATAGTCTATATGTTGTGATAATTTGTAACTTTTTTTCGTCACTTTTAGTAGTCCTTCCAAATATCCTAAAACTATCTTTTAATTATTTTTTAAAATATTTATACTTCTTTTTAAGGGCTCTTAAATTTATTACGGTAATAGATCAACACAACAACAGTACGTTGAAAAGAACACGGCCTTAGTAGGGCTCAAATTAGCATGCATGCATTGTTTGGCATAGTAGCCAATTAGAATAATATTGCATATGTCGACCCTCGCTTTTATATCTATCCCAGAGCTGTTGTTCCATACTAATGTCCCTAGATCATTACAATAAATGATTGCAACTTATAGCTTTTGGCCCGCCAGTCTTGGCACCGGCCCATTGGACATTGCTCTTTATTTTAATTCGTAATTAAAAAATAATTTGCCGGTTTAATTAATTAAAAAATAGCCCTCCGACGCCGGACCATCAGGCGCCATATATTAACCGCCCGTTGGACAGGCGTTATTAAAGGCGCACAGTTATTAGCGCCGAACGAACGGGCTTTTAATAGGCCCAACGGCCGGGGCATGTTCGAGGTAAAAATCGCCCGTTCGTCGGGCGTTTAATCCACTGTGCTATAAAAAGCGCCTGACTGGGGGGTGTTTTATGCGGCGCGGGAATGAAACGCCTGATGGGCGGGCGCTAAATCCTCCACGACCAGCGTGCGACTGGCGCTGCCTCGTCACAGTGAGCACTTGCAGCCGGCGGCATAGGGACAAAAAAAAAAGAGGAGAAGGAGGAGCAGGAGGAGAGGAGAGCAGAGGGTTGTAAGAGGGGTAATACGTTGATTTAGTGCGTATGTTTATTTTTTTGCAGTTTAGGGTAAGGGTTTAGAAATTTGAAGGGCATGTGTAGGTTTGTCGTTAGGGTAGTAGTAGGCTCAATTTATATGAAGCATAATGTACGTAGGTTTAATGCATAGTATTAAGGTTTAAAACCGATAAATCTTTAAGATGTTTTTGTCGATACGGGAAGAATTCAAAATTTATTAGGAGTCGTTTTTTTTTACAGGGTCAATGTCAGACATAAAATATTTTAATGTTCATTACGGACAAGGGGATATCAATTTTGGTCTAGACGGAGTAGACCTATCTATGTTCCAGTCAGTGATGTTGGGGATATCAAGGTCCACGGAGAGAAAGTTAGCAGGGCTAGAAAACTGGCTGTTAAGGACGTTCCAAATGAACACGAAAGAATATGGTCTGGATATTAGTACTATTGTTAGCCGTGCAACGGAAAGACCTTATTGGGAGTTGCTACCGATAAAGGCAACCCGAGGATGGAGGCGTTATGTCGAGATCGCCACTGAACGAGGACTACCACTAGCACTTCTTGTTCAGGCGAAATACAGACAACAAACTGAAGAAGCGTTGGATGAACCTGTCGAAAGTACAGATGTTAAAGGAGCACATGTAGTATATGGTGACGAGACTGAGTATGAGGTGCAGGAAGAGGTGGGGGAGCTGGAGGAGGCAGGGGAGGGATCAAATGAGCAACAAACAACACAGGAACCCACAGGTGCGGCAGATGAGGGGAGCATATTGAAGGTATAGTTACGGAGATGGAGGCCGAGGATGCTGAGCATGAGCAAGTCCTTAAGGAAGATGTGTCAGACGATGAGAGTACTGGTGGGTTTCAAAATGTCGTACCGGTCGAGTGGAACTCATCGAACTTTGTGAGCTATCTATCCGAGAAGGCACTCAAACAACCTAGGAACACTACACCATGACACACAATTAGCGACATACGATTGACGGCAATAATAGCTTATTACCGACTTACTAACAGTTGGCTTAGGTTCCCGGCTGAGTGTACGTTGGGAATAATGTTTATAGGGTCGCATGGTTAGTCGGCAATAATGGGAATTTCTACAGTCTCATGGTAAGTCGGTAAACCTATGTTTTACATCTTACTATCCGTCGGTAAATGTGCTACAACGAACCGTAGGAGAAATTAATTAATTATTTTGTTGTACCAGTGTAATTAATTAGTTTGGCGCCGAACTAAAAATACTTGGCGCTGGGCGGGAGGGAGAAATTAACTAATTATGGTTCCTCGCGCCAGTGTTAATTAGTTTACGCCGATCGAAAGCAGCATCCCTAACTCAGATGCTGCAGGCGGTCTCTCGATCCCGTTGGTGGCGATATACTTGGCCAGGCCCCAACATATTGGCCCGTCCAAGTCTTGAACCGCCGCCTCTAGATCCCCGGTGACCGCAACTTGCTCAGCTGTCCAATCGGCGCCAGCCTGCCCCTCGCCGCCGGCCTACCCCTCGTGGCTGGTGCTTCCCCTGCCCACGCCCCTCACCGCCGGTGCATCTCCTGGCCATTAACTGTTCTTCCCCCAACTGGTGGTAGACGCCCCCAGGTCTAGACTTCTGGTGAGTTAATTTTGGATCTTGGTAACTGTGGTTGATTTTGTTTTTGATTTCAGTTTGTAACGTGTGATTTGGTATCTAATAGGCTAAATCCATAGTGTAAATTGTTCCCAATAGGCTCAATCAGCGTATTTTTGCCTCTTAGACTGAAGTGCATATCATGTGTTTGAGGAAATGCATTAGAGATAGAACAAATCTTGTTAGTCTGTCCATTTTCGGTTTTGTGCGCTTGTATGAACTGATTAATATATTGTAAGAATTAGAGTCTATCATAATCCAATGCTATGTATGTAACACTGTGTACTTATCATGTGTTCATTTTATATTGACTTGTTTCTGACAGCAAAGGATATATGAGCTTTTTCCTTGCAAAAGCATAGTCGTAGATTGATTTAGTCTATATTATATATAGCTTGTTGGTTTGTGTAGGTGATGGCTTAAGTTGAGTATTAGCAGACAAAAGAGAAGTGGTCTTATCATGGTTTCCTGAATACCATCCTCCTTATCTTGACCAATATTTCTACTGCTTTGGTAACTAAGATTTGGGCGATACTTTAAATTTCTAACACTATAATCTGTTTTCCAAAATATTACCTATTTGAACCATGTGCAAACACAAGTTTTTTGTGGTATTGTAGATAGTTGCTTCTTGCGCCATTGGTAGTTTGAGCGAACAATTATAAAATATTTACACAATCAATGGTCAATCTGATTAGACAATATGGTCATTGCTATAGGGACTACACAAAGACTAAACCAATGACGGAAGGCGGCAAACAAAAAAAATCATCATTGTTAACTAAGTTTGGCAAACAAAATCTCGGTTTGTCAACACTTGACATTTGGGAAATAGGGACTACATAGAGATTTTGTGCAAGCATAGATGTTAATTCTTCTGCCTCCATTGTTAACTGGACTAAAATGACCTATTGAATCTGACAGAAGTGAAGTGGAAGGGCTTCATCACGTGCAAGTGGCAATCTCCAATCTTTATTCTGTACTAAGTTTGTCAATGTAAGCTCCAGGCTTGACGGCATCGTGATCTCAGCAAACCCAACTGTTCAAGGTATGCATGATCCAAATCATTTCCATTGCCATTGGTCCTAGGCTCCTGATATTAATCCAGCCAAGACAAATGAATTTTTTGCATGTAAAGGCATTAAATCTGCCCCATATATCTCATAGTTTGCTACGACTGAATTTTTTTTTTTATGTATGAGTTGTTTCAACACCCATCTGTTTGTGCTTGGAATCTATGTGAAATTTCACCACAATATCTGGGTACTCAGCTAATTCCACTATACAAATATGCCTCTTATTTGTGGACCAATGAAAACAATATATAGGATTTCAAAAATCATTTGGTTATTCAGTAACTTCAAAAATCTAGATAGCCTTTTATATAGTTGTAAATCTTTAGTTGTTGGCTCTATGGAAAAAATCTATATGCAGCCTAAAAATCTATTAGTACTAGCAATTAGGCATTTTAAGTAGTTATGATTTTTTATTCTGGAGGCTACAAAGTGAAAAGTGATTGTTTTATCAATATATAATTGTGATTAACCATAGAAGCTTCTCTGTAAATACAACTGATGTTGCCCCTGCACAAGGTTTCTTGTTGTTTTTTTTAATATCGCATTGTCTCTCTTGAGTCTTAAGTGTAAATAAACTGAGGGGCTTTTGGATATAATTTAGGAATTTCTAAGGTTGAATATGAGTACCCTATTATTGTGATTTTTCAAGTGAAGGGCATAAATAGTTCATGTATGCCATTCTTTGGAACGTGTGAGTGTAGGCAAAGTAGTTTATTATCTCCTTAGTCCTTGGAGGTTGCTTTATGTTCTGTAGTCTTTTACCTTATCTATTATTTCTCATTGCGGAAACATGATATTTTGTACATCGTTCTCTTTTCATGCAATTTTTTTATATATAAATAATTACCAACACTTGCATATTGATAATGTACTTTCATTTTGCTACTACTTGTGACAAACTATGAAAAAACTCAAGCTCCAACTAACAGAAAAGATTGTGATAATTCCCAAGTGAAAAACATTTCAAGGAATGCAAAATCTGGAAAGCACTTCGCAACATGGCTCTAATTCTCGGCATGCAGTAAATAATTGCATAACTCTTTTAATTGCAACATATAGGTATGGAATTTTTATCTTCATTCTCTAACTTTTTTTATTTATTTTTTCCTTTCTTTAGAACTCAAGGTTGTGTGAATCACCTATTGATGATGAACAAGGTGATTATCTTGGTGGGAATGAGTTTGCATCAATGGAACATGTGGTAGAAGAGGAATTTCCTCGTTATAGGCGAGATATGGCCAAAAGGGCACCTTTAAGGAACAATGCATTAGAAGAGGACTTGCCGACTTATAGGCGAGATATGGCTCAAGTTTACCTCCAAGGAACAATGTAGTAGGAGAAGCATTACTTGATTATAGGCGGGATGTCACGACAAGGGTAACTCAAAGGAACAGTCTTTGTCGTGAAGAGGACTTGCCTAGCTATAGGAGAGATGTGGCCACAAGGGTAACTCCAATGAACAATGTTGCCACCAAAAGGAATTATGGAACATTTCAAATTGAGGATGACACTTGATGCGTATTTGCAATATATATTTAAGTTTTTTTTTTTTTTTGCTCACATGACTAAAATGCAATATGTCATTTAGATTGGTAAAGGTGTCATACTATATCTTTGTGGCAAGAGGAAACACTCCGGTTGCAAAGGCAACTATTCTCTCGACCAATCCAAACAACAAGGTGGGAGATGTTTGTCTTGGAAGGAGTTCTATGAAGTCTTTGTGGATGTTGTGATGAAAATAGATGCCAGTTTACCACGTCCATATGATGATATGGAGACTATGGATGATGCTCGTGGAATGAGCATCGCATGGCCATGCAACAAAGTAATAATCTATGCTGCACACTATTTTTGTATATTGAATATAATGACTTACTAACCTAATATATTTTTGTAGATGAAACTATGCACGAAGCCATCATTATCTCAGACTGCAGGTACAAATATTAATTTCGCTTTGAAAATTCTTGTTGTGTAAGTGATGCCTTATCATTGTCAAGTCAAAATTTGCAAAACTAATCCTAGCACCTAGCACCCAATTTTCATATTCTCTGAAGATACCCAAATTATGGATTAACCTTGATTTTAGCATGCTCTGTGCATGGTATTTGTTCATTCAACAAACTTTGAGACATGGTTATTGGTTCATGCCCATCTAGAATGAAGTTAATCTACTGATAAATTACCTCAATATCTAGGTTGAAATATTGCCAATTTGAAGATTCATCCTTTCTAAAAGGTATAATAATATAAATGTGAAATGATAGGAATGACTGATTAACACTGGATTTGCCAGATTGTTCCTATCAGCTCTATTTGAGATGAATAATGCTTTTTTTTCTTCTCTTGTTGAATATGCCACTTGGTATCCTATCATTTCTTAAGGAAGTAATGTGCAATCTGAAATTTAATTTGCTCACCGTGCAGGAAAAAAAAGAAAAGACGAAGCAAGTTTGACAATTCTTTCACATTGAGATGGCGCAAGGCGGCTCAATATCTTTTTTTCTTTGTTCCAATCAAAAGTTTGGGTTATTTTTATTTCATTGAGACAGTATAATGTGTCTTTTGGACAAATATTATAGACCGCATTGAAGTTATCATGTGTCACTGTGTAAACAGGTTTATGATTTTATTTAATTAATGGATGCTATTATACGTTGGAGCCATATGAGCTATATATGTTGTGAATGATGAATGACGGACTATAATTTAAATTATCACACTTCAATGAGATTATTTCTAGTTATGTAATGTGATACTTTGAGAGTTTGAGCTATATGGGTTAGTGTGAAGTTGGAAATACATCACAGAAGTCAATGCAATACTTTGATAAGTGTTTTTTGTTGAAACCATTTTTATAATTTTTTAATCGGACCAAAGAACAAAGAATGGACTATACGTCGGAAAACAAAATTCGGGCGCTTACGATCGATCGGCAATTATGCTTGTGTCGCTGTTCACCAATAATTCTTGTAGTATGTCGGTATAAATATGTTAGTCGGTAATTCTTTAATAACACCGACTAACAATCTGTCGGTAATGCAATGTCCGTCGGTAAAGGCCTTTCCCGACTGGGCTTTTGCCGACTCACACTTTCCGTCGGCAATAACTTTTACCGACACACAGTTAGCCGCTATATGCTGTTATTACCGACAGATTGTTAGATGGCATTATTGTGTCATGGTGTAGTGGAATACCACCAGAACGAGGTAACTCAAGGAGCGACGTACCCCACAAAGGAAGAATTACTGACAGCCGTCAAGCTTTGGGTATTCTCACTTATGAGAGAATTCAGGATTGTGAAGTCTAGCCGAAGTGTGTACGATATGATGTGTGTGGTCCCTGGTTGTCCTTGGTGTGTGCATGCCTTTAAAGGAAAGTGGGTTGAATATTGGGTTTGTTCAATAGTAAGGAAGTATAATTATACGGTGACTGAGGTAAGACAGAAGCACAGAAACCTAACATCGACAATGGTAGCACAGATAATGCAGGCTCAAATAGCACAAAACGTAAACTATGAGCATCGGTCTATCATTCGAGCCATGGAGGAACAATTCCAGTACACGATTTTGTATGCAACTGCTTGGAGGGTAAAATAAAAGGCATTAGAGATGAGTTTGGGACATATGAAGCATCTTATGCGGATATGACATCTCTGTTGGTGGCCATAGCTAGGAGGAATGTGGTAACATATTATGATTTTAAAGAGTTGGAGGCAGAGGGCGATGATATTGGGAAGTTTGTTCTGCAGCGGGTTTTCTTTGCTTCAATGCATCAGGGGATTTGCATATTGTCATCCAGTTCTATGTGTGAACGGAACATTCCTAACTGGCAAGTATAAGAACCAAATCCTGACAGCAATTGCCATTGACGGCAACAACCAGATTCTACCGGTGGCATTTGCTTGGAAGGTGAGAATACTGAGAGTCGATACTGGTTCGTAGAGAGGGAGAAGCATGCTGTTGTTGTTGACAGATCAGATGTTTGTATAATTCATGACAGACATGCTGGATTGTTGACGGCGATCAAAGAAATTAAGCTTGGCTCTGACTATCGAGCTGCTCAGTGGCCAGACATGCATACCCGATGGTGCATGAGACACATGGGTGCGAATTTCTTTAGCCAGTTCAAGAGTAAGCACTTAATGAATCTGTTTAAGTGGTTATGTAAACAAAATCAGCAGCGTAAGTTCAATCGGCTGCGGCAGACGTTGGACGAGCTGACCACGAAGCATACCAGGGAGGCTGGTAACGTGAGGAACAGAAGAATTTAAAACTTTTCAGAATGGATTGAAAATTGCCCTAAAGAGAAGTGGGCATTGCTGTATGATTCAGAAGGCCGTAGATATAAAATCATGACTACAAACTTGGCCGAGGTATACAACTGGGTAATGAGATGGACCAGGGTACTGCCGCTCGTAGCAATTGTGGAGGAGATTCTGCACCGAACATGCAAGTATTTCATGGATAGGTATCGAGCAGCCTCAATTGCTATGTCTGACAATCGGTTGTTTTTTTAGGGTTGTGACAAAGTACATTGTTGAAAATGTTAAAAAGGCACAGCTACACTCACCTCAAGCAATGGGTACCGACGAGTTGATGTATCAAATTCACTGCACGGATAGGGCTCGCCTTGGGCGCAAACGTCAGAAGAACAGACAGGAGTGTATTCTTACTAATGAGCAATGCAAGTGCTCGTGTCGTAAGTCCAAACTGCTACATAAGTCTTGCTCTCATGTACTTGCAGCGGCATTGATGACAAATCAGTCAATCTTACAATTATGTATCCCAGTATTACAGGAAAGAAGCTATATTGAACACTTGGCATGTCGAGATATATGGATACGCCATCTACGCGTCATTCACTTATCCACCTTTACCAAACTGCAGACATGTCCCGGATAAGAACATGCTGAAATACAACTTAGAACGCCGAGTGCATTGACGTATTCGAAATGACATGGATCAGTCCGAGGCAGGGTGTCCCGTGAGGATATGCAGCAGGTGCAATAAGGTCGGTCACAAGTACGTCAATTGTAACAATCCCAGTGGTGGAATGTATGATTTGGAGGCTGGACCTTCTGGGTCAGCACACGATGGTCGACGTCCATTCCGTTGAGTGAACATGTAATGTAATGCGATCAAATTGTAATATTTCTTTTCGTGTCTTCGATGGTGTATTGTAATAATGCTTTTCATATGGTGTATTGTAACAATGTTATATCTGTCGCAGACATGTACTATTTATGATGAGAAACCTTTGTCATTTTACTACTGTAATAATGTTATCTGCAATGTGAAGTCTGGTGACCCAACTTTTCTTTTTACATTGACCCGTACGTTGGTGCAAACATATTATTAATTAGTGAATTTTATGTAATGCATCATGGCGGACGACGGTGGCGGACAGCAGGCCGATCGTCTTTTGGCTCCCTCTGTGGACCAAAGGCATCGGTCGCGCAAAAGTGCCGTTAAGGGACGTCAGCTCCCAGCCTTTCATCCCAGAGTACCGAAGGAGCTGCTGACTCTCGACGCCCGATGGGTTAACAAGTCAAGACTACAAAAAATTGTATATTCCTTAATGAAAGATTGTGATTTCTTATTTATTATGGACATGCAGGTTATGCGTTGCCGACTTGCTCTCTTTGGGCTAGATGCTGGAGGCGATGGCCTTCGAGGAGCAACAGGTCCTTCCGCGTCGGCTTCAGCAGACACGGTTCTGCTTCGACAGGTCTCTGCTTGCAGCTCTTGTCGACTGGTGGAGGCCAGAGACCCACACCTTCCACCTACCTTGTGGCGAGGTCCCCCCACCCTACAGGATGTGTCCTATATACTATGACTTCCCTGTGCCGGTGACCCAGTGGTGGCTGTGGACGTGCCGCCACTTTGGCGGGCTGAGCTGATGGCCCGGTACGCTAATATCCAGCGGCGGCCGGGTTCCCCGAACTACTGGCCCATTCCAACTTCAGAGACGCATGGGTCAACGAAGAAGTGGATTCTGCAGTTTACGGTAATAAAATGCAAAATTACATTGTTTTTAACCGAATGACGTGATGCATAATACCATTCTAACAGGCGGAGACCATCCACCCGGAGGCAGACAAGGATATGGTGTCTAGGCACCTCGAGACCTACCTGCTTTGACTGTTCAGGTATGTGTTGTTTTACAACACATTTGGCAATGCGGTGGACAAGTTTCTGCTTCCGTACGCCCAGTCCATCGCCGACTCCCAAGGAGACTAGGTACCCGCCTACAGTTGGGCCTCCGCGGTGCTTGCAGCTACTTACAGGGGGTTGTGCGACTGTGTCTTCAAGACGGAGGAGGCGAAACTGTTGATCATAGGATGCCCACTGCTACTTCAGTTTTGGTCGTATGAAAGGATCGCCGTCGGTCGACCTCTCATGGACCACAGTGTGTATGGTGCTGTTTTCTACCACGGGGCCGAGGAGGATAGACCTACAATGGGGTTTTTGTGGTTTCGCCGACGGGTAATAAAATGAACCACACTTTTGATTTGTCCTCCTTTTTTATTGATATTCTATAATTTGACAATGTTACCACTTTTGCAGCCGACGTGGGCTCATGTCACGCCCTACAAGGACTACCCAGACTACGTCCGGATGCTGGACGAGCTGCAGGACCACGACTTTCAGTGGAAGCCCTACCAGGACGAGCTCGTTCAAGCTCGTGCACCTCTTGGTCTGTCGTCGCTCTGTACGCGGGACTCCGAGTACTGGCTTATGATTAAGCCAGTACACTTCGACATCTTTGTCAAGGAGTACTTACTGCACATGGTGATGCGTCAGTTCGGGCTTCTATAGCAGTTTCCTCTGCCGGTCGTGCACACTGTTCCCCCTCACGTTCACCAGTGCGTTCGTTACACGCTTTTCTTCACAATTGTTGTTTTTCATAGTGGCATTGAATAAGCATTTAATCATGTTGTAGGGTCACCAGACGAGGTTAGAGTGCCGGCGCTCTTTGGGGTCCTGTGATGGTCCCATGGGTAGAACAGTGGGAACAAGCACTGGAGGATATCATCGACGAGGACTGGGAGTACGACGACCGCACGTAACACGCGTACCTATGGTGGTACGTACCGGCTACACGCACTCGTGTCGGATACACGCCCCCTACGGAGATCGTGCACGTACCTAGCGTCTCCGACACATACCCTCAGCACCACCCACAGGCTGCATATCAAGCGGTAACCTTTGCATCACCCACGAAAAATTACTAATTTGTCTGCATCATACAACTTACATTTGTATGGGATGTCTTGTTTTCGATCAATGTCGAATAGCATGACCTTGTACGGCAGTGCAACCTCGACGCACGCACTGCCATTAAGCGCCTGCGGGGGGTATTCAGATGATGGCAAGCGTGGTCCTTGACACTTTTAGGAGGGTTTACGAGAAGACTACGCGAGCTATTCGTCTGACCTCTTGCTGGGCCGCTCCAGCCGCCCTCGCTCCCATACCTACAGTGGCCCCCAGACCCCCGTTCTTCGGTATAGTAATGCAGAAATATTTTTTCCTTTAACATGCACATATGAATCATAATAATTTAATTCACTCCCCATTCTGCCCTCCTGTCGACGTGTCCGAGGCGTCCACTCAGGCCGCGACGTTTCAGGGGTCGTTCAGACACCCTCCCGCGACCACTTTTTCTGGTTAGTTGTCGGGGATAAAATCACGGCCCATTGCCATGGCCCACTCCCTGACGGCCCAGTCGAACAGCCTACTAGGGCCTAGCTCCCTAGAAGATTCTATCAGGCCCATATGCATCCTGCCGAACAGCTTCTTGGTCGGCACGGTGCGTAACGGCCTAGAATTCGTGTTTGAGTCCGACTCGAACAGAGTCCTGCACGGCTACATGAAGACCCGGACGTTGGTTTCCCGGATTGAAGCAGACATCGTAATCCCCAAGACTGGGAGTATGCCTTATTTGCCTCGGGATATATTTGGCACGTCGAGTTCATTACGTACTCGTAGTTAGCCCAGCCCGATATTCCCTCGGTAGGTCGGTTTGCTCTCCACTATATAAACCAAGCCCCTACGGCGTTTAGGGGGCATTGAGTTTACGCATCTAGAATCTCATAGACACCTGATCACTGCATTGCACTCTTGTACACCATAATCTCGTCGAGCCACCTCTTGTATTCATCTTTGATATATAAGAAAGGCTGGACGTAGGGCTATTATCTCTCCCGAGAGGCCTGAACCAGGATAAAAACCCCTGTCTCCTTGTTCGCTGTTGTTTGTTCTGTTCGGCGTGTCTCCTATCTCCCTCTTGAAGAACCTTAGTTGACTTGGGTCAATATCCCAACCGTCGACAGTTGGCGCCGTCTGTGGGGATACGCAGATCGAGCATGTCGAACTCCATCAGCGATACAGAGATTCTTCCTGAGGACTACGACTCAGAAGGGCGGGATGTTTCTTCCCCTATCAGCTCGGATCGATCTTATCGCCCTAGATCGATGTCTGTATCCGAGACAGAGGTCTCTGGATACGCCCCGGAGATGGTCTCTGGTCGAGCTCCCGTCATTGACGATGAATACGGAACCGACGATCTTTACGCTAGTTTAGATCTATCGGATTCCAGGGCTATGTCGGTTGATTCTTCCTGTGGCGACATAGTGATGACGCCGTCTAGCGCGCAGGCACACGGCCACCGCGTCGTCAACATGGTCGGCGCAGGGACTTCGCAGAATCCTGCGCAGGTCGCGGCGGCCGTAGAGATCGAGCGGGTCAATTCTGCTCGATACCAAGATGGAGCCGCACAATCTGCTCGCGAGCAAGATATTGTTCGCCGCACTTTCGACGAATCCATCAACCAAACCTTGGCGCAGATCCGCGATCAGCGCAAGCGTCAGCGACGCGATCTGCCTCGCGCACCTACGCCAAGACCCCCAGCAGAAGTCTAGCCTGCTCGGGAGGAATCCCCGCGTGCCCAGACTCCAATTGGGCAAGACGCGGATGTGTAAGTTCAAGCCTCCCATGGGCTAATTGATTTTGGTAATTGATGGCAACTAGGTCGTACAGCCGGAACGCCAAGGATAAGGACCTCTGTTTTATAGTTTCTCTGAATTTCTTGTGTGCGTCTTCGGTCCAACTCAGCAGATCGACTACATCTCTCTGGTTGCAGGGACCCACTGAGCACAGGTCCAGAAACAACAGCCGTGGGTCCCATGGGGTTCCGAGAGTGCCAGGTGTTAGTACTGAGCGAACCATCTAGAGCAATTACACCTGTCCGAGGGGTCGCCCGTGCTTGGGGTTAGGTCGCCCGGCACGCCGAGGGGTCGCCCGTCCTTGCCGAGTGATCGCCCGTGCTTGGGGTGAGGTCGCCACTCTCGGGTGGGGTCGCCTGCTCTCGAGTGATCACCCGTGCTTGGGGTGAGGTCGCCCGGCTCGCCGTGAGGTCGCCTGCAGCTTTCGAGGGTCGCCTGCTCGCCGAGGGGTCGCCGGTGCTCGCCGAGTGGTCGCCGGTGCTCGCTTAGGGGTCCCCAGGACGGGAGAGGTCGCCTGCACCACCACTGGGTCCGACAAAGAACGGTTCCCCAACGAGCTAGCTCGAAAATGGCTAAGTCACAGGTACATAGCCTGCGCCGGATGGCATCCGACACCACCGGACGGCGTCCGACGACGTGTAAACCAACGACCAAACACCGGCGGGCAGCCCGTTCGTGTGCATTATACTGTCGGACGCATCCGGTAAGCCACGGACGGCGTCCGGCGGCACAAATTTTGGCCAAATCCTCCGCCGGACGGCGTCCGACGGAACCGGACGGTGTCCGATCGGGGATCTGAATCTCGCGATTTAATCTGAGCCGCCCATTTCTAGGGTTTCGCCTTGGGCCTATAAATAGGGGCTAGGAGCACGGGAGAAACTTGAGAGAGCCTCACCTAGCCGCCACCCCGGCCCTTAGACACCAAGAGAGCTCCTCCCATGGTTCCCACCTTCACCTAGGGTTCCATGTGCTTGTGACATTGAAGGAGAGAGTGAGGAAGAAGAAGAGCACCCTTAGCCTCCTCCTCCTCGTCTCCAAGACATCGTCGTCGCCAAGCTTCATCAAGCGTATCATAAGCAAACCCTTCTCCGTGAAGGTCACCGTGCTTCCCACGGTGCTTCCTCTCCGTTAAATCGGGGTGTGCAAAGTCCGCCGTGTGTCGGCGGCCATCTCCGTGTGTCGGAGGTGCCAAGGCGTCCGTGTGTCGGATCCAAATCCTCCATGTGTTGGGGGTACCTCATGTGTTGAGGTGAAATCCACCGTGTGTCGGTGGTCGGTGCCGTGTGTCGGTGCCGTGGGTGTGAGAGCTCTCGCGTGTGAGAGAACTTCGCCTCCGTGTGAAGGTTTGGAGCTCGCCTACCATGTGTTGGTGAAGAGCTACCACGAGTGGATTGAGGGCTAGGGGCGAAAGGGTCCCGACTTCTCTGTGTGAAGTTTCCTCAGCGGAGACGTGGGTGCTCATGTGTTGAGCACCGAACTTGATAAACAACTTGGTTTATGTCTCCCTTCACACCCATTTACTTCGCACTTTGAATTAATCGCTTGCGTGTGAGTGCCATCGAGCCTCCTAGTAGTCGCATGTGCATTATTGTGATCACTTCCGCAACTAGACTCTAGATCAATCGATAGCTTGGGTTCTTAATTTGACTAAGTAAATCAAGCGAATCGAGAGAAGTAAAATTTGAAAAGAGCCGATTCACCCCCCCTCTCGGCCTAGGATCCTTACAAGTGGTATCAGAGCTCGGGTCTCTAGTTGCTTAACCGCATAGAGATGGCCGACGGGGGTAGTGTAGCCGCCAATAGGATTCCTCTGTTTAGTGGCACTAATTTTAGTTTTTGGAAGTTGCGAATGAAAGTATTTCTGCAGGCCATGGGAATGGATGTTTGGAGGGTTGTAGAGTCTCCTCATGGTGTCACACTCACCAACAATACACCTGCCACACCCGCTCAAAACAAACTCCTAGAAACCGATGCTAAGGCCATGAATGCTTTGTTTTGTGGTTTGAGCATGGAGGTTTTCGATAGGGTTAGCAATCTCACTAGCGCACACGATATATGGATCACACTCATTGAGATTCACGAGGCACTTCTGGCATTAAGGAGGGTAGACTAGTAGTTGTCAAGGGCGTTATGATCGATTGTAATGCTTCCTAATGAGAATGTCAATGCTATGTTTACTCGGCTTAACCCCATCCTTAACGAGCTTAAGGGGCTCGGTCACATTGTTGCAAATGATGAAGTGTGCAGGAAGATGCTGCGGATCCTTCCCAAGAAGGATTACCGGGATATCATTACCTATCTCACCAACAGCGGTGATGTAGAGAAGCTGGCACCCACAGCTCTGCTCAGTAAGCTCACCTCACATGAGATGATGCTCCTCAATGATCCCGAGGTTTCCCCTGCTCCAGCGAAAAATCAAGTGATTGCACTGAAGGCTAGTGGATCAAGGCAGAGTGCCCCCGAGTCGAGTCAAGCGGGGGATGGTTGTGAGATGTCATGGAGTGAGCTCGAGGAGGGCTTCCAACACTTCGGCCTGTTCATGAAGCAAGCTGGCCAGTTCATGAACAAGAATGGCTATGGAGGCAGGAAGAGGATGAGCAGAAACTCACATGCATCATACCGATGCTATGAGTGTCAGGAGAAGGGACATATTGCTTCGATGTGTCCCCAGAAGGGCAACACCAAGTACAAGGACAAAGGAAGGGAGAAGGGTGATGGCGAGAAGCCAAGACAGAAGGACTACAAGAAGAATCCTCAGAAGTCAGGGTTCAAGGGTCGCTCCTCACAAGGCAAGAGGTGGCTTTTGTGGGGAATGGGTGATGATGACACTCCAAATGACACGTCAACTTCAAGTGATGACGAGGAGTCAAGTGGCCAAGGATTGGCCGGATGGCAATCACTCAGCCGTGCCACCACCACCACTTTCCCTCCAAGATGTCTCACACCACATCGAACCTCAAGAGTGGTACTCCGATGATGACGAGTCTGCTTCCTCTACTTCCACTATACCAGAGGCGACATCGACTCCGATCGACATCGCTAAGTGCTTGATGGTCAAGCCATCTAGAAATGAGGTTTGTGACTCCGACTCCGAACCCGAAGATGAGGCGGAAGTTGCTAGAGGTTACCTTGCTCAAGCACTTGACTTTCTTGAAAAGAAAAGATCAAGAAACATGAGACTTCACGAGCGTCTTACTGACTTAAATGCTAGGTTCAATGATCTTGTGTCTAAGCATGAATCACTAGAAACTGAACATGACTCCATGATGGGTTCTAGTAATGCTATGACTAAGAAAACAAGTGTGCTAGAAGAAGAGAATAGGGCTATGAATGAGTCGGTAGAACATCTCCTTGCTACTATTCATGAGCTTAGGGCTAGTAATGAGCGGCTTCTAGCCGATAATTCTTCCATGATTGCTTTGCCTGTTGCTCAATCTGTTGATGTCCATGATTGTCATGCTTTGGTTGATGTTCTACCTGCTTCCTCGACTGTTCCTATTGATGTTGTTGATGATGCTCCTGCTTGTGCCTTGATTGTTGCTCCTCCTAGGATTGATTGCTCTACTTCATGTGATGACTTGATTGATTTGACCCTAATTGCTTCTAGCTCTAGTGGTTCCTCTAGCAATGCCCATGATTGTACTCCTGATAATTGCAAATTTGCTTTAGCTGCTAGAGAACTAGCTATTGAGAATGGTGAACTTAGAGCCAAACTTGAAAAATTTGATAAAGGACTTGGGAAGTGCTATGAGGGTAGCTTAGCCTTGGATAAGATGCTCAAGGAACAAAGGAAACCTTCCCTAAAAGGTGGTTTGGGTTTTACCCCTGAAAAGCCAAAGGGAGGAAGAAATCAATGTTCCTCGAGCATCCGCCAGTGAACAAGGTTATCATCACGTTCATCCCAAGAAGAGAAGCAATTCTGGGCATAACAAATTGCACACTAGCAACAATGCTCCTAGGGGGCACAATGGACACCGCACATGGCAAGGACCTCCTAGGCACTATAACTCCACATGGCAACAAAGAAACCATAGTGCCTGGCAATATGGTCCTAAGTATAACATTTGGTATGGTCCTAGGTTTCACAACAACTGGCAAGGTCCTAGGTTCAACACTTGGCATTCACCTAGGCAAAACTTCTGGAATGGTCCTTCTAGGCACAACAATGGTAGACCAAACTCTCCTAGGAACCAAAACCGCAACACTCCCAACCACAGACAACCAAGATTCCTTAGAGCACACACTGAGTTGTATGGTCACTACTTGCTTAAGAAAAATGATCAATGTAGGATGACTGCTAGATTTGTTGGGCTCAAGGCTGAGAATGAGCACAAGGCACATGTTTGGGTGCCCAAGTCATTGATTGATCGCTTTGCTCCTGTTGCTTCTGGCTTGAAGGCTAACCCTCGGGGACCTCCTGTGTGGATCCCTGAGTCACATAAGTGATCTTCTCTTATGATAGGTGAACTACCGGAGTGGAGGGTGCCATTGGATCATCGACAGTGGGTGCACTCAACACATGACCGCAACCCCGGTTGTTCACCTCAATAGGGAGGAAGGCAAGATTCCCCCCAAGGTCACTTTTGGAGATGGAAGCAAGAGCAAGGTACTTGGAATTGGAAAGGTAGCAATCTCTTCTGATCTTTCAATTGACAATGTGCTGCTAGTAAAAACTTTGAGCTATAATCTTCTCTCTGTTACCCAAATATGTGATTTGGAGTTCCATTGTAATTTCTCACCTGAGGGCTTGTTGGTTTTGGACAAAAATGAAAATCTTGTGTTTAAAGGCTTTCGGTTTGAAAACTTGTTTCTTGTGAACTTTAATGAACTCGCCAGATCCGTCTCGACTTGCCTTGTCGCCAAAGTCTCTCTTGGTTGGCTTTGGCATAGGCGTCTTGGGCATGTCGGCATGGCAAATTGAAGAAACTTTTCAAAACGAGTTGATTCTCGGGGTGCAAGATGTGACATTCGAGAAAGACAAGCTATCAAATTACTGTCAGTAGGCAAGCAAGTGGCAAGCTCACATCCTGCCAAGAATGTCATGTCTACATCTCGACCTCTCGAGCTTATACACATGGATCTTTTTGGGCCAACAACATATGTGAGTATCGGGGGAAATCTTTATTGCTTGGTCATTGTTGATGACTTCTCCCGATACACTTGGGTTTTCTTTTTACCTGATAAAACTCCAACTGGAGATGTTTTCAAAAAGTTTGTAAAGAAAGCCCAAAATGCTTTTGAGTGTACCCTCAAGAAGGTGAGAAGTGACAATGGAGCGGAGTTCACTAACACTTCGCTTGAGTGCTTACGTGATGAGTTAGGATTGATCACCGTTCTCACCACCTACACCCCTCAAAAAATGGGGTGGTTGAGAGGAAAACAGGACGCTCATTGAGATGGCAAGGACAATGTTAGATGAGTACAAGACTTCACATTTGTTCTGGGCTGAAGCAATCAATACAGCTTGTCACTGCATCAACAGGCTGTACCTTCACAAGCTTCTGAAGAAGACGTCCTACGAGCCGCTTGTGGGAAGACGACCCAATGTCTCCTACTTGTGGTTTTTGGTGCAAGGTCTACATCAAGAAGAAGCGGGAGCACTTGGGCAAGTTCGAGTAGAGTGGACACGGAGTCTTCTTGGGATATTCAGCGGAGGGTCTTCCTTCGTGGTGTACAATGAGAACAATGGTCGATTGAAGAGACACATGATGTGAAGTTCGACGAGTCGAATGGAAGTCAAGGGAGCATGAGAACACGGATGATGTGGATGGTGAGCGATTGGCTAGGCGGTGGAGGAGATGCCACCGGTGATGTGAGACCGGTAGAGGTTCAGAGGAGACCGAGGTTGTTGCTCCACCCTCACACCGAGCAAGTACAGTCGGGGAGCTTCACCTCGGTGGCTAGCTCAAGCCTTGATCGATTCCAGAGGCGAGACAACATGTGAGCGGATGCGAATCGGATGAGCTACCACCCCAGCTTGATCAAGACCCATCACACCATTGCTCGTGATCCCGGTGATCAAGTGATTGGGGACTTGACTCACGGTGTGCGTGACAAGGTCTAGGACACCCGACTTACGTGAGCACACGGCGTTTGTGTCCGAGCTTGAGCCAAAGAAAGTGGAGGAGGCCTTCAATGACCCAGATCGGATCAATGCGATGCACGAGGAGCTGAACAACTTTGAGAGAAACAAAGTCTGGACTTTGGTAAAGAGGCCGGCGCAACGTGATTGGCACCAAGTGGGTATTCAAGAACAAGCAAGATGAGTTTTTATTGGTGGTGCGCAACAAGCCTAGGTTGGTCGCTCGGGGTTCACGCAGACGAGGTGTAGATTGTGGAGACACCTATGCTCGATGGGGCGCGTTTGGAAGCAATCAGATCGCTTGTGGCATTTGCAACATGCCACAACATTGTGCTTAAGCGAGATGGGCGTAAAGTGCTTTTACGAGCGGATACATTGGAAGCTAGTGTATGTGGAGCGACCTCCGAGATTTGAAGACACAAGCACCACGATCATGTGTACAAATTGTCGAAGGCTTTGTATGGTCTCAAGCAAGCACCTGGGCATGGTATGAAAGACGAGGACTTCCTCATTGGCAAGGATTCACGGTTGGAAAGGTCGACTCGACACTATTCACCAAGATGGTGGATGGAGACCTATTCTGTGCTGTGTATGTGGATGACATCATCTTGGCAAAGACAAATGAGACTATGGTCAAAGAGTTTAGCGACTTGATGAGCAAGGAGTTCGAGATGTCGATGATGGGCGAGTTGAACTTCTTCTTGGGATTTCAAATCAAGCAACTCAAGACCGGACTTTCATATGCCAAGAGAAGTACATCCACGACCTCCTCAAGCGCTTCGTCATGGATGACCGCAAGCGATCCGGACACCAATGGGAACGAATCGCCACCTCGACCTCGACAAAGAAGGTAAATATGTCGACCAAAAGCTTTACTGTTCCATGATTGGTGCTTTGCTCTACTTGACGCATCTAGGCGGATATCATGTTTAGTGTGTGCATGTGCGCTAGATTTCAAGCCTCCCTAGAGAAATGCATATGATGCTGTGAAACGAATACTTAGATACCGAAACACACACCTAGCATAGGCCTTTGGTTCCCGAAGGGTGCGCGTTTGAGATCCTAGGCTATTCATCGGATTATGCGGGTGCAAGATCGATCGCAAAAGCACTTCCGGGCATGTCACTTTTGGGTAGGTGTCTTGTGTCATGGGCGTCAAAAGCAGAACTCCGTGGCGCTATCTACGGCGAGGCCGAGTATATAGCGGCGGGGAGTTGTTAATACATGATTGTTTTACGACGACGATCCTTTGTTTGACTTTGGGCTAAAACTTGACCATGTGCCTCTTCTATGCGACAACGAGGCCGCGTGAAGATAGCGTGCAACCGGTCCAACACTCACGGACCAAGCACATTGATGTCCGTCACCATTTCCTTCGGGATCATGTGACAAAGGGCGACATTGTGCTTGCGCACGTGCGGACAGAGGACCAGCTTGCCGACATATTCACCAAGCCACTCGATGAGGCACGCTTCTGCAAATTGAGAAATGAACGAACATTTTAGACAAGTCAAACATAGCATGAGTTGGTCGGCGTGGCTATGTCATTCATTGCAAATCTTTTGAAGCCAGTTTGAGCATTTAGGTGCTTTGCCTATTATATTGGATGCTATTCATTGCCTATATATTTATCACATGAAATTAAAAGCTATAGCATGTGTTTACCTTGTCACTAGCTCAACTTGTGCTTAACTCAATATATCATGCAATTGGAAACCATGAGCTTGTATTAGGAGGGCTATAGCTTCTAGTCTCATTTGATTGCTCTGAACTCTCTGGTTGATCATGTGTCTCTTCCTCTAGATTGTCTTTCCATTTTACACATGTTTCTACTTCGCTAAATTGAGCAATTTTTGAGAAATTGTTGAGCCAAATTTGCAAAATGTGCTAAAATAGGTCTTATATGTCTCACCAATGCCTCCTCGATGAGATAGCTTGTCATTGCACTAGGCATGAACTTAGGCGGAGTTTTGGATAACCGAGACGTTCATCTCCAGTGTCATGCTGGGTGGCGTCGCCTATGGTAAGAGACAAGAAAATTTGCGAAAATTTGTGAACTAACTCAAAATGAGCTCAACTAAAATGTGTAGTCTCAAATAGGCTTGGTGGTAGCATGAGTAGCTTGGAATACATTTTCTAGTGCTATGGAGCATCATGTGTCATCTTTGAGTTTTGGAGCAACTCTTGATACTTCTCGCTATTGTTCATCTTATACTTGCTCTAGGTCATAAATAACTTGAATCACACACTTAATAATTGTGCCTTAGTTGATCTTGTGACATTGTGACCTTGAGATGGCTAGATTTTGAGTGTGATGAACTTATGGGCATACGTGCACTAGTACAACTTTCAAAGCGCTTCATTTGCTAAACCCATACTTTGCTACTTTCTGGTCATTGATGCCAAAGGGGGAGGAATTAGTGCAAATCCATGTTTTGGGCATTATCATGTTTTTGGGGTGTTTACAAGTGGTAGACTTACGGAAATGCTTTGCTCCATCCATGTGATGTGATGGTACTATCGTGTCTTACAAGTGGTACGCATTACTATCGTGTCTTACAAGTGGTATGCATTGATTTAGGGGGAGCAATTTTATTCGTTGGCCTAGTCTTTGGTATTGTGCTATGCTGTGATGCAATGTTTCTGGACTAACCCATTGCACCAGAGATTGTATTTGTGCCTTGTCATGTTGGATTTGCAGGTGTTGTCATCAATTACCAAAAAGGGGGAGATTGTAAGTTCAAGCCTCCCATGGGCTAATTGATTTTGGTAATTGATGGCAACTAGGTCGCATGCACCAAACGCCAAGGATAAGGACCTCTGCTTTATAGTTTCTCTGAATTTCTTGTGTGCGTCTTCGTCCAACTCAGCGGATCGACTACATCTCTCGGTTGCGAGGTCCCACCGAGCACAGTGTCCGTAAACAACAGCCGTGGGTCCCATGGGGTTCCGAGTGCAGTGTTAATCTTGAGCGAACCATCTAGAGCAATTACACTGTCCCGAGGGTCGCCTGCTTGGGGTTAGGTCGCTTGGCTCGTAGAGGTCGCCTGCCCTTCCGAGTGATCGCCGTGCTTGGGGTAAGGTCGCCCACTCGCCGTGGGGTCGCCTGCTCGCCGAGTGATCACCGTGCTTGGGGTGGTCGCCCGGCTCACCGTGAGGTCGCCTGCTTTCCGAGGGGTCGCCGGTGCTTTCGCCGAGTGGTCGCGGTGCTCGCTTAGGGTCCCCAGGACGGGAGAGGTCGCCTGCACCACCACTGGGTCCGACAAATAGCGGTTCCCAACGAGCTAGCTCGAAAATGGCTAAGTCACAGGTACATAGCCTCAGCCGGATGGCATCCGACACCACGGACGGGCGTCCGACGGCGTGTAAACCAACGACCAAACACGGCGGGCAGCCCGTTCGTGTGCACAGTATACTGCCGGACGCATCCGTAAGCCACCGGACGGCGTCCGACGAAGCACAAATTTTGCCAAATCCTCGCAGGGACGGCGTCAAGACGGAACCGGACGGTGTCCGATCGGGGATCTGAATCTCGCGATTTAATCTGAGCCGTCCATTTCTAGGGTTTCGCCTTGGGCCTATAAATAGGGGCTAGGAGCACGGAGAAACTTGAGAGAGCCTCACCTAGCCGCCACCCCGGCCCTTAGACACCAAGAGAGCTCCTCCCATGGTTCCCACCTTCACCTAGGGTTCCATGTGCTTGTGACATTGAAGGAGAGAGTGAGGAAGAAGAAGAGAGCACCCTTAGCCTCCTCCTCCTCGTCTCCAAGACATCGCTCGTCGCCAAGCTTCATCAAGCGTGCATAAGCAAACCCTTCTCAGGAAGGTCACCGTGCTTCCCACGGTGCTTCCTCTCCGTTCGTCGGGTGTGCAAAGTCCGCCGTGTGTCGGCGGCCATCTTCGTGTGTCGGAGGTGCCAAGGTGTCCGTGTGTCGGATCCAAATCCTCCATGTGTTGGGGGTACCTCATGTGTTGAGGTGAAATCCACCGTGTGTGGGTGGTGGGTGCCGTGTGTGTCGGTGCCGTGGGTGTGAGGAGCTCTCGCGTGTGAGAGAACTTCGCCTCCGTGTGAAGGTTTGGAGCTCGCCTACCATGTGTTGGTGAAGAGCTACCACGAGTGGATTGAGGGCTAGGGGCGAAAGGGTCCCGACTTCTCTGTGTGAGAAGTTTCCTCAGCGGAGACGTGGGTGCTCATGTGTTGAGCACCGAACTTGATAAACAACTTGGTTTATGTCTCCCTTCACACCCATTTACTTCGCACTTTGAATTAATCGCTTGCGTGTGAGTGCCATCGAGCCTCCTAGTAGTCGCATGTGCATTATTGTGATCACTTCCGCAACTAGACTCTAGATCAATCGATAGCTTGGGTTCTTAATTTGACTAAGTAAATCAAGCAAATCGAGAGAAGTAAAATTTGAAAAGAGCCGATTCACCCCCCCCTCTCGGCCTAGGATCCTTACAGGATGCTTCAGGGGTCCCAGGACCAATTGAGCAGAGCCGGGAACGGCTCTAGGGCCTGGCGACCGTGATCAGATCCGCTCACCAGGACAATCTCGTCCGTGTGGGCGATACAGTGGCTACTCACCTTGAGAATCTGGCCGAGGGCCTTAAATCTATAGGTGAAGCTTCATCCGGCCAGCGCGGCGAGCCTGTCCGGGTGGATTTAGACAGTGAGCGATCCGATCGATCGCGTGACCGCCGTCACCGTCGAAGGATCACTGTCCACGAGCAAGCTGCCCATGGTCGCCGCCGCTCGCCAAGTCCCCGTAGTCATCGTGACCACAGGGGCAAGCGTACATGCGACGATCACGGAAGATCCCCTCGCGAGAAGCGCGTTGTCGCAACCACGAGGAAGGAGCGCGGGGGCTTATCACGGAGAGAGTTCCTCCAAGCGGAAACCTCCCGCTCAGCTAGAGTTTCCCCCACCAACAGGACCAACGTCTTTTCAAGGCTAGGTTCTGCTGGGGAAGGTGGCCGGTCTTACGCCTTGGACTGCAGGGCTTTTTCCGACGAGCTTCGCTCTGTTCGGTGGCCCTTAAAGTTCAAGCCCGGACACATGGAGAGGTACAATGGGACCCAGAACCCAGAGAAATTCCTTTTCATCTACGCAACGGCCATCATGGCGGCCGGGGGTGACGAGCTTGTTATGGCTAATTACCTCCCGACTGTCCTTGAGGGCGCTGCTCGGACCTGGCTGTTCAATCAGAAAGAAGGTTCCATTTCTTCATGGAACCAGCTTTGTGACGCTCTGATCGCCAATTTCCAGAGCTGTTACGTGCGTCTGGGCAAGGAGGATGATCTGCACCAGATGATCCAGATGAACGGGGAGACCCTCCGTAATTTCGTGAAGCGTTTCATCAAGATTCGCAACACGATCCCGAACATCTCGGACGAATCTGTTGTCCGCGCCTTTAAAAACGGAGTCCGCGACGAGTGGCTTACCTAGGATTTTGACATCAATGAGACCTGGACCGCCAACGACCTGTTCAAGGCGGCTGATCGCTATCTTCGATCTTGGCGAGAGCTGTTCGATATAAGAAGGCGTTCGACAAGGGCGAGCTGCCCGCCCAGCCTGGTGTGGAGGAGAAGAAGAAGAGCAGCAACAATCCTGATGACAAGAAGTCCTAGAAAAAAAAGAAAGGTGATGCGAGCAACACCGTCGCTTGTATAGATCGCACACATCCTCCCAAGGATGGGCAGAAAAAGCCCAACAATAGCTATAAGGGCAAGAAGCCCGTCCAGGGAGGCAATCAAGGCAAGAAAGGTCCAAGTGACCGATATTGCAAGTTCCACCAGCACTACTGGCACGATACACGCCATTGCAGGACCTGGGCTGCAAAGCTCGAGGATTTCTACAACGGCAAGGGCCCAATGCCCACCCTGCCCGAAAAAGGTGAAGCCGGTAAGGCCAAGCGCCAAACCGATGATGGTGATCAGGACGACGATGAGTATCAAGAGCCCGTGAACCATATCGCCGCCATCTTCGGCGGCTCCTCGGCTTATACCTCTCGACGCAGCCTCAAGGAAGCTGCCCGGGAGGTCCACAACGTTGAAAAGGGCAAGCCTCAGCCCGAATCGATGAAGTGGACCGAGGTTTCCATATCCTTATCTCAGGAGGATTGCCCCACTGGGATGACCAAGCCTCAGCGGCTCCCACTGGTGGTCGCCCCGACCATCAGCAACGCCAGAGTTGGCCATGTTCTGGTCGACGGCGGGAGCGCTTTGGACTTACTCTCTGCTAAGGTCTTGGACGAGATGCAAATCCCTCGTTCCAAGCTTAAAGAGGTCGCGATGCCCTTCTACGGCAATGTTCCCAGAGAGGCTGTTCGGCCGTTGGGGCAGATCGTTCTGTCTGTTACCTTCGGCAGTCCAAGCAACTTCCGGACTGAGTTGATCACGTTTGACGTGGTCGACTTCCCCTCTGCATATAACGCGAGCTTGGGCCGGCCATCTGTTGGCAAGTTCATTGCCGTGTCCTACCACGCTTATCATTGCGTGAAGATACCGGGTCCCAACGGTGTGATCACGGTCAAGGGCAACTATAAGGCCGCTCTCGATTGCGACGAGCAGTCCCTTGCCCTAGTCAACCAGCTTCCGCCGCGCGGTCCCGAAGCTTCGCAGACTAAGTCTGCACGCCCTAGGGTCTCCCTTCAGCCAGGGGGTGAGACCAAGGAAGTTCCGCTGTCTCTGGATGACTCCTCCAAGACAGTTCGTCTGGGGGCCAATCTGGACCCCAAATAGGAAAGCGAGCTTATTGCCTTCTTCCGAGCTAACGCAGACGTGTTTGCCTGGGAGCCGTCTGACATGCCCGGAGTCCCAAGGGAGGTTATCGAGCACAAACTAGCCGTTCGGCCGGACAAAAAGCCTGTTCGCCAGAAGCTTCGTCGCTTTTCGGAATTCAAGCAGGGGATCATCAAGGATCAGCTTAGCAAGTTGCTCGCTGCTGGTTTCATCAGCAAGGTTGATCACACCGAGTGACTAGCCAACCCTGTCATTGTAAAGAAGAAAGGCGGCAAGTAGAGGATGTGTGTCGATCACACAGATCTGAACGCTGCTTGTCCTAAGGACAATTTCCCGCTGCCTCGCATAGACCAACTGGTCGACGCGACTGCGGATGCCCAGCTCTTGAGTTTCTTGGATGCTTACTCCGGTTATCACCAAATAAGCATCTCCCCCGAGGATGAAGAGAAGACTGCCTTCATCACCCCCTTCGGCACTTTCTGCTAGACGACCATGTCTTTCGGTCTGCGCAATGCTGGTGCCACGTTCCAGCGCTTAATGGAGAAGACTTTCCCAGAACAGCGCGGAAAAAACCTGGAGGTCTATGTCGATGACATAGTTGTAAAGAGCAAGTATGCTCCAGATCATGTAAAAGACCTGGCCGAGACGTTTCGTAACCTCGCCAGGCATCGAATAAAGTTAAATCCAGAGAAGTGTACCTTTGGTGTTCGATCTGGAATATTGCTCGGTTATGTAATTGGTTCGCAAGGCATCTCTGCCAACCCCGAAAAAATCGAGGCCATTGAAAACATGCAGGCTCCAACGACCGTTAAGAAAGTTCAGAGCCTCACCGGACGGATGGCTGCTCTTAGCAGGTTTATTTCCCGTCAGGGCGAACGCGGGCTGCCCTTTTTTAAGGCCCTGCGCAAGCACAATGGCTTCGAGTGGACAGAGCAGGCTGATCGATCTTTCCAAGATCTAAAACAATACCTGTCCAACCCACCTGTCTTGACTACCCCGCGACACGGCGAACAGCTCTTGCTCTATCTTGCCTGTACGCCGCAAGCGGTGAGCGCGGTCTTGACAGTTGAAAGGGAAGGCATCCAGCGACCAATCTATTACGTGAGCGAGGTGCTTCACGGCTCAAATGAGCGTTACCCTGAGATCCAGAAGTTGCTCTACGCCTTGCTCATGTCCTCCAGGAAGCTTCGCCACTACTTCCAGACGCATCAAATACTGGTCCCGACCAAGTTCCCTCTTGGAGAAATCCTAAGGAACAAGGAAGCTGGCGGATGTATAGCTAAATGGGCAATGGAACTGGTAGAATTTGACATTCTGTTTGCTGCTCGAACCGCTATTAAGTCCCAGGTCTTGGCTGACTTTGTCGCTGAATGGACCTGCCCGCCCAAATCTCAGGAAGCTCCCGAGCAACCTGATGAACCCTCTTGGACCATGTTTTTTGATGGCTCGCGCACTGGAAACTCGGGGGCTGGTTTTGTTCTCATCTCCCCTCAAGGAGAGCAACTCCAGTATTCTATCCAACTACACTTTGCAGCGACTAACAACGCCGCGGAGTACGAGGCCCTCCTCGCGGGACTAAGAGCGTGCAAGTCGCTCGGTGTCCAACGGCTGACTATGAAGGGAGATTCACAGCTGGTCATCAACCGTAAACAAGGAGTATCGATCTTTGCGATGACTCAATGGCGCGATACCGGTTCAAGTGAGGAAGTTGGGCGGCACTTTCGATTCTTCGAGGTGCTCTTCGTGCCGTGAAGGACAACTTTCTAGCCGACCACCGCCTAAGTTTGATCCCGACATGAACTCGCTTCCGGCAGGTGCTCGTCGAGCACCTTCACAAGCCCTCAATCACGTCTTGGCCGAGGCAATAGCGACAGTGGTCTTGTCTCCGTCATCGGCGAAGTCGAAATGGACAATGCCATTTGTCCAAGACCTAGCGATGGGACCTCGCTCAAGACGGCCGAAGCGTTCGGCTTATAAGGCGTGCTAGTCCATACAAGCTTGTGGACTGCATCCTTTACCGTCAAGGTGCTCTAGGAGTCCTCTCCAAGTGCATCTCGCAACAGGAGGGTGTGTTCCTTCTTAGGGACATACACGAGGGCGCCTGCGGCAACCACGTCTCCTTCAGGACTCTGGTCGGCAAAGCGTTTCGCATGGGCTATTACTAGCCTATAGCTTTACAAGATGCCCGGGACATAGTGATTAAGTGCAAATCTTGCCAATTTCACGTCCGGAAGGCACATAAGCCCGCCCAAGAGCTCCAAACGATCCCCCATCTTGGCTTTTCTCCACGTGGGGTCTGGATTTGCTCGGCCCATTCCCTAAAGGGTACAAGGGCTACACACACTTGCTCGTCGCCATCAACACTTTTACAAAGTAGATTGAGGCAGAGCCTGTGTCGTCTCTTCACGCCAAAACGGCTGTGCGCTTTTTCAAAAGCAACGTGGTCACGGGCTTTGGGATCCCCCACAAGCTGATCAAGGATAACGGTTCCCAGTTCAGAAGCGAGCTATTCCAGGAATACTACGAGCAGTTTGGGCACGGTTGTTGCATTTACCTCGTGGCACATCCACGAGCAATGGAGCAATGAGCGAGCTAACGGATAGATCGTCCGGTATCAAACGGCGTGTTCGCGGCACTCATGAGCACAACAAGGCTGAGTTGGCGAAGTTCCTTCCGTCCTCAGGCGATTCAGACTGACGGCCACCGCAACCGGAAACTCCTTTCCAATTGGTCTACGGTGCAGAAGCCATCCTGCCCGCAGAAATAGTACTCGGCTCACCTCGCATGAGCTCTGTCAACCTGGTTGACGACGAGCAAGAGCGCTTACTTGATCTCGATCTCCTCGAAGGCACACGCGATCGGGCACAAGTCAGAATGGCGCGCTACCAGCAAGCTCTTCGCCGGCACGCTGCCAAATCAGTTCGACCAAGGGCTTTGAAGGCGGGCGACCTTGTTCTGCGCCGTGTCCAGAACCTGTCCAATGCCAACATGCTAACTCCCAGTTGGGAGGGCCCATTCACGGTCGTTTCTTCTGCTTGCCCGGGGGCTGTTCGCCTGGCTATGGAGGACGGGAGAGAGCTGACTAACACTTGGAACATCGACCAGCTTCGTAAGTTCTTTGTGTAGGTCTTTCGTGTGTTTGCTTAGCTTCGCGCTTTTTATCAAACTTCGCGCCTTTGTTCGTCCAAGTCTCTTGGGCTGCCATGTAAAGTTCAATCCAATAAACAGTGAATTTTCGCGGCCCCCTGCGGCCCTTTTTTCACTTCTTGTCTCTTCAGACTACCCTTCTCTCTGGTAACACTTGATGGCTGCCCGGTCTTGCGAACACTCGGCTCCGCGATCTCCAGGGTTTCCCTGCCCGTGTCTACTTTCAACTAGTTCCTAAACTCAGTGTTGCGTAAAATGGCTTTTCCGCCTCACGACTAAGTCTACTCTCGTAAGCCCTCCGCGGCAGAGGCACTTACCGCTCACGGCACAACCACTTGGCAAAGCCTGCTCTCGTAAGCCCTGCGCGGCAGAGGCACTTTCCTTATTCGGTTACCTCCGGAATCGCCTAACTTACGTCAACTAGCAGTTCCTGGAACAAGTCGATCAGGATACGAGTGTCGCTCTAACTCTCTACGCACGTGCTCGAATTCGCAAACTTAGGTTTTCGAGCATCGTCCGTACCGGGGGCTAGGGTGTCGCTCTTTCTCTTGTGCACCTGTTCGAGTTCGCAAACTCAGGTTTTCGAGCAGCTGCACAACTTAGGCTAAGCGTTCTACCGGTTTTCCTTAAAACTTTCTAGCGCTGTTGTGCCTCCGCTCTTAGTTTCCTGTTCGTTCCTATCTTTTTGCTGCTCTTTTTTGCAGGGAAAAGGTAAGTCTTGTTGTGCAAAAGTTGTATCTTTATTACATTTCCAAAAGTTTACAGGTACAAGGAGTACAACCCTACTTCTACTTCGAAGCGAGCTGCTCCTTCAGTGCCTCGATCTCTATCTTCAGGCGCAGGACTTCTCCTTGCGCCTTGAATCCTTCTCTAGCCTCAGCTCGGAGACGATCGGTTTCCTCCTTGCTGAGCCGAGCCCGCTCCGCTGCCTTTGCACAGAGTGCCTCGACCTCTTCGGTCTTGGCACGCAGCTCCTCGGACAGAGCCTCGCTCTGACTGACCCGCTGCTCGGCGGCCTTGAGCTGCTCCATGGCGGTCAGCCTCTCTTCGGCGAGCTGGGCCTTGAGGTCCTTCACCTCCGCCGCGAGCAGGCTCCGCCATTGGGACACGTCGTGGAGTTGTTTCTCGAGCCACTTCGTGCGGCCCTGCTTTCCCTCCGTGACGTCCACTCCCGCGACCTGTGCGCGAAGCTCCTCGGCCTCTTCACGAAGAGCCCCGGAGGATTGCCTCTCCTCAGTCAACTGGGCTTTGAGCTTTCTCACATTTGCCTTCACCGGCTTCGGGCTGGTGCAGAGGGCTCTCCCTCGAGTCCCCTCATCCGGAGATGCTCCTGGAAGCCCGCTATAACGGCGGCGCGCTCCACGGTGACGCCCTCCACGAGGTCCTCCATGGTGCCCTCGACGAACTGAAAGAGAGAAGACCAAATTAAGCCTTGGGCAATTTTAGCCCGAGCAGACAAAGTTTCGGTTTTGAGGACTACCTTTCCGAGCCGGCGCTTCAGACTCCGGCGCAGGCGATCTTCGAGACCATGGGTCACGAAGCCTCGCCCGTCTTGAGATAAGGCTGCGACGATCTCTCCGCCGCCCTTCCCGTGCGGGCCTGCACTTCCGCTTAGGGCGATCGGCAGCGGCCGTCGCCCGCGCTCCTGCCTCTCCTCTTCTCCTTCCGCCCATTTGTCTTCGGGCGAGACCGGAGCCGCTCCTCTGGGCGACGCCGGGGCCTCCACCGGCGGAGTAGCTTGTACGCCCTACTCGAGGCTTTCTTCTTCCTCCTTGGCTGCGGGGTCTTCACCCTGCTCGCCAGCAACCTCCGTCGCCACAGGAACGGGCTGCTCCTGCGACGAAGTGCCCGGTAGGACCGCCTGCTCAGTCCCACCTCGGGCAGCTGGCGGAGCCAACACCTTGGCCCCGCTATCCGTGGCGCCATGCGCCGCCTCCTCTGCCTCCAGTCGCTCCACCGTGCCTTTCAGCGCATTGAGCTGGTCGCTGGAGCCTGGCGGGTGCAAGCTCCACGCTGCCAGCATGTCCTTGAGGCTGGCTAACCGCACTGCCCGCGACACACCGTGCAGGTGCTCGGGCAGCAGGGATTGCTCGATCTCCGCGTCCACGTTGTCCGTGGCGATCTCCTCCTGGGTAGCTGGTGTAAAGAGGGATGAGTTGAGTCCTACGCGGCTGGGTAAGTTGTAAGGTCGTAAGATTGGTTTCTACATTCCTGCCGCGGAGAGCTTGATCTTCCTCTTTGTTGCCAAAACTTTCCGCCTTTTCCTCGGGGGCTCCTTGGCTTCTTGTTCACCTTGGCCTCCGGATGCTCGTGGCGACGAGCTCAGCTCCCTGCTGAGCTGAGCGCTCTTCTCGCGCAACGCAAGAAGCCTTTCCTTGCGCGCGACTTCCTCTTCAAGCCTCCTCTGTTCGGTGACCTGTTGCAGCCGTGCCATATGGCCCGGTTGAGCCTGCGCATAGCTCTTAAGCCAGAGGGTCATGATCCTTACCTCTTCATCGCTTTGCTCGCTGAGGAGGGAGGGGCTTGGTCGCTTCCCGCTTGGCTGACCGCGCGCTTGCTTGGCTTGCTCGGCTCGCTTCGTTGCCACAGGGGGCTTCTTCGAGGGCTGGCGGCCGCCATGGCGCGGTGAGCTTCGCGTTGGCTCGGCCGCCACTTTGGCCTTCGCGGCCACATTGGCCTTGCCCTTCCTCACACTCTCCTTTTCGGAACCGGAGAGTTCTTCCACGATTCCTCCAAGGATCAGCTGTTCCTCCTGTTCATTTGAGAGGCGAATGTTAGCGTGTTCAACTGTACAAATCTAGCAACACGGGTTGAGTTCGAGTAACTTACCTCGTCTGTGCGGACGAGTACGTTGCGTGGGCAGGTGAATGCCACCTCACCGGTGACTTCGCTGTCCTTCTTCGCTGCCTTCAGCACGGAGTCGACCTGTTCGGTCACCCATGCGTCGGTTGGCATCACTGCCCGAGCAGAAGAATCAGTTAGTTTCTGTTCGGACGAGTCATCAAAGAAAGGTTGAGTCTTAAAGGCACTTACACGTGCTCTCCCTGGTGATGTCTTCCCATCCCTCTATCTTATAAAAGGGATAGGGTCTCCCTTTCGCTGTGTAGTCCCGGATGATCTCCCTGCCCGTGAGCCCGAGGCCCACGAGCGAGGCAATCTTCCTTGTCAAGTACCAATCCTCGGCGGACATCTCCGGCCGAGACATCGGTGTTCCCTTCGCCGGCGCCTTCCCGGTGAAGACGAGCTTGCTGTTGTCGCTCCGCTTGCTGTAGAACCACCTCGTCCACCATACGCCCATCGAGTCGAGCAATGGCGGACGGGGGTATGGCGTGTCGTCGGCGGTGGCCCGGAGCTTGAGGTAGTAGCACCCCAGCGCCGAAGCGGCGGAGCTGCTCCTTGTCACCGTGTAATAGTGCAGGAACAGCCCCACCGGCGGGTCGATTCCCAGATAGTCCTCGCAGAAGTGTGCAAAAAGGCCATCTGGAGGATGGAGTTTGGATTGAGGTTCGTCACCTCTAATCCGCTGATGTTTAAGAAGGCCTCAACGAAGTCGCTCTCGGGAGAGTGCAACTCGAACAGCGCGAACTGTTCGAAGTTAACGAATTCTCCCTCAAGCGGCTCCGGAGTTTCCTCCTCCCCGGGCAGCCTCCAGCGGCCGGCGTCGATGTGGCCCTCCTCCTCCCAAACTCTCAAGTCCTCCTCGGTAATGCTGGTGCCTGAGAACTTGGCCATGGCAGCCCCCAGGTTTGGACGAGCAGGTTTGGTGTTGGAGTTCGGTTTCTTTGATGCTGAGCGCGGTTGGAACTAGGGCTTGGGAAGGGAAGGCGTGAGAGCAGAAGTGGCTAGCCGCGGGCGGCTTTGGTGCTTTTATAGGCCCGAATCAGCAGCCTTGCAACGGTTTTTTGGCCACAAAACAGCTAGTTTTTACCGCAACGGCTAAGTAAAAACGGTCGGCTGTTTTCACTGCGCAGCGTAAGTTACCGTTGAGATCTGCCAACGGCTACTTTTTTTCAGCGTCCTCGCTGAGGGCTGGGTACTCTGCTCGGATGGATGTGTTTTCCTGTTCGACGCAACAGAGTTGCTTGGCGCCGGGCGGGTTTGTTCGGTCCCGAACAAGACTTGTTCGGCTGAACCTTAACCTGTTCGGTCACTTGTTGCATGTCCTTTTAGCAGCATAGTTTCCCTCTTCGTGACTTTGAGTCTTAAGAGGAAGACCCCACTCTAGTGAGTCCTTCCACTTGAGTCTCGGGGGCAAGCTGTCGGGGATAAAATCACGGCCCATTGCCATGGCCCACTCCCTGACGGCCCAACCGAAAAGCCTACCAGGGCCCAACTCCCTGGAAGGTTCTATTAGGCCCATATGCATCCTGCCGAACAGCTTCCTAGATGGCGAGATGCGTAATGGCCAAGGAATCGTGTTTGAGTCCGTCTCGAACAGGAAGTTCTGCACGGCTACGTGAAGACCGGACGTTGGTTTCCCGGAGCGGACGTCGTGATCCTCAAGACTAGGAGTATGCCTTATCTGCCTCGGGATATATTTGGCATGTACTGAGTTCGTTACGATCTCGTAGTTAGCCCGGCCCGATATTCGCTCGGTAGGTCGGTTTGCTCCGCACTTTATAAACAGGGGGCCCTTTGGCGTTTAGGGGGGATCCCTGGCATCGAGTTTTACATCTTAGCATCTAGCTTAGAGCTTTGGCACTTGTACACCATAATCTCCCCGAGACTTGTTCATCTCGTCGAGCCACCTCTTGTAATCATCTCTGATATATAAGAAAGGCTGGACGTAGGGCTATTATCTCTCCCGAGAGGCCCGAACCAGGATAAAACCCCTGTCTCCTGTTCGTGGTTGTTCGTGGTTGTTCGGCGTGTCTCCTATCTCAAACTTCAAGAACCTTAGCGACTTGAGATCGTTATCTCAACCGTCGACAGCTGGCGCCGTCCGTGGGGACTCGCAGATCGAACATGTCGAACTCTATCAGCGACCAAGAGATTCTCCCTGAGGACTACGACTCAGAAGGGCAGGATGTCTCTTCCCCTGCCAGATCGGATCGATCCCTTCGATCTTGATCGCTGCGAGATCTGGTTCCAGCTCGTGCTCGGGTTGGATCTCCTCGCCAGACGGCTCTTCGCCGGGCGCGTCTGTCCCTCTCTGCGAGCTTCTTGCTTGGGGCCGGATCACTTGGCCAGGCGGCTCTTGGCCCGGCGCGTCTCGTCCCGCGATGAGCTCCGTGCTCGGGGTCGGATCGAAACTCCTTCCGGATCGAGGCTGTTCACTGGCGGTGGATTACGGAGAGAGGCGACCAACACTTGGAACATCGACCGGCTTCGCTGCATTCTCGTCGTGTAGGTCTTTCGTTTCCTAGCTTCGTGCTTTTTCTAAAACTTCGTGCCTTAGTTCGTCCAAGTCTCTCTGGCTACCATGTAAAGTTCAACCCATTGAGCGGTGAATGTTCGCGGCCCCCGGCGGCCCTTCTCACCACTCGTCTTCTCAGACTACCTTACTCTCTGGTAACACTTGATGGCTGCCCGGTCTTGCGAACTCTTGGCTCCGCAATCTTAAAGTTTTCCCTGCCCGTATCTAGTTTCAACGAGTTTCTAAACTCAGAGTTGCGTAACACGGCATCGGCCTTGCGGCTAAGCTTGCTCTCGTAAGCCCTCATGGCGGAGGCACTTACCGCTCACGGCACAACCACTTGGCAAAGCCTGCTCTCGTAAGCCCTCCGCAGCAGAGACACTTTCCTTGTTTGGTTACCGTCGGAATCGCCTAACTTACGTTAACGGCGGTTCACGGAACAAATCGATCGGGATCACGGTGTCGCTCTAACTCTCTCGCGTGCTTGAAGTCGCAAGTTCAGGTCTTCATGCATCGTCCGTCTGCAGGGGCTAGGGCGTCGCTCTTTCTTGTGCACTGTTCGAGTTCGCAAACTCGAGTCCTCGGCGGTTTTACTGCACAAATGGGGAGCTAGGCTAAGCGTTCTATCGGTTTTCTTAAAACTTTCTAGCGCTGTTCGCCTTACTCCTGGTTCCTTGTTCGTCCTTGTCTTTTCTTTGCTCTTTTTGCGGAAAAATTGCTCGATCGATTCTCGCTTTGATTCAAGCCTTTCGGCGGTCTTGAGCTGCTCGGCCAGACTCCTCGGAGGACCTCTCCTCGTCGGTTGGGACTTGAGCTGAATTTGGCAACCCCATGCGTTTTCAGTTTTTCAGTTCCTTTCCTTAGCGTTGGTTTCCAAAACCTCGTTGGTCTTCGCTCCGTGGCGCTCCCAGCGTCTGAGCATGTTTTTTATCGGCAGCGACACATGCGGTTCCGGTTAACGGCGGTGCACCACCGATGGAGTTACGCCTCCGTGGCCGATTCTCATCGCCAACGGGGCATGCCCACCGTAGCCGATTCTCATCGCAACGGCACTCTGGCGCTGCTCCGCACTCGCGAGGCGACACCAACGCCGCACGGGTCCATGCGGATAAGATTCGCCTTTGCACGTTTTGCTGCGACTAAGGTCCCGACGCCTTCACGGTTAGCGGTCTTAACCACGCGGGCTGCACTTGCCCGCACACGTCTTCTTTATCCATGCTCGTGCTTCCAGCACGGTGTCCGAGCAATGCACCACCAACGGAGTCCTGCCCACCGTAAGCCGATTCTCATCGCAACGGGCACTCCTGGCGTCGGTTCCGTATTCGCCGAGGTGACACAAACGCTATTGGGACGTACACGGGAAAAATTGTGTCTTGTGCGGGTAGGTCGTCTTATCGTGTTTTCCAAAACTCGCTTTGCTCTTCTTAGAGCCTGTTCTTGCTCTCTTTTTTCCCTTGTTGGCTCGTTTCTTGTTTGTCTTCTGCAGGAAATACAGGAACGGGGAACGTCAGACCCGGTGATGGTCGCGGCGAGGTTCCAGGCCTCCCCACCAAAACCGATGTTTGCATCCCTTTCCTTCCGGGTTTGCTCCGCGCATGCCCGGGGACCGATTCACTCCACCCGCGTATGATTTCTCGCCTTTGCCCGGCACTGATCTTCACAGTTCGGCTAAGTCAAGGTATGGCGCCACCAACGAGTCCCGCCTTGCCGTAAGCGATTCTCGCCGCGAGCGGGCATGCCCACCGTAAGCCGATTCTCACCGCAACGGGCACTCCACGCGTCGGTTCTGCACTTGCCAAGACAACGCTAACATTGTCGCAAGGAATACGTCATGGGTAAAGCGTTGATTTCACACATTCTCTTGCGGCTCTGACTGCATCGGGTTGTGATTCACCTCGTACCGGGCAATTCTTCGCCCGGAGCGCGCATCTGGTCCCCGCGACGAGCTCCGTGCTCGGGGGCTAGATCACCTCGCACCGGACAGCTCTTCGCCCGGAGCGCGGGCTCCTACCGAGTACGTCTTCGCCTGGTCGCACTTTCTGGTCCCTTTAACGAGCTCCGTGCTCGGGGACTAGATCTCCTTACTTGGTTCCTTTGGTGAGCTCTACGCTCGGGGACTGGGTCACCTTCCCACTCGTATGCATTGTCTGCTCCCAGCATACGATCTACGTCTGGGGGCGCATCACCTTCGCTTCTAAGCGCGACATTCGCTCGAGAGCGCAATCTCTATTTCCTCGGGCAAGCTCTAGCCCGAGAGGTGGTTCCCCTATCTTTTCCTAGGCATTTGAATGCCTGGATGCAGCAGCACGAATCTGTCTCGCGACTTGCTATGTTTATTTTCCCGGGAGATCCAACTCTTACCCGGATGTGGTGGTATGCTCTTCACTTCCAAGAATCCAATCATTCCTTGATGACGTTCAGCCTCAAGGAGATGATTCATCTTACTTAAAGCTGGGTACTCTGCTCGGACAGGTGTCGTTCCTGCTCGGCGCTTAGCGAGTTGCTTTCGGACCGCGAGTTTGTTCGGTCCCGAACAAGTATTGTTCGGTTGAACCATAACTTTGTCCGATCGCTGTTACTGCGTCTTTGTAGCAGGAAAAATACCCTCTTCGTGACTTGAAGTCTCAAGAGGAAGACCCCACTCTAGTGAGTCCTTCCGCTTGAGTCTCGGGGGCTAGCTGTCGGGGATAAAATCACGGCCCATTGCCATGGCCCACTCCCTGACGGCCCAACCGAACAGCCTACCAGGGCCCAGCTCCCTGGAAGGTTCTATCAGGCCCATATGCGTCCTGCCGAACAGCTTCCTGGCTAGCGAGATGCGTAATGGCCAAGGAATCGTGTTTGAGTCCGTCTCGAACAGGAAGTTCTGCACGGCTACGTGAAGACCGGATGTTGGTTTCCCGGATTGGAGTGGACGTCGTGATCCTCAAGACTAGGAGTATGCCTTATCTGCCTCGGGATATATTTGGCATGTACTGAGTTCGTTACGATCTCGTAGTTAGCCCGGCCCGATATTCCCTCGGTAGGTCGGTTTGCTCCGCACTATATAAACAGGGGGCCCTTTGGCGTTTAGGGGGGATCCCTGGCATCGAGTTTTACATCTTAGCATCTAGCTTAGAGCTTTGGCACTTGTACACCATAATCTCGCCGAGACTTGTTCATCTCGTCGAGCCACCTCTTGTAATCAACTCTGATATATAAGAAAGGCTGGACGTAGGGCAATTATCTCTCCCGAGAGGCCTGAACCAGGATAAAACCCCTGTCTCCTGTTCGTGGTTGTTCGGCGTGTCTCCTATCTCAAACTTTAAGAACCTTAGCGACTTGAGATCGTTATCTCAACCGTCGACCGATGCCCACCATGTGTTCGATCACGAGCGCAGCCGGCATCGGACGCGTCATGATGACCGGGTCATGATATGGTGCACCTAGGTTCTTGTCTTGTCTTGTCTTGATTTTGTCTTGTCTTATGTCTTGTCTTGTCTTGTCTTATGTCTTGTCATGTGTCTTGTCTTGTCTTGTGTCTTGTCTGTCTTGTGTCTTGTCTTGTGTCTTGTCTTGTCTTGTCTTGCGTCTTGTCCTGTGTCTTGCCGTGATCTTGTCTTGTCTTGTCGTGATCTTTGTCTTGTCTTGTCGTGATCTTGTCATGTCTTGTCTTGTCTTGTCTTGTCTCTTGTCTTGTCTTGTCTTGTCTTGTTTTGTCTCTTATCTTGTTTTGTCTTGATCTTATCTTATCTTGTCTTGATGGTTGACGTAGATGTAGCAGACTTGAGCAGGAATAAAGACTCACGCAAAAAGTATAAGAGAGAAACTATAAAACATAAGGGCCTTATTTTTGAAGTCCCTGTTGCCATCAATACCAAAACTTGATCTTACAATCTCCCCCTTTTTGGTAATTGATGACAACACCTGTAAGTCTCCTGCATAGCTAACTCAACAAGCAAATGTGTGTCTTGTGCAGTGGGTTAGTTCCAACAAGGGTGATACCAATTGAGATTACTTCACTTGAAATAACAACTAGGCATAAGATCAATTGAAGTGCAATACAATGCAAGACTAACACCTAACTCCCCCTAGATCATTGCCTATCAAGTGAGCAACACACAGATTTGCAAAATTTACAATTTCTCCCCCTTTGTCATATTTTCCACTGTTCTACTCACTTTTCTCCCCATTGCTTGCCACTCATTCATTTTTCTCCCCCTTTGTCATCAATAACCACAAAGGGCAATCAACAAGCACATAAAAAGGAGACAATACTTAAGAGCTTTGTAGATTATACAAGTTCTACTCATGCCAAGTTATCCACCACATTTGCAAATTCAAGACTATTTCTAGATCAAATATCACAATACACAATAGAGGCTCATATTTGAGTGATGTGTAAGTAGAATTAAGATCTAGAGCCGGATGTAGAGGAATCAAAACCAATGAGTATCCAGTAAGCTCATGCACTAGGAGAATTCACTTGATGCAAGCTAGTAACAAGAACAAGCATGTTCAAATATGCACAAGTGCTACACCAAGCCAGAATTTGAGTCTAAATATATTCTTATGTTGAGCATATATAGATTTAGGAATTTCATTTTATATTTCCTTTTAAGTTTCATGTCTCAAACCTTAGTCAACACTGCCCAGCATTACACTGAAGGAATCAGTGTCTTGGTCATCCAAAGCTCTCCCTAAGTTCATGCCTAGTGCAATGGCAAGCTGTCTCAGCTGGGAAGACATTGGTGAGAACAAGGATGATGCTCAACATTTCCAAAACAAAGGTGCTCATATCTAGTCATGGTATTAAACAAGATATACAATGAATAGCAAGACCAGAACTAGAAGCACTAGGTCATTCTCATAGAGATGAGCTATAAAAGATACACATGGCTTTAACACATTTAACACTCGCTCCATGTGAAGAATTATTACCATGTGTTAATTAGAGCACCTATTGAGCACGATGACAGTCAATTTGAGATTTAGCTATCAAGTGCAAATGGAGATGCATTGAACAAAGTATGAATCAAGTAGAATTTGCAAAGCTCCAAGATTGTCTCAAGTTCATATGGTTGTGTTAGGTTCACACACAACAGCCCCACGACCAACTCAGGCGACATTTGACCTATCTAATATGTTCAGTTCATTTCTTAACTTACAAAAGCGTGTCTCATCTAGTGGCTTGGTGAAGATATCAGCAAGCTGATCCTCCGTACGCACAGATCCAATCACGATGTCGCCCTTCATCACATGATCCCAAAGGAAGTGATGTCGGACGTCAATGTGTCTGGTGCGTGAGTGTTGAACCGGGTTGCTAGCTATCTTCACAGCACTCTCATTGTCACACAGAAGAGGCACGTGGTCAAGTTTTACGCCAAAATCAAGTAAGGTTTGTGTCAGGAATAGAATTTACGACTACTACTCCTATGACTATATACTCAGCCTCAGCAGTAGATAGCGCCACGGAGTTCTGTTTCTTTGATACCCACGACACCAGACATCTACCAAGTAGGTGACAGGCTCCTGAAGTGCTTTTGCGATCAATCTTACATCCGGCATAATCTGAGTCACAATAGCCAAGGAGCTCAAACCGCGCACCCTTAGGGAACCAGAGACCTATGCTAGGAGTGAATTTTAGATATCTGAAAATCCTTTTGACAGCTTTCAAATGCGTTTCTCTAGGGGAAGCCTGATATCTAGCGCACATGCACACACTAAACATGATATCCGGCCTAGACGCTGTCAAGTAAAGCAATGCACCAATCATGGAACGGTAAATTTTGGGATCCACAGGGTTACCTTCTATGTCGAGATCAAGTTGGCCGCATGTACCCATTGGAGTTCGGATTGGCTTGCATCCGTCCACGTCGAAGCGCTTCAGGAGATCCCAAGTGTACTTCTCTTGACTTATAAAGACCCCAGTCTTGAGTTGCTTGATTTGAAAGCCTAAGAAGAAATTCAACTCACCCATCATTGACATTTCAAACTCAGCTACCATCATCTCACTGAAGTCTTGCTCCATCTTGCTGCTTGAGCTCCCAAATATGATGTCGTCGACGTAGACATGGCATAAGAACAAGTGTCCATCATCCACCTTGCTGAAGAGAGTAGAGTCTACTCGTTCAACACTGAAGCCCTTGGAGATGAGAAAGTCTCTAAGTCTTTCATACCAAGCCCTGGGAGCTTGCTTGAGCCCATATAGAGCCTTCGATAATTTGAACACATGGTTGGAGTATTTTAGATCCTCAAACCCAGGAGGTTGCTCAGCATATACCAGCTCCTCGATGTAGCCATTTAAGAAGGCACTCTTTACGTCCATCTGCTTAAGAGTGATGTTGTGACATGTAGAGAACGCCATAAGCAGCCTAATTGCATCATGTCTGGCCACAGGAGCATAAGTATCTCCACAGTCCACACCCTCAACCTGTGTGAAGGCTTGAGCCACAAGTCTTGCCTTGTTCCTGACAATCACTCCAAACTCATCTGTCTTGTTCTTGAAGACCCATTTGGTACCAATCACATTGCAATCCTTGGGTCGCTCCACAAGTGTCCAAACTTGATTCCTTTCAAAATTGTTCAGTTCCTCATGCATGGCATTGATCCAGTCAGGGTCAACCAATGCCTCTTCCACCTTCTTTGGCTTCAATTCAGACACAAAAGCATAATGCTCACAGAAGTTAGCCGTCCTATACCTTGTTTGCACACCATGAGTCAAGTCCCCAATAACTTGCTCAGCTAGGTGATCTCGAGCAATGGAGTGATGGGTCCTGATCAACTGAGAAGGTTGTCCCACTGTCTGCTCAATTGTCTCTCCATCCTGCTCACAAGCTATCTCTTCCTCTGACGCTAGCTCCAAGCATGAGCTATCTTGAGGCACAGCTCCCCCTGAATCTGCCACTGGCTCAGAAGTGAGAGGTGGTGTGACTGTCTCAACCACTCTTGGAGCTTCAACTGGCCTCACATCCTCAGCTTCTATCTGCTCAGCTGTCTTTGCCAACTCCTCTCCACCAGCGTCATCCAGATTCTCATGGTGCCCTTGACTGCCGTTTGACTCATCAAACTTTACATCACACGATTCTTCAATCTGGCCACTTGCTTCATTGAACACCCTGAAAGATGACCCTCTGGCTGAGTACCCCAAGAAGATCCCACTATCCACTCTGCTCTGAAACTTGCCCAAATGCTCCCTCTTCTTCTTGATGTAGACCTTGCATCCAAAGACCCTGAAGTAGGAAATATTGGGTCGTCTTCTCACAAGCAGCTCATAGGATGTCTTCTTCAGGAGCTTGTGAAGATACAGCCTATTAATGCAGTGGCAGGCTGTGTTAATTGACTCAGCCCAGAAGACCTCAGAAGTTCCATACTCATTGAGCATTGTCCTTGCCATCTCGATGAGTGTCATGTTCTTTCTCTCAACCACTCTATTTTGCTCAGGAGTGTAAGTGGCTGAGAACTGATGGTCAATACCTAGCTTATCACATAACAGCTCAACGGAAGTATTAGTAAACTCGGTTCCATTGTCACTTCTCACCTTTTTGAGGGTACAGTCAAATTTGTTTTGAGCTTTCTTTACAAATTTCTTGAAAACATCCCCAGTTGGGGTTTTGTCTGGAAGAAAGATTACCCAAGTGTATCTAGAATAATCATCAACTATGACCAAGCAGTAGAGATTACCCCCAATACTCACATATTTTGTTGGCCCAAAAAGATCAATATGCAAGAGCTCAAGTGGTTGGGATGTAGACATGACATTCTTGGCAGGATGAGCACTTGCCACTTGTTTGCCGGCTTGACATGCCGAGCAAAGCTTATCCTTCTTGAATGCTACATCTTTCACCCCAAGAACCAACTCGTTTTTGAAAAGTTTCTTTAAATTTCTCATGCCGACATGCCCAAGGCGCCTATGCCAAAGCCAACCAAGTGTGACTTTGGCGGAGAGGCAAACCGAGATGGATGCGGCAGGCTCATTGAAGTTCACAAGAAACAAGTTTTCAAAACGAAAGCCTTTGAACACTGTTTTTTCATTTTGATCTAGAACCAACAATCCCTCAGATGAGAAGTTGCAATGAAAACCTAAATCACAAATCTGAGCAACGGAAAGTAGATTGTAGTTCGGAGTGTTTACCAGTAGCACATTGTCAATTGAGAGATCTAAAGAGATTGCTATCTTTCCGGCTCCAATTACCTTGCCCTTGCTTCTATCTCCAAAAGTGACCTTGGGGGGACTTGTTCCATCCTCCCCCATTGAGGTGAACAACCGGGGGTTGCCGGTCATGTGTTGGGTACACCCGCTATCAACGATCCAATGGCACCCTCCACTCCGGTAGTTCACCTGCATTAGGAAGAGATCACTTTTGTGACTCAGCGACCCACACAGGAGGTCCCCGAGGGTTAGCCTTCAAACTAGAAGCAACGGGAGCAAATCGATCAATCAAAGACTTAGGCACCCAAACATATGCCTTGTGCTCATTCTTAGCTCTCAAACCAGCATATCTAGCAACCACCTTACCCTTGTCATTCATCCTAAGCAAGTAGTGATCATACAACTCTGCTTGAGCTCTTGGAAGTTTGGGTTGGGTGTGCTTAGGAGTGTTCCTAGCTTGGTTTCTAGGTGGAGCTTGTCTAGCAAAGTTTTGCCTAGAAGGACCATTCCAGAAGCTAGGTGGTGGTGGAGCTTGCCAATTGTTGTATGGCATGGGAGAAGGACCATTCTAATTGTTGTACCTAGAAGCATATTGCCAAGCATATTGGTTCCTAAGTTGCCATGTCGTGAAATTATAGTTCCTAGGAGGTCCTTGCCATGTGTTGTGCCCATTGTGCTTTCTAGGATGATTGTTTCTAGTGTTCATGTTTTTAAGCCCAGAGTTATTAACATTGTTGGTGTTTCCCTTGGGCTTGTTATGAAGAGAGTTTTGCCCTTTGTTAGACACTTGAGTATCTTTCTTTTTCTTCCCCTTAAACTTCTCAAGGGTGAATCCCAAGCCGCCCTTCAGGGCCAGATTCCTTTGTTCCTCAAGTATCTGGTTAAGGACACAACTCTCCTCATAACACTTGCCAAGACCCTTGTCAAATTTCGCAAGTTTGACCTTGAGACTAGCATTTTCAATGGCAAGTTCATCACGCTCAATGGCTAGTTCTCTAGCAGCTAGTGCAAATTTGCATGAATTAGGAGTGCACTCTACACTAGAGGAACCACTGGAACTAGAAGCAATCATGGCACACTTAGAGTAAGAATCAACCAAATTAACAATAGTACTAGCACTAGAGCCAATCAATGCACATTCAGAAGAAACATCTATGCTAGCAGGTGTCATGGTGATAGCAGGTGTGACAGAAGCAATAAATGGTGTAATCACAGGAGGCACAATCAAAGCAGGTGAAGCAATCAAATCATCAGTGGCATGAGCAATTGGCAAAGCATCAATGGAAACATTCTTTTCAGTAAGCAATTTGTTTTCTGCTCTAAGCTCAAGAATAGTAGCAAGCAAACCATCTACAGATTTATTCATGCCTTTGTTTTCCACATCAAGCAACTCTACCTTCCTAATTAAGCTAAATTTCTCACCATTTAAAAGATCAACTTCAGTCTCAAGAGAATCATGCTTAGCAGTGAGGGCATTCAGAGACTCTTGGAGAATAGTGGCTCTCAAATGCTCCTTTTGGAGAATATCAAGCAACTTAGCCACATTCTCTCTAGTAGTCTCTTCATCCCACTCAGAGAGAGTTTCAGAATCAGAATCAGAAGATACCTCAGCAGATGGTCGAGCCATCAAGCACTTGGAGGTTGAAGCAGATGGTGATGAAGCTCTCGGTGTAGAGGAAGTAGTGGAAGTAGATTCTTCTCCATCAGAATACCACACTTGCTCTTGTGGTTCAGGGACGGCCACCAAGCACTTTGTGATGAAAGCTGGAGGTGGAGTCATCTCAGCAATTGTCATGGTGGCAAGTCATTCACCACTTGGCTCCTCATCCTCCTCAGAAGCGGCTGAGTCACTGAAACTATCATCGGAGACCCAAATTCCAATGAACGCCAGCTTCTTTCCATTTTTGGAGGTGGCCTTGAACTCGGTCTTTTTCCAGTTCTTATACTTCCCATCTTTGTGCTTGGGCTTGTCATCATCACTATCTTGTTTGCTCTTCTCCTTGCGCTTGGTCTTGTCCTTGTGAGGACACATGGAGGCAATGTGACCCTTCTCATGACACTCATAGCATCGATAGCTAGAGTGTGGGTTCTTGATTCGCCTCTTGAGGTCAAAGCGCTTTCCGAACAGACCCATCATCTCCTCGAGCACCTCAGGTGGGAAGAAGCTTGATCCTTCTTGATCCTTGGAGGTGGTAGGCTTGGACTTGCTTGGCTTGTGTCCAGTAGCCTTGAGAGCAATTGTCTTGGTCTTCTCAACTGATGGAGTGGCTAGGGGCTCGATGATAAGCATCTCATGAGCACGAAGTTTACACAGGAGAGCACCAGGAGTCATCGTCTCAAGATCATTGATGTTGGAGAGAACAATGATGATGTCCCTGTACTCCTGTCTTGGGAGAATCCTCATCATCTTCCTGCACACATCAACATCAGGCATAGAGAGTCCGAGCCCCTTGAGCTTATTGATTATGGGGTTAAGGCGAGTATACATAGCATTTGCATTTTCACTAGGAAGCATCTCAAATCTATCAAACTGCTCCTTAACCACCACTAATCTACCCTCCTTGACAGCAGCAGTGCCCTCATGGATCTCAACAAGAGAATCCCAAATAGCCTTGGCAGAAGTGAGGTTGCTAACTCTCTCGAACACATCTCTACTCAACCCCGTGAGTATAGCATTCATAGCCTTAGCATCATTAGCCATAAGTGTTTTCTGGATTGGTGTGAGTGGTGCGTTCTCAACACGGACGATAGTGATGCCATTCTCAACAGCATCCCAAATGTCAGCGCCAATGGAAATAAGATAAATTTTCATGCGCTTCTTCCAGAAATCAAAGTGCAAACCATTAAAGATTGGGATCCTATTTGCAGCTACACTATCCCCTTTGGCCATCTCTAATGCGGTGAAGCAGAACTAGAGAGAGCCTGGCTCTGATACCAATTGAAGGAACCTAAGGCCGAGAGGGGGGTGAATCGGACTATTTCAAATTTTACTTTTGTTGCACTTAGTCACTTAAGCAAGTTAAGGCACACAGCTAGCGCGTGGATTCCTACACAAGTCTAGTTGGCGGAAGCAATCGATGTACAAGTATAGGAGGAACGAAGGCACTCACAGGCAATGAATATCAAGATGCGGTTAAGTAAATAAGACAGAGAGGCGCAAACCGAGTTGTTTACCGAAGTTCGGTGCTCAACACATGAACACCTACGTCTCCGTTGAGGAAACTTCTCACACAGAGAAGTCGGGACTCTCTCGTCCCTAGCCCTCAATCTACTCGTGGTAGCTCTTCACCAACACATGGTAGGCGAGCTCCAGACCTTCACACGAATCGGCAGCCTCCACACGCGAAGGACCCCGAAACACCGACTTCACAAGCGAAGCCGACCTCGAGCACACCGAGGATTTAGCACATCTCCGACGCACGGAGAAGAGCACCTTGGGAAGCAAGGTGGCCACCGACGCGATGGCGGGCTTTGCACACCCCGACGAACGGAGAGGAAGCACCGTGGGAAGCACGATGACCTTCACGAAGAAGGGTTTGCTTGTGGTACGGTTGATGGAGCTTGGCGATGACGATGTCTCCCGGTAGCAAGAATCCCAAGAGCACAAGACCGGAGACACCACAACTCACTCAACCCTCATCCCACCATGGAGGATGGCAAGACAACCATGAGAGAGGGCACAAACCTTGGGGATGACGAGGAGGAGACTAGGGAGTGCTCTCTTCTTCTTCCTCACTCCTTCTCCCACTCGATCTCTCAAGAACATGGAACCATAGGTGGAGGGGGAACCATGGGAGGAGCTCTCTCACTTAGGAAAGATGGCTAGGATTGCAAATGAGCCTCACTCCAGTCTCTCCCACGAAGTCCTACCTATTTATAGTGCTAGGTTCAGGCTGGGCCAATGGACGGATGAGATTAACTTAGAACGAGATCAGACGGCTAGCAGTAAATCGACTTAGGCTGGAAGGGCTTATCGGACGAGTCCGACGGGTTTATCGGAAGCCGTCCGATACTCCTCACTGTGCAACTCCGGATCTGGAAAAACGATGCCCACCATGTGTTCGATCGCGAGCGCAGCCGGCATCGGACGCGTCATGATGACCGGGTCATGATAGGGTGCACCTAGGTTCTTGTCTTGTCTTGTCTTGTCTTGATTTTGTCTTGTCTTGTGTCTTGTCTTGTCTTGTCTTATGTCTTGTCATGTGTCTTGTCTTGTCTTGTGTCTTGTCTATCTTGTGTCTTGTCTGTCTTGCGTCTTGTCTTGTGTCTTGTCGTGATCTTGTCTTGTCTTGTCGTGATCTTGTCGTGATCTTGTCTTGTCTTGTCGTGATCTTTGTCTTGTCTTATCGTGATCTTGTCTTGTCTTGTCGTGATCTTGTCTTATCTTGTCGTGATCTTATCATGTCTTGTCGTGATCTTGTCTTGTCTTGTCTCTTGTCTTGTCTTGTTTTGTCTCTTGTCTTGTTTTGTCTTGATCTTATCTTATCTTGTCTTGATGGTTGACGTAGATGTAGCAGACTTGAGCAGGAATGAAGACTCACGCAAAGAGTATAAGAGAGAAACTATAAAACATAAGAGCCTTATTTTTGAAGTCCCTGTTGCCATCAATACCAAAACTTGATCTTACATAGGGCCCGCCCATAACTTTAGCTCGTGGCTCGCGAGCAGCTCAGGCTTGGCTCAAAAAAAGTTTCGGCTCCACTACAGGAAATGATCTCTGTGTCGACGGCCACAAAAAGCAATGTCGGTGGCCAAACTCCCGACGACAGGCTGTGTCAGCGGCCAAAAAATTACCGACGATAGAACCAGCATCAGGCCACCAGTTTGTCGGCCAAGGGAGGGCCGACGACACTTCCTACCCTGCCGAGCGCACGGTTTCGGATTTTTGAATTTTTGTTCCCGCCAAAAGGGTTTTGTCCGCGGCAGAACAAGCTGTGTCGTCGGCTCTAACCCAGACGACAGTCTGTGGCCACCAGTGACGTCGGCCAAGCATGGGCTGACGACACTACCTACCTTGCCGAGAGCACGTTTCTGGATTTTTGAATTTCAGTTCCCCCCAAAAGAGTTTTGTCAGCAGCCCAAAAAGCTCTGTCGACGGCTCTAACCTTGTCACCCTGACGAAAGCCTGTACGGCGTGTTAATTGGCTGGAGAAGGGAACGATCGGCGTGGCTGGGGGTAGGGTGGGACGAGCTGTGTCGACGGTCGGAACGAGGCCGACGTCACAGGTGGGGGCTGCGACGTCGGCCATGACTGAGCCGCCGTCACAGCTCCCCCCAGTGACGTCGGCCACCTCCCGCCGCCGACAAAGCTCCTCCCACCCCCCTTCGCAAGGCTTCCGCCGACAAACTGCTCCACCTCACACCACGCCCAGGCGCTTTAGGTTTCTAAGGGCAAGATACTCACCCTTTAGCTGCGTCATACCACCCTCCCTGTTCTTTCGACGTTTGCCATACGTGCATGCGCATAGGAATTACGACATCACAGCTTAAGCATCATCGATATCCGATGTAGTACGCGTATAGATTGGACGGTTGGGCGAAGGAGGTCGGACGCCTGCATTTTAACGTTTTAAGATTTCCATATGTGGTCATATTTCATGTACGGAAGGCCTGGGGGCTGCGGGAATGGGCCGGAGAGAAGGGAACCGACGATCGGCGCGGCCGGGGTGGGGTGGGAGGAGCTGTGTCGGCGGCCGGAGGGGACCGACGTCAAATCGGGGGTCTATGACGTCGGCCATGTCAGGGCCGACGACACAGCTCCCCCCTGTGACGTCGGCCAACCTCCAGCCGCCGACAAAGCTCCTCCTACCCACCTTCTCAAGACTTCTGCCGAGTACTGCTCCACTACCTCACACCACGCCCGGGCGCTTTAGGGTTCTAAGGGCAACATACTCACCCTATAGCTACGTCATACCACCCTCCCCGTTCTTCCGATGTTTTCCATACGTGCATGCACATACGAATTACTGAGTCACTCCTTAAGCATCATCGATATCCGATGCAGTACGCGTAGACGTGTCAAAGTAACATGCACATAGATTGGAAGGTTGGGCGAAGGAGGTCGGACGCCTGCATTTTAACGTTTTGAGATTTTCATATGTGGTCATATTTCATATACAAAGGCCGAGGGCTGCGGGAATGGGCCGGAGAGAAGGGAACCAACGATCGGCACGGTAGGGTGTGGGGTGGGAGGAGCTATGTCGATGGCCGGAGTGGGACCGACGTCAAAAAGAGGTCTGTGACGTCGGCCAGGCCATGTCTGGGCCGACGACAAAGCTTGGGGATGCAATGTCGGCGGCTCCCTTAGGCCGACGTCATAGAGGCCGAGGGCACCACTTATTGACCCCGCGCCCCAACTATCCTATCTCGCGCACGGCTGTCTTTCTCCTCGCCTCGTGCGTGCGACGCCGCCCGCCTCCGCCCACCGCCTCCGCGCCGCGAGCCTCCTCCGGCCCGCCGCGACCCACCTTCGCCGGCCGCCTCCTCCCGCCACCACCCGCCTCAAGCCGCCTGCACCGCGCCGCGTCCGCCTCCGCCGCCTGCGCCGCGTCGCCGCCGCCCGCCCCGAGCTGCCTCCGCCGCGCCGCCTCCGCCCCGCCCCGAGCCACCTCCGACGCGCCGCCTCCGCCCCGCCGCCGCCCTTGACCCCCCGCGCCGCCGCCCTTGACCCACTCCTCCATCTCAAGGACGTTGTGTGTACATGGGCACACAACAGTCAGAAATGATGTGCTTTGCAAGATTTGGTAGAAGGATTGGGATGGATTTTGCTGGTTTGGGATAGAGATTTATGTTGTTGAGCGAACCAGGATTCCAGTTGGTTCATGTGGTGTGGTATTTGTGCCACCGTTGGGTCGATTTTTGGGCAAATTGAGATGGCTTTAGCGTGGATTTTTTCTTGTCGAGTTTGAGCTGACTAGAGGAAGTTTGGGTGGCCGTGGTGGCGAGTAGTGCCGGATTTGGCGGTGGCGCATCACCTTGATGCGATTTGGGTGCACAGGTTGCATGATCTGAGTATTTTCTTCGGGATCCTCTTTTATAATGCCGTTTGGCGCAGATAGGACGAACGAATGGGTCGTCATAGAGAAGCTCGACAACGCTATGAATATGAAATCGTCGGCCAAAGATGCTAAAAAATCATCGTTCGTGAGGATATGGGAGAGGTATTGGACAAAATTTTTCTGCAATGCTAATCTGCATGTCTTGCAACTTATTCATGGTAACAAATTCCAGATTGAATGTGAGGGAGCTTGGTGTACGAGCCATCCTCTTCTCCCGTGCTTATGATCTTCCAACTGGTTCATGGTTACAAATTACTCGAGGCAATGACATTCTTCATTATTAGTCTATTGATTTTTCTCTTGCATTTGTTTCTTAGTGGTTCAATGATTTCCAGAGTACTCATGAGCTACCTCTACTGTCAAGACTATAAAGTAGGCCTTTATTTTCTTAGCTTCTTGCTGATATGGCATTTGCTTCCAAGTTTGACTCACATGGTCACTCTGCAGGTTTTCCTCTTAGTTACAACCTACACATTGCAATTTTCAAGATACTACATCTATAAGAATGAAATGGTTGCCCTGAAGCGAACGTTCAATGCATTCATAACTAGCTATATATGGTGAAACTATGACCTAACCATTTCAGTTATTTTCACTCCTTTAAGTTGTTAGATAGGGTGTTCCAGTGATGGAGATAATTTCACTAATAATGTGCCTTTAGTGACTCCTGAGAAAATTTTTATGTGTCTTTGGTGATTAGACTACTTACTAGTTAGAAATTTTTCTAACAGGATATGCAAAAACAGGATATCCTTGCATCTCGTTGCCTGCATTTTTTTTGCCAAATTTAATATTGATTGTGTAGATTTGTACATGGATTCTTTTAGCCCTCATTATTTTCAATATGCTAAGCTAATAAAATCCTGATCTCACATCTTGTGTTAAGCTTAGCAACAACCTACATATATGGAAAATTAGATTCACTAGTGTGGAATAATTTATGATGACTATGTTATATCCTATTTTATTTATACTATGGAGATGGAAACCTGATTATATATGTGTTATTTGTTGAGGATATATTGTGGAAACCCGATGAGCAACACAAATGAGCAATGTGAAGTTGTGATAACGGTACAAGACAATGCTATACTAGATTTTATTCCTTTTGCAAAACCACATTTTAAATTAAGTTATGTTGTGCATATATTGCTAAGGCTACCTGCGATAGAGCACTTGAAAGTGATTTGAAGTTAATCCACTTGAAAGTGAATATACTTATGTAGTTCTCTTGTTTCTTTTAGTTATGAATTAATTAATAATTTAAACAAATTAAGCAGCTTGGAACAAATTATGACGACAAAATGTGTCACAACATTACGCCATGTCATCTGCCACGTCATCTACCATTCCATGCATCTACCATGTGGCATTAGCTTAGTTACTCGCCCGTGACGTTTTCTCTTTCAAATTGTGACGATTCATGGCGTCATAAATTTTTTGGACAATGTATTGATCGTCATTAAATCTGTGACGTTTTTTCGTATTTTGTCACTAAAGATCTTTTGAGACGCACCTTCTGTGACAGACAAGTTTTCGTCACAGGATCGTCACAGATAGCATACGGTGACAAAAAAATCCTTGTTTTTGTCACAATTTTGTTGTCACAGAAGGATAAATTTCTTGTAGTGCGCACGTTTTCATAAGGAATTTGGGCGGTGATTCGTTGGGTTCCATTATGAAAGTGGGTGTGCTTTCGAGCTGTCCACATTCTTGGACAGCCCGCAGATGCACGTTTGAGTACGGCGGATCCCATAGGGCCAGACACCGCCGTCATCTACGACGGGTTCAGTGGGATGGCTCACGGTCGGCCGGGCTTTTTGGACTCTGTGCTGTCTCGCGACGTCTTTAGGGAGCGGTCATGGGAGCGTCGAAAGATGGGTTCCTCTTCGACCCAAGCATAGCTACAAGCTCAGCAGCAACTGATCGAGCAACTGACACAACTGAACGAGCTCCAAAAGAAGGCAGAAGAGGAGCGGAGGCAGGCGGAAGAGGAGCGTGAGCAGCGGAGGCAGGAGGAGGAGGAGCGGAAGGAGCAAGCAAGAGAGAAGTCCACAGAGCTCGTAGGGCTTGGAGTCCTCCGGCAGCCAATTGCAATTGTCACCTCCACCTCCGTACTTCATGCAGACCCCCAGACACAGCTTTACGCTCCCCACCCACAGCTACCGGCAGAGACCCCTGGGATACACTTCTCCAATCCACACGCACATTCTCCTATGGTAATACTCCTTTTTTTAGAATTTCATAATTTACGCTCAAATGCACATGCGTATTGAGAATTTATGTTGTTCTCTAATCTTGCAGATCTCCAGATCCACAGCGCCGATGATGTATGCTGCGCAGGGGGACGATTCCAGTGCCACACGGTCGGGTGGTGATGAGGTTGCTGAGAGAATGATAGAAAGTTTCTTCGCAGTCAATCCTCCCATCTACGATGGTTTGCATAACCATTAGTTCCAGTTTTCACTTCTATATGTATCAAAACTCACTCCTATGTGTATTTTGCATTATTCTAGACTTTTTGAACCATATCGTCGTGATTCTGCCTATTTGTGATGTATTTTGGACTCTTTGGACCTTATGTGATGTAATTGGATAATTTGAAGTCTTATCGGTGAATTGTTTGTTTACAAATGGTGTCAATGTGTATGTGCTCGAAATTGTGGTGTCGAGCAGCTGATTATATGTGGATATTGTTAGAAAATTGTGAATTAAAATTATGTTGTGTAATATGAATTTTTTCAGGTTGAAATTGGGTTTTCATATCAATTTTCTGTAATTTTTCTGCAGGAACAATAGCAGTGATGTCAGCCTTAGCCATGCCGACGTCATTGGTGGTGACCAGGGGTAGGGAGGAGGGGGTTTTGTCGTCGGCACTTCTCTGGCCGACGTCACGAAGGCGAGGAGGAGGAGGGAGGGAGGGAGGCGGTGGCGTCGGCCACGGTGTGGCCGCGACGCCAAGGAGGGGTCGTCGGCGGCCCTTGTGTGGCCGACGTCAAAAATGGCAGGGGGCAGGGGAGGGAGGGGAGGGGAGGGCAGTGACTTCGGCCACATCTCTGGTCGACTTCACTGATGGGGAGGCTGTGTCGACAGCCTATGGCTGGCCGACGTCAAAGAGGAGGGGCTGGGGGCAGGGGGCAGGGAGGGGGAGGGGAGCAATGATGTCGGGAATTTGCTTGGCCGCCGACAAAAGTGAGCAGTGTCGGCGGATCTGTGTCGTCGGCCAGCCGCCGACATAGACCTGTGACGTCGGTTTTTTGGACCAATGACGTCGGTTTTGACCGCCGACATTGAGTTTGATTTCTGTAGTGCTCGGGCTAGGCTCGTTTACAAACGAGCACAAGCCAAACACATTTTTCAGCTCACTCGTAGCTCATACATATTATGTCATTATGTACATATTTGATGCTATTATTAATTTACTTGCTCCCAGAGAAAGTTAATTAGAATGAGAGCTTACAGTGAAGCTTGCTAGGATGAATCAAACTTTCAGAAACGCGTCGGGCAAGGAATTCCGAATAAAGAATAAAGAATAGTATTGTGGATGAAGATTACGGAAAGGATAATCCTCAATGCGTGCGCATTACACACACCTAATTAACTTTGAGTGTCGAGTTTAGGAAAGAACATTCCTACGTACTTGTACGCTGACATCGTCCTTGCCGCCGCGCGTGGGATTGATCAGTGATCGATGTTGGGATCGATTGTTAAAACTTAAAAGACGGGATTGATTAGAGCTAGCCGGCCGCCTCTAACCGTGACCCTCGTCATTCCATTGACGCTGACACTGCCGGCGCCACCGATCAGCTCCACCGGCGGCTTCAGCTGCCCCAAACGATGGAGATCGTCACGGTGGAGTCGTCGACCGAAGGAAGAACACATGGTGTCCAAGGAGATGCGCTCAAGAAGGCGAAGGAGAAGATCGAGGATCACATGTCGGAGATCAAATTGAAGATCCATAGGTTCCCTGTGCAGCTGCAAGGGATCGGCAGAAGCATGGATTACATAGCCCCTCGGATGGTGGCCATCGGCCCTTACTACCATGGCCGGCCCGAGCTCCGGGCGATGGAGGAGCTGAAGCGGATGGTCGCATGCTGCTTCTGCGAGGGCTTGCCCGACTCGTCGGAGCAGGTCTACAAGAAGATCCTCCCCGTCGCCTCCCGCTTCCGCGGCTGCTACGTCGACGCCGACGCTCTCCAAGGTATCACCGACGACGACTTCGCCGCCATGATGTTCTTCGACGGGTGCTTCCTGGTGCAGTGCTCCGCGTCCATGTTCACCCGGGAGTACTCGCCGCTGCGGGATTTGATCCACAACAAGGGCGCCGGCACCATCCTGAGGGACATCATGCTCCTGGAGAACCAGGTGCCATGGCCGGTGGTCGACCTCCTCACTACCCTCAGGGACGACGTGCCGTTCGAGCAGTTCATCGGCTCCATGATCGCTAATTTCCACCACAAATTCCTCCCCACGCTCGTCCGCATCGACAGCAGCTTCAAGCCGCCGCATCTCCTCGGCCTCATCCGGTTCTACCAGGTGGGCGCCGGGAAGATAGAGGACATAGCGAAATGGCGGAGGAGAGTGAGAAATCTCTTCTCGTTCTCAAGGAGGAAACGAAACCCTAGGCAGATGCTCGCGAGGACGACGAGCACGGGGGAGCTCGCGGAGAAAGGCGTGAAGCTGAGGCCGAGCAGGACATGCAGGTTCTCGGACATGAGCCTCTCGAGGGGCCCCCCTTTTCGCGACGCTCTCGCTGCCGCCATTGTTCCTGAACAGCGTCACCTCCTGGGACGAGGGGGCTGTCCAACGCCCGTTGGACAGCAGCACGTCCAACGCCCATCGCTAGCCGTTGGATCTCCATCCAACGGCCAGCGTTAGATCTAAATGCAAAGTTTGTTATTTTTGTTTCATCATATAAAAAAATTCAATAAAGTCAACAAAAATTAGAAATATTCTCTAATACAAATCAGATCCCACGTGTAATTTATTCGAATTGATATATATGACCAATATTCATTTTCATAAACGTTTTAAAAGATAAACTAGTTATGTAAATATTCAAAACCAATATGAAAAAAATATATGAGGAAATAAACTAGTTATGGCCGAGCAGGACATGCAGGTTCTCGGACATGAGCCTCTCGAGGGCCCGCTCTTCGCGACGCTCTCGCTGCCACCATTGTTCCTGAACAGCGTCACCTCCTGTTGGTTCGCGAACATGGCGGCGCTGGAGAAGTGCACGAGGAGCTACGGGCTGGACGGGCTGGACGTGAACTCGTACCTCTCGGTGGTGGTGCAGCTGATCAACCGGGAGGAGGACGTGCAGGAGCTGTGCAGCAGCCGCATCCTGCACACCTCCTACGGCCACCACCAGGCGCTGCACTTCTTCTGTTAGGAATTAATCTTGTTGTATAAGTTTTTCCATGTATTGGTTTTAATTAGCATAGTAGATTAATAACATGATTAGTTGTGCATCCATGTGCTGCTACTAGTGCACGGTGGACTAGTTAGTGTATGTACGTGTTTGCATGGAGTCATCGGCCAGAACGTGTTGCGTGATGGAATAACTAGCAGCACACAGTCTAGCCGGGTCCTCAGGAGTGCAGGTGGGCGCGTGGCCGCGAGCCGTTGGTAGGCCGAGTCCTCATGTGGCTGGACGACGCGGAGGACGTGAATGCGTGGCCGGAAGAGGCGGTGTGTTTGCTAGCCATGCATGAAGATCGTGGCTGTTGGGTATATGCGAGTAGTGCGTGTCGTGGTTGCATGCGTGCGTGCGTGTGTTAGCCTATAAAGGCACTGTAATCAGAGTTAAGTATTGAGAAGAAAAGGAGAGAAGGCACAAAGTGTGTTGTGCCGCAAGTTCCTGTGTTCTTCTTCTTCCTGCGTTGGTTCTAGTTTTCATCCGTGTGTGTGTATACACTACTAGCCGAGAGTTTGATTATTTGAGCATTTGCGAGCTCAGTTCTAACATCTTCAGCGGCATCAACGAGTACCTGTCGGTGGGGCACTCCTACGCCAGCATCCTAGGCGTAGTGGCGGAGCCAGGGGGGCTGGCAGGGGCCATGGCCCCCCCAACCAAAATGCAAAGTTCCTATATGCACTAATTACAATGCTAATTACAGCACTAATACAGAAGAACCTAATACCATCGATACTCAAATTGGATTACATCGCTCTCTCACTCCCTAATTTCTAAATTAATAATGAGGATTATCATCAAATTGGATGTTGATTCCATAAATTTTATGGTCATATACCATTATGTTTTATCTTTCTGTCATGCTCTTTAATATATAAATTGATATATGAAGATACTCCCTCCATACTTCAAACAATAGAAGTTATTTTAGACTTGTCCTAAGCCAAAGTTTCAAAACACTTCCATACTACCATATATTTATGGATTTTATAAATAAATTTCAATAGTAATTGATGATCAAAATTGTATTTCAAAGACTATGTCAATGTCAAAAACGACTATTACTTGAAGAAAGGAGGGAGTAGTGATTAGGTTTTATATTATTTTTTCACCGAAGCAAATTAATGGATATTTGATTTTGTTTTGTATCATTCAATATATTTTACTATATTTAAGCATTCAAGCATACACATTTTGAGAACCAGATTGTATTGATATGAATTTTTAAGTTACTTGGCCCTCCCTATGTTCAAATCCTGGCTCCGCCCCTGCCTGGGCGACCTCGAGCAGTACAAGCGCAGGCGCTGGCTCTGGCTCGCCGTCTACAAGTTCGCCCACAACAACGCCAAGGCCATCGCCGCCGTGCTGTGTCCATCGTCGGCGTGCTCGTCGGCATCTTCAGAACCCTCCTTTCTCTCAAGCTACACCAGCATGACCAGCCATGAATGAAGCTCACCTTCATGCATGTGCCATGGATGCTCAGTCACCGAGCCTTCCAAGCATGCATGCGTGAGTCAGTGGGTGTGCGCATATATGTTATGTGTTTTATGTATTTGTCTTTCTTAAGATGGTTGTTTGTAATTTGGATTTGTTTATTCGATACAATTTTTTTTTAACATAGGGTAGGAGAACTGCCACCTCAATGATGTTAATGGCTAATTACAAAATGTGATCCTGCAGTCGTCCATTGGCGCACGTCATCTAGAAGCTGTCGGATGTCCGTTGAGCGAAATAGATATATAGTTATTGCGCTCGAGCCAGATGGACCAAATTGTTGCTGAAATGATGGATATTGCGCCGCGATGGGGGTTTTGTCATAGAAAGTCATCGATCCACCAATTCGGGAGGCGCGAGCTGTGATGCTAGCCTGCCGCATCGAGGAGCTGGATGTCGAGGAGACACTATACCATAGACCATTTTTAGCCACAGACCAACTATCGGTAAAATTTGGCTCGCCTAACGATCGGTCCGTCCCTTAATATCTGCAACATACGGTCTGTCGGTAAAAAGTACCTCTAGTGATAGGCGGTCCATAGAAAATTCATTGAAATATGTGCAACAAATGGTCTGACGGTAAATGTCTCCTAGTGATAGATGGTCTATCGGAAATCTATGGTTTAGTTGCCCCTGAAAATTAACACGAGAAACAACCCATGCGCGCGTGAAGCAGAATTAATTACCGCGAGGCACGAGCCGCCAGGACTTTTAGAGCAGCCGCAAGCCACCGAAGTCGCCGCAACCAGCCGCCAACGGGGGCCACCGCACCCAGGCGCCAACGGGGGCTAAAGCCGATGGGGGCCGCTGCGAGGCACCGCCGCGGGGCATTGCTAGGACCGCCGCCATTGGGGCTGCCGGGCAGCAGCCATCGAGGATCATGGCCGCCGAGGCTGCTGCATGCGAGCCGCCGTTCTTGCAGTCTCTCCTCCCTCCTTCTCCTCACTTCCTCCCCTCCCTCTTCTCCGGTCTCTCCCTCCCCTCTCTCTTATCTGTTCAATCACTCTCGTCTCTCTTCTCTGTACTCTCCCTCCCCTCCGTCTTCTATAGTCAATCCCTCCCCTGTAATATCGTGTAGATCTGATCTGATCTGTAGTTTTAATGTATTTTTTTCATTTAAGCGCACCAATCATGGTGAAATATCTAATCTTTTGTCCATTGCAATTTGTAGTTATTTTTTCAGGTTTAGTGGTTCTTTTTAATTGTGTAATCAGAACAATGCATATCTTTTTTTTATTAAGTAATGTGATCTTTTATAACTTTGGGTTAGCTGGTTATGGTTATTTTTTGTTTGGCTAGCAGTCTTCTATTGGTTTGCTTACCGTCCATAGGTACTATAACCCGGTGTTGACAACCACAGACCAACCTAAATTGGTATGTACATAATTCTAGATTGCTTATTATTGAACTAAGGATAATTTATCGTGTCTAATGAATTATAATTACTTGTTGCATGTTGGATTATGCTTCCACCAAGTTGTAGCATGAACCACCCCTTCAGTGAGTAGACACTAACCACTACGTTGAGAACAGCCAACCCAAGCCTCTTCTCCAAGGTGCGTGGGTTTAGGAAAGAACATTCCTACGTACTTGTACGCCGACGTCGTCCTTGCCGCCGCGCGTGGGATTGATCAGTGATCTATGCTGAGTTCGATTATTAAAAGACGGGATTGATTAGAGCTAGCCGGCCTCCTCTAACCATGACCCTCCTCATTCCATTGACGCTGACACTGCCGGCACCACCGATCAACTCCGCTGGCGGATTCAGTTGCCCCAAACGATGGGGATCGTCATGGTGGAGTCGTCGACCAAAGGAAGAACACATGGCGTCCAAGGAGATGCGCTCAAGAAGGCGAAGGAGAAGATCGAGGATCACATGTCGGAGATCAAATCCAAGATCCATAGTTCCCAGTGCAGCTGCAAGGGATCGTCAGAAGAATGGATTACATAGCCCCTCGGATGGTGGCCAACGGCCCCTACAGGAATCCAGATTAATACCATCGGCCAAAACAATTTACGACAGCTTCCATGACTCCAGCATATATCAACCGCGTGCCTACACCCTATTTACGTTGGCCTGGCTGACGTTAAAAGCACATGTGGCTGTCTAAACGTATTTACGTAGGCTTGACGTAAATAAGACAGTGGCTTTATATGCTTGGGTAGTCCACGTAAATAAGCCTGGCTTTATTAGTTTTTGTCCCCACACCAGCCGGCTGTAGCTAGCTAGGGTTTCCCCGTGTTCACTGCCTCCGCCACGCCGCCCACCCCCCGCCGCCGTGCCAAGCCCACGCCGCCCGCCGCCGCCACCCTCGCCCGCTCCTCCCGACGCCGCCAGGCTGCTGCTGCTTCGCCATACCCAGACTGCAGCGCCACCCGCCCTACGCCCCTCGCCCAGCGCCGCCATGCCGCTTCACCGCCCGCCCTCGCCCCTCGCCCAATCCTCGCAAGGAACTCCATTCCATTATTTCACTTATGGAGCCACATTTGCAGAAGTTGAGATTGACACTCTAACCGGGGATTTTCACATAAGGGCTGCTGATATTGTTATGGATCTCGGCTATTCAATTAATCCAGCTATTGATATTGGCCAGGTATGTTTACAAAATAGAATAGGGAATGTTTAGCTGCCCAGGATACGATGAAGTTGGAACACCTTTCTTAACTCTGATGGCTTGCTGCAGATTGAAGGTGCTTTCATCCAAGGTTTGCGTTGGGCTGCCATGGAAGAGCTAAAATGGGGTGATGATAACCACAAGTGGAGTCGTCCTGGGCACCTTTACACCTGTGGTCCTGGCTCTTACAAAATACCTTCTATAAATGGTATACCTCTTAACTTCAAGGTCTCACTGTTGAAGGTATCACATTTTCTCTTTTTATATAAAATATAATAGCAAAAATACCCGTGCGTTGCAACGGGAGAAATAAACAACACTTTAATATGCCCCCTCAAATCGACAAACTACTTGTAGGAAAGATGTTGTGAGGAGTACTTTTTCAACATCCTGATGAGATATAGTGATCACCTAAAGCCTAAAATGATGAAAAGGCCATAAAAATTAGTTAAACTCGATAGATGGAATTAGTATAGTATTCCTGAATTTCTACTGCTATTTGATTCCAGCATGGAACAGAGCTCGAACCAAATATCAGGAGTTCATTGGCAGATCACAAAAAAGCACTGAACAAACTTTGAAGACAAAACACATTTGCGGTTCTGCACAGTATGCTCAGATGACTTGCACAAATTACAAAAATTACAAAAATAATATAGGCCCTATATTATTTGGATCAATCATCAAACGAAACGCTACAAGCTCATTTGCTAACTCGGATGCCATGACACCTACAACTACCCACAAAAGCAGATTTGGATGAGACTGTCTCTAATTTTAAGAGCCGAAGGCCTGCTTCTGCCAGTATTGTTATTAAAGGATAAAAAATAACGAATTGAATTCAAGCATAAATAAAAGACCAACAGAAGAGTAGAGTAATTACAGAGGTAGCGCATTACATTTTCTGAGACAACCAATCAGTTAAAATAGCATGCATGAAGACCTAACCTAAACTTACAGCTCGGTTTTGTGCAGCCCCTGTAGGGATCATTTGGCTGCAGGGGGTGATAAACCCTGGGATAAAAATGCCCCCATGGGTTTTTTGCATCATCAAGCATCCCAGGGATATTTCCCCTTGACCTGTTGCCCAAACGGTGCTTCCCGTGACGCATTTGCTTAACTACACAAGAAAATGAGCAAAACATTTTCGAACCATTCACCAATTAACAATAATTTGCTAATCAATCATGCAAAACAATGCAGATTCAAACCATTCAAAACAATTTTGCAGATTCAAACCATTCAAAACGATGAAGATTTAAATCACGATCTTGCGATTCACTAAATGCAAATCTGTATTTTTTCCCACCCAAAAGTCTAACAAAATTGCAAGGAGAGAGGAGAGCTTGTCTTGCTTTTGCTAGAGGCGGCGACGGCAGGGCGGTGGAGGCAGAGGGGGCGGTGGCGGCGACAGCACGAAGGTGGAGGGGGCAGAGGAGGCGACGGTAGGGCGGCATAGGCGGCGACGGAACGGAGGCAGCAACGCCACGGAGGCGGAGGCGGATGCGACAGGCGAAGGGGGCGGAGGCAGCGACGCCACAGAGGCGGAGGCGGAGGCGGAGGCGGCGGCGCGCGAAGGCGGAGGGGGTGTAGGCGGCGACGCCACGGAGGCACAACGGCGGAGGGAGCGGAGGCGGCGGCGCCATGGAGACGGAGGCGGCGGGGACGCGAGGCTGTGCCTAGGGTTGGGAGGGGAGGCCGAGGCGGAGAAGACAAGGGGGCTGCGCCTAGGGTTTTGGAGGCGGAGGGGATGGGAGGTGGTGCTGGAGGTGTAGGGCAAGGTGGAGGCACAGGGAGAGGCGGAGGCGAGGCGGAGGCATAGGGAGAGGCGGAGGCGACGGGGAGGTGGAGGTGCAAGACGAGGCGGAGGTGACGGGGAGACGAAGGTGACGGGAATATTTCCACGAGTCCATAGCAGAGGGTGAATTCCCCGGGGACCGAACGAGGGAAGGGCCAAAAATCCCTGTGCGGATGGGCTTCCAAATGCCCCCGTAATTTCCTCGCGAAAATTTTCCACATGGGCCTTCATCCCCGGGATTAGGCTGGGATCCCGACGGAGAATAGGCCTTCCAAACGGGCTTGTAATGAGAACATCCACCGGGATGCCATCGATTGTGCAGTACGCCTATAAAACACACACATATTTCCAAAGTTATCACACAGTTTACACGTTAACAGTGCAGTACGATAGCAATCAAACTAAGGAATAGCAAGTGCTTGCCTCGTTTCGATTGTGTGCATTCACACGGAGCTTCCCCATGAAGGCAACACCTCTCTGCAGGTCATGAGGCAACAAATCAGTTTATCAGTCCACGCGAAATTACCACCGCAAAGCTGTGAACATCTGATGGCACCAGGGCAGGGACTACCTTGATAACCTCCTCCACAGCCTGCTCAGGCCAGTGGGGCGGGTAGAACCGCCTCCTGGTTGCTCCCCCGCCCACTCCCGCCAACGGCGCCCTCACGGAGCAAGGCGGGGGCAGCAGGGGGCAGGACCTGCTTGTCCCCGCCTCGGCGTCGACCCGGTCGCCCACGTGCATGGGCGGCATCGATCTGCACGACCTCGGCCCCGCCGCAGGATCCACGTGCGCCACGGACCATATTCATATAAAACTTAGCTTACAAGTTATAATAAATTAAAACTTGTAAGCTAATATTGTTGTGAACTTGATGCTATTATTAATTTATATATGAAACTTATAGGCACTAGGCAATAACTAGCTAGCTACTCCTTAATACCAGGCTCCCTGCTTAATTGCAAACAAAATTTTCAGATTTTGCAAATGAGCTCGCGAGCTGCTCGTGAGCATTACCGAGCCCGAGCTGAGTCGGCCTTTTAGCTCGGTCATCCGAGCTAGCCGAGCCGAGTTGACTCACTCGCAAAACGAGACGAGCCTGAACATGCCTGGTTCGCTCAGGTTTGGCTCGTTCCACCCCTACCCCTGCAACTTCGGCCATCCCGGCTGCCTCAGCCCAGCTAGCTCACCTGGCTCTATCATGCCAGCCCCTACAGCTTCTCTGTCCAATGATCATCCTAAGATCACTAGATGGGAGGCTGGCATATCTATCGCTGCTCTAGGTCTTCTCAACCTTCAAGTCTCCACTGATGCCTTGCCTCTGCCCAAGAGATATCATGCTGCAATGACTAAGTACCCTAAATGACGGAGCAGTTTCCTGTTCTTCAGGCCAACAATACCTGGGATCTTATTTTAACTAGTACAGAGTTCCCCTTCCACCCTGCATCATCACTATATCACTACCGATACTTAAACCTCTTCGCGCTCGATGTCCAGTTCGGAGTTATGAATCGAAAGTGATACAGTTTCTCACTGTTGGTGTTTACTACAGACCGACAGAGAAACAACACTACCGGCTCTCTCTGCAAAACCAACACTGATGTTTCACTTTCGGGTGGTGACTCAAGGCCGGCAATGATTGAAAAATTAGCACTACCGGTCTGTTAACAAGCCAATAGTGATATATTTTTACTGACGGCTTCAAAAAACCGAAAGGAAAGTCAGGCGGGAAAATGGTAGCCAATAGTGATATTTATAATCACTATCGGAACGTGAAATAGCCAGACAGTGATATGTTCTCACTGCAAGATTTTTGCTTGAATCAGCATTGATTTTACCCCATTTATATATATAAATCTGTCTCCGACTTGAGTTTGGACAAGCTCTATGTTGCAGTGGAGAAGCTCTGATGACCATTTTCTTAACCGTCCGATGTGTTGAAACTTTGGATAAATTAATCCATCTTGATTTGATCTTGAATTCCGGCGTGTTAAAGCATTAGAAAAATCCATCCGAGGGGTGAATTCGGAGCTTATTTGATGAAAAATCAAGATTTTCATCCACACTGAAACCTAGAACGCAGATGGACCAAAGATGGATGTAGCTTTCATCCACATTTTTATCTAAATGTTTAGCTTATTTGCATGTTAATTGTAGATAGATGGACCGAAGATGGATGTACCTTTCATCCACATTTTTAGCTACATTCTAGCTTATTTGGATGTTAATTGTAGATCGATGGACCGAAGATGGATGTAGCTTTCATCCACATTTTCTTTACATGTCTAACTAATTTGGATGTTAATTGTAGATCGATGCACCGAATATGGATATACGCTGTAGACCGGACTAGCGCAGAGTTCATAAATGGTGTGGATTGTTTTCTGAGGGCTACCAAATTTTTACAAGTCAAACAATTTGGCTGAGTACATTTGTTGTCTATGCGTGGATTGTGAGAATGAGAAACACTGAATTATCCCTAGCGGTTCGTATACTAGCCGGCAATGATATTTCCTTATCATTGTCGGATCGTGCTACAAACTAGCGATGACAATGAAGAATCACTGCCAGCTCGTGCTATAGAACCGACAGTGGAATTTAGTAATTGCTACCGGCACAATGAACGACTCGACAGTGATGATCCTTACCACAACCGGTTTTGTACTCAGCAATAATATTGACCCTCAGCACCGTTGGTTATTTACTGTCGGTCTCAAAACTGGTAGTGAAGTATGTTTTGGCCCAACAGTGATGTAGTGTCCTGTAGTAGTGTTCACGTCCTTTAGAAGCTAACATTGTCACTCTTAAATGGGTATTTAGCACAAGCTCCACTCAGATGACACTCTTGATCGATACAAGGCTCATTGGGTTCTTTGAGGATTTACATAGCGTCCTGGTGTTGATTTTGGTGAGACATTTATCCCTGTTGTGAAGCCTACTACCATCCATACTGTGTTTATACTTTTGCTTGGAACTAGCCAATTTACTGTGTTCAACCGTCCAGCTTTGTTAACCCTTCTTGTGCCAATCACGTGTGCACAGACTCAACAAGTCCCTTTATGGCCTAAAGCAGGCTCCTCGTGCTTGGTTCGGCCACCTAACTTCACATTTGGTTTCTCTTGGATTTGTTGAGGCTAAGTTAGATTCTTCTCTCTTTATCTATCATCATGGGTCCGGCATAGCATATCTTCTTTTAGAGTAAATTGCACCACAAGTACATGAAGTTGGAGCCAGTTCTCACTAAGATACATGATCTTTAAAATCAGGCATTGATGCACATGAAGTTGGATTTTTATTTCATGACAGGTCCAATGCAGTTTGTTCATGGCGGTTTTGATGATTTGGCTACCACATCACACATATGTGGCCACAAATTAGGTTGATTTACGTGGAAATTTTTATTTTTTATTATTTTACAAAATGGAGGGAGGGGGAGAGAGAGGGATGGGTAAGGGGCATCTTCCCTTCAGTGCACTCACAAGTCACAAGGGAGAGAGAGGGATTGGTGAGGGGCATCGGTGGCAGGTCCCGAGAGGAGAGATGCAACGCGGTGACTGGCGGCAAGGGCGGTGCTCTAGCAAGGTGGCTGCAGCGGGGTTGGGGAGGCGCGGCGGCGGCTACGGCTGATGCAGGGTGGCAGTGTGGGTAAGGAGGCGCGACGGCAAGGTGCAAAGACGACGACGACGGTGGCTTTGGTCCTCGGCGACGCAAGGGTAGAGGGGAGGGAGCGCAGTGAGCCAGTGACTAGCGGCAAGGACGGCGCTCCGGCGGTGGGCGGTGCTGGCAGCGGGCTCCCGAGACAGTGAGATGTGGAGACGAGGCGCGAGGCGGTAGCTCGACGCCGATCGATGGCTCGAGCTCTGGCAAGATGCTGCAGAGGACGGCAAGCTGGAGGTGGCGGTAGCAGGGCAGAAGCAGCTTGGGCTCTGGCGAGGCGTCTGCAATGGGGCTGGGGAGGCTCGGCGGCGCAATGATTCACGGCGAGCGACTCTACAGCTGATGTAGGGCGAGAGCGTGGGCAAGGCGGCACGAAGGCAAGGTGCAAAGGCGATGGCGACGATGGTGGCTCGACGCAAGGGCAGTGGGTAGGCAGCGCAGTGACTGGCGGCAAGGGCGGCGCTCCGGCGGAGTCTCAGGATGGTGAGATTTGGAGGTAAGGTGCAGGGCGGCGGCTAGACGTCGACCAATGGCCCGGGCTCTGGTGAGATACGGCGGAGGACGACACGCTGGCGGTGACGATAGCAGGGCAGAGGTGGCTCGGGCTCCGGCGAGGTGGCTGCAGCTAGGTTTGGGAAGCGCGGTGGCACAGCGATTCCTGACGAGCGGCGGCTAGCTCCGGCATGGCGGCTTCGCCGACAAGATGGACATGACGGCGGCGGCAGAACCAGGCAGAGTTGAGGTGGCACTGGGACGGCCTTGCAGGCTCCGATGAATTGATGGTTTTGGGATCAATTTCTTTAGCAGCAGATGGCAATTACATCCTTCAACTCACAACCGCCAGAGAGAGATGCATGAGGGGAGAGAGGTGCAGTGAGGAGAGAGGGATGCCACGTGGGCAACTTTTGTTGCGTGAAATGCTTATTAGGATGCCACATCACAAAACCATCCCCTAGAAACCACTTTGGACCTGTCATGAAAGGAAAACCAACTTCATGTATAAATATGCCTAGTTTTATACTTGATGTATCTAAGTGAGAACTCGTGCCAACTTCATGTACCTACAATGCAATTTACTCCTTCTTTTATATGTGGATGACATTGCATTGATTGTCTCCTTGGATGTCCTTCAAAAACTGATATCGACACTTTAGCATGAGTTTTTCCTTAAAAGATATCGGACCTCTCCATCATTTTTGTGGAGTCTCTATTTCCCATTAGAATGGGGGCTTGTTTCTCTGTCAAAAACAATAAGTACCAGATATTCTTGATCACGTTGGTATGTCCGACTGCAACCCGTGCATCACTCCCGTTGACACTCTCATTCCGAGCTCTCTAGAGATGGTCCTTCAGTTGCCAACGCAATTTATTTTCACAGTCTTGCTGGTGCTCTCCAAGACTTGACATGCATGAGACTAGATATAATATCTTGTCCAGCAAGTTTGTCTTTTCATGCATGATCCCCACAAGCCGCACTTTGCTTCCTTGAAGCATATTCTTTGGTATCTTCAGGGCACTTTATCCCATGGACTCAATCTGTATCGGTCTTCTCCCATTGATCTGACATTTTAATCCAATGCTGATTTGGCGGGATGTTCAGATAGTCACAAGTACACTTTTGGGTACGATGTCTTCCTTGGTGACAACTTGATTCATGGTCTTCCAAGCGGCAATATAAGATGTCTCGCTCAAGTGCTGAAGCCAAGTATCGTGCATTGGCCAATGGAGTGGCTAAAACATGTTAGCTTCATCAGCTTCTTCAGGAGCTTCACAGCCCTCTATGGCGTGCCACTTCGTCTAATGTGGTAACGTCACTGCTGTCTATATATCTTTCTATAAATCCGGTTCAACATCAGCGCACCAATCATGTACATCGATCTAAACTTTGTTCGTGAGTGTGTGGCTTGTCAAGTGAGCGTTCCCCATGTTCTGACGTTGTCACAAAATGCTGATATCTTCATCGATGAAAGGGCTATCGTCTTCGGTCCTCACTAAAGTTTTGCTCCAGTCTAAATGTTTGCTCTTGTACTGTTCGATCTGCGGGGGATGTTGAGCGCATACTCTGGGTGGCTCATTTCATATCTTATTGATCACTGTTTATGTAAGTCAGAATTAGAGATAAGGGAGGTCTCCTGCTGTACATATTGATAAACTCTCGTCTCATACATTTTCCCGCTGATGTTGGACCAAACATGGTCCGCCCCGGGCCCGGGCTGCTTCCTTTAATTTCCTGAGATTGGATCGGCATCTTCTATTGCTTTGTTCTAGACTTGTTCTTTGCACACCGTCGACACCTGCTTCTCGTTGCAAAGATGTGCAACCGCGGTGAGATTGTGAGAACGACGTTATGCCTAAACAACAAGTGACGCGGGTGTATATATGGTACCTGACGAACGGGTCAGGCTAATCTTTGATAACAAATAGCTTTTCTTTTGTGGTGCACGGCATGATTAAACTATGAACAAAACTCTGCTATTGAGGTGTGAAAGCTTCAAGATTCTGGAACAGAGATAAATCGCGCAGCCCTTTAAACAGTTAGGCTTAAAATTTGAATAAATCGCGCAGCCCTTTAAACAGTTAGGCTTAAAATTTGAATAGGATAAAGTACCAATTTGGTCCCTCAACTATAGCCGCTGGACCACTTTGGTCCCTGAAGTTCAATACCAGACTTGGGAGATCCCTCAACTAACAAAACCGAACTTAAATAGTCATTTGACCCAGTATTGAGCTTCAAAACCGGACTTGGGAGGTCCCTCAACTAATAAAACTGAAATTGGGAGGTCCCTCAACTAACAAAACCGGACTTAAATAGTCCTTTATTAAAGGACTATTTAAGTCCGGTTTTGTTAGTTGAGGGACCTCCCAAGTCCTGTTTTGAGCTTCAGGGACCAAAGTGGTCCAGCAGCTATAGTTGAGGGACCAAATTGGTACTTTTTCCATTTGAATACCACATGGTACATTACATCTTCTAGTTAGAATGGATATCATAACGAATTAATGATAATCTCTATATTACTAAGAAGAGCACCGTTTCCATTTGGTACCAGAATATCATAACTTTATTTTTAAAAAAAAATTTCAATATGCTCGATTTATACTAATTGATACCTGGATATTAAAGTTTTATATCACCTTATTTACCATTTAATTTGATACCAGAATATCATAAGTTTAATTTTTTTCTTTGCATTGTTATAGTCCTCTTTTGTTGAGTATCATTTTGATGTTGGTATTGCAATGTGCTTTTGTTGAAGACTTTGTGACTTTTGTTTGTCGAATGTAGAGGCTGGATTAATTTCTATTATAAAAAAAATCACCTTATTTACCTAGCTTTCCTATTTAATGTGTAGTATTTTCAATCACCTTAAGATATACAAAATTAGATTTATATATGGTGCGAAAGCACGAATTGAAGCAATCAAGAACATAAGCAAACCAATGAGCACAACTCAATTTAACATGAAAATAAAGCTGAAGGCATAAGATAATCATTAATCATGTCAACCACGAGAGTATGCTCGACACAGAAATCCTGGTGCACAGCATTTTCGAGAGAGGAAGTATAGCAGGCCAATCGTAGTTGTATTGTAACTGCTCAGCAGGAAACATATGTTCGCGGTTGGATTCGGTTTTGTTCGGTTCAGGTAAAAATTAGATGTTATTAAAAAATTATTAAATTGTATTTTTTAGATTTTTAAGTAAAATCATACAAAATCTTTAAAATGTTACTGCAACATGTTACACTGAATAGTCTATAAGAGAAGAACCCGAACCCAACCGCTAACGGAAGAGGTAAGTTCGTTTCTCACGTGGGCAATTAAAATTAAATAGACGTTAACACACTGTAACTGTACGATAATAGCCCTGCGCGGCTCGAAAGGGCAACATAAGGCAGCCTTCTCGGCCGTCAACTGGGGTTGTTGAGACAGAGTAGGTAGGCAGTACATCAGAAGCAAAGCGTGTTTTATCCGGTTCTTCCCTTCTCCCTCGCTCTCGTTCCAGGATCCAGATCCTTCCTCCTCCTGAGCTTATCAGCTTAGTGCTGCGTTGCTGCCGCTGCCAATTGACCTAGTGCTAGCTAGCTGCCAATCGACGACGATGCGCTCACCAGAGCCCGACCGCTTTCGGGTAATTTGGGCACCTTTTTGTGTTCACACACGGGAATCCAAAAGCAATCTGCGACTAATTTTCGCTTCTGTTTCAACGATCTTTTCCCGTCCTTTACTCCCTGCGCCTTGAAACAAACACGTGCCCACTGCTCCCATCTGCGCACATCTGGTCTTTCTCTGCATGACTCCACGTTTGCTAGGCTAAAGTTACTACATCATGGGCTCGTTTGTTTTGGCGTTCTCCAGCGTCGCGTCGTGTTTTCGGCCGAGGACGCGTATGCGTTTTGAACCAGCGGCTGGGCGGACGCGACGCACACGACGCCGAAACAAACGTGGCCTATGTTAAAAAATTGTATTTTATATATACATATTATATTAATTAACCAAGGGATATATGATACTGATTGAATGATAAGATATTAACTCAGAGGAGTATGCCCAATACATGTAAGAATCGAGATCAAAATGAGTGGAACCCACTATGCCGCATAATTTTTTTTTTTTGCTTTTCTAGAGTTTGTTGTCATTCTCTCTCTGCTCCCTCATTGTTGCCATGTCAAGGCCGCCACTACAAGGTTACCTTTGAGCCTCCAATAGAGTCGTTATCGAGCCACCATGCAATGGGCATTCATCTTTGTCTGCCCTCCCTCCCTCCCTCTTTCTCTTTCCGTAAGTGTGATCTCAGAGTCATCATCGTCCTCCATCGCACCGTTGATCATCTCTTGTTGGTCATCTATCGTAGCCATGAAAACCCACCAACCGCCGTATCATCGTGGGTCTCAAAGGAGATTCCATCAAAGAGAGAGGATGATAGTGGAGAGGGTAGTGGTGTCGAGATCTGTCATCTGCTGAGATAGTCCAACGTCACTAGAAACTCCATGTCCTTCTTATGTGGATCGGGAGAGAGAGAAGTTGTAAGGAGAGGAGATCAACCGGCTGTGATTTCATGAACCGTGACCAATGGTACGGAGGTGGTGGCTTATATTGATATGGACCAATGTTAGAGATTGGGAAGGGGTAAAGAGAGAGCTAGACGACACTAGGTGTCGCTTTGAAAAAATTTAAATACGAATCGGCTTGAATCTATCATTATCACAACCCAAAGCCCACACACGGAAATTAATTATGACCGTGTGCTTCGAGTTAGCACCTTACAATCCCAGTTGAGTTTTAGCGTTAGATATGTTACCTATATATTAGTTGTACATACATACGTATTTGTCCCATCAATCCATTTAATTTCTTATTAAGCTCCCAGTCATTATAAACGACTGACACCGTACATATTATGTGCATGTGCGTGGCGTTGAAGAGCACGTGAGCATGCGGCGATGCTGACAAAGCCACCAAGATTAGCAGCTAGCTAGCGCGGCCCGTGGGGCGACCAGTCTTGCCGGTCAGCGAGCGAGGTCAGCCGGTCTCCGAGCTTGTTAATTTGGCTCCTCGCCTGCGTAAACGGTTCGCTTTTGCTGTTCAAAAGGGCAGCGTCGCCGTCGCTTTCTTGGCCAAGATCGAGGCAGGTGCTCCAGCTTGGGCCACGCGAGGACCGAGGTCCACCAGTTCGTTCACATTAGACATGGCGATCCAGTCTCCCCCATGCTTCCCTGTCGTCGCCTCCCGCTTTCCATTCAACTGCCGGTGCTCCAGCGCCGGCGCACGAGCCAGCGAGTGACGCAAGTGCTTACTTATCATCTCGTCCACCGCCGCCGCCGATGGAGCACACGCACGCACGCATGGCGCCTCTTTCCCTCTCCACGCGGCCTTATCCTGCTCTCTTCTTATATATCGCTGCCTCCGTGAGCAGATGAGCTCATCTGAACGCACACTGCCCCGCTCACACCTCACACACAGACGCAGGAACAGCCGCACAGCCAGTGATCGTCCCACTCCAGCTCGATCTCCAGTCGTCTCTCACTCTCTGTAAGTGGATGATGCTACCCCGCAAGCCTTCGGATTCAGCATGCCCATTTTGATTTGATGCTGCTGTTTTGTCTTGTTGGTTTGACTCATTTCATTCTTGCTGTAATTTCAGTGACGATGATGAGCAGCGAGGACCATTTCGTTAGTAATCAACACTTCCCTTATCTGAGCCCCGTGCAAGGTCGGCACGAGCTGAGCCATGGAGATGGAGCGGCCGGGGATCAGCCGAGCTCCTCGGACCCGAGGACGGTACTGACGTACCTGACCTTCCTGGAGCAGAAGATCGGGCACCTCCGCGGCATCATCTGCTCGACGCCGCACCCGCAGCAGCAGATCGTGTCGGCCGAGCTCAGCTGCATCATCGTGCAGCTCATCTCCATCTCCAAGAGCCTCGTCGCCGGCACGGCCGCCGCGGCGCCGCCGCCTGCTCGCCACGGCGAGGAGGCGATGAGCGACTCCGAGCCCTACACCGAGGAAGGCGCCGGCACTGACGCCGACGGGGACGAGCAGCTGCTGCTGCCGCCGGGGCCGTACGAGGTGATCCAGATCGAGAAGGAGGAGATCCTGGCGCCGCACGTGCACTTCTGCAAGGTGTGCGGCAAGGGATTCAAGCGCGACGCCAACCTGAGGATGCACATGCGGGGGCACGGCGACGAGTACAAGACGGCGGCCGCGCTGGCCAAGCCCGGCGGCGGCCGGGACACGTCGCCGGCGGGGAGGTGCTTCTACTCCTGCCCCTTCGTGGGGTGCAAGAGGAACAAGGAGCACAAGAGCTTCCAGCCGCTCAAGAACGCCGTCTGCGTCAAGAACCACTACCGGAGGAGCCACTGCGACAAGAGCTACACCTGCCGCCGCTGCAACGTCAAGAAGTTCTCCGTGCTCGCCGACCTCCGCACCCACGAGAAGCACTGCGGCCGCGACCGCTGGGTCTGCTCCTGCGGCGTATCCTTCTCCAGGAAGGACAAGCTCTTCAGCCACGTCGCCGTCTTCGACGGCCACGCGCCCGCGCTGCCCTCCGACGACGACGACGCCGCCGCCGGCTCCGATCAGCAGCGGCCGATGGGCACTGGTGAAGCGGTGAGCAGAACGGTGAACGTGGACAGCAGCATGCTTGATGGTTTCAGGTGTTCTGGCGACGTCAAGGGAAGAATGGATGATGGGCGAGGAAGCCTCTCCCCGATGGGCCTTGAATTCTGCGACTTTGATGGATTTGATCTTTTCGAGCCACTTACTATTGAGTTTTAGCACCACATGGACAGGGTGGTCTCAAACACTCTGAGCCTGCTGAATAATTTCAGAGCTTGTGCATGCTTAGTCAATTTGCACAACGCTCAACGATTAACAAAAGTTTTGACAGGCTTCAATTGCCTAAAAATTCGAGAATTTCACTCACCATTGTCATCTCTGGCAGAGGTTCTCCACTGTCTTTCACTGATCGCCTCTGTCGGTTAGATCCAAGCTCCACCGCCGTCAACGCATTAGCGTGTCTGTGGTTCATCATTGCCGTCCATAGGGTTAAGAGATTGTGAGGGAGCTAGGCCATGAAAACGAAGGCACGACTGTGGTCTGCGTAGGTATAAGAGCATTCCCAATAGCTCTTTTATCTCACCCATAAAATACTATTCATGTGTGTATGGATAATATTTTCGGGATGAGATAGAGGGACTATTGAGGATGATCTAAGTGGGCCGGTTCAACTATGGATAGTGGATAGAGTAAGCCAGCGGATCGGTGAGAAGAGTATGGTCATTTGGGGGTCAACTAAAGTGCAGCGAATCCAACCAGCCACCGCTACCGAGGCACCACAATGGAGAGAAGAAAGAAAGCGGTGGGAAAGAAGAGAGAATGGTTGCATGGAGGCAGACTATGTTGGAAATATTAGAACTTTCAGATATGTATTAATATAGAGATAAAACATGAAACAGATCAGATAAATAAACAACAGAAAACAAGAGCATATCGTATATGCACATCCACGAAGAGCGCACATATATGATGTATCATATCCCCTGGATTGGACACGCGCGTGACGGGGCCCTAAATTTGCTTACCTTTGAAACCCATCCTGTGAAACTGCACTAGTTACTGGACCAGTATACTAGTGCCTCGCATTACATAGCTGGATCAACACATACAATACCAAAAGAAATTTATTACAAGCTGGAAAAACTAACCATGTTCTGGTACTTAATTTACAACGAAAAGTCTTAGAGACGGTTATATTACAACAAACGGATGTTTTCTGGAGGAAGCATTGTTTTGATTACATATGAGGATCCTAAACTATGTAAGTGACCCCAGACTGCAGGAGAGCATAAGTCTGATCGGAATCATCGAACGTTGGGTCACCCTCCTCATGACAAGCGTAGTAACCATCTTCTAGATCTCCATAATCTAAAAGTGAGTGAGTGCGAGGGTAAGTGCGCAATCAAACCGCACTTGCAAGTTAATACCGTCCTTAATGCATAATAATGATATAAGGCCATATTGTGGAGTTTAGGTTATTTTCTTTGCGAAAAAGCCAAGTTTAGAATTAACATATATTTATAGAAATCTATACCTAGCCATTTTGAAAGGACATCTCCAAAAAGATGTCGAGAAGAGATTGTATCAAAAGTTCATTAGAATCCATTATTCAAGCCACAAAGGAACCCTCTACAAATTGTTCCCGTATCCCGTCTTCTTTCACCACACCATCATTTCTGGGTCGACAATCCCCATTGCGAACCACTATCTCACCGAGTTCCAACGAACCGGTAACCCAACCCACCCCGAAGATTGTCGTTCAATGGATGGCATTGGTCCCTATAGTCCACCTCGATAGATAGGGTCAGATCACTACATAAGTGACGGCATAAATCACCTTCCCCTTAGTATTGGCTTAAGGCTACACAAGCCTTTTAGGTTACACAAACCACCAATCTTGCGCTACCGTGCGATGGCCACGTGTTGTGGTGTTAGGAACCAATTCTTATACAAAGAAAATGCTCGGCGACTTTCCGCTGTGCACAACAAATGAGCACCCTTCCAGACGAGCCCATACTCCATCTGGTTATTCCACCTTCTCATCTTTATCTCTTACATAGATAAATATCACACAGATGATGCTTCTAGGTCTACCCTACCCATCACCCTTCTCTTCCATCATTCCCAGTCCCTTTTCCCGTTAACCACACATCAACAATCCCTTAGCTCAAATCCAATATCACATCAACACATGCAGAGAAAAATCCATCATGATCAAGGTATATATATTGTCGTTGTGTCCACTTATGTGTTTTGGCTCATCAGTGCGGGATTGGATACCCGATTAAAGCATTAAGACCTAAGCAAGTCAAGCAATTTTTACCCAAGACTAGAAAGTCTAAATATTTTTATTGATTATGTGGACAATCAAGAAATCATGATATCAAGAAATCATGTATGAGAAACAAGGTTAACAAAGACAGAGCATGATTACATCATGAATAACAAGATAGGTAGTTTCAAACCATATCAAGCATGCACTTTTATATTTCAAACAAGATAGTTAATAAAACTGGATGGAAGAATGAGCTAGGGTGTTAACTCGCCTTGATGATCAGTTGACTGCACTTGACTAGCTTCAGGAAATGCTTCCTCGGGAGCAGGCTCATCTATTTAGCAACAAAACCTCAAATTAATATTTATTTAACTGAGTTATATGCAGAAATGCAAGGCTGAGTATCGGTTCTAAACGAAAAAGCTAAGTCTTCGATGTTTACGAAGACTAAGGGCGAATTTATTAAAATACCCCTGAGAATTTCCTTTCTAGAAAATGTGACTATGCTTTTATGTATTTCTTCTTTAATATATTCAGAGCCTCTTCTATAGGTCAATACCTAAGTTATAATTTTCCCGGGGTGTAGGTTGATCCTAGGATTTTCTATCATTTTCTGGGAATTTTTGGAGCTATTCTACTATTTTTAGTAAATGGATATGCATTTTCGGGATTTTCTAAACCAATTAAAGTCAGGAAAATTAGCTGGAACAGTAATGGGCCAAGCCCATCACTATGCGTGGCGCGGGGAGACAGCGCGGCTCAGCACTGGGCGAGCTGCGCCACCAGCCGACACGGCCCATTAAGCCAGCACGGCCTAACCGCAACACGGGCGCGCAAGGCGGTGACGTCGAAGGCGTCAAACCAGAGTGTGCTTTCACTTAACCTGACGCGTGGGGCCAAGGGCCACTGGCCAGTGACACAGAACCGAACGGAGAAAAATAGAGCATAAAGGGAGCGGCTGAAAAGTGGGTCCATGCTGTCAGCGACCCGTGCATGCACAGTGTTTGAACCGATGATGTCATTATGGCGTCATCATCGTCTTCCTCTCGCAAGCGCGCGCAACCAAAGGGAAACCGATACTCGCCGGCGATAGGGATTAATCCGGCGAGTGTAGATGCTACCTACGGACTCCTCGGGACAGCGCGCATCTACTGGTGCGATCGTCACGGCCAATGGTAACCGAACACGACGACGCCATTGACGGCGGCGACGAGATGGCACGTCCTCAAACGACGGTGGTGCTGCATTTCGGTTCTAGCCAAATTGAAGGATGCGCTAGCTACGGGGAAGCAAGGGCATGCTTACCATAGCCTTGGAGCGGACAGAGCGTGGCTAGATTGGCTCGGCGACGTGTGATCCTCAAACGGCTCCAAGCAGGGTAACGGCGGCGAGGACGCTCCGGTGAGGCTCTACCCAAATTGGTTGAGGTGAAATCATCATGAGATGGCGTGGAATCTATAGGTGAAAAGAATCGGATTGAACCATACCGTGAAGGGAGAAATCAACGGCGACCGGTTTGGCTCGGCTTTGCTCCGACGAGCGATTCCGAGTAATGTGGCTGCTCCAACGGCGTCGGCGTTGCTCGGCGCGGCCCTGGATGTTGCCGTGGACAAAAGAGAAAGGTAGGGGCGCTCGGGAAGAAAGCAAATGGGAGAAAAATCAAGCACTGACTGTTGCGCGAATAAAAAGTTCTAGGCAGATTCACAAGTAGTAGGGAAATGTGATCTATAGCAGATCCTAAGTTGCAAAGAAGGTGTCAAAACACATAAGCAATCTGAAGGCATCATTGATCAGAGGCATGGAGAAAGAGAGGAGGCAAATAAATTAGTTGCAACAAAAACCAACAAAGCAACAAGATCAAATTCTAAGAACTAGCATCCACAAACTATGAACTTGAAGAACGGAGATTTCATTGCATAGATAGTTGGAAGATTACAAGCCTCTCTTGCGACCACATGTACTCGCAGGAAAGCCAGTTTAAACATGTTAATATTTTAGTGTATTTTTAGCCCATTTTTTACTTAATCCTCAAGCCACCTCTAGAAGCTCTGTACAATAACATAAACGAACACAAGCAGTTTCAAAAGGCAGATTGGAAAAAAAATCCTCTTAAAATTGAACTTAACATTGTAACTTATTTTAACTCAGCGAGGTTTTTCATTTAACTGAGCCACTTCAAGCATGTTCCCAATGGCCTAGAACATCAACTAAAATGAGGACTCCTTTATTAGAGCACTATGATTTCGTTATCAACTAATTAATTTCTTTTTGAAATAACTAATATCTCGAACTGATTTGTACTTAAGCACCTGAACATTAGGCTGCATCAATCTATCTAAAGACAGTGGTATTGGTCTGGACCTAGTGAATTCCGCATCCACGAACAAAAACCGCGTCATGAGATTGGACGACTGTGAGACTAGTTTCCCATGCAGACATTAACATACAACCAACCGGCATTTCATACCCAAATGCCCAAAATCATATATCAGATAATCATAAGTATGCTGTTATACCAGGGTTTGCATACTGCATTTCAATTTATTTTCACAAACATTACAGGACACTCAAGATGCATGAAGCACAATGGCACAACGCGTGGAATGAAAATTGAGATCTTCTCATGATTTCTGCAAAACAAAGTAAAAATAAACAGTGAAGTACTCAGTTGTTCAGTCAGGTATTGGATGCATTTACTGCAACCCTTTTACAGCAGTATGGGTTAAATGTTCCTCAAGATGTATAAAAAAAACTAACAGGTTGATCTACCTACTATAAATATACTTGGTTTAGGTTATGTTGGCCTGAACAACAGATGTGAACACAGACAAACATCTTGCAACGTATCATCTGACATTCTGCACAGTAAATGTAGAACAGAACATTAGAACCTAACCCAACAACGAGTGCACTGGGCCATGCAGTCCCCTCTGCAATCCACATTGTAGCCCAAAACTTTTGGATTCCTTAAAAGAAGACTTCGGAGGGTTTTTCCATTTATTCCCCAGTCACTATCCAGCTTGCTGACATTCAGCTTGACCTCGCTGTCCAGATCACATCCAAGCACTTCTGGAAATTTCTTAAGCAATTTGTGAAGATCATCATCAGAGAGCCCAAGGGTCTTAATATAGTTCAATACTCCACTAACCACCTCGACATGTGGAGCCTCTTTCTTTCTCTCTTCACTCCAGTATGGTGAATGGATCCACCCAAATGCCTTTTTCAAAAAATTTTCAGCATCATCAGTGGAGAAATTTAATGAAGCGAGTATCTGTTTGCACTCTTCCCATGTTTTGCTCTCACTGGCTTCAATAACAGTAGCTTGAGATGGTTCAGCTGAAAGTGTCCATGATTTTTTACAAATCATACCTGCATCTTGACTTTTTCCAAATTCATTTTTTGGGTGGATATTTAATCTTCTTCCATATTTCTTCTTAGAAAAATTAACGCTTGGTGAAGCCAAGAAATCACACTGCAGGATACAATACAAATCACTCGAAGGTCACCGATATGTATTAAGGCAAGCAGTAGCAAACTGAGGAAATATGACTAAGTTAATTATTCAAAATAGAAAGGTATTACGACTTTCTAAGATCTACAGTCAACCAATAAAAAAATTCCTGTAAAACTAAAAAAATACGATATCTAGGTACTGAAAACATTGATTTCGATGAAAGCGATCTGAGAGTGCAAAATGTAGGTCCTAGAAGAAAACTATCCAGTTCATGCGGCCAAATCAGTGCGAGTGTTGTCTGGTTTCCTCAAATCAGTTTGGTCAAGAAATCAAGTATATCAAATAATAGTTACAAAGCGATCAAATTTGCAAGCTAATGGTGCATCTGCTCAATTGGAAGACTTAATAAAACTGGTACATTATTTTTGGTGAGAGTCATCACACAGATTTAGCATGTCTAAAACTGAAATACGCTGTGTTGGGATCATTTTTTTACTAATCACGTTTCTGAGGCTTTCTGTATGATTTGGCTATATTGTGCATCTATGCTTTAAATCATAAACTGATATGACTCCTGTGATTTTGGACGACAAAATACCACCGATAAACTATGAATAATGTAAAGGTTAAAGCACAAAGGGATTAGTTATATGAAGGGTGATATCTCACAGATGTAAAGAAACCCAATGCAGCAGTTTCAGTAGTAGTAGTCAGAAAAGGCAATGCGGGTGATTTTGGCAACATCCTGCATGCCAATGGCGAAGAGTTAAAAGTGCGAAAGAGATAATTGATATCACCGAGGGATGATAAAAAAAAATAGAAAGAAAGAAAAGCTATCATGAATGTTACAGGTGAAGAGAGGGGGGAAGAACACGGATGCTGAAGAATTGAATGGAAGGCAAATTATGAGCCAAGATTGTTTTGGCTGCCTTCGATTCAGTCTAAATTAATCAACTTGCCAGGAGCTGTAATCCTGAAATCCAATTTTTTTCAGCTCAACTAACAAGGAGCGTGTTTAGCACGCAACTGAATCTTCCCTTGATGCTAGCCGGCCAAGAACGTCGGGTTTAACCACATACTAGTACATATAACTCGTTGTAAGATGCAATCGAACTTGACGCCAACTTCGCAATCAGGGGGGGCGTTGAGTTACTGCTCCCATGCTATCCAACAAGCAAGCAAGTACAACGCTACGCGGCGGGATGAGAGGTGGCGAGCAGCAGAAACGCAGCCATGCTAGAGCCTAGAGAGGCTACAGGGCGACATAGCAATCACGCAGGGGCAGGGGGGAGTAGTACGCATAGGAGGGGCGCGTCCGGCAGGCGGAGACTCTAGCCGCTGCAGCTTGTTCCCTCCACAGGCCACAGCAGCGTCTCCCTCTCGATCCCGGCGAGGAGAGGAGGACCCGCCGTCTTCTATATGCGATGGGGAATTGGGGATTTCGGCACGGGATGGCAATATGGCATCTCCGCGGCGCCCCTTCCGAGCCGCTTTCAGCCGCGCATGCTCCCCCGGCAAGAGCCACTTGGCTCCAGCAACAGCCGCACAACAAAAGTTCGAAAAAAAAAAAAACTGGGATGGCATGCATCCGCGTGGAAAGCTTTAAAATAAAGTGAGCAATGATGGAGTATTTGATAGAGGAAAGTAATTTTTTTATATTATAATGTAAAGTGTGAAGAAATTTTATAGTGATGGATAGAGTGTGTAGTGAATAGTATTATAGAGTGTGTGTATATAGCCTCAGGTGGAGATGCTCACGGTCGAAATATTTCTCGAACCAGACCGACCGGATTCGGATAGAATCGGGTCATTTTTTTGGAACTTTTCGGATTTAGTTTCGGCAGCGGATATTTAGTTTCGGATACGGTATTAGATGTGGGATGGTCAATACCGTTGGATTAGATAATTTTTTGGATATCTGATCCGAATATATTTTGAATATCCGATTGAGGCCCACCCACCCTACAGGCAACAGCCCAACTGGTTTAAGACCCAACAGCCCAACTTGTATGAATTATGTAAGTCTTTATTGATTTCTAAAATTAAATACACATATCAAATCATCTTGTTTACTTGGCTTTTCCTATCTATTAATGCATCTACATGCTGCTATGTTTTGAAAGTTAAAACTATTTATTGTCTTATTAATATATGCAACTTTGTTAATATGACTTGAAATTATTTGTCGTCTGGCTATTTTTCATACTTCGATAAAATATTTGTAATCGTATTCGGTTCAAATCGTATTTGATCCGCATTCGTGCCCGACAATATTCGATACCGTGTTTGTGTCTGAAATATCTGTAATCAAATCCGTTTACAAGAAAAACATGCGGTTAAGGATATGTTTAGACATTATCCGATCCGATCCGGACCGGACCGTTTACACCCCTACTCGTAGTATCTTGGCACGTCCTATTAACAATCTAAATTACATAGATATATAAACAAATAAAAGAGAAGAGAAAAATATAAATAATTAGTAAAAAATGTGAATACTGACTAGATCGACTTAACTTAGATTGGCATTTAAATGCCCTTAGTTTAGATGACACTTGCTCTAATAGCATCGCTAGAAGGATCTCCATATTTTGTTCTCTGTAACCCTTTTCTAGATCACTATTCAGTCCTTATATTTTTATATTCTTCAGTAGAGTCTCTATCCTTAAAGATATAATGATCATATAGAGGGTCCTCAAATTTAGAGACTGACATAGAGACTCTACTACATGGGTTATAAAGACCAAAATTGTATTCAACCATTGTCATGCCACTTATAGATAGCACTATAGACAACTCATGCAGTGGTAAAAATGATCATATGTTTTTAAATAATTTGCTCATACATAAAATTTCTTAATTCTCATGTAAAGTCGACTTTTCCATTGAAGATGGCTAACATTTTTATGCATGCTCTCATCTCAACATCATTATTCATCCGACATAGAAGTCTTATAGATGGCTTTGAGATAGACAATGTGTTTCATTGTACATGATGTTCTATCCAGCATCGTAGAAAGTATTAAATACCATAACAAATAAAATATTAGGTCATCTCCAACGATGTCTCTAAATTGGGAATTACGTCCACCATTTATGCAAGATTCATATCCACTTTTTGTTGTTCATCCATATTTCACTCTCCTATTTCATTCTTTAAAGCATTTAAGATTTGCCACAAAGCTGAGATAGGGACACCATCGGAGATGCCCTTAGGAGGAAATTATGGATGAATGGTAAAAATGAATATGAATAGTGAACCAATAGTGGATAATTTTCAATTTAAGGCTTACGCCGGAGATGTCCCGATGACTCAAAATTGTACTCTTGGAGATCAAGCGATCATTACTCATGAGCGAAATTTAACTTAAAATTTTAATGCATCTTAATTAAAATGCCTCCTATTTTAGTTCTTACCCAAAATCCTAAAGATTTAATCAATCCTCGAAAACCTTCAAAATTTAAAAAAGGAAATCTTAAATGCAACATGTTGAATTTGATTTAAAATTGAAATTAACAATGAAACAATTAGGCTTTGGCCCAGTAGAGCACACTCACTCTCTCCTGGTGACACACACACTCTCGCTCCTCGGCACTCTCTCACCTCTCTTCCTCAGTGCTACTCTCTGACGCACCCAGGCCACCTTCCTCGACCACAGCGTCAACCCTTGCTCCATGCCGGCAGCGACGAGTGCGGCGGCTGTTCAGTGAGATGCGAGGAAGGAGAGGCGCACGGCGGCACCCAAGGCGGTGGCACGTCGCACGTGTGGCGGCGCCCATGGCGGTGTACGATGAGCGAACATCGACAGCAGCGCGTTAGGCGAGTGGTGGTGCACGGCGAGCGACAAGCATCACCCTTCTCCTCCTGCTCTCTCTTTCTAGATCTCTATGTCTTCCCACCCTCTCTCTTTCTCTCTCTCTCTTTGTGCAGCGACGGAGGAAGACTCTTGGGGAGGTGGTGGCGCTGGCAATCTCTATGTCATGAGGAGGAAGAAGCCGGCATAGGCGTGTCGGAGGCGGGCCGGCCGACAACTTGTGGCCGAGGCAGAGAGAGGGGGAGAGAGAGAAGTAAGAGAGGAGAGGGGACGCGGCAGCCGTGTGGCAACCATGTAGGCAAAACTGTGCCACCTTTGCAAAAAAAAAATCCTGAAAACCGTTCTGCTGGTCAAAGGACTAATTTGGTCTGGTTTTGATAGTTTGGGGTCTATCAAGTCTGGTATTCACGTTCAAGACCAAAGTGGTCTAGCGGGCACAGTTTAGAGACTGTTTCGGCACTTTTTCCTTAAGATAATGAGTCGCTGACACATAGGTCCCACGGATCCACGCGCTAGATGTAGCTAAGGCATACTCTTAGAGTATGCTTACCCTGAAGATAGCACTCTCGCGCTCAGCGCACACACAGTCGGGCTGCGCTCATGTTAGTTGGTCGTCCGTGTTAGGTTGAACATTATTATTATGGCATACTTCTTTAAAAGCAAGACTTATAGAAAATTGGAAAAGTCTATATTACATCCGGAACTATGACCTTTCGTCTACATACTCCCCTAAACTACGAAACCAGGTATTCGACCCCCTAAAACCACGAAACCGATACAAATAACCCCCTAATGGCGGTTTGCGGGTGGTTTTGCCCATGTGGCCGGTGACGTGGTTGTACAATCACAAATAAATGAAAAATAAAAAAGCGGGGTCCTATTGTAAGTCTCTATCTCTCTCTCCCTTCTCTCCTCTATATCGCTCTTCCTCTCCCTATCTCTGCCCGGCCGGGTGGCGCAAGGCGCCTTGGCGGCGGGCATGGGAGGCCGGAGGTGGGGAGGCCAGGCCGGCTGTGGCGGTGGGCAGCCACAATGAAGCTGGGAGAGAGGCAGCACAGTGTGGCGGTGGGCGGCGCAGGCGTGGTAGTGGCACACGGTGCGAAGGAGGCCGGGCGGCGACAGGGAGGCCAGGGGCAAGGTAGGCTGGAGGCTAGAGAGGGGAGGTCGCCGACGGCGCCGGGCGCGGAGGCTGGCAGTGCCAGGCGTGGTGGCGGACGCGGAGAAGGTGGGGAGGGGGAGGTCGAAGGCAAGGGAGGGAGGTTGGCGGCGTGGGAGAGGGAGGCCGGAGGCAGAGTGGAGAGCGTGGGGAAGCAGGGGAGGCTGGAGAGAGAGATGAAGGGAGGGAGAGAATAGGAGAGAAGTGGGAGAGAGGGATGATAGATGAATCCCACTCTTAGACCGCCACGTCACCAGCCACGTGGGCAAAACCACTCGCAAACCGCCATAAAGGGGTTATTTGCGCCGGTTTCGTGATTTTAGGGGTCTGCATACCTTGTTTCGTGGTTCAGGTGGGTATATACACGAAGGGTCATAGTTCAGGGTGTAATATATAAGTTTTCCTAGAAAATTATGATAAATACTAGAAAGTGAACTAGATCAAATAATACTATTTTCATGAACAATGTTGATTTATACACCTTGCGTAGGTAGACCCACCAATTAATGTACAAAACGTTTATAGGTGCAGTGGTTGGAGAAGGGCAAACTCTCAATTTTTTTAGAAAAACTATTGTCGGCGGTTGGGATATTGACCCAAGTCAACTAAGGTTCTTTAAGAATGAGATAGGAGACACGCCGAACGGAACGAACAACAACGAACAAGGAGACAGGGGTTTTTATCCTGGTTCAGGCCTCTCAAGGGAGATAATAGCCCTACATCCAGCCTTTCTTATATATCAAGGATGAATACAAAAGGTGGCTCGACGAGACGAACAAGTCTCGGCGAGATTATGGTGTACAGGAAGCAATGTGCTATAATCAGGTGTCTACGAGATGCTAGTACATAAACTCGATGCCAGATCCCCCTAAACACCTTAGGGGCTTGGTTTATATAGTGCGGAACAAACCGACCTACCGAGGGATAATCGGGCCGGGCTGACCATGAGTACGTAACGAACTCGACATGCCAAATATATCCCGAGGCAGATAAGGCATACTCCTAGTCTTGGGGATCACGACGTCTGCTCCAATCCGGGAAACCAACGTCCGGGTCTTCACGTAGCCGTGCAAAACTCTTATTCGAGTCGGACTCAAACAGAAATCCTAGGCCGTTACACACCGTGCCGACCAAGAAGTTGTTCGGCAGGACGCATATGGGCCTGATAGAACCTTCCAGGGAGCTGGGCCCTGGTAGACTGTTCGAATGGGCCGTCAGAGAGTGGGCCATGGCAATGGGCCGTGATTTTATCCCCGACAGCTAGCCTCCGAGACTCAAGTAGAAGGAGTCACTAGAGCGGGGTCTTCCTCTTGAGACTGAAAGTCACGAAGAGGGTATTTTTCCTACTACAAAGACGTGCAACAGGCGACCAAACAGGTTATGGTTCAACCGAACAATACTTGTTCGGGACCGAACAAACCCGCCTTGCGCGAAAGCAACTCTATTGCGTCGAGCAGGAACGACATCTGTCGAAAGCAGAGTACCCGACCCTCGATCGTAAACCGAAAGAAGTGAGGTGAATCATCTCCTTGAGGCTGAACGTCATCAAGGAGGGATTGGATTCTTAGTAGTGAAGAGCGTACCACTGCATCCGGTAAGATCAGACCTTCCGGGAGAATGAACATAGCAAGTCGCGAGACGGACTCGTGCTGCTGTATCCAGGCATTCAGATGCTTAGGAAAAGATAGGGGAACTACCTTTCGGGCTAGAGCTTGTCCGAGAAAATGGAGATTGCGCTCTCGAGCGAATGTCACGCTCAGGAGCGAAGGTGATGTGCCCCCAGACGTAGATCGTGTGCCAGGAGCAGACAATGCATACGAGGGGGTAGGTGACCCAGTCCCCAAGCATAGAGCTCGCCAAAGGAACCAAGTAAGGAGATCTAGTCCCCGAGCACGGAGCTCGTTAAAGGAACCAGAAAGTGCGACCAGGCGAAGACGTACCCGGTAGGAGCCCGCGCTCCGGGCGAAGAGCTGCCCGGTGCGAGGTGATCCAGCCCCCGAGCACGGAGCTCGTCGCGGGAACCAGATGCGCGCTCCGGGCGAAGAACTGCCCGGTGCGAGGTGAATCACAACCCGATGCAGTCAGAGCCGCAAGAGAACGTGTGAAATCAACGCTTTACCCATGACGTATTCCTTGCGACAGTGTAAGCATTGTCTTGGCATGTGCAGAAACGACGCTTGGAGCGCCCGTTGCGATGAGAATCGGCTTACGATGGGCTTGCCCGTTGCGATGAGAATCGGCTTACGGTGGGCAGGGCTCCGTTGGTGGCGCACTACCCTGACGTAGCCGTACTGCGAAGGTCGATCTTAGGCAAAGGCAAGAAATCATCTGCGGTGAAGTGAATCAGTCCCGAACGCAGCGGAGCGTACCAGAAGAGAGGGATCTGACATCGGTTTTGGTGGGGAAGTCGGAACCTCGCCGCGACCATCATCGAGCTGGACGTTCCCGTTCTGTATTTCTGCGAAGACAAACAAGAAACGAGCCAGCAAGGGGAAAAAAGAGAGCAAGAACAGGCTCTAAGAAGAGCAAAGCGAGTTTTGGAAAACACGATAAAGACGACCTACCCGCACAAGACATAATTTTTTCCGGGTACGTCCCCCGATAGCGTTAGTGTCACCTCGACGAATGCGGAACCGACGCTAGGAGTGCCCGTTGCGATGAGAATCGGCTTACGGTGGGCAGGACTCCGTTGGTGGTGCATTGCTTCGGATTACCATGCAAGGAAGGACGTGGCATGGATAAAAAAGACGTGTGAGGGCAAGTGCAGCCCTGCTGTGGCTAAGACCGCTAACCAGGGAAGGCGATCGGGACCTTAGCCGCAGGCAAAACATGCGAGGCGAAATCTTATCCGGGCATGGACCCGTGCGGCGTTGGTGTCGCCTCGGCGGGTGCGGAACCAGCGCCAGGAGTGCCCGTTGCGATGAGAATCGGCTTACGGTGGGCATGCCCGTTGCGATGAGAATCGGCTTACGGTGGGCAGAACTACATCGGTGGTGCACCGCTTTGGTTAACCGGAGCCGTACAGGTCGTCGCCAGATAAAATGGCATGCTCGCATGCGGGGAGCGCTACGGGAGCGAAAGACCAACGAGGTTTTGGAAAGCCAACACTAAGGAAAGGAACTGGAAAACTGAAAACGTACCGGGGTTGCCGAAATTCAGCTCAAGTCCCAATCGACCGAGGAGAGGCGATCCTCAAGAGCTGGCCGAGCGACTCAAGACCGCCGAAAGGCGCTTGAATCGAGCGGAGTCGACGAGCAGCTTTTCCCGCAAAAAGAGCAAAAAAAGACAAGGACGAACAGGAAACCAAGAGCAAAGCGAACAGCGCTAGAAAGTTTTAAGAAAACCGGTAGAACGCTTAGCCTAACTCCCAGCCCCCGTTGTGCAGCTGCTCGAGGACCTGAGTTTGCGAACTCGAACAGGTGCACAAGAGAAAGAGCGACGCCCTAGCCCCCGGTACGGACGATGCATGAAGACCTGAACTTGCGACTTTAAGCACGTGCGTAGAGAGTTAGAGCGACACCCGTATCCTTATCGACTTGTTCCAGGAACTGCTCGTTAACGTAAGTTAGGCGATTCCGAAGGTAACCGAACAAGGAAAGTGCCTCTGCCTCGGAGGGCTTACGAGAGCAGACTTAGCCGTAAGGCTAGATGCCATGTTACGCAACTCTAAGTTTAGGAACTTGTTGAAGCTAGATACGGACAGGGAAAACCTTAAGATTACGGAGCCAAGAGTTCGCAAGACCGGGCAGCCATCAAGTGTTACCAGAGAGTAAGGTAGTCTGAGAAGACGAGTGGTGAGAAGGGCCGTAGGGGGCCGCGAACATTCACCGTTCAATGGGTTGAACTTTACATGGCAGCCCGAGAGACTTGGACGAACTAAGGCGCGAAATTTGAGAAAAAGCGCAAAGCTAGGAAACGAAAGACCTACACGAGGAACTTACGAAGCTGGTCGATGTTCCAAGTGCTGGTCAGCTCTCTCCCGTCATCCACTGTCAGGCGAACAGCCCTCGGGATCCGGAAGGAGTTTTGATCCAGTCCCCGAGCACGGAGCCCCGAGCACGGAGCTGGTCGCGGGGACCAGACGCGCGCCCCGGGCGAAGAGCTGCCCGGCGCGAGGAGATCGATCCCGAGCAGGCGGGAACCAGATCGAAGGCGATCAAGATCGAAGGGATCGATACGATCTGGCAGGGGAAGAGACATCCTGCCCTTCTGAGTCGTAGTCCTCAGGGAGAATCTCCTGGTCGCTGATAGAGTTCGACATGCTCGATCTGCGTGTCCCCACGGACGGCGCCAACTGTCGACGGTTGGGATATTGACCCAAGTCAACTAAGGTTCTTTAAGAATGAGATAGGAGACACGCCGAACGGAACGAACAACAACGAACAGGGAGACAGGGGTTTTTATCCTGGTTCAGGCCTCTCAAGGGAGATAATAGCCCTACGTCCAACCTTTCTTATATATCAAGGATGAATACAAAAGGTGGCTCGACGAGAAGAACAAGTCTCGGCGAGATTATGGTGTACAGGAAGCAATGTGCTATAATCAGGTGTCTACGAGATTCAAGTACATAAACTCGATGCCAGATCCCCCTAAACACCGTAGGGGCTTGGTTTATATAGTGTGGAACAAACCGACCTACCGAGGGATAATCGGGCCGGGCTGACCATGAGTACGTAACGAACTCGACATGCCAAATATATCCCGAGGCAGATAAGGCATACTCCTAGTCTTGGGGATCACGACGTCTGCTCCAATCCGGGAAACCAACGTCCGGGTCTTCACGTAGCCGTGCAGAACTCTTATTCGAGTCGGACTCAAACAGAAATCCTAGGCCGTTACCACGAATTTTATTTTGTTGCATTATGATATTGCTATGAAATAATATCTGTTGCAATAAGTTATAGCAACGATTTCACAAACGTGGCGATATGCTATTGCAACAACCATATTGTTGTAATAAAGAAACTTATTGCCATGATTTTGATATCGTTGCAACTTCTTATTACCACGGCGATTATTGCAACGATTTTAGTTTTGTTGCAATATGCACATATTGCCACAATTTTAGGCTTAATGCAACAAAAATTATCGTTGCAATAGGTTGAATTCCTTGTAGTGGAACGCCGAGATGCTACACTAGCATAAAATCAAATTCTAACATGGAAACCCAGAACTCCTGCAAGTAAGTGATCACAGATTTTGTTACCTTACGACGCGTAATGCAGCGGAAGATGATTTAAAGAAGCCGGTTCAATGGATACATGTGTAGTTATACGGAAGTAGTCATTCAAGCCAAGCTGAATGCCTCCTCCACAATGGCCAACGCTGTCCTATGACGCCTTCCAATCCCGTGGCCGCGGACATCTTCACTAGGATTCATGACGACCTCTGCGACGAGCTCTACCTTGCTAGGATTCACGACCTCCTAGAATAGTCGGTCTTTAAATAGATGCCCCGGCTAGTCGGGGCTCTGTTTTCAATGTTCTACCACTTGTTAGAAAGCTAACGAGATAATCTTTCCAACGGATCTAACCTCACCCTGAAATTCCTTCTAAATCAACAGGAATCGAGAGAACCAAGATCGTGCGCATAATCTGTCTACGAGCACTCTCCTTCTCCGATTCACTTCAACTAGCGCCACAAACATAGTGCCTCTACCGTATCCACGCGTGCAGAGATTGGAATCTGTGAACACGTGGTGTGCTATCACCAGCGAGCCGACGAGGGAGATGGCAATTAGGGTTTGGTGGAGAGGGAAGTGTCACATGCTTTGGGCATCTTTACCGCCTACCTTTATATAGTGCCCCATAATGGGCCTCTACGTTAACTGCCCAGTAAGATCTAAGACCCCAGTTGTCGGGGATAAAATCATGGCCCATTGCCATGGCCCACTCCCTGACGGCCCAATCGAACAGCCTGCCAGGGCCCAGCTCCCTGGAATGTTCTATCTGGCCCGTATGCATCCTGCCGGACAGCTCCTTAGCTGGCATGGTGCGTAACGGCCAAGGAATCGTGTTTGAGTCCGTCTCGAACAACAGTTCTGCACGGCTACGTGAAGACCCGGACGTTGGTTTCCCGGATTGGATTAGGAGTCGTGATCCCCAAGACTTGGAGTTTACCTTATTTACCTCGGGATATATTTGGCATGTCGAGTTCGTTACGACCTCGTAGTTAGCCCGGCCCGATATTCCCTCGGTAAGTCGGTTTGCTCTGCACTATATAAACAGAGCCCCTACGGCATGTTGAGGGGCCAATCTACACGAGCTTTAGGTCAACCCTGCAGGAGTTTGCGTCTTAGCATCTTGTAGACATCTGATCTTCGCTTGTACACCATAAACTCGCCGGGACTTGTTCGTCTTGTCGAACCACCTCTTGTATCCATCTCTGATATATAAGAAAGGCTGGACGTAGGGCTATTATATCTCCCGAGAGGCCTGAACCAGGATAAAAACTTCTGTCTCCCTGTTCGCTGTTGTTCGAGCTGTTCGGCGTGTCTCCTATCTCACTCTTGAAGAACCTTAGTTGACTTTGGTCAATATCCCAACCGTCGACAGTTGGCGCCGACCGTGGGGACACGCAGATCGAGCATGTCGAACTCCATCAGCAATACGGAGATTCTCCCTGAGAACTACGACTCAGAAGGGCAGGATGTTTCTTCCCCTGCCAGCTCGAATCGATCTTATCGGCCTAGGTCGATGTCTGTATCCGAGGCAGAGGTCTCTGGATACGCCCCGGAGATGGTCTCTGGTCGAGCTCCCGTCATCGACGATGAATACGGAACCGACGATCTTTACGCTGGTTTAGATCTATCGGATTCCAGGGCTATGTCGGTTGATTCTTCCTGTGGCGACACAGTGATGACGCCGTCTAGCGCACACACGCACGACCACCGCATCATCAACATGGCTGGTGCAGGGACCTCGGGGGATCCTGCACGGGTCACGGCGGCCGAAGAGATCGAGCGGGTCAATTCCGCTCGACACCAAGATGGAGCCGCACAATCTGCTCGCGAGCAAGATATTGTTCGCCGCACTTTTGACGAATCCATCGACCAAACCTTGGCGCAGATCCGCGATCAGCGCAAGCGTCAGCGACGCGATCAGCCTCGCGCACCTAAGCCAAGACCCCCGGCAGAAGTTCAGCCTGCTCGGGCGGAATCCCCGCGTGCCTATACTCCAATCGGGCAAGACGCGGATGCCTCGAGATCCTGGACCAATTGAGCGAGCGGGAACGGCTCCGAGCCCCGCAATCAGAATCAGATCCGCTCACCAGGACAATCTCGTCCTTGTGGGCGATACTGTGGCTACTCACCTTGAGAAATTGGCCGAGGGCCTTAAATCTATAGGTGAAGCTTCATCCAGGCAGCGCGGCGAGCCTGTCCGGGTGGATTCGGACAGCGAGCGATCCGATCGATCGCGTGACCGCCGTCACCGTCGGAGGATTACTGTCCACGAGCAAGCTGCCCGTGGTCGCCGCCGCTCACCAAGTCCCCGTAGTCATCACGACCACAGGGGCAAGCGTGTACGCGACGATCACGGGCGATCCCCTCGCGAGGAGCGCGTTGTCGCGACCACGAGGAAGGAGCGTGGGGACTTATCACGGAGAGAGTTCCTCCAGGCAGAAACCTCCCACTCAGCTAGAGTTCCCCCAACCAACAGGACCAACGTCTTTTCAAGGCTAGGTTCTGCTGGGAAGGTGGCCGGTCTTATGCCTTGGGCTGCGGGGCCTTTCGACGAGCTTCGCTCGTCCGGTGGCCCTCAAAGTTCAAGCCGGACATATGGAGAGGTACAATGGGGCGCAGAACCCGAGGTTCCTTTCCATTCACGCAACAGCCATCATGGCGGCGGTGGTGATGAGCTTGTCATGACTAATTACCACCCGACCGTCCTTGAGGGCGCCGCCGACGTGGTCGTTCAATCGCAAGAAGGTTCCATCGGCTCTTGGAACCAGCTTTGTGGCGCTTTGATTGCTAATTTCGGAGCCGTTACGTGCGTCGGGCAAGGAGGATGATCTGCACGGATGATCCGGATGAGCGGGAGACCCTCCGCAACCGTGAAGCGTTTCATTAAGATTCGCAACACGATCCCGAACATCTCGGATGAATCTTTGTCCGCGCTTTTAAAAGCGGAGTTCCGCGACGAGCGGCTCACCAGTGATCTTGAGATCAATGAGACTGGACCGCCAACGACTGTTCAAGGCGGTGATCGTTATGCTAACGCGGCAGAGCGTTGATCAAGAAAGAAGGCGTTCGACAAGGGCGAGCTGCCCACCCAGCCTGGTGTAGAAGAAAAGAAGAAGAGCAGCAACAATCCTGGTGACAAGAAATCCCAGAAAAAAAAAGAAGGGTGATGCGAACAATACCGTCGCTGGTATGGATCGCACGCCTCCTCCCAAGGATGGGCAGAAAAAGCCCAACAATAACTATAAGGGCAAGAAGCCCGCCCAGGGAGGCAACCAAGGCAAGAAAGGTCCAAGTGACCGATATTGCAAGTTCCACCAGCACTACGGGCACGACACACGCCACTGCAGAACCTGGGCTGCGAAGCTCGAGGATTTCTACAACGGCAAGGGCCCAATGCCCACCCTGCCCGAAAAAGGTGAAGCCGGTAAGGCCAAGCGCCAAACCGATGATGGTGACCGGGAGGATGATGACGAATATCAAGAGCCTGTGAACCATATCGCCGTCATCTTCGGTGGCTCCTCGGCTTACCCCTCTCGGCGCAGCCTCAAGGAAGCTGCTCGGGAGGTCCACAACGTTGAGAAAGGCAAACCACAGCCCGAATCGATGAAGTGGACCGAGGTCCCCATCTCCTTCTCTCAGGATGATTGCCCCACTGGGATGACCAAGCCTCAGCGGCTCCCACTGGTGGTCGCTCCGACCATCAGCAACGCCAGAGTTGGCCGTGTTCTGATAGACGGCGGGAGCGCTTTGGACTTACTCTCTGCTAAGGTCTTGGACAAGATGCAAATCCCTCGTTCCAAGCTCAAAGAGGTCGCGATGCCCTTCTACGGCATTGTTCCCGGAGAAGCTGTTCGGCCATTGGGGCAGATCGTTCTGCCTGTTACCTTCGGCAGTCCAAGCAACTTTTGGACTGAGTTGATCACGTTTGACGTGGTTGACTTCCCCTCCGCATATAACACGATCTTGGGCCGGCCATCTCTTGGCAAGTTCATGGCCGTGTCCCACTATGCTTATCATTGCGTGAAGATACCGGGTCCTAACGGTATGATCACGTTCAAGGGCAACTATAAGGCCGCTCTCGATTGCGACGAGCAGTCCCTCGCCCTGGTCGACCAGCTTCCACCTCGTGGTCCCGAAGCTCCGCAGACCAAGTCTGCATGCCCTAGGGTCTCCCTTCAGCCAGGGGGTGAGACCAAGGAAGTTCCGCTGTCTCTGGATGACTCCTCCAAGACAGTTCATCTGGGGGCCAATCTGGACCCCAAATAGGAAAGCGAGCTCATTGCCTTCCTCCGAGCTAATGCAGACGTGTTTGCTTGGGAGCCGTCTGACATGCCCGGAGTCCCAAGGGAGGTTATCGAGCACAAACTGGCCGTCTGGCTGGACAAAAAGCCTATTCACCAGAAGCTTCGCCGCTTTTCGGACTTCAAGCAGGGGATCATCAAAGATCAGCTTGGCAAACTGCTCGCCGCTGGTTTCATCCACGAGGTTGATCACACCGAGTGGCTGGCCAACCCTGTCATTGTAAAGAAGAAAGGCGGCAAGTGGAGGATGTGTGTTGATCACACAGATCTGAACTTGCTTGTCCTAAAGACAATTTCCCGCTGCCTCGCATAGACCAGTTGGTCGACGCGACGGCGGATGCCCAGCTCTTGAGTTTTTTGGATGCTTACTCAGGTTATCACCAATTAAGCATCTTCCCCGAGGATGAAGAGAAGACTGCCTTCATCACCCCCTTCGGCACTTTCTGCTACACGACCATGTCTTTCGGTCTGCGCAATGCTGGTGCCACGTTCCAGGTAACAATGGAGAAGACTTTCCTAAAACAAATATGGAAGAAACACGGAGGTCTATGTCGATTTACATAGTTGTAAAGAGGAAGTATGCTCCAGATCATGTAAAAGACCTCGCGAGACTTTTCAAATCTCAACAGCATCGAATAAAGTTAAATCCAGAGAAGTGTACCTTTGGTGTTCGATCCGAATGTTGCTCGTTATGTAATTGGTTACAAGGCATCTCGCCAACCCCGAAAAATCGAGGCCATTGAAAACATGCAGCTCCAACTACCGTCAAGGAAGTTCGTGGCTTCACCGGACGGATGGTCGCTCTAAGCGTGTTTATTTCCGTCGTATTAACGCGGGCTGCCCTTCTTTAAGGCCTTGCGCAAGCACAATGGTTTCGAGTGGACAGAGGAAGCTGATAAATCTTTCCAAGATCTAAAGCAATACCTGTCCAACCCACTGTCTCCGACCACCCGCGACATGATTTAACAAGACTTGCTTTATCTTGGTCAGATGCCTCAAGCGGTGAGCGCGGTCTTAACGGTGGAAAGGAAGGCATCCAATGTCAATCTATTACGTGGCGAGGTACTTCACGGATCAAAGGCGTTACCACGAGGTCCGTAATTTGTTTCACGCCTTGCTCATGTCCTCCAGGAAACTTCTCCACTATTTCCAGGCGCATCAAATACTGGTCCCAACCAAATTCCCTCTTGGAGAAATCCTAAGGAACAAGGTAGCTAGCGGACGTATAGCTAAGTGGGCAATGGAATTAGCAGAATTCGATATTCATTTCTTTGCCTGAACTGCTATTAAGTCCTGTGTTTTACGACTTTGTCGCTTGAATAGACACCGCCGCTTAAATCTCGTGAAGCTCCCGAGCAACCTGATGAACCCTCTTGGACCATGTTCTTTGATGGCTCACGCACTGAAAACTCGGGGGCTGGTTTTGTTCACATCTCCCCTCAAGGAGAGCAACTCCAGTATTCTATCCAACTACACTTTACGGCGACTAACAACGCCGCGGAGTACGAGGTACTCCTCGCGGGACTAAGCGCGCAAGTCGCTCGGCGTTCAACGGTGATGTGAAGGAGATTCACACCGGTCATCAATCGTGAACAAGGAGTATCGCGTCTTGCGATGACTCAATGGCGCGATACCGGTTGAAGTGAGGAAGTTGAGCGGTACTTTCGATTTTTCGAGGTGCTCTTCGTGCCTGTGAAGGACAACTTCTTGGTGACCAAATTGTCCAAGTTTGGATCCTCACGCTAACCTCGCCCGTAGGGTGCTCGTCGAACACCTTTACAAGCCCTCAATCACTTCTCCGGACGAGGCAAGCGAGATGTGGTGGTCTGTCTCCGCATCGAAAGTGTCATGAAATGGACAACGCCATTTGTCCGGTACCTAGCAGATGGGACCCTGCCCGAAGACGAAACCGAGCGTTCCAGGCTTATAAAGCGTGCTAGTCCATACAAGCTTGTGGACGGCATCCTTTACCGTCAAGGTGCTCTAGGAGTCCTCTCCAAGTGCATCTCTCAACAGGAGGGTTTGTTTCTTCTTAGGGACATACACGAGGGCGCCTGTGGCAACCACGCCTCCTTCAGAACTCTGGTCGGCAAAGCGTTTCGCATGGGCTATTACCGGCCTATAGCGTTACAAGATACCCGGGACATAGTGACTGAGTGCAAGGCTTGCCAATTTCACATCCGAAAGGCACATAAGCCCGCCCAAGAGCTCCAAACAATCCCCCCATCTTGGCCTTTCTCCATATGGGGTCTGAATCTGCTCGGCCCGTTCCCCAAGGGGTACAAGGGCTATACACACTTGCTCGTCGCCATCGACACTTTTACAAAGTGGATTGAGGCAGAGGCTGTGTCGTCTCTTCACGCCAAAACGGCTGTACGCTTCTTCAAAAGCAACGTGGTCACGCGCTTTGGGATCCCCCATAAGCTGATCACCGATAACGGAACCCAGTTCCGAAGCGAGCTATTCTAGGAATATCGCGAATACCGGGCACTAAGGTTCGCCGCGCTGCGGGCACATCCACGAGTAATGGAGCAATCGGCGCGCTAATGAATGATCGTCCGTGGTATCAAGCGGTGCGTGTTCGCGGCACTCATGAAAGCACAACAAGGCCTCGGTTGACGAAGTTCCTTCCGTCCTTTGGGCAGTCCGCACCACGGCCAGCTGGGCAACCGGGGAAACTCCTTTCCAATTGGTCTACGGTGCAGAAGCCATCCTACCCGCCGAAATAGTACTCGGCTCGCCTCGCACGAGCTCGGTCAACTTGGTTGACGACAAGCAAAAGCGCTTACTCGATCTCGATCTCCACGAAGGCACACGCGATCGGGCACAAGTCAGAATGGCACGCTACCAGCAAGCTCTTCGCCGGCACGCTGCCAACTCAGTTCGACCAAGGGCTTTGAAGGCGGGCGACCTCGTTCTGCGCCGTGTCCAGAACCTGTCCAATGCCAACAAGCTAACTCCCCATTGGGAGGGCCCGTTCACGGTCGTTTCATCCGCTGTCGGGGTTGTTCGCGAGCAATGGAGGACGGAGAGAGTCGACCAAAGACTTGGAACATCGACCAGCTTCGTAAGTTCTTTGTGTAGGTCTTTCGTGTGTTCGCTTAGCTTCGCGCTTTTTGTCAAACCTCGTGCCTTTGTTCGTCCAAGTCTCTCGGGCTGCCATGTAAAGTTCAATCCAATAAACAGTGAATTTTCGTGGCCCCCTGCGGTCCTTTTCACATCTCTGTCTTCTCAGACTGCCCTCTCTCTGGTAACACTTGATGGCTGCCCGGTCTTGCGAACACTTGGCCCCGCGATCTCCAGGGTTTCCCTGCTCGTGTCTACTATCAACTAGTTCCTAAACTCAGTGTTGCGTAAAACGGCTTTTTCGCCTCACGGCTAAGTCTGCTCTCGTAAGCCCTCCGCGGCAGAGGCACTTACCGTTCACGGCACAACCACTTGGCAAAACCTGCTCTTGTAAGCCCCCCGCGGTAGAGGCACTTTCCTTGTTCGGTTAACCTATGAATCGTCTAACTTACGTCGCCGATCAGTTCTTGGAATAAGTCGATCAGGATACGGGTGTCGCTCTAACTCTCTACGCACGTGCTCGAATTCGCAAACTCAGGTTTTCGAGCACCGTCCGTACCGGGGGCTAGGGTGTCGCTCTTTCTCTTGTGCACCTGTTCGAGTTCGCAAACTCAGGTTTTCGAGCAGCTGCACAACGGGGGCTGGGAGTTAGGCTAAGCGTTCTATCGGTTTTCCTTAAAACTTTCTAGCGCTGTTGTGCCTTTGCTCTTAGTTTCCTGTTCGTTCTTGTCTTTTTGCTGCTATTTTTACAGGGAAAAGGTGAGTCTTGTTGTGCAAAAGTTATATCTTTATTGCATTTCCAAAGTTTACAGGTACAAGGAGTACAACCCTACTTCTACTTCGAAGCGAGCTGCTCCTTCAGTGCCTCGATCTCTATCTTCAGGCGCAGGACTTCTCCTTGCGCCTTGAATCCTTCCCTGGCCTCAGCTCGGAGACGATCGGTTTCCTCCTTGCTGAGCCGAGCCCGCTCCGCTGCCTCTGCACGGAGAGCCTCGACCTCTTCGGTCTTGGCACACAGTTCCTCGGACAGAGCCTCGCTCTGACCGACCCGCTGCTAGGCGGCCTTGAGCTGCTCCGTGGCGGTCAGCCTCTCTTCGGCGAGCTGGGCCTTGAGGTCCTTGACCTCTCCATGAAAGCAGCTCGCCATTGGGACACGTCGTGGAGTTGTTCCTCGAGCCACTTCGTGCGGCCCTGCTTGCCCTCTGCGACGTCCGCCACCGCGACCTGCGTGGGAAGCTCCTCGGCCTCTTCACGGAGAGCCCCGGAGGATTGCCTCTCCTCGGTCAGCTGGGCCTTGAGCTTTCTCACCTTTGCCTTCAGCCGGCTTCGGCTTCGGGCTAGTGCAGAGGGCTCTCCCTCGAGTCCCCTCGTCCGGAGATGCTCCTGGAAGCCCGCTATAACGGCGGCGCGCTCCACGGTGACGCCCTCCACGAGGTCCTCCATGGTGCCCTCGACGAACTGAAAGAGAGAAGACCAAATTAAGCCTTGGGCAGTTTTAGCCCAAGTAGACAAAGATTCGGTTTCGAGGATTACCTTTCCGAGCCGGCGCTTCAGACTCCGGCGCAGACGATCTTCGAGACCATGGGTTACGAAGCCTCGCCTGTGCGGGATAAGGCCTGCGAGACGATCTCTCCGCTTCGTCCTTCCCGTGCGGGCACGCGCTTGCCTTGTGGCGGTCGCGACGGGTGAGCTATCACCCCCGCGCTCTTGCCTCTCCTCTTCTTCTTCCGCCCGTTCGTCTTTGGGAGAAATCGGTGCCGCTCCTCTGGGCGACGCCGGCCACCAGGCGGGGAGCTTGTACCCCGCCGTGGCTTTTCTCTTCCTCCTTGGCTGCGGGCCTTCACCGCCGCCATGACCTCCGCCGCCACAGGGACGGGCTGCCCCTGCGACGAAGTGCCCGGTAGGACCGCCTGCTCGGTCCCACCTTGGGCAGCTTGCGGAGCCAACACCTTGGCCCCGCTATCGGTGGCGCCGTGCGCCACCTCCTCCGCCTCCAGTCGCTCCACCGCGCCTTTCAGCGCGTCGAGTCGTCATTGAGCCGGACGGGCAGCTCCGCGCCAAATTTTGTCCTTGAGGTCGGCTAATCAAGACTACCCGCGACGCACCGCAGGTGTGCTCAGCAGCAGGACTACTCGATCGCCGCGTCCACGTTGTCCATGGCGATCTCCTCCTGGGTAGCTGGTGTAGAGAGGGATGAGTTAAGTCCTACGCGGCCGGGTAAGTTGTAAGGTCGTAAGATTCGTTTATACATACCTGCCGCGGAGAGCTTGATCTTCCTCTTTGTCGCCAAAACTTTCCGCCTTTTCCTTGGGGGCTCTTTAGCTTATTGTTCGCCTTGGCCTCCGGATGCTCAGTGGCGAGCTCAGCCTCCCGCCGAGTGGAAGCTCTTCTCGCAACGCAAGAAGCCTTTCCTTGCTTGCGCGACTTCCTCTTCAAGCCTCCTCTGCTCGGCAACTCGCTTGCGGTGTGCCATATGGCCGGGTGAGCTCTTGCAGCGCTTAAGCCAGAGTGTCATGGTCCTTACCTCTTCGTCGCTTTGCTCGCTGAGGAGGGAGGGGTTTGGTTGCTTCCCGCTTGGCTGGTCGGCGACTTACTTGGCTCGCTGGTGCGCGCCACGCCAGCAGGGGCTTCTTCGATGGCTGGCGGCCACCGTGGTGCGGTGAGCTCCGCGTCAGCTCAGCCGCCACCTTGGGCTTCATGGCCGCCTTGGCCTTGCCCCTTCTCGCTTTCTCCTTTTCGGATCCGCAGAGTTCCTCCACGATCCCTCCTAGGATCAGCTGGTCCTCCTGTTCATTTGAGAAGCGAACGTTAGCATAATTAGCAGTGCAAGTCTTGCGAAACTGGGCGGGTAAAGGTGTGTTACCTTTGGTGTGCGGACGAGCACGTTGCGAGGACATGTATAGGCCACCTTGCCGGTGACCTCGCTGTCCTTCTTCAAGGCCTTGAGCATGGAGTCAACCTGCTCGGTGACCCATGCTTCAGTCGGTTGCTCTGCTCGAACAGAATAAAAACGTTCAGTACCTGTTCGGATGAAACCATCGAATAGAGGTTGAGTCTTAAAGGCACTTACCCGTGCTCTCCCTTGTGATGTCTTCTCATCCTTCTATCTTGTAGAAGGGGTAGGATCGCCTCCGCAGCGGATGGATCCTGTTCGCCGTGAAGTCGCGGATGATCTCCCTGCCCGTGAGCCCGAGGCCCACGAGCGAGGCTATCTTCCGTGTCAGGTACCAGTTCTCGTCGAACAGCTCCGGCCGAGGCATTGGTGTCCCCTTCGCCGGAGCTTGCCCGGTGAAGACGAGCTTGCTGTCGTCGCTCCGCTTGGTGTAGAACCACCTCATCCACCACGCGCCCATTGAGTCGAGCAGCGGTGGACGGGGGTACGGCGCGTCGTCGATGGTGGCCCGGAGCTTGAGGTAATAGCACCTGACGCTGAAGCGGCGAGCTGCTCCTAAACAGTGTAATAGTGGAGGAACAGCCCACCGATGGATCAACTCCCAGATAGCCCTCGCGCACAAAAGCGAAGACGGCCATCTGAGGATCGAATTTGGATTGAGGTTCGCCACCTCCAATCCGCTGATGTTGAAGAAAGCCTCGACGAAGTCGCTCTCGGGAGACCTTAACCCGAACAGTGCGAACTGTTCAAAGTTGACAAACTCTCCCTCAAGCGGCTCCGGAGTTTCCTCCTCCCGGGTAGCCTCCAGCTGCCGGCGTCGATGTGGCCTTCCTCTTCCCGTACCTTGAGTCCTCCTCAGTCACGCTTAGTGCCTGCGAACTTGGCCATAGCGGTTCCTGTATCGGACGAGCGTGGTTGAGGTGGAGTTTGGCTCTTTGATGCTGGGCGTGGTTGGAGTTAGTGCTTGGGAAGGAAAGGCGTGAGAGCAGAAGTGGCTAGCCGCGGGTGGCTTTGGAGCTTTTATAGGCCCGAATCAGCCACCTTTTGCAACGGTTTTTGCCACAAACGGCTAGTTTTTACCGCAACGGCTAGGTAAAACGGTCGGTTATTTTCATCGCAATGGAAGTTATCATGAGATCTGCCAACGGCTACTTTTTCCAGCGTCCGCGCTGAAGGCTGGGTGCTCCGCTCGGATGGATGCATTTTCCTGTTCGGCGCAACAGAGTTGCTCGGCACTGATTGGGTGTGTTCGATCCCGGACAGGTCCTGTTCGGTGGAAACATAACATGTTCGGTCATTTGTTGTTCGCCCTTGTAACAGCATAATTTCCCTCTTCTTGACTTTGAGTCTCAAGAGGAAGACCTCACTCTAGTGAGTCCTTCCACTTGAGTCTCGGGGGCTAGCTGTCGGGGATAAAATCATGGCCTATTGCCATGGCCCACTCCCTGACGGCCCAATCGAACAGCCTGCCAGGGCTCAGCTCCCTGGAAGGTTCTATCTGGCCCGTATGCATCCTGCCGGACAGCTCCCTAGCTGGCATGGTGCGTAACAGCCAAGAAATCGTGTTTGAGTCCGTCTCGAACAAGAGTTCTGCACGGCTACGTGAAGACCCCGACGTTGGTTTCCCGGATTGGATTAGGAGTCGTGATCCCCAAGACTTGGAGTTTACCTTATTTACCTCGGGATATATTTGGCATGTCGAGTTCGTTATTTACCTCGTAGTTAGCCCGCCCGATATTCCCTCGGTAAGTCGGTTTGCTCTGCGATATATAAATGTAACCCTACGGCATGTTGAGGGCCAATCTATACGAGCTTTAGGTCAACCTGCGCAGAGTTTGCGTCTTAACATCTTGTAGACATCGATCTTCGCTTGTACACCATAAACTCGCCGGGACTTGTTCGTCTCATCGAACCACCTGTTGTATTTATTTCTGATATATACGAAAGGCTGGACGTAGGGCTATTATCTCTCCCGAGAGGCCTGAACCAGGATAAAACCTCTCGCTCATTGTTATTGTTCGCTTGCTCGGGCGTGTCTCCTATCTCACTCTTGAAGAACCTTAGTTGACTTGGGTCAATATCCCAACCGTCGACACCAGTCATATTTGGTCTAGAATGCGCACATCATGTGTGGTTCGTGCCATCCATAAGCCCAGATTGTTTGTGGCCCATGATTGTCATTGGGCATAATCTTAGCAGGCCTAATGAGGCTCCACTTGGTGCAATTGTCCCGATAAACGCTCTAGGTCCTAGCACTTTGGGCAAGATTTCCTCTATTGTCACGGGAAACACTATGTTTCCTTGGAGCTTGGGTCAGGTTCTAAGCAACAACTTTGTCTCTAATGTTCGTGTCCACTCCTAATATTGGTTTGCCGTTCTCAAACGAGGAAGCATGGCTTGGCACATCTTGAAGAGGTGGTGGAATAGGCGTGTTATCTGGTGTATGAGACAAGGGTTCCCTTTAATTCATCAAAGTTGTTGGTTGTTTTTTGTGCCTACACATCTGAGCTATGGTGTCGATTTATGGGTGCAATATCTACCTGTTGCTACCATGTGGGGTTCGTTACTCCACGCACATGGTTTGGGACGGAAGGTGTTATATATATGGTTATTGTATAGGAATTATGAACAAGATTCAAGACAAATGGGTAGAATGAGATTTGATTTTGTAAATGAGAGTTTATGTGTATTTGTAAAAAATGTAAACACCATATGCAGTATATATGTAACTTATAGATTGTCGTGAGTTTTTTTTTTTCACAAAAGATTGTATGCAATTGCGATTTATCCCTAAGATACACTCATGTATCTAAGCATGTGTACGTCTGTAAGCCTGTAAATGAGAATATTTGAAGCAACGACAGTGCACTATATTTAAATCAATTCTCTTTTTTATGAATTAATGTATATTTAAATCAATTATCTTTTTTTATGAATTAATGTAAGTGTCTGAAAAATGTTCATCTAAACTGAACTGTTCAGGATCAAGTACTATAACCTGAAACTACTACCTGAAACAATATAATTTTTTGGTTTCAAACATGTCAATCTGAAATAATTTGTTTGAACTCGAACAGTCTTAATACTATTCATGAATATATTTGTTGAAATCTTAGTATATCCTAACTGATTGAATTGAAGTGTAATGAAACCAGCATGTCAAATAAAATTTTCTTTTACATTAAGCACAATTCTGGATGCTGACTTTCATTGTACGTACATTCAGACATATCTGATCTACCGGTACTCAGTCTCGCCCCCATCCTACTGTACCATTTTCATATGTACAATAGTCGTTGTCAAGTTCTTTACATATGACATTATAAACAATACCGGATTGCCACTTTTTAACATTTTGCTTCATATGTACAATATCAGGTTGGCTCAAGGCAAGTCCATAGAACTTTGCTATACATTCACACGGATCGGTTCAATATAATCTCTGCAATTTACAATTAGATCATCAGAACCCAATCTCAACATTTGACAATTACAGACGTTTAGCCATACATCAGGTCAATCTTTGAATTTGACAATCTCAATCACATTCTCTGAACACATGTCAAGCCAACGCATACAAGACAGACTGAATTTTTCTTCCAAAAGTATAACATGGTATTGTTTTCATAATTTTAAAATAGTTGTTAATACTCAAGGATCTTATGTCATGCCAAAAGTGTGGCATGAAGCAAAACATTATAGGAAGCTCTTAAAAACCAACCAAACAATCAAACGTAACTGCATGAATCAGCACGGCAAGGCAACTTGGTGCAAGTAGTGGGGGCCAGTGTGGCACCATTGGCATAACTAGGATCTAGGAATCAGAAATTCAGGAACCTCTTTCCAAACTAAGAATCAGGATATGGTACTTCCAGCACTATGTAATTATTTGCCCATATATGTACGTCCATCCAGTAAACTAATAAATAAGGGAGAGACTGCCCTTTCATCAGCGCAAGTTTACCGTGTTACAAAGAATCTCAAGAAACATGCATAAACCAGAATACAAAAGGATGACAATCTATCAGCAATCTTCTAGTACAAATCAAATCTCATATCACAAAACGTCAGCTGAGGACGCAGCTATGCAACAATGTGTGGCCATTCAGAGACCTCCGTGGCGATAGAGAAGCAACGACCGGTAGACAGCAGCAAGGTGGAGAAACACAATCAACAGAACAAAAAAGTCATCAAAGAACCCGAACAGACCGAGCACACCTGTAGATTCAAGATCATGAAAAACATTTATTTGGCATGCTACCAAGATCAAGAGCCAGATTAAGCATGAGGAAAATTGACTTGGAATATCTCACTTACTCTCAGGAAGAATGTCAACTGGGCTGAGGACATAAATTGCACTCAGTACCACCTACAAGTTTGAATCAGTAAATACATTCACATCTATCACATATCCATTGCAGAAGATGATAACACATGATAATCAAGCGAGACAAAGCAACCTGTTTTCCTCCCCAAGTCCTAATGGCCCATAGCCCAACCCTAGCACCTTTTCAAGATCATATTATGAAACAACTTCAGACCACCACTTATTAGTCAATTATGACTTACCATCAATATCATCCTTGCCCTGAAAACAAGTGGGAGAGTCCTCTGGGGATCCATTACTTCTCTGAACAATCTTCGAATGAAAAATGGCATGTCTTGCAACCTCTGCAAAAGATAGGGTAGAAGGTGGGGTCATCAAAGAATTATCTGTTCTAATCTAATATCTAAATTGTTTCAGTTTCAAAACAAGGGCTGCATTTGTTATAATACTGTACATCTATGACAAATTGACAACTAACTTTTTGTATCCCTTACACCGCCATATCCATGAATCCATGTGCCACCCAAAACAAACCCACAAATATGACAACTCTAAAATGTACAATCTGTTCCACCCTAACTAAATGGTGTAGATCTTCCTCTTTTCCCTCTAATCATTCAAGCAGAAACCTCAGCGTTAGACCTTAATAGAATAACTCCTAATAACAAACATTAAATAATGGTGAGGTGTGATCTGAAGGAAGGCCAGATATGGAGATAATTCTGCTTTAACCATTAAAATCTCCATATTTAAGGCACACCTCAGGTGCAAAGAACTAGCATTACCAACCACGATAAATGGAACAACAGGCATCAAATTGCTATGTATCATGAAACCTGTCCCAATAAAGATTATGTAGCAACCATAGTGATCGAATGCAAGTATTCTTCATCAGTGCAGAGGCCTGATTTGCATGCATTGTAGGAATGACTGAACAGATAGATAATTTCCAAATCACATGCTATGCACATGTTTGTACACCGCGCTGCACATTCCATCAAAAAATGTTGGTGACTTGCCAATCATGAAACAGTGGTACGTTTCCCCTTGGACAGTGGTAAATTACTTAAAAAAGTATTTTGGTCATTGTGTTCACAATTTTTTCTCACAATAGTAATATCTAGGAAAATCATTACAAACCTGAGTTAGGCTGCGCGGTGATCCACCAAATATGCGATTGTAATGCTGAATATCTGCAAAAACGCGCTGAACTTGTGGGTCATCATTCTGTTCTTCTGGCACATTAGCAGGTACCAGAAGATTTATAAGGCGACGACAAACGGGACACTTGCAAGGTTGTACTGCAGGTCCATGATTCCAAACACGGATGATGCATTCTCCTGCATTAAAATTAACAGTGTTAACTAATACCTTCAGGAAAAGAGATAGTCAAGGCAGAGAAGCTGGATAGACATTGCATGATTCAACAATCGATATTACATGTGTAATGATCGTACGTGTAATGATCAACGTGACACAATAAACAATCTGTGTAGTGGACATCTCTCAAAAATACCTAGTAGTACTATCTTTATTTTTTGAGCCAGGAAGTACTATCTATCACATTGCTACTACTGAACCTGGTTATGCACGAAAGAAGGTAGTAGACTAGCTCCTGTTGACTGGAAGTTCATGAAAACTTTATGTTAAACAACAGTTAATGCTCTAGCCAAGTGGTACGTGGGGGCACTGGTTTTCTCGAAGTAACTTATCCTAGTGTTAGTTCACTTATCCTGAAGGTGGATATGATCTGAGGTGAGTTTCTATGTTCAGTTCTACAAGTGCATTACAAGTGCACATTCCATGCACTAAAATGGAATTTGATTGGTTCGGTAATGAACTAATGAAATTGAGCTTTCAGCAGAGGATACCAGGATGTCATGTGGAAAGTTGGGTGCCTCTTGGTTCAAGCTTCATAACACAAAATCTTAGATCTGGCCTTTCTATTGCATCAGGCCGTGTATAATATAATTCTAGTGGCACAACATACCGTCTTCCCTTTCCGCCTATATAATTTTTGTAGTTTCACCAAAGAAAAAAAGAAATACCCTAAACCCTCATCTTGCATCGAGTCGAGCAAGTACAAAATCCAAGAGGATGATGATCAATTTCGTGGCTGGCACCCGAAACTGCTACCACACAATCGAACGAATATACGAATTCTTGATCATTCTAACCACTAGAGAGAGTACCATTTTTTATGGGGGAATTGGTTCTATAAAACACTGAAAGATCCGAAGAAAGCAAGCCGGCCCAAATTGGTTCATGAGCACCACCGTCTCGCGTAATAAGCCGAACGCCCGTCGACAGAATCGCTCGTGGCGACTGGAAGGAGATCCAAGAAACGGTGGAATTCCGCGAGAGGGGAGGCAAGGAGGAAGAGGCGAACCGCAGAACCAATGGGAGCAGTTAGCCTGGCAGGGGATCCGGAAGCTGTCGTGGCACACCGAGCAGACGTCGTCCTCCGGCGGCACCGGCGACGCCGACGAAGAGGAGGCGCTCATCACCTTCCCACGCGCCCACGCCCCACGCGCCCGCGCTTTCCGCTGTTTTCCTGTCAAGTCGTCGGCAACCGGTTGCTTTTTCCGGCAACGCGGCGAGGCATATCATTCCAGACCCAAAAACCCAGTTAAGGTTTCCGTAAACCTAATAGCATCCACGGCAGTGCCTCCGTTTCTCACTCTCCGTTGTTCGTTTAAAGGGGGTGACTAGGGAACGGTATCCCGTCGGGCCCCCAACCCTTCGGGATACGCCCTCCCTCCTCGCGCCTCCCTCCACTTACTCGCGCCTCCCCCCCGCCGCCTCCTTCCTCCTCGCCGCCGACGCCGCCTCGCCGGCCTTCACTCCTCCGCCCCCCGCCGCCTCTTCCTGCCGACCTCTTGCTCCGCATCCCGCCGCCTCCTTCCTCCGCCCGGCGGCCCCGCTGCCATGCGGCCCACCATTGCCGCCGCCGCCACCTTAACCCGAGGGTGAGGGGCGGTCCCCTCCACCGCCCCACCCCCCTTCCCCTCCGGCTCGGTGGCGCCACCGCCGCCTCCGCCGCCTTCGACAAGCCCTCCCACCGCTGGTCCCACCGCCGTCCGCCGCCTCCCGACCTCCTCTGGCCGAGAAACCCACATATTCCCTAACCCAACCCCAACCCGTGGCAGAATGAAGCTCGGCGGCGGCGGCAAGGCGACGGCGACGAGGGCGAGGGCGATGGCGTCGAGGTATGCCTCCTCCTTCCGCTTCCTTCCTCCTCCTCCTCCTTCTTCGCATACAAGGCGTTGATGGGAGGCAGGACGCGGGCGAAGGGGAGCACAGCGAGGACACGTGTCGCTAGGGGAGGGATCCCGTCCGGGACGGGATCCCGTTGCTAGGAATTTCTGCGTTTAAAATACCATTCCACATTCTCTATCCTACATTCCTACATTAACATGGTACCACCAATCAAGTATATCGGCAACATATCCCATATACACACGGGTTCACGTGTAAACCCTATGTATAACTAGCAAAAATCATGAAAAACTGAAAAATTTTGTAAATCTTTTAATGAAATTGCTCCACCTATATATAAGTTTGAATATCAAATTCATTTTATAGTTAAACTCTTAATATAGAAAGAATTTGATTTTCAAATTTTATATATAAGTAGAGCAACAAACAAAAAACATATATAATTTTTTTTAGAATTTGTCATGACTTTTGTGAGTTGATGTACACGGGTTTATACGGAAACCTTTGTGTACATGGGATATGTTGTCTTATTTATCACACTCCATCTTCTCTCTTTATTATAAATTCCTTTCTTTTAACTAACTTACACCAACCGTATGCATGTATTTAGAAATGTATTTTCGTACAAAACGAACTACCGAGGATTACGTAAAATAATATGAATGAAAAATTAAAGTACTAAAAATTATTAAATTTTTTATATTTGGTACAAAATTTTAAAGGAAAAAGTGCCAGTTTAGTCCTCCAACTTTCACGTTTTCGCCAAATTCGTCCCTAAAGTCCAAAACCAATTTTGGCACGTCCCCGATCTTTCAAAACCGTGCTGATTTGGTCTCTTGACCGGTCAAACCCGGATTGGAGGGTGGTTTTAACTGATGTGGCGCTCATGTGGCAGATTCCGCTTACATGGCAATCTACATAACACTCCAATCGCCCCATGTCATGGAACAGGGAGGTAGGGCACCAGCTCCCTTGCCTTGCGTGCCAGTGCTGGGAGGACAACCGTCGTGTCGCTTCTCTTGCGCAGTCGGTTGCTGCGCCCCCAAATCGCCTGCTACCTTGCGCCATCCAACGTCGGAATCTGCAGGATACGCCTCGCCAGACAGTTGCAGGGCAGAGCGCCGCCTCTTGGCCGGCGCACCGCCATGGAACCACTGCCGGGGTTGGTCGTTCCGTGCCACCTCTGCCACCGGCGGCCGTCATCACACGCCTTGTCGTCACGAAGCCACAATAGCACTACGATCGGCCGCCACGCCGGTCCACCGCCGCCGCCGATCTCTCTCCCTCGGTTCCCTCTCTCTCCCTTGAGCTCTCTCTAGGCAGCCATGGGAGGTGGCCGCTGGAAGGGAAAACCCTAGCCGACCATCAAGCCAAATCGGTAAAGCTGCTTTCCGAAAAGCAAAATCTGATTCTCCAGAATTTATTCTCACTTGAAGCAAAAGATGCTGGGTTTCCGGTGCTCCAAAAGTTTTGAGAATTTGTCTCCCTATGAACCAATGAGTCGTGAAGCACTTACCAAAAATCTCCTAAACAAATCTTTGCACAAAAATCAAGATAACTCAAACACTACAACTTGTCACAGATCACGTTCAGAACATTTGGGCTCGGTTTTCACCTCATTACATCCAAACAGAGAATAACCATGACATCAAAATTTGTGTGTTGATACATATGGAGGTCACATAACTTCTCCATGGAGAAGCGCGAGAAAAATGTTGTTTCTCTATTTTTTTCTAAAAATCAAACACTAACCGCTACACGAAGAACAAGTACTGGACAAATTTGCAACTTGATGAAAAACTGAATCTCTAGTCAATCCTAGGGTGCAAGAGATATGTAAAACCAAATGAGCATCCTCAAGACATCATGAATTAGAAGCATAAAGAAAGAGAGGAGACAAATAAACTGGTAACAACAAAAACCATCAAAGCAGCAAGATGAAAACATATGAACTAGCTGCTCTCGCGACCAAAAGCACTCGTAGGTGCAAAACTCTATCTCCCACACACCCTTATTACAAATATGAAATTTATAGCTCAAGTGGTGAGGAGGAGGTGATCCCCTTCCCCTCTATTTGTAGCCTTAGGGGTGAGACAGCCCAAACCCTAGGGGTTGCCTCCATCCTTGTTTTGAGAATCAACGGTGTACAACGCACACAACGCCTAACTCACTCCTGACAATGAATATTCGCTTCATATTCCTCTGAAAGCATCCTCACACGTTCCTCGCAACATCCTGGTCTCCAGCCCACGCCTGGGCCCACCAGCCAATAACGCTTCGCCACTAACTGACCGAAACCCAGCATCAAGTTGTCTCAGATCCTTGCCGCAACGAAAATTCTTGTCTGCGCCATCTCATGTGACCGCCAGATACAGAATCCGATCGCTTGCAAGCCTCGGACACCCCGAACCTCCAGTTCACCATCGCGGAATGGCACCCACTGACACCTGCATCACTTAGATGAGTTCAAACCAAACACTTATCTTCTCCTGCAAGGTTAGCTTCACAAACATCATCACCATAGAAATATTTGCACAAAAAGGATCATTAGAATGCAATTAGCCACTCAATCAGCTATCACCACCTGACACTGTCACAAATTTCGAATCTGTTTCGACAAATGCTCTACCAAAGTACTTCAAAATCTGACAAAAAATTCGCACCGTCACATATATTCATCACAACACCGGGGTACCCTCCACATGTATCTCAACACTGAGTCTCCACAAAAGTGTTAAACTAAGAAAACATTTGTTGTTGTTGCCTTAAATAATCACCCTAGGCATCCAGGGAAGCCAAATAAACTAGGCTGCACAGGAGGTGGAGGAGCAGTCCTTAACACACCTGCTTCTACATCATTTGCTCTAGTTGGAAAAGGAGTATCACCCCTAGAAGGGTACGTAGGCGCACCTGCATCTGTAAGAGTAGGAGATGGTGTAAATCCAGAATGTTGTGGTGGTGGTACTGGTGGAGCCAAAACCTCTCTTGGGACACCCTCTTGTCTTGCCATGCCATAGTGGGAGTTTAATATGGCTTGATCCTTTGCTTCAAAATGTTGACCACTGCCACTCTTAGAAAAAACACCTTTTTGCTTTATGATCTCACAGACATAGAGAGCATATGGCAACTGTCTACCAATGTCTCTTCCAATGAACTCCTCCATCCCACCAATTAAAAAATCGATCAAATTGATTAGAGTCTTTGACAGGTTGGCATGAAGAAAGCCATGTCAATATAAGAATGAGCTCAATCTTATGCCATGTTCATGCTAGAAGTTCCTTCCTCAGCATGTTACAAAGGTCAGGTTTCAGAAATTTTGTGTGAAGCATAGTGAAGTTAGGAGGATTCACATCCTCAAAGATATGACCACACTCTACCAAGGAAGGTCTATCTCCATGTTTCTCCATATCCTATATCAGAAAGCATGCTCATGAATTTTGATCCCCGAATATTTGAGATCATGGTACCCAGCCATATTTGATGGGATTTTTATCATGGGTGCCATTATAAAACAATGAGCAATCACAATGGCCATTACAAAAGAGCTATTATTATAGATGCCATTTTGTACCTTGATTAGTTTCACTCATGCCATTTTGGACACTAGACAGCACATACGTGGTGTAAATACGAATGAAAATCTGAAAATCGACAGGGCCCCACATGTCACTCATCAAAATACTCCTCAAGGACATGCACCGGTCCAGAATCCTCCAGTCCAGCCCGAGTCCACCGGCTGCATTCTAGGGTTCTTCGTGCCTCGTCCCGCGGCCGGAGCTTCGGCGTGGCGACCTCGCTCACGGGCACGGCGGGGTCGGCGCCGGCCTCTCGTGGGAGCGCACGGGCGCGGAGGAGCTCACGGCGGAGGCGTGAGGGGCTCGTCGGGCCTCGTCGGCCCGGCCTCGGCGGCTTCCTCTCGTGGCGGCCCCCCTCGGCGGACGGCGGCCTCATGGATGCAGGCGGCGGCATGGTTGCAAGCGGAGGCGGCATCGGCCCCGGCGACTCCATGTTTGTATTGGAAAACCCGCGCCCTCTGTAAGTCGCACTGCTCTGTACTGCAATGTGAAAGGGATCGGATTTGCAATGCTGAGAGTTGATGGTCATGGTCTGATCATTGTTGTTTGCAATTTTCTCCATTTTCTTTAGGTTTAGTCAAAGGATAGAGTTGAATGTCGAGGGTTATGTCACCAGAGATCACAACGGTAGAACGATTTATACAAAGTCTCGATCATTCACTTGGGTTGTCACAAACAGTGGTGACTTAACTATTTGAAAGTGCATCTAGGCCCTTAAGTGATTTTGGTGATTAATGAGAAACAATTATAGAGCTAATATTTCTATTGGAGAATTGTGTACAGATATTATACAGGTTAAATCCATGAAGTACATGTTTAAATGAGATGGTGTAACCCTCAAAATGGATATAATGCAAGAAGGCATCAAGACAAGTATTCATTTGTAAATATTTACTTATTGAGTCCTAGGGATGCCGTACTATGAAGAGGGATGAAATGGAGAAGCTTATAAAGGTTCCTAAGTGCTCAAAATAGGTATCTCGAAGTTCGTGTGAGTTTTCCACTCAAAATACACCCTATACAGAACCTATGCCATCAGAACATCCGACGTGGATCGGAACATCCGATGGTGAGTCAGTCTGCCAGTTTTCCGAGCCATCCAGTAAGGGGTCCATCGGAACATCCGACGTGGGTCGGAACATCCGACGGGGGATCAGAACATCCGATGCGGGATTAACTACACAACGGCTAGTTTTCGGGATTCCCTATTTAAAACCGTCTCTAATACCTTCCAAAGGTTGCTGACACTGTTTACTTTCTGATCACACCTTGATTTGAACCTAATTCTTCCTGTTCATCTTCTCTCAAAGATTTAGCCTTTGTCTCTCTCTCTTGTTCATCTTGTGAGATCTAGATCTAGAGAGATCAAGGCACCCAAGTGCTCCGTGAATTAGAGATCCAATTCTTGAGCACTTAGCAATTCCTATTGTCTACATTGCATTTGTTACTCTTGGAGGCTTGAAGGGCTCCTAGACGGCTAGGTGTCGCCGGTGAGTCGCCGATCTTAGTGTGGAGTGCCTCCGGAGTTTGTGAAGGTATAAATCTACCTCCGCAAGGAAAAGGATTCAACTAGTGATCGCCGATGAGTGCTTTGTGCTTCGCTGGTAAGGGGGATTAGGATCTTGGTGATCCGGGCTTTGTGCCTTCCCTAACGGTGAGTAGGATCTCCCTTCAAAGATCCGAACATCAGTAAACAAAAATCACCGTGTTTTGGTCTTGATCTTGTTTTGGTGTCTTTATTACTCGTGTTGCCTGTTCAGAGTATTCTTGAATAGATCTAACCTTGGTTTTGCGAGAAAACAGATTTTACTGTAGGTTTTCGACAAATCTAGAATACCTCGGATCGGAACATCCGACGCCGGTCGGAACATCCGACCCAGATCAGAACATCCGACGGAGGGTGTACTGTACCACGTCGGAACATCCGACCGACTGGTTACTGTTCAAGTTTATTAATTCCGCAATTTCGTTTTATTCGCCTATTCACCCCCTCTAGGCAGCATAGCGATCCTTTCAATTGGTATCAGAGCCTAACCTCCTGTTTTGAGCTTAACAGCTTGGAGTATCATGCCTAATAACAAAGACGAGATCGAGACTTCAAGTGAAGGCAACAAAAAGGCCACTATTCCTTATGTTTATTCTGATTCAACATTCTCATCTCATGTCTCTGTTCCTACTGGGCGTGTGTCTCACTTCGATGGCACATACTACCCACAATGGAGACATAAGATGAAGATGTATCTAATGTCTATTCATCCTTCTATTTGGAGAATTGCAGAAATAGGTTTCAAGCCCAAAGAACCGGAGAACCTCACTGCCGATGAGGAAAGAGACTCCTTCCGCAACTATCAAGTCGTTAATGCATTATTTGGTGCTTTGAGCCCAAGTAAATTCAACCGAGTTGACGGATTTGAAGAAGCCAAAACAATTTGGGATACCCTCAAGGTTGTTCACGAAGGCACATCAAGTGTGAGGGAAACCAAGATCGAGCTTATCAATGGCAAGTTTGGAAGGTTCATCCTAGAAGAAGGAGAAGACTACAAGACAATGTTCGATCGACTCATGGTATTAGTAAATGAGGCAAAGGGGCTTGGTTGCAAGTCTCTCACTGATCATGAGGTGGTCAAGATTCTACTCCGGGCTATCACTCCAACCAATTGCCATTTAGTGCAAATAATTCGAGATAGAGACAACTATCACTCAATCACACCGCATGAAGTGCTTGGAAGAATTCTCAGTGATGAGTTGATGGACCAAAAGGCCTCGAACATTAAAGAGATGGCTCAATCAAGCAAGAAGAAGAGCATTGCATTGAAGGCGAGCAAAGTGTCAAAGGCAAACGATGATAGCTCAAGCAGTGATGAAGATGGGCCAATGAACATGGAAGAGATGGCATTCTTTGTGAGAAGATTCAACAAATTTCTTAAAAAGAATGGCTACAATAGCAAAGACAAGAAGGATTTCGGTAAATCCAACTCTTCAAGAAGTTCAAGAAGAAAGCGATATGAATGTGGTGAAACCGGCCACTTCATTGCCGATTGTCCAAATAAAAAGGATAAGGACAAGGAAGACAAGAAGAAAGAAAAGAGTTACAAGAAGGACAAAGAAAAGAGTAAGAGACACAAGAGAAGTTAAAGAGGTGAAGCTCACATTGGTGAGGAGTGGGACTCCGAATCCAACTCCGAATCCGACTCCGAGTCCGATGATAAAAGTGTAGCATGTCTTGGAATGGCTATTCCAAAAAGGACCTCATCTCTATTTGGCGAATTGACTGATGATGATGAACCATCTATGTGCTTCATGGCCAAGGGCCCTAAGGTATCATCAAGATCCTATAAATCTCTAGGCAATTCTTATACTAACAACTCTAATGATGATGATGACGATATGAGTCATGCTAGCTTGGTCAAGATGATGAGAAATTTTGATATGGGTAAATTAACCGAGCTCATGAAGAGAGTTGAGCAACAAGAGGACCTTCTTCAGAAAGAAGAAGACTTGCTCATCCTTGAAAAGGAGAGAAACCTCCAACTTGAGAAGGAACTAGCATTGAAAAAGAAGAGGATTGAGGAGATGACCAAAGAATTCTCTAAGGTCACATCTAAAGCAAGCTCTCTTGAGATCAACAATGCTTCACTTAAAGAAGAACTCATCGGTGCAAAGGAAGCACATGAGACTCTTAGGGTGAAGTTTGATGATCTCGTGAAGAGCACCTCTACTCTTTCAAATGCAACTTGTGACTCACCTCCTTCCACGAGCAATGGTTGTGCAAGGTGCTACAATGTGGATGTGAACGCTTGTGCAACAAATTTCGTAACTTTACAAGATCTTGCTAGTGAGAATGAAAAGTTGAAGGGTCTACTTGAAGATGGTATTCAAAAATCTTACAAGTCGAGTAAGGGGCTTGATGAGATACTAGATAAGAGAAGAGGAAACTTCAAGAAGGCCGGACTTGGCTACGTTCCACCTAAGGGCAAGAAGGCGCATGTTGTGGTGACTCCGGTCACTAAGCCGATTCAGTTTGTGAGAGAGCAAAGCTCAAAGGCTCACATTTCTCATTCTACTTTTAATGCCTCTTACATTCTTAAAAAGAATAATTTTGGTAGAGTGCTTGCTTATCATATTGGACCGAAGCGTACTAATGCACCTTTGGTGAGATCCATTTGGGTCCCGAAGGCTCTTGTGACTAACCTCAAAGGACCCAATCAAATTTGGGTACCTAAGAAGACCAAAGCTTGAACTTTGTAGGAATATCTCTCCGGTGGCCCTAGTTGGGTACTTGACAGCAGTTGCACTCATCATATGACCGGGGAGAGGGAAATGTTCTCTCAAATTAATTGCTACAATCAACCTAGTGAGAGCATTACTTTTGGGGATGACAGTAAAGGTGATGTACTAGGTCTTGGTAAAATTGCAATTTCTGAAAATCTTTTTCTTACAAATGTCTTACTTGTCGATTTATTGAAATACAATCTATTATCGGTACAACAATTTTGCGCTACCGGTTATGATTGTATCTTTTCTTGTGATGGTGTGAATGTCGTTCGAAGGAGTGATGGTTTAATAGCCTTTAAGGGCCATCAAAAGGGAAAGCTTTATCTTGTGGATTTCTCTACGGATAGACCTAGCCCTGGGATATGTCTACTGGCTCAATCTAGCATGGGTTGGTTTTGTCATCGCCGACTAGCCCATGTTGGTATGAGAAACCATCACAAACTCTCGAAAGGGAATCACATCATTGGACTAACAAATGTGAAGTTTGAGAAAGACAGGCCTTGTAGCGCATGTCAAGCGGGAAAACAGATTGGAGCACCCTATCATTCAAAGAACGTGATGACCACGACAAGACCTCTACAACTACTACATATGGACCTCTTTGGACCTATTGCATACATAAGTATAGGAGGTAACAAATATGGTCTTGTTATTGTTGATGACTTTTCACGCTTCACGTGGGTATTCTTTTTGCATGATAAGACAGAGGCAAAAGGAATTTTAAAGAAGTTTATGAGAAGATCTCAAAATGAGTTTGAAGTGAAGATTAAGAAGATTCGAAGTGATAATGGAAAGGAATTCAAAAACACCGATGTTGAAGAATATCTTGACGAGGAAGGCATTAAGCACGAGTTCTCGGCTCCCTACTCCCATCAACAAAATGGGGTGGTCGAGAGGAAGAATCGAACCCTCATCGAGATGGCGAGAACCATGCTGAATGAATACAAGGTTTCGGACATTTATTGGGCGGAAGCTGTGAACACCGCCTGTCATGCTATCAACCGGCTCTATCTACACAAGTTACTCAAGAAAACTTCATATGAGCTTCTTACCAGTAACAAGCCGAATATTTCATACTTCAGAGTTTATGGCAGTAAGTGTTATATTTTAAATAAAAAATCTAGAAGTTCTAAGTTTGCTCTTAAGGTTGATGAAGGTTTTATGCTTGGTTATGGATCAAATGTTTATGCGTATCGAGTTTTCAACAATACCTCCGGTGTGGTTGAAATCTCGCATGACGTGACATTTGATGAGACTAACGGCTCTCAAGTAGAGCAAGTTGATCAATGTGTGTTAGATAAAGAAGAGTCACATTGTGAAGCGATCAAGAAAATGGCTATCGGTGAAGTCAAACCTCAAGAAGGCGTAGAAGATGAAGACTCACTCCCCTTGTCAAGAAGAGGAGGATGATAAGTCAAGTGAATGTGATGGTGATGAAGATCCCAACCCACCGAATGCACATCCAAGAGTTCGTCAAAGTGTTCAACGAGATCATCCCGTCGAAAGCATCATTGGTGATATAAACAAGGGAGTAGCTATTAGATCTCGTCTTTCAAATTTTTGTGTATTTTACTCGTTTGTCTCCTCTCTTGAGCCACTAAATATAGATCAAGCAATCAAGGATCCCGATTGGATTATCGCAATGCAAGAGGAGTTGAACAACTTCACTAGGAATGAAGTATGGGAGTTGGTGGAAAGACCGAAACAAAATATTATTGGTACAAAATGGGTCTTCCGCAACAAAAAAGACGAACATGGTATAGTGACAAGAAACAAAGCACGGTTGGTTGCACAAGGCTTCACGCAAATCGAAGGTTTGGATTGTGGTGAGACTTATGCTCCTGTAGCAAGAGTAGATGCTATTAGAATTTTAATTGCTTTTGCTACTCACCATGTCTTTAAGTTGTGGCAAATGGATGTCAAGAGCGCTTTTCTTAACGGTCCACTTTCTGAGCTTGTCTACGTTGAGCAACCACCGGGTTTCGAAGACACAAAGTATCCAAATCATGTCTACAAACTCAATAAGGCGCTTTATGGGTTGAAGCAAGCACCTCGTGCATGGTATGAGTGTTTAAAGGACTTTTTGGTGAGAAAAGGTTTTGAAATGGGCAAATCTGATCCTACACTCTTTACTAAGCTAGTAGATGGTGATATCTTTATATGTCAAGTTTATGTTGATGATATCATATTTGGATCTACTAATGAGTGTTTTTGCGAGGAATTTAGTAGCTTAATGACCAAATGGTTTGAGATGTCTATGATGGGAGAGCTGAAGTTCTTCCTTGGACTACAAGTGAAACAAATGAAGGAAGAAACTTTTATTAGCCAATCAAAGTACGTGAAAGATATGCTTAAGAAGTTTGATATGAGGGACGCCAAACCAATCAAGACTCCTATGCCAACAAATGGTCACCTTGATTTAAATGTAAATGGTAAGGACGTCGATCAAAAGGTATATCGTTCAATCACTGGCTCTCTCCTTTACCTTTGTGCATCTAGGCCTGATATTATGCTTAGTGTGTGCATGTGTGCAAGATTTCAAGCTGCACCCAAGGATTGTCACTTAGTGGCAGCCAAGAGAATCTTGAGATATTTGATACACACATCCAACTTTGGCCTTTGGTATTCTAGAGGGTTAAACTTTTACCTAATCGGCTATTCGGATGCGGATTATGCCGGATGTAAAGTGGATAGGAAGAGTACCTCCGGTACTTGCCAATTCCTTGGAAGGTCGCTCGTTTCGTGGGCGTCCAAGAAACAACATTCTGTTGTCCTATCCACAGCCGAAACTGAATACATTGCTGCAGGACATTGTTGTGCCCAACTACTTTGGATGAGGCAAACCTTGAGAGATTATGGTCTTAACCTCAACCACATCCCACTTTTGTGTGACAATGAGTGCCATAAAAATAGCCAACAATCCAATTCAACACCCTCAAACCAAACATATCGATATTCGCCACCACTTTTTAAGAGACCATTCAACCAAAGGTGATATCGATATTACCCATGTGAGAACCGAAAACCAACTAGCTGATATTTTCACCAAACCACTTGATGAGAGAAAATTCTGTGAGTTGCGAAGTGAATTGAATATCCTTGACTCTCGGAATGTTGCTTGACCTGTTGCACACATTGTTTGGTGATTGAAAAGGTTTTCTAAATCATGCCATCTATTTTACTATAGCTATATAGGTTTATATATATAAATTGATTGATTTGGCTCTTTGGATATTGATATTCTATTTATTCATGAATGACCTTAGTTTGATTGATTGATATGCTTACGGGTCATTCTTGGGTAAATTCAAGTTTTAGAACTCCCCTCTATCCTTCCGGAGCAATCTTATCTATTTCCAAGGAGTCTGGAGTCCAAAACTTTCATATCCAGCAAGAGGGGGATCGGATGTTCCGCTCGGCATCGGAACTTCTGATGGGATCCAGTGATGGTACCATCGGATGTTCCGACCGGCGTCGGAACTTTCGATGCAGTCCAGCAGGGGGTCCGTCGGACCTTCCGTCGGAACATCCGTCGGATGTTCCGACGTGACCCAGCCTGTATCTTCTTTTAACCGCGTGGGTCCTGCACCTTTTACCCCACGGGTTTTACCCTAGCTTTTACCTCTCCTTCTCTCCTCTTGGGCGGCGGCGGCGGAACTTCCGGCGGCTTCGGATCTTCCGGCGGCGACGAAACTTCCTGCAGCGGTGGTCCGTACGGCGGCAAATCTTTCAACCTGTTGCCTTTCTACCGCCTCCACCTCGTTCCTGCTCGTCCTCTCATCCTCCATTGAAGGTAAGAGCTCCAAATCTTGAAAACTCCTAGCACGTGCAATGTGCGTCGTTTTGATTCGATTTCGGGGCTAAATATGCACCTATATTGTTCATAGAAGCATTCTCTACCTATTGCTGCCTCGGATTTGTCCTTTTGATGCGAGATGTGAAAGATCCCGTTTAGGGCACTTGCTGTACACCGTCGGATGTTCCGACCCCCGGTCGGATGTTCCGACGGGGTACTCACTGACCCTGTTGGATTTTGGCATTCTCGTTCAATTCTCTCAACTCTTGATTCCATCTTATGTGTCATGCAGATGTCTTCTTCTCAGCGTGACCCCAAAGGCAAGGGTGTTGCTAATCCCTCGAAGCAGCAACGAACTTCTAGTTCAACTGTCGTTCCTTCTTTAGCTGAGCCAAATGAGGATCCTACAATCTTTCATGAGAGGTTGGCTCAGTGGAAGCGGGCCAATATTCGTGATCCCATTGGTCCCTTGATGATCAAGAAGACATCAAGGTCATTTCCTCCTAGTGTCACTCCGAAGATCCTCGGCTATTATGTAGCGGATGTTAAAGAGATTCAACTCCGCAGGCTTGATGATCCTTTGTCGTATGAGAAGGAAGAAGGGACCAATGAAAGATTTTGGAACTTCTTTCATCAAGATTTCTATGATGTTGCTTTTGTGAAGAAAAAGAATCATGTGATGCGCATGCAATTCATTGATTGGGAAGGCATGGCACTGTCAAACAATCCAGTCATCAATGAGGTCATTGCTGCTTGTGACACCATGGGATTGACTGACATTTTGAGCTTCCAGCATGATTGGAACGATGAAGTTATTTGTCAGTTCTATGCTTCATTGTACTTTGCTGGGGGTGCCGCTGGCGATTTCTACTGGTTCATGTGCGATGGTGTCTGGTACAACTTCTCGAAGTGGGAGTTTGGCCAACACCTGAAGTTGTCCACTAAAGGCAACATGGAGGAGCTCCATGATGTGGATGCCCTAAAGAATCAAGACTTGAAGTTCTTATATGATGGGCCTATTCCCACTAAGGCAGGAGCTACTGAATCCATGAAGCCATTCTATCAAGTGCTCAACTGCATCCTCCGCAAGACCCTGTGTCCCAAAGAAGGTGATGCTTCTCGTGTTCTCTCCTATTCTCGCAACCTTCTGATGAAGATTGGCCTGCGTGAGCGTCCCTTTAATATCTTGGACTTCATCTGGTGTGAGATCAAGATCAGTGCTAATGATCCAAAGAGGAGCTGCCCTTATGCTCCTTATCTGATGAGCATGATCATTCATGTCACTGGTCTTAAGTTTGTGCTGGATGTGAAGCACACCCCCTACCTTGTCACCACCCGTGGACTGGCTTCCCCTGGCGGGACTTTTGTGACTCCACCCAGGAGGGGTTCGGCTACTCGTGATAGCTCGGGGCCTTCTTCTGCTCCTCGTGATAGCGCGGGCCCATCGTTAGCCCGGTCCAGTCCATCATCTTCTGGAGGCTCCATAAAAAAGATGCTGAAATCTATCTTCTGCATGTGCCGCAAGACAAATGATCGGGTTCAGGAATCCATTGTGCGTCTTCGCGACAATCGAAAGCAGATTCAAGACATCAAGAAGTATCTTGGTATGCCTCTTTCTTCTGATGATTCCGCGTCCTCCTACTCTACCATTGACACATATACTCGAGGACTATTTGGGCTTTCTCCTTCCGGTGGCGGCAACAACAACGACGACGATGATGAGGTCACCGGAGGAGGTGGTGGTGGTGGTGTTGGTGGTCAGGGTGGCAGCAGCAGCAGCGATCCAGAGTGGATTGAGTGATCCAGTTTGTTTGTCTCTTTTTGGCATCTTGATGCCAAAGGGGGAGAAATGTTCTGGGTTTTGGGGGAGAAATTGGAGCAAAGTTATCTTTTATCTATTCTACTCTTAGTTTCCTTTCGTTTGAAACTTGAATGTGTTTAAGTGCAAAACTATGTTTTTAAACTCAATGTTTATGTGGTACGCTGTGGCTGTAAGACTTTATTTATTCTGTGATGATGATGTAATGGTGAATTGCTAGCTATTTAAGTTTTTCGCATTGTGTGATATATCCTGTCATATTGCATCTAGATTCAAATTTGCCAAGGATATAGGGGCAGCTCCTGTTGTTATACTTGCCACAGTTTCAGGGGGAGCTTCCGGTTATATTCTTTGTTTAATTTATTTGTGAGCCATAATTGTTGTCATCAATACACCAAAAAGGGGGAGATTGAAAGTGCATCTAGGCCCTTAAGTGATTTTGGTGATTAATGAGAAACAATTATAGAGCTAATATTTCTATTGGAGAATTGTGTACAGATATTACACAGGTTAAATCCATGAAGTACATGTTTAAATGAGATGGTGTAACCCTCAAAATGGATATAATGCAAGAAGGCATCAAGACAAGTATTTATTTGTAAATCTTTACTTATCGAGTCCTAGGGATGCCGTACTATAAAGAGGGATGAAATGGAGAAGCTTATAAAGGTTCCTAAGTGCTCAAAATAGGTATCTCGATGTTCGTGTGAGTTTTCCACTCAAAATACACCCTATACAGAACCTATGCCATCAGAACATCCGACGTGGGTCAGAACATCCGATGGTGAGTCAGCCTGCCAGTTTTCCGAGCCATCCAGTAAGGGGTCCATCGGAACTTCCATCGGAACATCCGATGCGGGTCGGAACATCCGACGGGGGATCAGAACATCCGATGCGAGATTAACTGCACAACGGCTAGTTTTCGGGATTCCCTATTTAAAGCCGTCTCTAATACCATCCAAAGGTTGCTGACACTGTTTACTCTCTGATCACACCCTGATTTGAACCTAATTCTTCCTGTTCATCTTCTCTCAAAGCTTTAGCCTTTGTCTCTCTTGTTCATCTTGTGAGATCTAGATCTAGAGAGATCAAGGCACCCAAGTGCTCCGTGAATTAGAGATCCAATTCTTGAGCACTTAGCAATTCCTATTGTCTACATTGCATTTGTTACTCTTGGAGGCTTGAAGGGCTCCTAGACGGCTAGGTGTCGCCGGTGAGTCGCCGATCTTAGCGTGGCGTGTCTCCGGAGTTTGTGAAGGTGTGAATCTACCTCCGCAAGGAAAAGGATTCAACTAGTAATCGCCGGTGAGTGCTTTGTGCTTCGCTGGTAAGGGGGATTAGGGTCTTGGTGATCCCGGCTTTGTGCCTTCCGTAACGGTGAGTAGGATCTCCCTTCAAAGATCCGAACATCAGTAAATGAAAATCACCGTGTTTTTGTCTTGATCTTGTTTTGGTGTCTTTATTACTCGTGTTGGCCTGTTCTGAGTATTCTTGAATAGATCTAACCTTGGTTTTGCGAGAAAACAGATTTTACTGCAGGTTTTCGACAAATCCAGAATACCCCGGATCGGAACATCCGACGCCCGTCGGAACATCCGACCCAGATCAGAACATCCGACGGAGGGTGTACTGTACCACGTCGGAACATCCGATCCTGCATCGGAACATCCGACCGACTGGTTACTGTTCAAGTTTATTAGTTCTGCAATTTCGTTTTATTCGCCTATTCACCCCCCTCTAGGCAGCATAGCGATCCTTTCACTATTTCTAATGCATATGTCGAGTTGGCGAATTACATCTTATGGGGATCCCATCAGAGGCCTACTCTTTGGTTCTTTGACAAGAATCGTGGAGAAGATGTCATTCTCAACGAAGACAGCCAATTGCCTTACTTCGTTGACATGTATTGGGATGAGATGAGGCCAAAATTGACTGTAGGAATAACAGAAATTTCTGGTTCTATTGTTCAGTCTGTTTCTGGGTGTGTTGAAGATGGAATGCACAATCCATCTGAGTATGTTACATTTCATCCTGCTGCTTCCAAAGTAGATGACATCCCTTGTTCATCTGAAGCACCCCCCTGTGTAGATCCATTTGAGAACTTTGAGGAGTATGTGGGGGTGGATGATGAGCGCTTTTACATGGGGGCAGAGTATGCGAGCAGTCAGCAACACTATCCAGATGAGCACCTTGGAGGTGATCAGATGGATGCTGATGCTGGGTGCAATGAAAATACTATTCAGGAAGCAGAGGTTGACGATGCAGACCCAAATAAGGTTATTTTGGGTCATGATGCTGAGAACCCTTGCATTAAAAAATACACAAAGTTCAAAAACATGGATGTGTTCAAAAAGGCAATAAAGCATCATGCTATTTTGGAAGGGTTTGAGATTAAGACATATAAATCAGATAGCACACGTTTCATTGGTTATTGCTAGTTTGAGGGTTGTAATTGGAGAGTGCATGCATCTAGGCTCCAAGATGGGGTGACCATCATGGTATGGCCTCTTCTTTTTTGTTTTATTTGTTTTCATTTTTCTTGTTGTATTTGTTTATCACAAAGCTAATATGTCTTCTTTTCGAACTCATAATATTGCCTTGCAGATAAAAACTCTTAATGCAGTGCACAAGTGCCCTACTACCAAAATTCTTGGAGGAAAGATGGTTAGTCAATACTGGATTGCAGATAGGCTAAAGTCCTGGTTGTAGTTAGATCCTTCCAGAACAAGAAATGAAGCCATGGAGAAACTACAAGGGCAATACAAACAGAAGATGGACTACCAGAAAACTTACAGAGGTATGCAAATTGCTCTGAATGAAATTCATGGCAAATATGAAGACTCTTTCCAGATAATTGTTAATTGGAAACATAAGATAGAACGTAGAAGCCCTGGTTCAGTTGTAGAGATAGACTTGAAGACAATTGGTGAGAAACAATTGTTCAATAGATTGTTTGTAGCAATGAAACCTTGCATTGATGGGTTCTTAAGTGGCTGTAGACCATATTTGGCTGTAGACTCAACCTTCTTAACTGAAAAATATAAGGGCCAATTAGCTGCAGCTACAGGGGTAGATGGACATAATTGGTTGTTCTATGTTGCATATGGTGTATTTGACTCAGAAACAGAGGCAAATTGGACATGGTTCTTTACTCAGTTGTATAAGGCAGTAGGATCTCCACATGGCATGGTTATAAGTAGTGATGCTTGTAAAGGTTTGGCTAATGCTGTTAGAAAAGTGTATCCTCTAGCTGAACATAGAGAGTGCATGAGACACTTGTATCAGAATTTCATGAAGAAATTTCATGGTTCCGTCTTCACAGACAACCTTTACCCAGCTGCTAGAGCTTACACCGAGTCAAAGTTCAAATGGCATATGGAGCAAATATTTCAGCACTCACCCGAGGCATATGAGTTTTTGCAAAAGCATCATGGTGGTATGTGGTATAGATGTGGTTTCTCTGAACATAGTAAGGTAGATTATCTTACTAACAACATATCTGAAAGTTTTAATCATCAGATAAAGAATCTAAAACGTTTGCATTTGCATGAGTTGGCTGACAGAATCAGGCTTCTCATAATGGACAAGTTCAATATGAGAAGGTTGATTGGGCTGAAATTGGAAGGTGTCATCTTGCCATCTGTCATGAAGCAATTAAATGAGTATAGCAAACAGCTTGCCTATCCTCACATTCATAGGAGAAATGATGATGAGGCCGAGGTGACAGTGAATGACAATGGCACTGGACAGAGCAAAAAGTGTGTTGTCAATCTAAAGGACAAGACATGCACTTGCAACCAATTCCAGATATCTGGCAAACCTTGCTGTCATACCTTGGCCTTCATTTGTTCCATGAGAGGATCTTCAATTGAGGCATGTGTACATGAGTACTATTCTGTTGCCAGATTCAGAGCAGCGTATGCTGGTTCAATCCCTGCAGTGCCTGATAAGTCTGAGTGGCAACAAGTGGATCTTGGCTTCCAAGTTCATCCACCCACACAAGGTAAGGTGGCTGGGAGGCCTAAGAAGGAAAGGACACCATCTTTCTTGGAGCCACATAAAAGAAAAGTCAGGTGCAAGAGATGTAGACGATTTGGACATATTGCTAGGGGTTGCAAGCTCCCTATTGAATCTGATGTTGAAGCTCCAGATAGGTACTATCATCATTGCTCAATGCACCATGTTTTATTTAATTACTTCCAATGTTGTGATTTTTTTTGTTCATGCAGAGCTGCCGAAAAAGAGAATGAAGAGCCATATGAAGAAGCACCACCAAAGAGGAAACCTGGTAGGCCAAAGAAGCAAGCTGACGCAACCACAGAGGGAGGGCAAGCTAGACCAAAAAGAAAGCCTGGTAGGCCTAGAAAGCAAGCTGAAGCTGTCAATGCCTCTGCAACCACACCCACTCAGACAAGCACTCAGCATGCTTTAGCTTCAGCAAGCACTCAGCATGTTTTAGCTTCAACAAGCACTCCAGCAAGCACTCAGCATGTTGCATCACCATGCTCTCCAGCCACACCTAGGGGAAGGACAATCAAGAAACTTGCTGGAAGGAAGAGAGCATCACCACCAACTGAAAGAGTTACACCACCAGCAAAAGTGATGAGAAGGCTTTGATGTGCTTGCCAATTGTTGCCATGTCATCTTTTGTAATATCCTAATGGAGTGAACTTGCTAGATATTGGTGGGAGTGAACCTGATGGCATATGTCTTATATATGTCATCTTTTGTATATATTATGGTTGCAATCTAATGGAGTGAACCTGCTACTACTATATGTCTTATGTATTATGGTTGCAATGCAAGCTAATGAAGTGAACTTGATGATATATGCCTTTTGTCTTATGTATCAATATATAGTTCTATGAAATTTCTTGATTCAGCTAGTCTGAAATTTTTAGTTTATTTGATTATTATCATCTTCTTATTTGCTGAAAAGCTGAACTTTGAGAATGCCAAGTGATTACTGACTTGCAAAGTCTCTTCAGCTTGACAGTTGTTTAAATGTATAGTTGTCTTGGTACTCAGGTTGTAATTTGACATGGAGTACTAATCAGGTTGGAGTACATCAAGACTATCGGGTTGGAGTAGCTAGCACCGATCTAGTAAATCGATGCCATTCTCTATTTAAGAGAAAATGACCGAGCAATGTTCAGCAGAAAACATTGGGCATTGGAGTATCAAATAGACTTAATCCTTTTTTAGCAAATCATGAGAGGCATACTTTGCGACAAGTCCGAAAATACAAATTTATAGAGTGAAGACCAAAATGTTTTAATTTGACAAGTCGGTGAAGTTACATTCCAAAGAAGTGACATCTTCGACTACAACTCGGTGAAGTTACATTCTGAACATTGCTTTTGACAAAACTGCAGGAAAGCCTTTTGTAATTCCTCTATAATTAGATATTAGAGTGACAATGTTGGTTCAGTACATAATTTTGGAAACAAGTTCAGTTCAAAATTTGTCGAATTTGTACCCAATATGGATGGTCTTTGGATTTAAATGTGGGAATACTTTCTTAGAAGCCAAGGAGCAAATGCTCTAAAATTACAAGTAGATTTACAAAGTCTGAAATTACACGTAGATTTAAAAGATCTGAAATTACAAGCCCTGAGTATAAAGAAGCAGATTTGCTACTTGCTAGCCTAGTCTACAATTACAAAGCCCTGAAATTACAATATGAAATTGCAAGCTCTGAGATTACAATCTGAATATGAGTTGCTCATCTCTGCAATTATAAAGCTATGCACCTTGGTCTAAACATGCCTCACAACAGTCACTTGGCTAAAATGGTTTTGACCTCACTGTGCTAGATCATACATTGGATCAACTGGATTACACAAATTGAATCAATTCATACATTGGATCAATTGGATTACACAAATTGGATGAAAGTAACAAAAGGAACATGACCACAATTACATCAAGCATTATCATCAACCAAGCAGCAAGCCAGCTGAAAGGATCGCCATGCCGTCTAGAGGGGGGTGAATAGGCGAATAAAACGAAATTGCGGAATTAATACACTTGAACAGTAACCAGTAGGTCGGATGTTCCGATGCAGCGTCGGATGTTCCGACGTGGTACAGTACACCCTCCGTCGGATGTTCTGATCCTGGGTCGGATGTTCCGATGGCCGTCGGATGTTCTGATCCGGGGTGCTCTGGAATTTGTCGAAAACCTGTAGAAAAACTGATTTCTCGCAAAACCAAGGTTAGATCTATTCAAGAATACTCAGAACAAGCTAACACAACTAATAAAGACACCAAAACAAAGATCAAGACAAAACACGGCGATTTTTGTTTACCGATGTTCGGATCTTTGAAAGGAGATCCTACTCACCGTTAGGGAAGGCACAAAGCCCGGATCACCAAGACCCTAATCCCCCTTACCAGCGAAGCACAAAGCACTCACTGGCGATCACTAGTTGAATCCTTTTCCTTGCGGAGGTAGATTCGCACCTTCACAAACTCCGGAGGCACGCCACACAAAGATCGGCGACTCACCGGCGACACCTAGCCGTCTAGGAGCCCTTCAAGCCTCCAAGAGTAACAAATGCGATGAAGAAATTAGGAATCGCTAAGTGCTCAAAATTGGATGACTCTAATTTATGGAGCACTTGGGTTGCCTTGATCTCTCTAGATCTAGATCTCACAAGATGAACAAGAGAGAGACAAAGGCTAGAGTTCTTGAGAAAGATGAACAGGAAGAATTAGTTTCAAATCAGGGTGTAATCAGAGAGTAAACAGTGTCAGCAACCATTGGAAGGTATTAGAGACGGCTTTAAATAGGGAATCCCGAAAACTAGCCGTTGTGCAGTTAATCCCGCATCGGAAGTTCTGATCCCCCGTCGGATGTTCCGATGGAAGTTCAGATGGACCCTTTCTTTGGATAGCTCGGCGGCAAGTGGCTCACCATCGGATGTTCAGCCCTCGTCGGATGTTACGATGGCATAGGTTCTGATGAGGTGTATTTTGAGTGGAAAACTCACACGAACTTCGAGATACCTATTTTGAGCACTTAGGAACCTTTATAAGCTTCTCCATTTCATCCCTCTTTATAGTACGGCATCCCTAGGACTCAATAAATAAAGATTTACACATAAATACTAGTCTTCATGCCTTCTTGCAATACATCCATTTTGAGGGGTACACCAACACATGTAACATGTACCTCATGGAATTAAGCTGTATGATATCTGTGCACAATTCTCCAATAGAAATATTAGCTCTATAATTGTTACTCATTAATCACCAAAATCACTTAAGGGCCTAGATGCACTTTCAATCTCCCACTTTTTGGTGTATTGATGACAACAATTATAGCTCACAAAGAAATTGTAAATAAGAATATATGAAAGAGCTCCCCCTGAAACTATGGCAATAATAACAACAAGAGCTCCCCCTATATCCTTGGCAAATTTGAATCTAAATGCAATATGACAAGATATATCACACAATTGCGAAAAAACTGAAATAACCAAGCAATTCACCATTACATCATCATCACAGAATAATTAAATAAAGTCTTACAGCCACAGCGTACCACATAAACATTGAGTTTGGAACATAACATAGTTTTGCACTTAGACAATCAAGTTTCAAACATAGGAAACTAAGAACAGAATGGAATGTGATAACAGATAAAACATTTCTCCAATTTCTTCCCCAGAACCCGAATGAGATAACAGATAAAACATTTCTCCAATTTCTTCCCCAGAACCCAGAACATTTCTCCCCCTTTGGCATCAAGACGCCAAAAAGAGACAAACAAACTGGATCACTCAACCCACTCTGGATCGCTGCTGCTGCTGCCACCCTGACCACCAGCACCTCCACCGGTGACCTCATCATCGTCGTCGTTGTTGTTGCCGCCACCGGAAGGAGGAAGTCCAAACAGTCCTCGAGTATATGTGTCAATGGTGGAGTACGAGGACGCGGAATCATCAAAGGAGAGAGGCATACCAAGATGCTTCTTGATGTCTTGAATCTGCTTTCGATTGTCGCGGAGACGCACAATGGATTTCTGAACCCGATCATTTGTCTTGCGGCACATGCAGAAGATAGATTTCAACATCTTTTTGATGGAGCCTCCAGAAGATGATGGGCTGGACCGAGCTGACGATGGGCCCGCGCTATCACGAGGAGCTGAAGAAGGCCCCGTGCTATCACGAGTAGCCGAACCCCTCCTGGGTGGAGTCACAGAAGTCCCACCAGGGGAAGCCAGTCCACGGGTGGTGACAAGGTAGGGGGTGTGCTTCACATCCAGCACAAACTTGAGACCAGTGACTTGAATGATCATGCTTATCAGATAAGGAGCATAAGGACAGCTCCTCTTTGGATCACCAGCACTGATCTTGATCTCACACCAGATGAAATCCAGAATATCGAAAGGACGCTCACGCAGACCAATCTTCATCAGAAGGTTGCGAAAATAGGAGAGAACACGAGAAGCGTCACCTTCTTTGGGACACAGAGTCTTGCGGAGAATGCGGTTGAGCACTTGATAGAATGGCTTCATGGATTCAGTAGCTCCCGCCTTAGTGGGAATAGGCCCATCATACAAGAATTTCAAGATTTGGGAGCTTTTACCTTCAAAGAGGAGGAGGGAGACGGGCAGGGAGGAGGCAGAGGCAGTGGGGAGGCGCGCGGTGTGCAGGAGCCGCCGCCTTACAGGTCCCCGCCGCCGGAAGATCCGAGCTCCCTGTGCAGTCGCCGCCCAAGAGGAGAGAGAAAGAGGTAAAAACTCTGAGGTAGAACCGTGGGGTAAAAAGAGGAACAGGGCCCACGCGGTTAAAAAGAAAAAAAACGGGACACAGATCTGAGTCCCGTCGGAACATCCGACGGAAGTTCCGACGGACCCCCTGCTGAACCGCATCGGAAGTTCCGACGCCGGTCAGAACATCCGACGGGACCTTCACTGGATACCACCGGAAGTTCCGATGCCGAGCGGAACATCCGATCCCCCTCTTGCTGGATTGAAAGTTTTGGACTCCAGACACCTCGAGAATAGATAAGATAGCTCCGGGAGGATAGAGGAGAGTTCTAAGACTTGAATTTACCCAAGGATGCATGACCCGTAAGCGTATCAATCAATCAAACTAAGGTCATCCGTGAATAAATAGGATATGAATATCCGAAGAACCAAATCAATCAATTTATTTATAATATAATCCTATATAGCTATAGTAAAATAGATAACAAGATAAAGAAAACCTTTTCAATCACCAAACAATGTGTGCAATAGGTCAAGCAACATTCCAAGAGTCAAGGATATTCAACTCACTCCTCAACTCACAGAATTTTCTCTCATCAAGTGGTTTGGTGAAAATATCAGCTAGTTGGTTTTCGGTTCTCACATGAGTAATATCGATATCACCTTTGGTTGAATGGTCTCTTAAAAAGTGGTGGCGAATATCGATATGTTTGGTTCGAGAGTGTTGAATAGGATTGTTGGCTATTTTTATGGCACTTTCATTATCACACAAAAGTGGGATGTGGTTGAGGTTAAGGCCATAATCTCTCAAGGTTTGCCTCATCCAAAGTAGTTGGGCACAACAATGTCCTGCGGCAATGTATTCAGCTTCAGCTGTGGATAGGGCAACGGAATGTTGTTTCTTGGACGCCCACGAAACGAGCGACCTTCCAAGGAATTGACAAGTACCGGAGGTACTCTTCCTATCCACTTTACAACCGGCATAATCCGCATCCGAATAGCCGATTAGGTCAAAGTTTGACCCTCTAGGATATCAAAGGCCAAAGTTGGGTGTGTGTATCAAATATCTCAAGATTCTCTTGGCTGCCACTAAGTGGCAATCCTTAGGTGCAGCTTGAAATCTTGCACACATGCACACACTAAGCATGATATCAGGCCTAGATGCACAAAGGTAAAGCAGAGAGCCAATGATTGAACGATATACCTTTTGATCGACGTCCTTACCATTTATATTTAAATCAAGGTGACCATTTGTTGGCATAGGAGTCTTGATTGGTTTGGCGTCGCTCATATTAAACTTCTTAAGCATATCCTTCACGTACTTTGATTGGCTAATAAAAATTCCTTCCTTCATTTGTTTCACTTGTAGTCCAAGGAAAAACTTCAGCTCTCCCATCATAGACATCTCAAACCGTTTAGTCATTAAGCTACTAAATTCCTCGCAAAAACACTCATTAGTAAATCCAAATATGATATCATCAACACAAACTTGACAAACAAAAATATCACCATCTATTAGCTTAGTAAAGAGTGTAGGATCAGATTTACCTATTTCAAAATCTTTTCTCACCAAAAAGTCTTTCAGACACTCATACCATGCACGAGGTGCTTGTTTCAACCCGTAAAGCGTCTTGTTGAGTTTGTAGACATGATTTGGATACTTTGTGTCTTCGAAACCCGGTGGTTGCTCAACGTAGACAAGCTCAGAAAGTGGACCGTTAAGAAAAGCGCTCTTGACATCCATTTGCCACAACTTAAAACCATGGTGAGTAGCAAAAGCAATTAAAATTCTAATATCATCTACTCTTGCTACGGGAGCGTAAGTCTCACCACAATCCAAACCTTCGATTTGCGTGAAGCCTTGTGCAACCAACCGTGCTTTGTTTCTTGTCACTATACCATGTTCGTCTTGTTTGTTGCGGAAGACCCATTTTGTACCAATAATAGTTTGCTTCGGTCTTTCCACCAACTCCCACACTTCATTCCTAGTGAAGTTGTTTAACTCCTCTTGCATGGCAATAATCCAATCGGGATCCTTGATAGCTTGATCTATATTTAGTGGCTCAAGAGAGGAGACAAACGAGTAAAATGTACAAAAATTTGAAACACGAGATCTAGTAGTTACTCCCTTGTTCATATCACCAATGATACTTTCGACGGGATGATCTCGTTGAACACTTTGACGAACTCTTGGATGTGCATTTGGTGGGATAGGATCTTCATCATTACCTTCACTTGACTTATCATCCTCCCCTTCTTGAATAGTCATTGGAGGTTCAACTTGAGTTAACAAGGGTAGTGAGTCTTCATCTTCTACGCCTTCTTGAGGTTTGACATCACCGATAGCCATTTTCTTAATCGCTTCATAAGGTGGCTCTTCTTTATCTAACACACATTGATCAACTTGCTGTACTTGAGAGCCGTTGGTCTCATCAAATGTCACGTCATGCGAGATTTCAACCACACCAGAGGTATTGTTGAAAACTCGATACGCATAGGCATTTGATCCATAACCAAGCATAAAACCTTCATCGACCTTAGGAGCAAACTTAGAACTTCTATATTTCTTATTCAAAATATAACACTTACTGCCAAAAACTCTGAAGTATGAAATATTCGGCTTGTTACCGGTAAGAAGCTCATATGAAGTTTTCTTGAGTAACTTGTGTAGATAGATCCGATTGATAGCATGATAGGCGGTGTTCACAGCTTCCGCCCAATAAATATCCGAAACCTTGTATTCATTCAGCATGGTTCTGGCCATCTCGATGAGGGTACGATTCTTCCTCTCGACCACCCCGTTTTGTTGAGGGGAGTAGGGGGCCGAGAACTCGTGCTTAATGCCTTCCTCATCAAGATATTCTTCAACATCAGTTTTTTTGAATTCCTTTCCATTATCACTTCGAATCTTCTTAATCTTCACTTCAAACTCATTTTGAGATCTTCTCATAAACTTCTTTAAAGTTCCTTTTGCCTCTGTTTTATCATGCAAAAAGAATACCCACGTGAAGCGTGAAAAGTCATCAACAATAACAAGACCGTATTTGTTACCTCCTATACTTATGTATGCAATCGGTCCAAAGAGGTCCATATGTAGTAGTTGTAGAGGTCTTGTTGTGGTCATCACGTTCTTCGAAGGATGGGATGCTCCAACTTGTTTTTCCGCTTGACATGCGCTACAAGGCCTATCTTTCTCAAACTTCACATTTGTTAGTCCAATGATGTGATTCCCTTTCGAGAGTTTGTGAAGGTTTCTCACACCAACATGGGCTAGTCGGCGATGCCAAAGCCAACCTATGCTAGATTTAGCCAGTAGGCATATCCCAGGGCTAGGTCTATCCATAGAGAAATCCACGAGTTAAAGCTTTCCCTTTCGATGACCTTTAAAGGCTATTAAACCATCACTCCTTCGAACGACATTCACACCATCACAAGAAAAGATACAATCATAACCGGTAGCAAAAAATTGTTGTACCGATAATAGATTGTATTTCAATGAATCAACAAGTAATATATTTGTAAGAAAAAGATTTTCAGAAATTGCAATCTTACCAAGACCTAATACATCACCTTTACTGTCATCCCCAAAAGTAATGCTCTCACTTGGTTGATTATAGCAGTTGATTTGAGAGAACATTTTCTTCTCTCCGATCATATGATGAGTGCATCCGCTGTCAAGTACCCAACTAGGGCCACCGGAGAGATATTCCTACAAAGTTCAAGCTTTGGTCTTAGGTACCCAAATTTGATTGGGTCCTTTGAGGTTAGTCACAAGAGCCTTCGGGACCCAAATGGATCTCACCAAAGGTGCATTAGTACGCTTAGGTCCAACATAATAAGCAAGCACTTTACCAAGATTATTCTTTCTAAGAATATAAGAGGCATTAAAGGTAGAGTGAGAAACGTGAGCCTTTGAGCCTTACTCTCTCAAAAACTGAATTGGCTTAGAGGCCGGAGTCACCACAACATGTGCTTTCTTGCCCTTCGGTGGAACATATCCAAGTCCGGCCTTCTTGAAGTGTCCTCTTCTCTTGTCTAGTATCTCATCAAGCCCCTTACTCGACTTGTAAGACCTTTGAATACCGTCCTCAAGTAGACCCTTCAACTTCTCATTCTCACTAGCAAGATCTTGCAAGGTTGCGAAATTTGTTGCATAAGCATTTACATCCACATTGTAGCACCTTGCACAACCGTTGCTCGTGGAAGGAGGTAAGTCACAAGTTGCATTTGAAAGAGTAGAGGTGCTCTTCAAAAGATCATCAAACTTCACCCTAAGAGTCTCATGTGCTTCCTTTGCACCAATGAGTTCTTCCTTGAGTGAAGCATTGTTGATCTCAAGAGAGCTTGTTTTAGATGTGATCTTAGAGAATTCTTTGGTCATCTCCTCAACCCTCTTCTTTTCCAATGCTAGTTCCTTCTCAAGTTGGAGGTTTCTCTCCTTTTCAAGCATGAGCAAGTCTTCTCCTTTCTCAAGAAGGTCCTCTTGTTGCTCAACTCTCTCCATGAGCTCGGTCAACTTACCCATATCAAAATTTCTCATCATCTTGACCAAGCTAGCATGACTCATATCATCCTCATCATCACTAGAGTTGTTAGTATAAGAATTGATTAGAGATTTAGAGGATCTTGATGATACCTTAGGGCCCTTGGCCATGAAGCACATAGATGGTTCATCATCATCCGTCAATTCGCCAAATAGATATGAGGTCCTTTTTGGAATAGCCATTCCAAGACATGCTACACTCTCATCATCGGACTCGGAGTCGGATTCGGAGTTGGATTCGGAATCCCACTCCTCACCAATGTGAGCTTCACCTCTTGAACTTCTCTTGTGTCTCTTACTCTTTTCATTGTCTTTCTTGTAACTCTTTTCTTTCTTCTTATCTTCCTTGTCGTTATCCTTCTTATGTGGACAATCGGCAATAAAATGTCCGGTTTCACCACATTCATAGCACATTCTTCTTGAACTTCTTGAAGAGTTGGATTTGCTGGAATCCTTCTTGCCTTTGCTATTGTAGCCATTCTTCTTGAGAAATTTGTTGAATCTTCTCACAAAGAATGCCATCTCTTCCATGTTCATTGACCCATCTTCATCACTGCTTGAGTCATCATCCTTTGCCTTTGACACTTTGCTCGCCTTCAAAGCAATGCTCTTCTTCTTACTTGATTGAGCCATCTCTTTAATGTTCGAGGCCTCTTGGTCCATCAACTCATCACTGAGAATTCTTCCAAGCACTTCATGCGGTGTGATTGAGTGATAGTTGTTTCTATCTCGAACCATTTGCACTAAATGGCGATTGGTTGGAGTGATAGCCCGGAGTAGAATTTTGACCACCTCATGATCAGTGAGAGACTTGCAACCAAGCCCCTTTGCCTCATTTACCAATACCATGAGTCGATCAAATATTGTCTTGTAGTCTTCTCCTTCTTCTAGGATGAACCTTCCTAGTTTGCCATTGATAAGCTCGATCTTGGTTTCCCTCACACTTGATGTGCCTTCGTGAACAACCTTGAGGGTATCCCAAATTATTTTGGTTTCTTCAAGTCCGTCAACTCGGTTGAATTCACTTGGGCTCAAAGCACCAAATAATGCATTGACGGCTTGATAGTTGCGGAAGGAGTCTCTTTCCTCATCGGCAGTGAGGTTCTCCGGTTCTTTGGGCTTGAAACCTGTTTCTACAATTCTCCAAATAAAAGGATGAATAGACATTAGATACATCTTCATCTTATGTCTCCATTGTGGGTAGTATGTGCCATCGAAGTGAGGCGCACGCCCAATAGGAACAGAGACATGAGATGAGAATGTTGAATCAGGATAAACATAAGGAATGGTAGCCTTTTTGTTGTCTTCACTTGAAGTCTCGATCTCGTCTTTGTTAGGCATGATTCTCCAAGCTGTTAAGCTCAAAACAGGAGGTTAGGCTCTGATACCAATTGAAATGATCGCTATGCCGCCTTGAGGGGGGTGAATAGGCGAATAAAATGAAATTGCGGAATTAATACACTTGAACAGTAACCAGTCGGTCGGATGTTCCGTTGCAGCGTCGAATATTCCGACGTGGTACAGTACACCCTCCGTAGGATGTTCTGATCCTGGGTCGGATGTTCCGATGGCCGTCGGATGTTCCGATCCGTGGTGTTCTGGAATTTGTCGAAAACCTGTAGAAAAACTGATTTCTCGCAAAACCAAGGTTAGATCTATTCAAGAATAGTCAGAACAGGCCAACACAAGTAATAAAGACACCAAAACAAGATCAAGACAAAACACGGAGATTTTTGTTTACCGTTGTTCGGATCTTTGAAGGGAGATCCTACTCACCGTGAGGGAAGGCACAAAGCCCGGATCACCAAGACCCTAATCCCCCTTACCAGCGAGGCACAAAGCACTCACTGGCGATCACTAGTTGAATCCTTTTCCTTGCGGAGGTAGATTCGCACCTTCACAAACTCCGGAGGCACGCCACACAAAGATCGGCGACTCACCGGCGACACCTAGCCGTCTAGGAGCCCTTCAAGCCTCCAAGAGTAACAAATGCGATGAAAAAATTAGGAATCGCTAAGTGCTCAAAATTGGATGACTCTAATTTGTGGAGCACTTGGGTTGCCTTGATCTCTCTAGATCTAGATCTCACAAGATGAACAAGAGAGAGACAAAGGCTAGAGTTCTTGAGAAAGATGAACAGGAAGAATTAGTTTCAAATCAGGGTGTAATCAGAGAGTAAACAGTGTCAGCAACCTTTGGAAGGTATTAGAGACGGCTTTAAATAGGGAATCCCGAAAACTAGCCATTGTGCAGTTAATCCCGCATCGGATGTTCTGATCCCCCGTCGGATGTTCCGACCCGCGTCGGATGTTCCGATGGAAGTTCCGATGGATCCTTTACTGGTAGCTCTGAAAACTGGTAGGCTGGCTCACCATCGGATGTTCCGACCCTCGTCGGATGTTCTGATGGCATAGGTTCTGTATGAGGTGTATTTTGAGTGGAAAACTCACACGAACTTCGAGATACCTATTTTGAGCACTTAGGAACCTTTATAAGCTTCTCCATTTCATCCCTCTTTATAGTACGGCATCCCTAGAACTCAATATATAAAGATTTACACATAAATACTAGTCTTCATGCCTTCTTGCAATACATCCATTTTGAGGGGTACACCAACACATGTAACATGTACCTCATGGAATTAACCTGTATGATATCTATGCACAATTCTCCAACAGAAATATTAGCTCTATAATTGTTACTCATTAATCACCAAAATCACTTAAGGGCCTAGATGCACTTTCACCAGCAAAACAAAGGCCGATGCCGCCGCTGTAGCCCATGAGCTCCCGCCATGAGAGGCCGCTGTGGTCGCCGCCGGTGTCGAGGCCGGCGCCGCGAGCTCTCGCCACGAGAGGAAGCCGGTGTCGAGGCGGCGCCATGAAGCTTCACGAGAGGAAGCCGTCGCCGAGGCGGCCGCCGACGAGGCCCGACGAGCCCCGCCGCCTCCGCCGTGAGCTCCGCCGCCCGCCGCCGCCGCCGTGAGCTCCATGAGAGGCCGGCGCCATGACCCGCCGTGCCCGTGGAGCCGAGGTCGCCACGGCGAAGCTCCGGCCGCATCGGGACGAGGCACGAAGAACCCTAGAATGCAGCCGGTGGACTCGGGCCGGACTAGGAGGATTCTGACCGGTGCGTGTCCTTGAGGAGTATTTTGATGAGTCGACATCCGGGGCCCCGCCAGATTTTCAGATTTTCATTCGATTTACACCACGTATGTGCTGTCTAGTGTCCAAAATGGCATGAGTGAAACTAATCAAGGTACAAAATGGCATCTATAATAATAGCTCTTTTGTAATGGCCATTGTGATTGCTCATTGTTTTATAATGGCACCCATGATAAAAATCCTATTTGATGTTGTCACTCAGTACATCTTCTTGTTGATGGAGAATACAATCTATGATCGGCTAGGAGGAATAGGGAGGGCGCATAAAACTCAACTATAAAGGCTTCATTCCAGTAAAAATTGCAATTCCCCAAGATATCTTTAAGACCACGTGTAGTATCAAAGAGTCTGAGATAATGAAAATTACCAAGGTACTCATCTAGGTTGATCCAGTCAAAAATTGAGTTTGTCTAACTACATTCAGCCATGTGAGATAGGTCATGTAGATGTTTCTTTGAGTGGAGTTAAAAGAACATCGTTGAACCATTCACGCTCAGACATGTCGAGCCTTCCTAAACTTCTTTCCTTTTATTTTCTTTGCATCAAACTCTTCTTCCTCAATTTCTGACTCCTAGTTGATAGTGAAGTCAAAATTGTCCATAACAATGTCCTAGACTGGGGATGCAACCATGAACTCTAGCACATTGTCTACCTCCTCTCTCCTACATAAACACTGTCATTGCTAGCAGTAGGGGATGGCGTCGATGCTGGAGCAAAGAGGTTCTTTCTAAATCATTTGTGAGATGCCTGGCCTAATGACCATCTAGGGGTCGATATGCCTAAGCCAATCCCTCTACCCCCGATCTAGTAAGAATTGCCACCACAAGAAGTTTGACACTTGGAAGACATGATGGGCTAACGACCACTGAGCACTACCAAAATAGATTCCACCAGAACTATCCTCTGCCAATACTACCATAGACACAAACTATCGGCGTGTTTCAGCTGACAGGTTGTCCGGGACCTAATCCGATGGTTCGGCTGTGGGGTTGTGCGCAACCGGAGCGCTCCTCTCCTCTCATGGACGGTTCTCGGGTCGGTGCGAGGGCCTCCGCGCCGGCGGAGTCGGCACCCCGGACCTCCTTTCCCTTGCCCTGGCTTTCAAGGCCAGAGCGATGGCTTATTTAGATCTTTGTAGGATTGTTGTTGTTTATCTACGCAACCCTAGGTGTGCATGTCTCGGTGTTAACCAAAATTCTACATTGTTGTCTATGCTAGGTGAAGTTTTGAGAGTTCTTGTCATCATCGAGGATTTGTGCTCCGTTCTTGTTTAGAAATTTTTCATGTGAAGAGCAGTGGGAGTTTGTGTCATTGTTTTCTACACCGGGGTGTGCCCCCCGTCGCTGGTAGGTGGGATCAGCGTCCTAGAAAGGAGAGGCGCTGTAAATAATGTTGAAGTTCAAAACTGTATGATGGACGCGTGCATCGGGCGGCAGGGGGCGCGGAGGCCCCACTGTGAAGGACACAGGGCGAGGATGCAAGGGGGCTCCCTTGCTAAGGATTTCTTGAGGATACGCCGAGAGCATATAAATGTGACGGAACAGCTCTGGACGGAGTGGGCAGGGCTCTGACAATACGTGCTCCTCCGCCCCGACGAATGATGTCAGCTACGCTATGATCGTCTCCATAGCCGTCTCGCTTCATATTAGCTACAGGACGACGGTAAAAGCGCTAGGGGTAAGCCGATTGCTTCGTCTCACCCGATCCATCCTGTTGTGACAGAAGCGATGGCAGATGCAGTGGCAGCGACGACCGACGCTAAGAGAATGATGGCTACCGTGGAGAAGCCCTTAATTAGTGCGCGCGGTGTAGCAAGATGTGGCCCATGCCATCCTGGGTATATAAGGGCTGGGGGTGCGTCTGTAGGGGGTTTTGGAGTTGATCGGTTGGACTCTACTTCTCGAGGGGGGAGGTCGGACCCTGAGAAGTGGGCCGGTCCACACATTGCAAAGAAGCTTGAGCAGGATTAGGGCTATTACCCGATTGGGGGGGCTGAACCTAGGTAAACTCTGAGTGCCTGTTCTTGAGCCGAGAACCGTCTGTGAGAGGAGAGGAGTGCTCTGGTTGCGCACACCCCCACAGCCGAACCACCGGATTAGGTCCCGGACAACCTGTCAGCTGAAACACGCCGATAGAGGCGCCCTAGGTAGGGGGTAGCAGTTGGTTTGTTCTTAGGTTTCTTCGGTCGGTCCACTTTTTCTCAGATCATCCTCAGCGTCTCAAGGAGCGAGGATGTTGGAGCACGGATCTGAAGGCGAGATCGGCGACCCACGCCGAAAGCCGCTCAGCCGATGGGAGGATGGGGCCTCCCTCGCATCGTCAGGAGGACGCGCATCCGTTGGTGGAGACTACTTCGGTTCGACGGCGGTTGGCTCTGGAGGAGGCCTCCCCATCCCAGAACCTACATGCCATACGTTTGCTGTTGGAGCACCCCCCGTGGATTTGCTAGGGGATTATCCCACCAAGCCGTGGTTGCGGGACATCGCGAGTCTCGTAGATGCGGCCCACAATCGGGTCGAGGTCTTCGGGCGGTCGGGCGCCTCCAGCGGGGCACCCCGTTCGAGGTCGCGTGCAAATCACAGGCAGGCCTCGAGCCGCCCGCGTCAAGTACTCCTCGTAATGATATGGATCAGGGACCCGTTTAGAACAATGTCATATAACAATGTGTTTCACATTCAAGTCGTTCCCAATGGACAAAGTCATGACATTTATTCAGGGAACCGATAAATAATGTTATCATATGTACATGAACGAAGATGTGGTACAATCATCACTTTGATTGATCTAGGGTATATCCCTTTCAATCTCCTACTTGCACTAGAATTAATCATACAAGTATCTAATACCCATTGCTCTTGTGTGCGTCTTATGCTTCGGTTGTGGAAGGGGCTTGATCAACGGATCAGCCACGTTTAGACCCTTGTGCACTTTGTAAACTTTCACATCACCTCTCTCAATGATCTCCCGGATCAGGTGGTATCGCCTGAGTATATACTTGGATTTTTGGGGAGGCCTCGACTCCTTCGCTTGTGCAATGGCACCACTATTGTCACAATAGAGGTCCACTGGACAGGATGCACTAGCGACTACGCCCAACGCAGAAACAAATTTTCTGATCCAAACTGGCTCCTTTGCTGCTTCAGAAGCTACAATGTACTCGGCCTCCGTCGTGGAATCTGCTACTGTTTCTTGAGATAGAATACAAACCCGGACTGCGATCTTGAATCGTCTCTGTCGGTTTGGAAGCTGGCATCGGCGTACTTTACGACGAGCTCCTCCTCTCCTCCAAATACCAACAACATCTCCTTAGTCCTTCGTGTGGATAACATAGACCCCGGGTGCACACACGGCGGGCCTAAGAAACCACCCGACAGGGGATGAACCAAGTCAGGTGGATGAGGACGGGTACCACTCGGACTCTAGAAGACTTGACCAGCAAGGAAAGACATAAAGATAGAAGTCTATCCATAATAGGGAAGATATAATTGTAATCCCGGATAACTACGTATTTGGTTAGAGGATAGAGATAGGAATCCTACCTCGTAACCGATCAGGACTCTTCCTTGTAACCCCACCCCCTCCACTATATAAAGGGGGGTAGGGGCCATAATTCGGCATCCAATCCAATACCCTCGCCTCATATCACAACTTGAGGCCAAGAACACACCATACGAGAGATCTCCTGATCATCTTATACTCATATACCCCATATAATCCCAGAGCACAGGACTAGGGTATTACCTCCACCGTGAGGGCCTGAATCTGTATAAAAAAACCCCCCTGTCTTGTGCTACCATCGAGTTTGGATCTTGTGCATCGCCCCATATATAATCATTACCGACGATAACCCTAGTTAAGCACCCATCGACAGTTGGCGCGCCAGGTAGGGGCAGCGTCAAGATCAATCTCATCAAGGTCGATGGCATCTTTCAACGGAGTCGCCGTCATCTTTGCCCTCGACAAGGTCATCCGCTTCGGGAGCCGACTGCATCAGCGATGACTTCGACGGATTCCACCTCTCGGATTCGGATCAGATGCAATCTGGGGAGAACTAAACAACACCTCCCGCTCGGGTTGGGGAACACCACGGCCATCTACTCATGAGTAGTACGCCAACAGCTCACTTCCCGACTCGGATACGGCGATGGCTCGAAGACAAACTCTGGACGTCATCTTGTTTCTTCAATTCCCATTGATCCAGAAGGAATTTGTGAATGGCACTAGATGCATCGGAAAGATAATTTCGTCAGCTTTCCGTGAAGCCCAAGAACGCCCAAAATGGAGTCTGGATGTGTCCGGGGCGTCCATTTGATGGAATACAGCGCGGGAAGGTCGCGAATCTCAGCAAGCTCGTAAAACCGATCTGCGGAGGCTGTGCCACGTGAAGAGGTCGTGGTACACCTCCAAGGACATCAAGGATTACCAAAGAGTTTCTCCAAACAATCAACGACCAACACTTCTTCGGACTCGGATCCGATCCAGTCTGAGGAGTACATCGACATTGCTTCGTCTGTACTCTCGGTCGGGTCGAGGAACGCTGCCGCCACCTACAACCGAGTGGTGTGCCGGGGGCTCAATTCTCGATTCGGATACGAAGAGGACCTAATCAAGAACAAGTTCAAGATGGTGGATGCTTCAGCAGCAAACCACACGTACTCGACAATCAAGTCGCTCTTTTGGACTCGGACCAAATCCGATCTAAAGAGAGCTTCGTCATTACTATAGTTCAACTCCCATTCGGATTGAGAAATGCCGCCGACACCTACTCCCGAGTGGTGTGCCGCACAGCTCAATTCCTAACTCGGATACGGCGAGGACTTAATCAAGGACTTCTACAACACTTTCACAGGTTCGGACACAATCCAATCCGCGGAAGGAATCGACATCGCTTCACTCGGGCTTCTGTTTAGGTTATGGAATGCCGCTGCTACTTACGCACGGATTGGTTCCTGACTTGGATACGGATAGGTTCAGACCGAAAATTCTTGGGTGGTGGCCGCGACTACCGCAACGATTAACAGATTTATCATCACCTTCATCATCGCCAAGGCTTTTCGCTTCGGGAGCATCGACTTCATCGCCGACAAACTTCAGCAAGATCATGCCCTTGTGCTTGACCAAATCCGATCTGAGCGAGACTTCAGCAATGACCGGCTCAGACTACTCTTCAGGTTCAAGGACGCCGCGGCCGCATACCAACGCGTAATGCGCCGGAGGCCTAAGCTTGCTCTTTTGGACTCGGACTAGATCCGATCCGGGAGAGACTTCACCAACACATCAAGATCCACTATTTCGGACTCGGATAAGACCCGATCTGGAAAAAAATTCAACAACGCTTCGCTCAGACTCCCGGTCGTGTCGGGGAACGCCACCGCCGCCTACCGACGAGTAGTGCGCCCGGGGGCTCAATTCCCGATTCGGATACGGTGAGGTCCCAATGGAGAACGAATCTCGGGTGGTGACCGTCATCAGCAGCAAATCACTCGTACTCGAGGATCATAGCGTCTATCGTGCGATGCTGGTTTCATCAACCGTGAAGCGAACGTGAGAAGAAGATGCGATATGTTCTTGTTCATAATCTGGACGGAACTTGTGTCACAGATTCCCATTGACTCAGAAGGAGTTTCGGGGTGATATAAGATGCGTTAGAAATCTTATCTCGTTATCTTTCCAACGAATCCAAGAACGTCTAAATCGACATCATATGCGACCGTGGCTCCTTTTTGAAGACAGACTGCGCAGAGAGTTCGCGAATTTCGGCAAGCTCGTAAAGCTCGTTGGTGACAGCTTGTTGACACAAAAACGAGGGTTTCTGTGAACACACGTGCAGAAGCGTCAATCCAGTGATTGCGTCGCAACTCAAACCAAGCGTGCCAGTCGATTTGACCTGTGAATCGACAAGGAGAAAATCATCAGTAATACAAGCCTAATCGGCTTTTAAATAGCCAGATCAGGTTATCTGTAATCGGCTTGCTAGATCCCGATTACCAGATCTATCAGCTTAAAGCCTGATGAGCGAATAAATTTAAGTGAATGTTCAAGTTTAAATCTTTTAGTTCTTTTTGGTATTTTTGTTATAGTATTAGCAATAAACCTTAATATCACTATATCAGATTAAACCAAGAAATAGGTTGAACAGATTGATCGGGCCAAGACAGTATTCAGATCTAAATCTCAATATAAACCAATAAACCGATGCAAAGGTCTAAAACTAATAAGGGATGTAATACAGATCGGTAAACACTTACACATGCAAAATCCTAAACAAGGCATACACAAGATCGATTAAACGAGGCAGTTGCATATATCGGATTCAGGAGAAAGCATATGAAATATTTAATAATCGGTATTACAGGATAAACACACATTACAGATCGATTGAATCGAGACAGTGCAATATGCGAGAACATGTTAAAGATCGGTAAACCCCGAGACAGTTTAACATGGTTTGTATACGTGAGATCAACATGATGCAGCCATGCATACGGGTTACAAGAAGAGAATCGATTATCCCATCGAGATAGCTCTACCTGCGAGTTGAAGCCTGTCGACGAGGTCGATCGGATTCGAGAAAGTATTTGGTGTATTTAGTATTATGTATCTATTCTCGAGGCCTAAAGTCCTATTTATACTATTACAAAGCTGATACCGATACGACCTATCTTTCCACGTCGTGCAAACCGTATTTCTTCCAAAGTCTTGTATTCATCGGCTTCTTGGATATGCTCTTCTTCTTTATCTGCGAAGCCCATTTCCGATTTGGCCCAATAATTCTAACACATTTGGCCTTTTCTGAATATCCGATTTTCTGCCAAATTTGGGTGTCAACATATGCCCCTAAGTTTGGCAATGAGTATTTCGTTAGCCGAACTTTCAAGTCAAAATCGGATTTACCATACCAGAATATTTCACGTTTTACCCCTGTAACTTCACACTTCCGGCCCATTCGGAGAACACGTGTCAGCCCAGCAGACAATATGGGCCGAAACTGTAACGCCGAAAAGCGCGGTAAAACCCTAGTTTTTACCACGGCTATAAATAGACGCCCATTCGCCATCACTTTCACTCTCTCCTACTTACGCACGTCTCTCACATCGGAATTTTCAGAATCCTCAGCAGTCAACGCACAACCAACTCCTCCAACTCTCAATCGGCATCATGTCTCAGGTACTGATCCAATGCTCGGACTCTGAAGCTTTGTATTCTTTGGGGCCAATAGGAGACCAAGACCCATCGGACTTCATATTTCACTCCGTAGGCAGACTCCCCTTATTTGCCGATAAGCTTAGTGTCAACAGCTGGAAATCGGCATTTAGGTCTTGGCCTAGCCCGATCAAGGGATATAAGGACTGGCTCATTCGGGTTTACAGCCAAAAACAAGAGCAATGGGACGAACTAGGAATAACCGATGTTGATCGAAGCTTGAACGACTACTCCCGCTCCTCGGCTACAAGTCTACGCCTCCATGTCTACGGCTAGACGACGTGCCTACGCCTGCGCCACGAGCGTCCAAATTTTCAGCTCGGCTGTATGCCATCGCGCGCCACGAGCACCCGATACGGCTGCATGCCTGCGACTTCAAGTCTATGGCTCAGTGACAGGCCACTCGGCTACATGCTTACGCCAGCGCCATGAGCGCCCAAGTCTACTGCTCGGCGACAAGCTACTCGGTACACGCTTACGCCAGCGCCACGAGAGCCCAAGTCTTCAGCTAGACTGTACGCCATCGCGCGCCATCAGCGCTTGGTACGGCTACACGTCTATGCATCCAAGTCTATGGTTCGGCGCTACTCGGCTGTACACCATCGCGCGCCACGAGCGTCCGGTATGGCTACACTCCTATGCCTCCAAGTCTATGGCTCAGTGAGACGCCACTCGGCCACATGCCTATGCCACCAAGTCTACGGCTCGGCTGTACGCCATCGCGCGCCCGGTACGGCTACATGCCTACGGCTCCAAGTTTACGGCTCAGCGACAAGCTACTTGGCTACACGCCTACGCTCGCGCCACGAGCGTCCAAGTATCTAGCTCGGCTGTACGCCATCGCGCGCCACGAGCGCCTGGTACGGCTACACGCCGACAGCTTTAAGCATATGGCTCAGCGACAAGCCACTCGGCTACACGCCTACGCCTCCAAGGCTACGTCTCGATGACACACCACTAGGCTACACGCCTACGGCTCCAAGTCTACGGCTTAGCGACAAGTACTCGGCTACACGCCTACGCCCGCGCCACGAGCGCCCAAGTCTCCAGCTCAACTGTACGCCATCGCGCGCCACGAGCGCCCGGTACGGCTACACGCCTACAGCTCTAAGTGTACGGTTCGGCGACAAGCCACTCGGCTACACGCCTACGCCTCCAAGGCTATGTCTCGGCGACACGCCACTCGGCTACACGCCAATGCCTCCAAGTCTATGGCTTGGTTGTACGCCATCGCGCGCCACGAGCACCCGGTACAGCTACATGCCTACGGCTCGGCGACACGCCACTCGGCTACACGCCTACATCCGTGCTATGAACTCCCACATCTTCAGATCGGCTAAACGCCATCGCGCGATACGAGCGCCCCGCTCGGCTACACGGCTACGCTTGCACCACAAGCACCCAAGTCTACGACTTGTCTACACGCCTACGCCTACACCAGAGCTAACTTCTCATTAGCATAATCTTTTCACATAAATCTAAGTTGTTTCTTGACTTGCCACTTAGTCGGCCTCCAACTAAGCAGTAGTCAGGGCTACACCTAATAGGTGCACTTACGTGCACTTTTGTTTCTTTCTCTTAATGATCACAAATGAATCCTAGTGGTTATTCTGAGTAGTGAAGCTCTGACCCACGAACGGCAAACTCTAGCCACTCGATACGCGTGCCTAGGAAAAGAGCCATGAGCCAATTCCCGACGCCCGGGGCTAGACTAGTTAGGATGAGTGCATAACAAATGAAAGATTACTTGGAGGAATTAAAGATAAAAAAAGGGAAAGTAACAAAAGCATAAAAATTATCTAAATAAAGCAGTCGGACCTTACATCCGAGTGATTGTATTTTATCTAGATAATGCCTAAATCCTGCATGTACATGCTACAGGGGTCCATGGGTTTTTACCTCATCAAGTACCTTCTACGACTCCGTATACGAGTAAGAAGGACCTGCGCAATGAGCGACAAATATGACTCGGCGAGCACCTGGCACGGCTACACGCTTACGCCCTCGCCTAGACCGTCCAAATCTACAGCTCAGCGAGCGCCCGGTATGGCTACGCGCCTACGCCCGCGTCTCGAGCGTTCAAATCTATGGAACAGCTACTCGCCCACGCGAACATCGGTACAGCTATACGCTTACGCCTCTGGCCATAGGCCACCCTACGCCCTGAGCGCTAACTACGGCCTTCTAGTTGCGCGTCACAATTATTGGCTATGAGCGTAGCCGGGCAAAGCCAAATTCAGCCTCGGTACACCCTATGTCGGGTCGATTACCGGCAGAGCTACAAAAAATACCCATCTCTTGGTATACCCAATGTTAGGTCACTAGTTGGTCACTGCATGTCAGGATCAGATACCAGTGATGTCGGGATTGAGTTTCGATGGTACGCTTCTGTTGGGACCGATGTTGTACACCGCAACCTGGGGATGGATACCATACGGCCAAACTCTATCCTTAAGGTACACCCTATGGTGAGGCCGCCAGCTGTATCCCACTCCTGTCGGGTACAGGTACCGTCTGGCTGACAACAATGATATGCCCTATGTTGGGACACTAGCCGTGTGCAGCACCGGTCTGATACAGGTATTATTGGGCCAAATCCTATCCAGATGGTATGCTCCATGTTGGGCCAATAGCTTTACTCTACGAGTACAGGTACCAGATGGTTAAAAATATGGTACGCCCCATGTTGGGTCGCCAGCTGTATCCCGCTCCGGTAGGGTACAGGCACCGCTCGGCTCTTCAGCCAAAAACACGGTATGCCCTCTGAGGCCACCAGCTGTATCCCACTCCAGTCGGGTGCAGCTACTGCACGGCTCTTCAGCCAAAACCAATGGTACGCCCTATGTTACGTCGCCAGATGTACATTGCAAGACGAGCACAGGTACCACTCGGCTCTTCAGCCAAAACCACGGTATGGCCTCTGGGGCCACTAGCTGTATTCCACTTCGGTCGGATGCAGGTACCGCTCGTTTCTTTAGCCAAAACCAATGGTACACCCCATGTTGGGTCACCAGTTGTACATTGCAAGACGAGTACAGGTACCACTTCATCAAAATCAAAGTGTTGCGCCTTACAAAGAGCCGACTGCCAGAACTCCAACAATCCTGGGCTGGGTATCACTAACAACTCTCTATGAGTACTTCACAGTCTACTCGCAGATAGCGGGCAAAAGCCAGCCGGGAAGAAGCATCAACGATCTACAAGCACTCGACATGAAGCATGGCTCATCCAAGGTGCGAAAGAGGAGCAGCAACTCGACAGTGAAGCACTCGGGCACTACTGTGGATAATATAGACCCCGGGTACCCACACGACGGGCCTAAGAGTCCACCCGACAGAGGATGGACCAAGTCAGGTGGATGAGGACGGGTACCACTCGAACTCTAGAAGACTTGACCGGCAAGGAAAGACATAAAGATAGAAGTCTATCCCTAATAGGGAAGATACAATTGTAATCCCGGATAACTACATATTTGGTTAGAGGATAGAGATAGGAATCCTACCTCGTAACCGACTAGGACTCTTCCTTGTAACCCCGCCCCCTCCACTATATAAAGGGGGTAGGGGGCCATAATTCGGCATCCAATCCAATACCCTCGCCTCATATCACAACTTGAGGCCGAGAACACAATATACGAGAGATCTCCCGATCATCTTGTACACATATACCCTATATAATCCCAGAGCACAGGACTAGGGTATTACCTCCACTGTGAGGGCCTGAACCTATATAAAAAAGACCCCCTGTCTTGTGCTACCATCAAGTTTGGATCTTGTGCATCGCCCCATATATAATCATTGCCGACGATAACCCCTGGTGAAGCGCCCGTCGACAGTTCGCAAGTATTAAAGCATGTTCTTTACATCCATCCAGTGACCATCAACAGGATTCAATTAGTATCTACTCGTGATACTCAGAGCATATGACACATCTAGGCGCGTACATAACATGGCGTACATGATGGATACAATAGCTGAGGCGTACGAAATCCAACTCATTCTGTCTTGTTCATCAGGTGTCGAAGCACACAGACTCTTGCTGATACTTACACCATGTGACAGTGGTAAAAAACCCTTCTTGGAATCATGCATGCTGAACCGTTTCAGCACCTTGTGAATATACGTACTTTGGCTTAATCCAATTAAACTTTTTGTTCTATCTCTATAAATCTTTACGCCCAAGATATAAGCTGCATCTCCCAAGTCTTTCATCGAGAAACTCTTTGTCAGATAAGCTTGTACAACATCTAACATTGGAATATCATTTCCGATCAACAGTATGTCATCTACATACAAGACCAGAAATACTAGTACGCTCCCACTAGCTATCTTGTAAATACAAGGGTCTTCTTCAGTCTTGATGAAGCCAAACTCTTTGACCACTTCATCAAAACGAAGTTTCCAACTCCGAGATGCTTGCTTTAGTCCGTAAATGAACTTCCTAAGCTTGCATACCTTGTCAGCATTAGTAGGATTGACATAACCTTCGTGTTGTACCATGTACACGTCTTCGCTTAGGTTTCCATTCAGGAAAACCGTTTTGACATCCATTTGTCGAATCTCATAGTCATGATATGCAGCAATTGCTAGTATGATCCGGATAGACTTGACCATGGCGACAGTCGAATAAGTTCATCATAGTCAACACCATGAATCTGCTTGTACCCTTTCGCCACCAATCGTGCATTAAAAATGTGAACATTTCCATCGGTGTCTATCTCTTTCTTAAAGATCCATTTGCACTCTATGGTTTTTACACCATCTGGATGATCAACCAAATTCCAAACTTGATTATCATACATGGACTTTATTTCGGATCTCATGGCTTCTAGCCATTTCTCAGAGTTCGGGCCCACCATCGCTTTCTCATAGTCCTTGGGCTCGTCATTTTCCGGTAATAACACATTGCGTTGCTCCGTTGTGAGTAACATAAACCTCTCGGGAGCGTGGCTTGTCCGCATGGACCTCCGTGGGGCTGGCACCTCATCAAGAGGTTCAGCAACACTTTGCTCATCCTGCTGAGAACTAGTAGGAGCTGAAACATTTTCAGATGTTTCCCGAATCTCTTCGAGTTGCAATTTGCTCCCACTAGTCCTCTTGAAAAACTCTTTCTCCAAAAAGACTCCAGTTCGGGCGACAAACACTTTTGTCTTCTTCCCGGTTATAAAAATAATACCCTTCGGTCTCCCTTGGGTACCCCACAAAGAAGCACTTATCCGATTTGGCGTGAAGCTTATCAGACGTCAAACGTTTAACATAAGTCTCACAGCCCCAAATTTTAAGACAAGACAAATTGGGATGTTTCCCTTTCCATATCTCATATGGTGTCTTATCAACGGATTTAGATGGAGCCCTGTTCAACGTGAATGCAACTGTTTCTGAAGCGTGCCCCAAAATGACAATGGAAGATCTGCTTGACTCATCATAGACCGTACCATATCCAACAAAGTCTGGTTCCTCCATTCGGAAACCCCATTCCATTCATCAGTTCCGTGTAGTGGCTCCACGTCGCGACGATGTAGTGTGTTTGGCGTCGTAAGGCACTTTGACTGGTGTAGACTCAGGCGGCACGGGGTAGACGGCAGGATGGCAGAGACGGCGGAGTCAGGACAAGGTAGCACGCCCTGCGGCACGCCGGCCGCAAAGGCGCAGAGTCGATGGAGGTGTCTCGCGCGCAGGTGACGAGGTTGACAACGGAGGCGTCACATCCAGCCGGCTTGGAGATACAGGGTCCGCGGCTCCGCGCGGCGACGCCTCGTCGAGCAGAGGGAGAGTCGTCACTACCATGCCGTGGTAGAAGTAGCTGGAGGGCAATGCCGTCATCGCCGCTCGACGCCGTGAAGATGCCGAAGTTGCCACCGTCATGTTGGTGAGGAAGAAGCGTCGTTGGGCCTCTTTGGAGGTCGGTGCCATGTCGGTCCAAGCCGAGCCGAGGGAGATGAGAGACACCGTGAAGATCAAACCAGCCGCCGCCCTCATCGTGAGTGGAAGAAAGGGCTGCGCCGTCGCGCCTAGATGGAGGAGCCGTCTGCGCATCATTGGGCCGGCGCTATGGAGAAGAGGGCCCTTGAGCGCCGCCGCTGTGCTGTCCAGGGCGCGTCGCCTCGCCATTCGCAGAGGATAGGGATGTTGCCGTACGTCTCCATTGAGGATGTGGATGTCGAGTCGACTAGAGGAGATGGGGCGCGTGGGTGAAGAAGACCGGACCGCCGCCAAGTCGCTCTATCGAGGAGTGGGCACCACCGCCGTCTTGAATAGGGTCGAAGCCATCACGAACGCTGCGTGGTGAAGGCCGCCGCCGTCCGCCACGCCGGACCAAGTGGAGACGGAGAAGTCGCCGCCACAACGCGCCAAGTAGATAAGGGAATGGCGCCACCGCCGCGCCGTTGTGCCAGAGAAGGATAAGGCCGCTGTCACTCGTGAGGAAGTGGACGCCAGGCGGAGCTGGGTGCCGCCGCGTCGTGGTGTGGAGGAGAACGGTGCTAGGTGCTGCTGCGCCGTGCCGTGGGGGTGGACGGGGCCGGGCCGGCCGCGAAGAACTAGAAGAGGAGAGATGAGAGAGATGAGGACGGGAGAGGGAGAGAGGAGCAGAAGTCGGCCTGCGCACCAGCCATGGCGACGGTGAGGCAAGGCACAACCGTGCCTCCCCCTCCTTACACTACTGCCTGCAAGTAGTATTGAAGAAAAGAGAACTAGGTGCAGTTTTTCATGCCTATTGCTAACTCTCATGCATGTGAAAGAAGAAGAAAGGGGAGAGAGATGACAGAGACGTGAGATAGAGAGAGCTCAAGAATCTCTCAGCTTTTTACCTTTTCCTTATCTCTTTGATTCTTGCGCCTGTTGTTGCTTGTGTGTTGGTCTGAGTAGAGGGATGGTGTGTGAGTGAGATTGCTAGTTGCGTGTGTGAGAGCTCTAAGTGATGTGCCGTGCGAAAAAGAAAGTCCTCCTGTTGGCAGTTGCTACAGCTTTTTATAAACGTTGCCTCTAAAGTACATATCGTGGGAGCAGTGGAGCGTTTGCATGTCTCCCACGTTCGCCAGCGAAGATAGGGGTGCAGTTAGTTACATGGTTTGACTGCGCTGGTTTGATCCGTTGAGCTAGTCTGTAACAACCTTGCTACCTGCTCAAATTCTAAACTAACTCATAAGCATTGAAAGTATTTATTTATTTTTTTAGTTCAACACAAGTGTATGTAGCTCCCTAAATGTGACCACCCACTTTGACAAACTCAAGCCACATTCGAGAAATCAATGATGTTAAACTCATTTCTCAAAAAGAAAAATTGTGCTTCATCTGAGGGCTTGGTAAAGATATTCGCCAATTGGTCTTTGATGAGGACGCGACTAATCATAATGTCATCCCTAGCCACATGATCCCTAAGGAAATGTTGCCGGTTTTCAATGTGCTTAGTCCATCAATGTTGGACTGATTTGAGGGCAATCTTTACCGCACTCTCATAGTCGCACAAAAGAGGCACTTTCTCAAACTTAATACCAAAGTCAAGGAAACTCAACATCATATAAAAATTTGTGAACAACAACTTCCGGCCACCACCTATTCTACTTCGGCAGTGGAAAGGGCAACCGAGTTTTGTTTCTTAGAATACCACGACACTAGAAACCTCTCAAGTATATGACATCTCCCCGAAGTGCTCTTTTCATCAATTTTACTCGTGACATAGTCCGACTAGGAGTACTCGAGCAACTTGAATTTTGCGCCTTTGGTATATCACACTCCAACACAAGGGGTGTACTGAAGGTATCGAAGAATTCTCTTCACAATAGTCAAATGCATGTCATTAGGATAAGCTTGAAAGTGAGCACACATACAAACACTAAAGGTGATGTCTAACCTAGAAGCAGTCAAATAAAGAAAAGCACTGATCATTGACCTATAGAGTTTGGGATCAACCGGGTTACCTCCCTCGTTCATGTTAAGATGAGCATTAGTCGCCATGGGGGTCTTGATCACCTTGCAATCTTCCATCCCAAAGTGCTTGAGCAAACCACGAATGTACTATTCTTGGGAGATAAAGGTGCCACTCTTCAATTGTTTGATTTGGAATCCAAGGAAGAACGAGAGTTCACCTATCATTGACATCTCAAATTCTTGCACCATCATTGCACCGAACTCATCGCAAACTTGATGTTAGTACTACAAAAAATTATGTAATCAACATAAATTTGGCAAATAAGCAGATGTTCATCATAAGTTTTAGGAACAAGGTAGTGTCCACTCGCCTGATTTTGAATCCCCATTCTAAGAGGAAGTCTCTAAGGTGCTCATAACATGACCGAGGGGCTTGCTTGAAATCGTCTAGCACCTTAGTTAACTAATAGAAATGGTTAGGGAATGTTGGGTCCTCGAAATCAGGCGGTTGTTTCACAAATACAAGTTTATTGATAAAGTTGTTTAGGAAAGCACTCCTAACATCCATTTGTCTAAGAACAATATCATGGCTAAAGGAAAATGCAACAAGAAAGCAAATAGCCTCTAGTCGAGCCACTGGCGCATACGTTTCACCATAATCCATATCTTAAATTAGGGTAAAACCTTGCACCACGAGACGGCCTTGCCGCTTTGATTCTTGCCACCATCCCACTTTCATCTTGCTTGTTTTGAAGATCCACTTGGTGTCAATAATATTGTGGTCCTTGGGCCATTCGACTAAATCTCACACATTGTTCCTCTCAAAAGTTGTTTAGCTTCTCATGCATTGCATTCACCCAATCCGGATCACTCAAAGCTTCATCAACTTCCTTGAGTTCCATAGAAGACACAAAATAAAAAGAACTCACAAAAATAGCAACATGAGAGCAAGTTTGAACACCCTTACTACCATCTCCTATGATTTGATTCATAGGGTGGTCGTTTGAGATGGAGTAATGTCAACGAGTGAAGTTTGGATGTTCCCTTAGGACATTTTGATCACCCTCTACTTATCTTGCACACTCGCTTGAGGGATCAAGGATGAAGTAGGTGCGTCTTGAGATTCATTTGCCTTAGCTTCATTTGAGGGCTTTTGAAGACCCGAGCTAGGCGGCTAGAGGGGGTGAATAGGCGCCACAAATTTTCGACGCTACCGTCTTCACAAAAATCCGAACAACTTGACAATTTTGTGTATCAATAGCATACATGACTAAGAGTCATGATATGTGCGAATTTTTGCATTCACAATACTGATTGTCAAGTGTCCAAAAGAGAGGAATCAATTCAAAGCTTGCTTTAGGAAAGAAGATCAAGCCAAATGATCAAAGTGACTTTCAGAAAAGCAAAAACAGATTTGTTCTCAATTGGAGGAGATGGATGGTGGCTTTCTGGAGCTCTTCAATTTTTTTGGTAATTTTTGTACCTATTACAAAATTAGCCATGAGCAACTCAGCCGATAATCTCCTCAAAACTCTGTAGAAAAAATATGAAAATTCAAACAACACAAGCTGCTTTTTGGAAAGCAAAAGCAAATTTTCCAGAATTTATTTCTAATTGGAGGAAATGGATGGTGGCTTTCTGGTGCTCTTAGATTTTTAAGAATTTGCGTCCCTATGTAATAATGAGTTTTGAAGCACCATGCAACAAATCTCTTCAAAAATCCTTCCACAGAAAATATGAAAAATCAAACACCACTAACTGTCAAGAACTTCGAGCAGAAAGTTTGGAGCTCGGTTTTCACCTTATAGCTCCCAAATGGGGAAACCAGTGGACCTCAAATTTTTACCACAGATGGGTGTATTAGTAATGCATCTTTTCCAACTGGAAGCATCCGAAAATGATTTTTCTAAATGTTTATAAAAATCTTAAAAATCTTTTACTAACTGCTGCGTGGATGAAAGTTTCAGGACAAATTAGCAACAAGTTAAAGACTTGATCTATTGCCTCTCATATGGTTGCAAAGTGTGTATCAAATCATATTAGCAACCTCAAGGCCTCATAGAACACCAATAACCTGCAAGAAATCATCCAAGTTCATCTCAAAGCAAGAGCTCCAAAAGGGAAAACGAAAATAAGAAAAACTAGGAGTAAATCAATGCAAAATACTTATGTAGAAGAAAGATTTCAATGCATAGAAGTTGGGGGATTACAAACCACACTCCATGTGGTCAAAAGCACTTTAAGTGCCATCTAAAACACACCCAACTCACCATCTATATTTCTGAAATTTTCAGCTCTAAGGGGATTAGGAGGAGGTTGTCGGGGATAAAATTACGGCCCATTGCCATGGTCCACTCCCTGACGGCCCAATCGAACAGCCTACCAGGGCTCAGCTCCCTGGAAGGTTCTATCAGGCCCATATGCATCCTGCCGAACAGCCCTTGGCTGGCCCGATGCATAACGGCCTAGGAATCGTGTTTGAGTCCGTCTCGAACAAGAGTTCTGCACGGCTGCGTGAAGACCCAGACGTGGTTTCCCGGATTGGATTAGGAGTCGTGATCCCCAAGATTAGGAGCTTACCTTATCTACCGTAGGCTGTATTTGGCATGTATGAGTTCGTTACGATCTCGTAGTTAGCTCGGCCCGATATTCCTCGGTAGGTCGGTTTGTTCTGTACTATATAAGCAGGGCCCTTATGGCGTTTAGAGGGACCCTTAGCAGATAGATTTTCGCATACTACTTGCCGAGACCTGCTCTCGCCGAGTTCCACCTTGTAATCCTCTTTGACATAAAGAAAGGCTGGACGTAGGGCTATTATCTCTCCCGAGAGGCCTGAACCAGGATAAAAACCCCTGTCTCCTGTTCGTTGCTGTTCGTGGTTGTTCGGCGTGTCTCCTATCTCCTCCTTGAAGAACCCTGGTTGACTTGGGTCAATATCCCAACCGTCGACAGAGGTGCTCCCCTCCCCCTCTATTTATAGCCCAAGGGTGAGATGCCCTAAATCCTAGAGCCCATCTCCACTCTTCATTTGAGGATGAGTGGTGTACAACTCACCACTAACAACACACTCCCGTAGAGGAATATCCTCCACATATTCCTTCGAGAAATATCGTCGTAGTTTTCTCGGTCGCCAGCCCACGCCTGGGCCCACTGATCAGAACAGCTTAACCAACAAGTAACCGACGGGCTAGCCTCCAACTGTTCCGAACTCCTTGCCATGGCGAAGCTTCTCGAGCACACCACCTCATGTGACCGTCAGGTCATTGAACCCGGTCGCCTGCACGCCTCCGGACGCACCAGCCTCCAGCTATCCATGCAAAAGCGTTAGCCACGTACCCACCGATACCTGCATCACTGAGGTGAACACACAGAAACCAACACACCTCACCTCCCCTGCAAGGTTAGTCCTTCACAAAATTATGAACATCATAATCCATTCGTGATATCTCAATTAGCAAGCCCTAACATACCATGTGTCAGCTTAACAAATTCCACCGGACCACGTCCGATCAAAACTATTATCTTGCCCAAACTCAGTACAATGGTCCGGTACCAATTCCACGGAAATTTCCACAAATGTACCATTTAAAATTCTTTAAAACACTTCAAATTTCATCTTGTCAACATATATTCATCATCACACCGGGGTACCCTCCACATGGGTCTCAACAGCTTTATCTCACCAGTTTTCAAGTTCTTCAATGCACTCCATAGCACCTCATCACCAACATCAATCAAGTTCTTGCTCTCCTTGAGAGCCATTATATTCATCAAATTTCACAACGCAAGACTCTTTGACTAATCCCATGGAATTATTATACACATGGCATACCCTAGAGTATGCAGAATAACCATGTGCCGCATCAAACTAGCTTCATCCTTCGAGCACTCAATTCATCTTCAAGTTTGATTTTTGCTGGTTTGTTATTCTTAGAGGTTGAGAACTCCTAGACAAATATGAGTCGCCTGGAAGCACCAAAGCATTGTGTGGTGTGCTTGGTAAGTTTATGAAGGTTGTGTCTACACCCCAAAAGGGAATGAATCAAGGAGTGAAGATGAGGGGTTTTGGTGTGACCTCGGTGAGGGATAGGGTTGAAAGACACCCGGGCTCAAGTGTAACTAAGCCCACCTCAATGAAGACATAGGATCACCTCAAGGATCCGAACTTCAGGAAAAAACGTCGACGCGTCTCCTTTTCGCTTTTGGTTTCCCCTCACTTTGATCACTAATTTAATTTGCTTCAATTTGAACTTCCGCTAGTGTTTCAATTGCACCTTCAAGTGATATTACATGTTCTTGTGATGTGGATTTCCTTTTGGTGCAAGTGGTAGTTCAGATTTGTGAGACGAGATTGAGATTTAACCCTATATCTATTTGCAGGTTGGACTGTCCGGTGTTTTGCATCGAATACTCCTATAACCATCAGACTATCCAATGTTTGAGACCGGACTATCTGCGGTCCAAAGTTTTCTCATAATTTTGGAATGAAAATTTTGTAACGCCTACTCACTTCCCCTAGGAGACATCACAATTCTTCACATGTGGTCATCCTCATAATCACCAGCCAAGCCTCGCTGGAGTTTCCCCATCGCTGGCCAATCCTCTCACTACCAACCCGCACCATGGTTGTCCCTCGCGTTGCCAGATTTCTCCATGACCGTCCCTCACACGTGCGGTCACCATGCTGTGCAAACTCCATGATCGTTCTGACCACCGATGTGCCGTGTCGTTGTCTTCCCTCGTGTCGGCGACCCATGCCGCTTGCGTCGCCAACCCACGGCATGGTCGTCCGTCATGCTGGCATGCTACGTCGTGGTCGTCCCGAGCTCCGGCGACCCACGCCCCCTCACACGTTGTCAAATTGAAGAGAGAGAGAGAGATGGTTAGAGAAGGAGACCTACCGTGCCTGCAAGGCCGGTGGAGAGCTGAGTATCTCTCGTTGGCGTCCTTCTCCCCTAATCTCGACAAACATTGATGTAGTCCTCCCCCAATGCGGATCGCCATCGATGTCCTCCTGCCCTAATCTCGACCGCCGTCGACATCCAATGAAAGACCTAGCTGGCTACTAGAGGGGGTGAATGGGAGCCTCGAATCCACCTCTACTCTAAACATTTGGAGCACTTAACAAAATCATGCATCCCAAATGGCATAGATGAAATCCATGCAAGGATGTGGGGATTTTCAAACCATGGTCCTGGATGTTAATAGTCCAAACAAGCAATAATCAAAGCTGAAGTGGCTTTAGAAAAAACTAATCAAACCAAATGGATAAAGTATCTTTAAGAAAAGTAAAAGAAGATTCCAATAGAAACTTGTCCTCTAATTAAGGGGGTTGTAACTGCCTTTCTATGACTTTAAAAATTATGAGAATTTTTCTCAAGGTACGTATATGAGTCATACATTACCGCACAAAATTTTAGCTTCAAATTACTTTTATAAAAATCAAGAACAATCAAAATGCAGGCTGTAAGGAGCTTCGAGCAGAAATTTTGGGGCCCGATATTCATCTCACTACACCCAGATAGTGCATCTAGTGAACTTTAAAATTTTATGTTTCTAAAATTTTAATACTTATTATTATGGACAAATTTGATAGGTTTGATCTAGGGCCTCTCCTAAGTTGCAAGAGGGGTCACAAATCATATTTGCATCCTTAAGGCATCATGGATTAGCAGCAAATACAAGGAGGTGAGATAAATAAACTAGTTGCAAACAAAAACACCTAAGAAATAAGATTAAAACACAAAAACTAAATAAGAACTTGGATGAAATTTGATGATTTCATTGCTTTGATCTTGGGGAATTACGAGCCACACTACTAGGTGGGAAAAACACATCAAAAGTGCACTAAACACACCTCAAATCTCAACACAAGAGGCACATGTGAAGTGGGATACACCTCCTCCCTTTCTTTTATAACCTATGAACTCTAAGGTATCACGATGCAAGAAATTGTCAGTACCCTTAGAGCATCCCCAGCAGGGCAGGTTAATTACTGCAGCTACAGTAATCGCGGGCAAAAAATTCAAAACAGCAAGAGACGTGAGCAGTACGGTGTAAGGATCCTAGGCCGAGAGGGGGGGTGAATTGGCCTTTTCAAATTTTACTTCTTTCAATTAGCTTGATTAATTAGTCAGATTAGGAACCCAAGCTATCGATAGATTTATAGCCTAGTTGCGGAAGCGATCACAATAAGCACGAGCGACTACAAGGAGGCTCGATGGCACTCACACGCAAGCGATCAATCCAATGTGTGGAAGTAAACGAGTGAGATGAGAAGACGCAAACCGAGTTGTTTACCGAAGTTCAGTGCTCAACACTTGAGCACCTACGTCTCCGTTGAGGAAACTTCTCACACAGAGAAGTCGGGACCCTTTCGTCCCTAGCCCTCAATCCACTCGTGGTAACTCTTCACCAACACATGGTAGGCGAGCTCCAAACCTTCACACGGAGGCGAGTTCTCTCACACGCGAGAGCTCCTCACACCCACGGCACCGACACACGGCACCGACCACCGACACACGGTGGATTTCACCTCAACACATGAGGTACCCCCAACACATGGAGGATTTGGATCCGACACACGGATACCTTGGCACCCCCGACACACGGAGATGGCCGCCGACACACGGCGGACTTGAGGGCTCCAACGGATGGAGAGGATGCACCCCTACACAAGACGGTGACCACCAACGAATGATGGGTTTGCGGCACGGTCGATGTAGTCGTACGGTCGATGAAGCTCGTGGCGTGACGACAATCTCTCCGGCGACGGAATCCCAAGAGCACTAGATCGGAGATCGTCTCTCACCACTTCCCTCTATCTCCCACCATGAAACTAGGGCAAGAACACCATGGGAGTTGGGGGAAACCTTGGAGATGGATGAGAGGAGGTAGGGTCACCTTCTTCTTCTTCTTCCTCTCTTCTTCTCTCTCTCAATCCCTCAAGCACATGGAACCCTAGGTGGAGGTGGGAACCATGGGAGGAGCTCTCTTGGTGTCTAAGGGCAAGGGGTGGCTGCTAGGTGAGGCTCTCTCGAGTTTCTCCCGTGCTCCTAACCCTTATTTATAGGCACAAGTCGAAAACCTAGAAATGGAAGGCTCAGATTAAATCGCGAGATTCAGATCGACCGATCGGCGACCTCTCCCCGAGCATGGGCGACCTCTCCCCGAGCGCGGGCGACCTCTCCACGAACGCGGGCGACCTCTCCCCGGCACCGGCGACCCCTCGGCGAGCACGGGCGACCTCTCCACGCCTTGGGCGACCTCTCCCGACCGGCGACCCCTCGGCGAGCACGGCGACCTCTCTACGAAGGCGGCGACCTCTCCCGTTGATCGGACGCCGTCCGGTGCCGTCGACGTCTGCTGGTGGCCAATTTTGAGCTTGATTGACGCCGTCCGATGGGCTTTGACGCCGTCCGGCGAGGCGATGACGCTCGACTTAGCCGTTTTGAGCTCGTTCATTGAACCGTCATTGCCGGACCCGTCCGATAGGCGTCGGACGCCGTCAACAAAGTCTAATTTCAGATATCCTTCGGACTTAGTCTCTCTCGCCCCCTTTCGTTGCCACGTCTTGGGTCCAGACACTTTTGTCGATTTGTGGACTTGGCAGGTATAGTTGGACACTTAGTCGGGACTTTTCGCGCTAAAGGCTAACACCTGGCACTCTCGGAACCCCCATCACCTGTGCTCAGTGGGACCCTGCAACCAGAGAGATGAAGTCGAGCCAAAGACGCACACAAGGAAAATAGAAGAACTATAAAACAAAGGTCCTTATCCTTGGCGTTCCAGCTGTACGGCCTAGTTGCCATCAATTACCAAAATCAATTAGCCCATGGGAGGCTTGAACTTACATGCGGGCTGGCCGGCGTGGCTGTCACAGGCATGATGCGGGGGCTTGATACAGCCCCTGCTGTTCATGCTCTTAGATGCCTCATGAATGACTGATATTTGTTCACATACATAACCCATCAATACAATAATATGCCTTGTATATTGCACTCTTGGACACGCCCACCTAGGCCTACACATTGGACGCAGCCGGTTGAACCCAACTAAAGTTTCCCAAGTCCGCGATCCTCCTGCCGTACCTCGATCACACTAGCCAGTTGCGGTCCATGTTCCATGTTCCATACCATCTTTGTGACCCCAAGTCCTAGTTCGATCGTCTTGCACAACCTCTTCACCGTCCAAGAATCTCGAACTTCCAGTTCATGTACATGACTTGTTGCTAACAATAGTCCACATAGACCTGTGACACAAATATTAGGCCGAAACTATCTACTTGCCTTCGTCACTTGTAAGGTTAGTCCATAATCATCCATGTTTAAGACGCTCACACATGGATGTTTCAAAAGATGCATCGAAACCGTGCACAACGGTGCAACCCTAACTAAATACAAACCCACCGAACCCAGCATGGTGGCACGAGTTCAAAACCATTTAAATACGTACAAATTTTGTTAAGATAGTTCATCACAATATGTAGCAATTTCCACATGGTCTCACATCCTACTCCCATCCTATATAGCCACTGTCGACATCATCCTCCAACCCCGGTCGTCGTCCATGTCCTCCTCCCGCGTCCCTGGCTCCTTGCTCCGGCGCACCAACACACCTACCTGCATCGAGCGAGGCTAGCTCAGCCTGTACAATGAACTAGCATATCTCGGGTCTAGCTCAGCTCTTGCGCAGCATCCAACAGCCGTTGGCTGGACCTGGCCAGCTCTCGTATAGGCAACCAAACACGTCCCTAGCAAAGCTACAGACCAGCATAACGCCTCACAATCGCCCTTGCAGAGCTTTTGAGACAAGCCTGACTTGGAGTTGATACGAGATCGACTTCGAGAAGTGTTATTGTCGGATAAAACGGACAATATGTCCAGTATGGCCCAGCCGGATTTTGCATTAGGCTCATGAATTGGATACTAACAAAAGATACAACTGTCCAGGGAACTTGTCTACAAGAGTACAAGTGGGCCGCAGATGCACATATATGGATGCAGTAAACACAGCCTGTATCTGCATGTCTACTACAGTCTTCCTACGGATATGAGCTTTGAATTTCCCACGCAAAGATAAAAAAAAAAAAAAAAAAACACAAGCAGTAAGCCATCTTTCAGAACAAGCAAACCACTGAAAAAGAGTGAGGTTAAATCTGATGAGAACTCTAAGCCTTGTTCTTTTGAGCTGATCTGAACGGCTGAACAGCTGAAATAACTAAATTTCGAGAGTTTTTCGAGATAGTCTCGAGATTCGAATACATTTCATTTGACTTGCTTTTTAAAGCGTTAGGACCCACCTTCAAAACATCGAAAAAACAGATTAAAAAAACTCAAATCATATGTCTTTTCAAAACGTAGATAAGTCGTTAAGCTGTTAAGCCGTTAAGGCCTTGCTTGTTTCAGTTTAAAGTTGAGTTGAGTTTTATCGTATCAAATTTGTGACCCCCTCAAAAAACGTTTTAAAGAATTCAAAAATTATACAAAAATTTATTATACAAACTATAAGAATAACTATTTAAAACCCCACAAAAATGACTACAAAATATTACACCATTTGACTTATACAAAAATAACAATTTTTTATTTAATTTAATTTAATTTAATCTGAAACAAACAAGGCCTAAATTTATTATTATCACTTTCTTGTTAAATTGTGTCCACTCTGTAATATTTCTCAGTAATACACACTAGCTTAGAAAACTAGCCCAGGTATACCACACTTCAAATTCCGGTGAAGCATTACAGTTACAACGAATAACTAGAATGTTTCTTAGTCCTGCTATCTTACGAAAACAAAGGCCATTTTCTATCACCCATTGCATAAGAGATGATATTCTTTTTCAGTGGTGATATGTACTGGGCACCATGGAACGCAGCGGCTCTAAGGACATTAAAAGGTCCAAAATCAACAGAGTACATCTTCTGGAAGCCATCTAGAACTGCAGTCATTGCAACATTGGCAGCCTTTCGGTCCTTCTCGTACCGTTTTAGCCAAGATAGCTGACAAAGGGGGAAATCAAATTAGTTTGTGGTGGAAATCAGATATTATTTTCTATAGTACACTAACTAGAATACTATGATCAATAGTGCACCCCACTATATAATATAGAAGGCATGAATTGAAGAAATGAGTTAATACATCATGATCAGCTCAACATCCTTTACATGTACTTGGGTTCTGTTCTCTCTGACTTATCTTATTTAAATTATTTATTTATCTGACTTATTTCTAACTTTGAGAGCTTTTCAAAGTGAACTTGAGAGCCAGATCCCTTTTGTTTGACTTGTTTTAGAGAACTTTTAGACACATGTTTGAGATAGAAAAAAGACGGATTGAAAAAAACCAAATTATTTATATTTTAAACAAAGATAAGGAAATAAACAGATAAATCAAATAAGTCAAATAAACCGTAGAGAACTAATAGTAGTGTATCATATAAGCTAGGCTACAATAGTATTTGAATGAAAAAGCCAACCAAGAGTAATAAATATTATATTAGGTACTTACATCCCCAATATCAGCACCCACAGAAACTCCTTCAGTAATAACTTTTGCTAAAGAAGCTGCATCTCCGAAACCTAAGTTGACACCTTGGCCAGCTAAGGGGTGGACCGTATGAGCAGCATCCCCAACTAGTGCTAGCCTTTTTGAAACATAATCATGGGAATGCATCAGTGACAATGGAAATGCCATTCTTTCAGAGATTACCCCAACTACTTTTGGTGGTACTTCAAAGGATTCCTTTGTTGATGTTGCAGTACCTCCAACACCAGAAAATAAGTTTTCCAGGTAATAGTCAAGACTACCAGAGTGGGGATGCGGACCGTAACCAGAATCCAATGCATGATTCACTGACTTCACAAAATCTTCAGGGCTCATTGACTTGTGCCGTGATGCCTCCTCTGGGCTCATTGTCCACACGATGTTGCTAAAGTTGTCACCTATCGGAAGTAGGGCAATTGGACCAGAAGGGAGAAATCTCTGCCATGCGCAGTCATTTTCCACAATATGCTTCACTGTGCAAATAATCGCACTCTGGGGATAACTCCACCCAGTTGTCTTTATGCCTGCAATCTGTCTAACTTTGGACTTGGAACCATCAGCTCCAATCTGTGAATGGTAAAATAGGTGATTGAAGGCAATGGAAAAATACAAAAGCTTACATGAATGCAGAACTAGATGTATGCAATTACCACTAATTTTGAATATAGTGTCTGTCCATCACTTAGGTCAAGTTTAACTAAGCTACTACAATGTAATTCTTCTGAAGAATGACTGGTGGGATCTGCTTCACTTGATGTTGATTTCAGCCCTCCTACCCCGACACGTCTGCTGTTTGATAGAAAAGCAAGAGATACCAATCTGGTAGTGTAAATCATCTTGTCAATATCCCCCATTTCCTCCTGAACAGGAAAGATCGTTAAGCATCACACTAAATTGTTCATCAACCAAAACAAGTCAGATTAACAAGAAATATAAGCACATTATGTGGTGGCACAACACCCACCCATCAACTCCTGCATGTAAACATTTAGGATATTTGAGATCATGTTATTGTACTACATATGAGCATAAATATTAACATCATAGACAAAAGTAAACCCCATGCTTCATGACCAACATTTTTTTCAAGAAAAATGTCTAGTGGCCTAGTGGGTATTGTTTGGAGTTAATAAAATCTAATGCATGGGCATGAGGCAGCATAAAGCAAGTTTACACATTTGTTTTTATCAGATTTGTGGTGTAAGATTTACTTTGCTTTCTTGAATACATACACTGCTTAGTGTTGCTTATTCTGCAAACCTATACACAAGGAAACAGAAAATTATCATTTATGGCGTAAGCTAGTGTCAGACTAGTCCACAGTTTTCAGACATCAAGAGAAGCATCTAGATAAGAACCAAAACTATCAAAATGCTTAAAGAACACAAACCTGTAGGCGTAACAACAGCGAGTTGCAAAGAACCTTGTTCTCCACCACACATCTAAACAATGCAAATGTTAGCAATGAGCCCTGAAACCAAAAAAGAAAAACTACCTGTTTCCATTAAAGCATACCCGAGATATTCATTGCCCACATCTTTTGCATTGTACCTTGTGTATCCTAGTCCAGTGTAATCCCACACCTGTTGTTAACAACACATCCAGGACTGCAATTATTGATTGAAATAAAGCACCCATTATCTTAAAAACAAATTGTAGCTATTATCATGTGCAGCTGCAACAAATCAGAAAGGACAACACCAGAGGTAAAAGAACCAAGTGCTAATGCCTGCACATATTGTTGGATAGTTGCTATATGATAGATCACACGTTAATAGCAGTGTGTATAAATATAGAGTACAACATGCAGCTTCCAAGCATTAGTAGGCTTCTATTGATCTATTCTATGAAAAGTTCAAATGAAATGGGCTATGTAAACAGAAGAATAATAAAGGTATAACACTATATTTTATGTTCCAACTAGAAACTGTGTAGGGGTGCTTTGAAATTCTGAAGTATGTGTTCATGTGTTGTATCATTTTCATATCATACAATACATGAGTTCAATATTTTTGCTTAAGTGGTTCACAGAGATAAAGGCACAAATGATGAAACATACCACAAGAACCAACACCTGGTTAGTATCTAGTCAGTCAACAATCAGTTTCAAAGAGAAAAGGAAGCAAAATGTATTAGTGCCAAAAGAGTCAAAAGGTGAAAAGACGGGTAACTGCAACACATATGAAACCAATCTTGTATATAATTACATGAATGTTATATCAATACCTGCATTTTCTCAAAGAATGCATGTCTTTGCTGTTGAACATGCTCCCATGCGCCAATATCTGCCATATTACACAGAACAAGTATGACAAACATGCTTAATGATACAATGTCATCTTTAGTAGCTAAGTTCTATTCACAAGTGATAAAGAAAATCTGAGATGTTATGTTTCTCAAAAATCAAAATAGATTCTGTCAAGCATTTTATTTTTCACTTCAAAATAGTGCAGCAATCTTGATCAAATCGCGAACGTGGTGACATAAAGAATGATAACATGCTGCAACTGCAAGGCAACAGAACCTTAAAAAATTATGGTGGACATATATGGAGATTAATAGAGCATCCAGCACCATCTATGGTTGTGCTTATTTGATATTGACATTCCAACTTATCATTACACTATACTCCACAAGAAATGCTGGCCATCCAAATATTGAATGTATAGGTTGAATGCCAGTTAACTAGTATTGCGAAGCGAAACATCCACATGGCAAATACAAAAAAAATATAAATATCAGAGAATCACTTTAGGTTATTGATGCAGTCTAATATAGGCCCTGTTTGTTTGAGCTTCTAGCCTGAAGCTCAAACAAACAGCCAGCTTTTAGAATCCCCTTCAAAGAAACCAAAAACCCAAATTGTACTATGATCTGAAAAGCAAGTTTTGGGTGGCTTTTCGCAGATGCAGCTTTTCTAGAAGCTACAGCTCAAACAAATAGGGCCATAGTCACCCACACTAATAGTTTGCTATATCAACTTGGAAGGTAGCATGCTTGTTTAGACAATTGTTAAAACCAACATCAAAGGTCAAACCTTGCTGAATTAACACCAAAACACACTAAACAAATTTAATTTGGAATTTGATACATTACAGGTGCACACATAATTCTGAATGGAAATAAACAATATCAGGCACATGTTAGATCTAGAGTCATACCTCTGAAAAATGAGATGGTTGCAGGAGTGACAGTACTAACTCTTGAATCAGGTATATCATCTTTCTTCAGATAATTTCTTGACTTCAGGGCAGGGTTGCTATCAATGATGCCAACTCTCAGATGTTTGGTTAATGGAATATTGGCTGCATGCATGATACATAAGCATGTGAGAAGCTTAAATTTATGTTTAGAAGATGGTCTTTCTATTCTGATTTCTGAAACAACCTTTGGACCATCACATTCATACATTACGCATGGATACATACAGCCATCAAACTACCACCATAACCTAGAAATAACATTGGTAACACTTCACTTAGAATTAGTTGAGAGGATCCCATAAATCTTTTGTTCATATAGTGAAAAATGTTCCTTTTATAATTAATACAACAATTGTCGTAACCACTAAGATATCTGTAAATGATCATCTGCCAGCCAAAGAATAAAAACACATGGACCTGGCTTCATCAACAAATAACAATAGAAGCGTATGAACAACAATACCTACACAGTGCACAAGCAACAGCCAAGCCCACCATGCCTCCACCGACGATAGCAATGTCGAGCTGGTCGGGTCTATCCTTCACATCATCGACCTTCGCTGCGTGGTCCTACACGCCCTCAAATGGAATCACTATTAGGAGGCAAATCATCAATTCGCACAGAGCAATAACAATTCGCGGCACCCTAAACGACGCATTCCTCAAAACCCTGCACACAGCCGACACTCACAGAAAGGTACCTTCTGCGATTTGGCCGCCGCCGTCGTGTCGCTGAAGGTCCTGAAAAGCGGTCGGATCCGATTCGCCGCCGGGAAGCATCTTGGTTTGGAAAAAAGGTGAGAAGAGCCCCCACTCAATGAGCCCCGAACAGAACCGAATCGCGATGTGTGGACGAACTGAGAGGGTGAAGACCAATCGGAGAAATCAAGGTCACCTTCCCCTGGAGAGCAGAGCGGCGACGGCGGAGGCGCGCGTCGGCGTCATCGGCAACGGCGGAGAAGGTAGCTGTCCCTTCCTATGCGCGGGGCTCGAGTCTGGGTCAAACCCAGCGTGGAGAAGGCGGCTTTTCCCCTCCGATGTGGCTGTGTGACTGTGCACGGCGGCGGTGATGGAGCGCGCGGCGTGGTCGGCGACTCGGCGGCAGCCGGCAATGGAAGGGGAGGCTCGTGCGCCGCCGGCCCAACTGCTAGTAATGGCACCGACCGAGGAATAAATGAGGGCCAGTTGGCAACTGAGTAACCGACCCATTTCAGACTAAGGTCCTGCTTGGATGGCCAGTTTTTTGCCCAAAACGATGACATTACAAGCCTGTAAACTTATACGGTTGGTTTGTTAAAAGTGTTGCTTGGAAGGGCCTGCAACCCGTTTTGTTTCCGTTTGGTTTGGATTGATACAACCGGATAAATAAAATCTGCTCGACTGGCCCGAATAAGAAAACGACAGATGTCGGGCTCGTCCTCGATCCCCCCGACGCCAAAGTTGGACTTGATGTTGAGACACGGGTGGCGGCGGCGGCGGCCGGTGCGGCTGCGAGCGCAGAGCTGCAGCGATGACGAGAGACGAGCTGCGGCGGCGACGACGGAGACGATGACGAGATCCAAGCTGAGGTGGAGACGGCCGCGGCGAGGAGGAAGAGGAGAGCCAAGCTGCTACGGCGGCAGCGACGACAACGACAAGAGCCGAGCAGCGGCGGCAGCGGCGTCGATGACGAGAGCTACCATCCACTCCGATCAGATTTCATTTTGTTTGTGCTTTAAATTTGCCTGTGTTCTCTATGTTCTCGTTTGACAGTATTCTGACTATGTTAGACAGTATCAGATTCAGATAGAATTTGATGAAAATACTTGATTTTACCGGCTTGAAGAAATGATCTTTAGTTTGAATTAGTTCGGATGGAGCTAAAACTGATTCCCAAACAACAGCCGTAACTTGTTACAAATGTAAATTTTACATCTCTCACAAACAGGCCAAAAAAAATCCAGTTGTTTCTTATGCATAAGGATTTACAAGGGCAATCATTTTCAGGTGTAAAAAATTTCTAATTTGCCAAGCAGGGCCTAAGCAATTTTCCTTTTTTTAAAGGGAGAGTCTAAGAGCATCCCTGGTAGTCCTAACCCACCCCATAAAACACTATTCATAAGAAAATGCTCTAAGCAAATTTCGATCGAGCCCACTATTATCATGGCTTCGTTCAACCCGTAACAAATACGACTAGAAGTTTATTTTATTTTAGACCTAACCTAAAATCCTAACCTATCTACAAGTATAAATAGAGGTAGTAACGCAATTATAGTACGATCTGAAACTAATAAAGCAAAACACTAACCTACATCTTGTCTATCATGTGATTGTTCTTCCATGACTTGTACTACACTCGATAGTAAAGTTTTGCAACACGTTATTACCATGATCACTCTCAAAGGATGATTCGCTTGAAGGAGAAGATGTAGTACGTCTATTATAGACGATTGATCGCCCGATCCATTCGGCATACAACTCGTCATCACCACCACAAAGATATTGAATTGATTGATGATCAGCTGCATCGATGCCTGTATTGTATGTAATTGGTTTTAGTAGATCGGCAATTCTATGAATATTATAGTAAATTGGAAAATATTCCGGGAATTTGTGGAACCGATCAAGTAGATCGTTAACCGGCACTGTCCCGCTACCAACCATGCGCCGTGCCATCGCCGTGTGCCCCCACTAGCCCTACCACGGCGGTCTCGCCGCCCACCACCAACGGCCCCGCTGCCCTGCCGTACTGTTGAGACCCATGTGGAGGATCCCCTTGGGTGATGATCAATATATGGGATAAGGACAAATTTGAAGCGGTTTTGAAGTTGTCTTGTTGAGGCATTGTTGAATTTTGCTGAGATTTTGGATTTATCTCGGACTGTCCGGTCGTGCTAAGTGTGTTTTGAAATGGTGTTTTTGGTTTTGAGCACGGGATTCTCTGTTAAAGGTCGTATGATGGACTAACCTTGCAGGAGAGGTAAGGTGTGCTGTTTTTATGTGCTATCACATCTGTGATGCAGGTATTGGCAGTTATGTGGTTGACGCTTCACGGGGACAACTGGAGGTTGGTGCGTCCGGAGGCGTGTAAGCGACCGGGTTCGATGATCTGATAGGTCAAATGAGATGGTGTACTCGAGAAGCTTCACCATGGCAATGAGTCTGGGACAACTGGTGGCTGGCACGTCGGTTAGTTCGTGGCGAAGTTGATCTGACCGGTTGGTCCAAGCGTGGGCTGTCAATCGAGGAAATTGCAAGGATATTTTTCGAAGGAATATGTATAGAATATTCCTCTATGGGAGTGTGTTGTCTACTACATAAATTGTACACCACTCATTCTCAAATAAAGGGTGGTGATAGGCTCCAGAGTTTAGGTCATCTCATCCTTGGGCTATAAATAGAGAGGGAGGGGAGCACCTTCTCCTTATCCCCTCAAAGCTGAAAATTTTAGAAATAGAAAGGGTGAGTTGGGTGTGTAAGGGTGGCACCTAGGGTGCATGTGATCACATGGAGTTTTGTAATCCTCCAACTTTTATGCAATGAAATCTTTTTTTCTCAATGAACATCTTGTGTTTATTTGCTCCTAGTTCTTATTATATTCTTTTTTCCTTTTGGAGTTCTTATTTGAAGATGAACTTGGGTAATTTCATACTGGTTTTTTATGATCTACGATGCATTGAGGTTGCTAATATGATTTGCTACATTCTTTACAACCATATGAGAGGCAACAGATCAAGTTTTTGACTTATTGCAAATCTGTTCAGAAATTTGCTCCGCGCAACATTCAATGTTTGATTTTTTACAAATATCTACAAAAATCGTTTTGGGGTGATTCCAGTTGAAAAGATGTGTGACTCATATACCCATCTGTGATAAAAATTTGAAGTCCATTGGATTCCTCTTTGTGAGCTATGAGATGAATACCGAGCCCCAAACTTGCAGTCTCGAGTTCCTGATAGTTTTTTGTTCACGATTTTTCTTCTTTTCTGTAGATGGAGTTTGATGCTAAAATTTGAAGGAGAAAATCACAACTCACCCACATGGGTTTGAAAAAGTTTAAAAATTTATGGAGTCTTCCAACAGAAGGAGTCACTCTCTTCTTGACTCACCTACATGGCTATGATTTAAATGCTTTGGCTTCTCTCATTGCCTTGCTGGTTGAGGAGGTGAAAAGTGGTCACAAGGATCTATTTCTTATCCACTTTGTCCATGGGCAGCACCTCTTTGTTGTGCACATGGTGTGACATTTGAAATTTGAATTCCGTCGCGGTTAGACTACGGACACAAAGTTGTTTGATGCGAAGTGCTTAGAGGGGTTTCGTATTGTAAAAAGAAAGCGTCAAAATTGATTAGCGTCTATTCATTTCCTCTAACTGCCTCGCTCGGGTTTTCACACACACGTGGCCCCGTTGTCCATAATTGTCTGCCGGCACCACGCTCCCCGCAACTGTGTTGCCCGTCGTCGCTGCCACCGAGGCGGACAGGGGACGAACTACGCAGCCGTGTTGGCCTCGACCAGCAGGCCAAAAGAACGGACGGGGAGGACAGGAACGGGCCCCATGGCCCATGTAGTGTAGGCCAAATGGCAGGCCAGAATTCTGAGAAACAGTAAAAAGGACCCTATACTTCTGAAAATTACAGGAAAACTATCTTAATGCGCTGAAAAAACCATGAATTTCACAGAATTTACCGAAAACTATTTTCTAGCATTTAGCAATTGTTTTTCTTGAATTGCATTTTTTTCAGACGTATCATTGTGTTTCAATAATGGCAATGTATTATTCTGTTTGAAAACTGTTTCAAGACTAGCCCCTATGTATTTGTACGTTAAATAATGGTAATGTATTGTTCTGTTTGTTTCAAGACTATATGCACTAGCATTGATCCTCTGGACTAGTGTGTTAATACATAGAATGGCACGGTTATGCTGACCGGGTCTTGACATCTCAGTTTTAAATGCCACTCTAGAAGCAGAGGTGAAGCGGAGATGGGGGTAGTCAAGAAGACCTTGCGCAAGGCGCAAGGCACAAGCATCGTTCTTGCAAACTCCCCACTAAGGTAGTCCACCCAACAGATAGCGACCGACAAGGCCACCACCGTTGCCGCGAAGGAACAGGAAGGAGATGACAAGGAAGAGAAGGAGGAGGTAGAGGCGAAAGAGGAGGCCGAAAAGAAAGAAGTCGCCCCACTCGAGCCTACCGACCTCACGTAGGTAAGAGAACTCCAAAAATGGGTAATGAATTACGCTGCTACTTACCCAATCCACTGGCCATAATCTTGCATATTTCAGATGTTGCCCAACTAAAGCAGCGCCTTAAGCTGATGCAAGAGAGAATCACTCAGCATAAGGAAGAACGACAACTCACACTGGAGCTAGAGGAGTTGGAGCCCAATATTGGCCGGCAGCCCACCTTCCACGCCAGGTACATCTGCCCGGCCAGTGGAGTCAGCCTCCAAGAAGAAGAAGGCTGGGAAAGCATCCCCACCCCACCTCTTAAGAGGCGGAAGCACCTAGGTCGCAAGCTCGTTCCGGCCTCGCCGCCATGTAGGGCTCCCACCAATGAGAAGGAGCTCAAGGCGGCCAAAGCTAGCAGGCAGCAACCCCGTCCATTGCCCCGAGAAACTTCCCAAAGTGTCGAGGACGCAGCCACTACAGTTGTCTCAGCCAAGCAAGACGAGGATGTCGGAAGCGAAACTACAACAACATTGGTGAGTGCTGACAGATGTAACCTTGGGGGTGCTTGTCGGCAATAGAATTTTAACGAGTTGCTCAAGATCTCAAGTCGGATGGAAACACAAGATAGGGAAACTTTTTAGACAGGTTCAGGCCCTCGCCCTAGTCCTGTGTTCTTGAGATTATGTGTTGATTTCGATTACAATGAGGGTCACGAGATTGTATTGTTGTGGAGAAGATTAGATGAGAAGATGATCTATGATACTACGGCCCCTACCCCTCCCTTTATATAGTGCAAGAGGGATAAGGTTACATGATCATATCGAATTTATTACACTTGATCCTATCTCCGGAACGTCCAGCACGTATACGCACCAGTATTGATAAGGTTACATGATCATATCCAATTTATTACACTGGATCCTATCTCCAGAACGTCCAGCACGTATACTCACCAGTATTTACATATACAAATCACCTAATCAAACGGGATCAAACTCCATCCTTAGAACTATTCTTGGCATCCAAGTTATGTATAGTCCGAGTGGTATGTGTCCTCTTCTAGCCGGCTCGGGCCGCTCTCGTTTGCTACTATATGGGCCTTCTCGGAAGATACCCGGGGCCCATGTTGTCCACAGTGAGGGAAAAGATCCTTGCCCTTCCCGCTGACGCGGAAGGTACCAAATCCAGGCTTTCTCCTTTATATAGCTTTTTCCTTCATCTAGCAGGTAAAGCAACATTCGCCCCCCAGGCTTCACTGAATGGACCACTCCATTCCTTAATGCAGTGTTGGACTGTGTTATGACAAACCCTCTTGGAGGAAGCAGTAGAATGGGTCTTCGCAGAGCCAAACGCAACCCAAGTAGACGATCTACAGTGATCGAGTTTCCCGCGCTATGGGATACCGAAATTGGCACGAGTATTGGCCATGCAGCTGAAGCGGACACGAAGGGTATTACGCCATGCCCAACTGCCCAAGGCGTAGAGGAGACCGTAGACAGCCCCCACATCAGAGAAGGCATCCCAATGTGGTCTTCAAGGGTCATTGTTGGCGCACAAGGGCCACTTATAGGCTAGCTCTGAGAAAAGAAATTGTCTCGGACGAAGGAGAGGTGGACCAGCTATGGCACCCTGCGGAAGTGCGGATAGGCTTCCCGGATCCGAGAGAACTTGTTTGCCTGATCCCGAGAGGTAAAACCCTACAAACATATTAGGAAAGAAAACAAAGCCAACTGATTGAACTTATCTTACCTGTAGACTAACATGTAGCTCGCTGAATACACTATACGAGTAGGAGGACAACCTTTCTCAGGAACGGGAACTCGAGGAGTGTTGGCGGTTGCTAAAATCCAATTCCATACGCCAACATTCCAGTAAAATGAGGACAAATCAAAGTGCTATCCAATAATTTGTGTTGAACTAATATATCTCCACAAGTTTTGGTTAGTGTGCGTATGCAGGTGTATACCACAGAAATTTGGGTGAAAACTGGGCCAGAGTGGGTTCGACCGGCCTACCCTAGAACGGTCGGCCCCACTATCAGCCCAATTAGGTTCTGTTTTCTCTGGTGATCCGACCAGCATACCAGGAAGCGATCTATATCTTCGGTTTGATCCAAGAACTAAAAATGAGCTCACCTAGATACCTCGCATGCATGATTAATGCATAACTGCTGAAACCGCCTTGGACTTTGATCTGGAGCATTGAAGGGACAAGACGGTGCAACCGAGGGCCAAGGTGCTGCCAACTTGCATCGGTCGGCCTCCCCTAGGTCAGCCGGCCTGGCAGGTCGACCGGCCCCCCTCTCCTCGCATGTAACCACCACCGGCATTGCCTTGGAAGCTACTTCACTCCCACACTATAAATAGGGCCCCCTTCATGTTGTAACACACACACACAACACCACATAGAGAGCTCACTTTGTCATTTGTAGACTAGGCTAGTTCCTTCGGGAGTCTGAGTCAAGTCTAGCTTAGTCTCGGAGTTCCGGAGGAGTCCTCGGGAGTTCTCGTAATGCTCTTGTATCTTTACTTGACGTACGATTAAAGTTATATTTAATAGAGAGAGTACTACCCCATTTAGTTTTCACTCGGCTTATTAGAGATATAGCGTGATCGCGACATGCACTGATTGAATACTAACATATAGGCCAACCCGAGGTGAGCCGAGTACGTTAGCGCTTAATCCGACGGCACCTGCACAAGCAATCTCTACTAAATCGAGTGCGAACTCGGGTACCAGATATATGCTTGGTGATGGCTCCCAAGATCAGATACCATCACACACATATCCTTATTTGGATCGATAGCACAACACATAGGAAAATGGTCATAATTTCATATTACGAAAGGGTATGGACTACTATCCATACAATAGGTATAACATACATATCAAGTTTTTATCGCAGCGGAAATACTAAGATTGTTTGACTAGAAGTGGCAGCGGAACATCATAAAATAAACAACAAAAGTCCAGCAAGGTGTGCCTCATAACCCAAGGGCAACCAACTAAAAACTAGAACTTGGCGCCATGCCCGCTTGCGTCGTCATTCCCCGCTTGGTAGAAGGACTCAAGCGCGGGATCACTATCACCTGCAACATTTAGTAGCAAATCAGTTGAGTACAGATGGTACTCAGCTCTATGTGGTACTTATAGCCTCATCCATGCATAGTGAATAACAAACGAATGGCTAGCATAACAGTTTCAGCATAAAAGAGCATTTAAAAGACGTAAATATAAGTAGATGGTAAATTGTCTTTGGGCAAACATGGAAAGACTTGTGGACCAGCAGTAACATAATCAAGTGCAATTCCATCAAGATCAATCCATAAGACTCCATCCGTCTGTAAGCATAGCATCAAAGGGACTCTATCCGTCCAATACCACGAGCAACTCCGTGCTCGGAAACAAAACCGATACAACACCATACCCAACTCAGAACCCAAGTGCTAACCGAAGTGTCTTGATTTAACAAGCACTCATCCCTAACCTGGGGACGTGGCTATTCGAATAGTTCATAGCAACTTTACCTAATCGACATAGCAACCATGTCGAAGCCCCCTAGATGTGCATGCCATACCATTGGATCAACCGATAATTGTAGCCCGATGCTCCACGTGCCGTGTGGTGGTTCGATGGAGTTAACCGTTGCTATGGACGTTACTCAGGGCCTTCTATCCAGCCGTCCCTGAACCCCCATGGAAGCTACCCATGGCTAAGAAGCGGCTCCTTGGCAGTCCCCACCCACAAAACACAAGCAAATAAGCAACAATAGCCCCAATGATCACCAATGGTATAAGCATGACCATAAAATTGGCTAAGTGTTCTCAACAATACACATGTGGTCGCATGTATAGTAGCTTGAATGATGGAACCATGTGTGGTCCTCAATCGCCCAGACGAGGCTACATGACCAAGAGCTTCTTCTGTCATCTCCTATCACCCGTCCCGGGCCAGCTCCCACTCACACATCCAACCATCTTTTAAGAACCATAGATCAATCCAAACCAAATAATGAGATATCATAATCAAATATTGCTCTCAGCCATGTGAATTTTAAGCAAGGCTAAGAATTCATGACATAACCATAAATAATGGTACCCACTTAGTCTATCAAGGAATGGAGATGCCAACCCTATTAATAAAATGACCACCCATAGGACATAACTACTTCTATCCATCAAATAGCATATTAGAAACTAACATGCAATCATTGATAGAATATAATCAAAGCAATACAAGTAAATAGAGTTCAATAGGATTGAGTCAAATGAGGGGAGTAATAGGTGCCTTGTTGCTGGTCGCCGAGAGGGAGAGCTTCTGGATCAAGTCCGGGCTCCTCCGAAACGTCATTTCCTATCGTTCGGTAACAAGCACATCAAATAAAAATTCAAATAAATCACCCACTAACATAAACAAAGAATATAATGAAAGAGCCGGAAAGTTCGTGAGCTAATGCAAATTTTGCAAAAAGAATCACTCAGGTCCAAGTTCGGATGAGTTTGATATGCCTATTTGAAGTTAGAGTGCTAAAGCTGCTCGGAGATGGTCCAAATTGCTCGGAAGTAAGCTTCCTTGTACGGGGAGGAAGTTCTCCTACTTGGGAAGGATTTGACCTGGTCAGATAGGGCATATATTAGCTATCAAGGGCAGGGTCTTGATCGGGCTTGATTGGTTTGGCTCGGGTAGGTCACTCAACATGTATAACTCTCAGTATGAGCTTCTTTTGGGGTAGAAAAACTACTCGACTATGCTCGGTATCAACATGAAAGTTGTAGATAACTTACTGATGCACAACTTTCATGTAGACAACATTTTCATCCGAGCTACGATTGATTTTAGAGAAGTTATTTACTAGGCTGCTGTTTCTGGGAAAGGTTGAAAATGAATATTTTTGAACCTAGAGTTATTGGCCATTGATTTAAATCAAGAAGGAACCTAGGAAATAGTTTTACATGATGTATAAGGGGAAGGATATGAGTCCTAGTGTTCTTACCAAGCTAGGGGATCCTTGCTTATGGGTGGACGCTCAACGGATGAACAGATCGATTGAGAATGACAGCAACCCGTTCCATACTTGGTTCAGCAACTCCCCAGCTTGTTCCTCGCTGTTCCTGGTGGTTCCTCCTCCTCCAAAGCTAGGGATTTTCTAGACCGTCCTCGGCATGTGGGTGAAAACCTGGTATCCATCCCCAAGCATGCATTTGAGAGAAAGTGACATGCAAGGTGACGTCTCTACAGAATACCTCACTGCTGTATAGAACGGCGAAACAACAAAAGAATGGCAGCAAGAACAGATTTACCTAGAGGACACCCAATTCGATGGCATTTACTCAAACGACATTAATTTAGTTTGCCTTTACGCCCACGACACCGTACACGCGAATTTGTTATCTTAGCAACATTTTGGCCATTTTACCTTATTTTCCTGTAATTTAGCTCCTTTTTCACAACTAAAGTGACCCTTTTGCCCCTTGCCCATTGACCTAATACTATGCCCGATTTGCTCCTCTGTTCTTCTCCAAGTTTCATTGTAGCTGCCCGGCCCAACCCAGGCCGCCGCCCCCGGCGCTTTTGCTCCCTCCACCCGGCGCGGTCGCCCTAGCATGGAATTCCTAACCCAATTTCTCCTTCGACAATCGTCAACAGAGAGGTATTACTGGCAATTTCAATCAAATAGATCGTCCCTAGACGAATTTATGTCAGCCCAAAACAAGGTCAATGGAAGCATTAGTAGGAAATTTCTTGCTAATGACATGATTCTGGAGAATATAGATTCAAAACTAGAGGGATTTTTTACTGCCACGCAAAACCAAATGAGCTTTAATAAAATGCTAGAAACACAAATAACTCAATTAGCTACTTCAATTCCTACATCCATTTTGGGAAAGCTTCTGGGACAACCGGAGCCTCACCCAAAGGAAAGTGTTAGTGTTGTCGCGACGAGGTCGGGAAAGGCCACCCAAGACCCGCCGCATCCTAACCATACAAGAGAGCAGCACGATACCCCTGATCTGATTACTGAGGAGAATGAGGACGTTGACGAGGCTCCTCATGATGAGCAACCAAAGATGAATCCAACGGGAGAAAACCATGGGACGGAAATCAATCCCGTAGCGTCATATACCCCACTGCTACCCTTCCGCGTCGTCAAAGAAAGCCAATTACAGACTACTGGCAATCATTAAAATCCAATTTCATACACCGACATACGCTAACTTTCCGGTGATTTGGGGGGAAATCAAGGTTTATACATGCATTTTATTTAAACTAATAAATTTCTAAAAGTTTTGGTGAGTTTTTTTCCTCTGGAATAAAGTGGAGAAAATCGTAGCTGAACCAGACAAAAAAGCTAGCCGGCCCCTAGGATGGCCGACCTAACTTCTATGTCCAACCAACTCCAATTTCTCGCAAGTGGTCAAGAAGGAGAAAATTAAGAGATCTACAACATCCACTCAAGTCGGTTTGATCAAAGGGAAACACTTGCTTCACATTTGGATCTATGGGCCCACTTGGAAAGCAGTTTTACTAGTTCTAACAGTCAAAACCGACGTGGGGAATTAATCTACACCGTCAAAGAAGCATTCCAGGCAGAACGAGGGCTGGGATCGACCAAAGGTCGGCCGACCCACCTAGGCCAGTCGACCCCCTTGGATCCCACTTTGGATTCTCCTTTGGATGGTGGCTAGATGACACATGTCCCATGGTGTGGCACTCTCTCATTGGCTGCAGTTGGCTATAAAAGGACCCCCTCACCTCACTTGTATCACACACAACACATAAAAATCATTTTGGAGTTACTCTTCACTTGTTAGAGTAGTTAGTTTAGGAGTTAGAGTTGAGTCGAGCTGAAGCTCGGAGTTCTAGAATCGTCTTCGCGAATTCAGGTAATAGCTCTTGTATAATTTCCCTTTTGTAAGACTTTGCTTCTATGATATTGTTGGCAGTCATTAAAGTCCAATTTCATACGCCGACATACGCTAACATTCCGGTGATTTGGAGAAAATCAAGATTTATACATGCATTTTATTTAAACTAAAAAATTTTCACAAGTTTTGGTGAGTTTTTGTCCTTGGGAATAAAGTGAAGAAAAATCGGAGCTGAACCGGACATAGAAGCCGGTCGGTCGACCCACCCTTGGCCGGCTGACCTAGCCTTTGCACCCAACCAACTCTAACTTCTCCCAGTTGCCAAGAAACGCATCAAGGAGTAATCTCAAGTGTCCACATTCATCGTTTTGATCAAATGGCTGTAGTTCCTTCACACTTGGGTCACTTGGCTCTCAAGAAAGTCAGTTCCACCGGCTCTAACTGTCAAAACCAACGTGTGGGATCGATCTACACCATCAAAGAGGCATCCCAAGTGAAAACGAGGGCCGAGATCAACCGAAGGTGGGTCGGTCGACCCACCTAGGCCGGCGAACCCCCTTGGATCCCCTCTCGGATTCCCCTTCGGCTGGTGTGGAGGTGACACTTGTCCCATGACGTGGAAGCTCCCCATTAGTTGCTGAGACTATGACCCCCTCACCTCACTTGAGAGAACACACAACACATCCCTCTCATTTGGAGTCACTCTTCACTTATTAGAGTAGTTAGTTTGGGAGTTAGAGTTAAGTCGAGCTGAAGCTTGGAGTTTCGGAATTGTCTGCGGGAATTCGGGTAATAGCTATTGTATCATTTCCTTTTTGTAAGACTTTGCTTTTGTAATATAAGTGTCTTTCATTATTTGAGCTGAGCATATTTGCATTATGTAGGAAGTGTGAATTATTAGAGCGGTTGATTAAGTTCATCTGGTTCCAAGTCTGGGTTCATCCTCATATGCTTAGAATAGCCTAAGTATTGAACTTGGATCGCCTTCCTAGGACCAGGGAAGAAGTGATCGGATTTAGTAGCAGACGTGGTATCTGAGATTATCTCTGACTTGGTTTACACCCAATACATCGTACTTTGTGGTAGGTGGTAACAGCCATATCCATTCGAGATTTATCTCATGCTTAATCCACTGCATTAGGAATTGGACCAGTAGGGCCCAATCGGGGGTTGTCATAACCATTCGGTGTTCTTAACTGATAGCGGGTGGTAGTGAATTGGCTGAGCTCCGACGAAGTTCTTAAAACAAACCTCCAAACTCATATCTGCTGGCTCAACCTAATAATTGATTGCACTATTAATGAACTTTATACTTTTCTCGTTGTCCTCCCAACTATCTGCCTAACTTATCTTTTTATGCTCCTGTGTGTGTGTCACCAGTCTTATTATCTTATTACTATCCTTACCCCCGTTAACTAGCTGGCTGGTATCTTAAATAATATAGATATTAGAATTATCCTTCTCCCTCGTTTCCTGTGGATTGGATACTCTGGAATACTCCCGAGTGAAAACTACAAGCGATATCCATCCGCTTGCGGATTATTTCTAATAGCATAAGAATCGCCAACAGATATAAGTGTCTTTTATCATCTGAGCTAAGCATATTTACACTACGTGGGAAGTGTGAATTATTAGAGCGGTTGATTAAGTTTATCTGGTTCCGATTCTAGGTTCATTCTCATATGTTTAGAATAGCCAAAGTATTAAACTTGGATCGCCTTCCTAGGATCTAGGGAGTAACCGGATTTCATAGTAGACGTGGTGTCTGAGACTATCTCTGTCTTGGTTTACACCCACTCCAACGTACTTTGTGGTAGGTGGTGACAACCCTATCCATCCGAGATTTATCTCATGTGTAATCTACTGCGTTAGGAACTAGACCAGTAGGGCCTAATCGGGGGTGGTTGTAACCATTTGTTATTCTTAACTGATAGCGGGTGGTAGTGAATCGGCCGAGATCCAACGAAGTTTTAAAAACAAACCTCCAAACGCATATTTGCTAGCTCAACTTGATAAATGATTGCACTATTAGGAACTTTATACTCTTCTCGTTGTCCTCCCAACTATCTGTCTAACTTATCCTTTTATGCTCCTGTGTGTGTGTCACCGGTCCTATTATATTATTATATTTATCCTCACCCCCGTTAACTAGTTGGTCGGTATATTAAATAATATAGATAGTTAGAATTACGCTTCTATTTCATTTCATGTGGATTCAATACCTTGGAATACTCCCGAGTGAAAACTACAAGTGATATCCGTCCGCTTGCGGATTATTTCTAAGAACGTAAGAATCGCAACACAGACGTGCAGTTTGGCAAGTTTGTCGAGGTAATTAAACAACCATATGTCAACATTTCATTGCTAGATGCAATACAGGTGCCTACGTACGCAAGGTATTTGATGGACATTCTCAACAACAAACACCCATTGCCAACCGGGGAGGTCATTAAATTGGCCGAAAAATGTAGTGTGGAGATCTTGAACACTCTCCCAGAGAAGGAGGATCCTGGCTATCCGACTATTTCGTGCTCTATTGGTGCACAAAACTTCGAGCATGCTCTATGCGACCTGGGATAAAGTGTTAGCATCATGCATAAGGTAGTTTATGAGAAATTAAATCATACTACCTTGTCACCAACTGCCATGACCTTGCAGCTCGTGGAACAATCGGTCCACTGTCCCATTGGAATTACTATAGATATACTGGTGGAAATATGAAATTTCTTGGTACCCATGGACTTTGTGGTCCTAGACATGGAGGTGGACACTAAGACGTCTACCTTTCTTTGGAGAACGTTCTTGAGTATGGCAAATGCTACCATAGATGTTGGTGCAGGCGAGATTCAGCTCAATTTCGATGGAAAGGATGAAATATTCAACTTCAAACCAAAGGTTGAGCAATGTTCTAAGGTACATGTTTATTACAATAAAACCCCTAAACCCGTGCAGAACAAGGCGGAGACTATACCAAAACCACATGTGGATAGTCTCATCGCAACAATGAAAAGTCCCTTCAACTGTTGTCCGAACCAAATCAGCGGCAATATTGAAAGATCAATTCAAAATAAGAAGAAGACGGAGGTAAAGAAGCCTCAAGAGAAGGAGCGGAAGCAACCTGTGCTCAAAAATTCAAACCCGCAGAAAAAGGTCGACGCCATTCGAACAATTTCGACGAAACAAGTATGGCATAAAAAGAAAATTCAACCAGCCGCGATTTCAAATCCGGTGGCAGAAAATTCTCAAAAACATTGAGGTAAGGAAACGGTCCAGCTCGAGGACCGTGGAAAATTTCGAGTCCTCACCGGGAGGTAAGCCAGAATTTACCCATTCGCATTGATATTTGATTCTTGCAATTTTTTCCATAGCGTATTTAACTTTTACCCATACATTCAACCTGCAATTCCTTAAAATATATATATATATATATATATATATATATATATATATATATATATATATATATATATATATATATATATATATGGGGTTGGTCGACCCCACCTGGGCCGACCGACCTACTCAAGCCGACCGACCGCACCCACGCCGGCCGAATGGAGCCATACACCGACCGAGGTCCTTGAGAGCCAATCTCGGTAGGATCTGTCGATGGATTCATACTATTCTGGGCACCACACCAGATGGCGTTCGACTTAGTCGGTACTCAAGGGGCCCATTTCAGTCAAGATCATCTAATCAGAATCCTGACCTCGAAGGATCATATCATCCTCCAAAATGCCCCGGAAGCACAGATGTTTGATGCGGTTAGACATTTCAGCATACTCGGGCATACGACCCGATGCTGCTAATTCAGACCGGTCTCCTGGACAATTTCAACAAAGCTTTCCACGTAGTCGGCTGGATCAACTTCGTCCGCATCGTGGAAAAAGGTTCGCGTCTTCTAACTATTCAGTTTTTAAGCACTCTTTGCTTTCTCGAAAATGTAACCAGGTTCAGATTTAGACTTTGTAATGAGACATTTGAATGTTCTCTACAAAAATTGGCTGGTTACCTAGGTTTTTTTATTAAGATGCAAAGCTAAGCCAGAAAAATTAAGAGGCTTTGACCATGATGAATTTTCCTCTCCTTCTCCATGCCTTTGATGCATGATGCCTTAAGGTTGGTCACATGTTTTGACACCTTCTTTGCAGCCTAGGATAGGCTTGAGACCAAATTTTCCATCAAGTTACAAATCTGTCCAAAACTTGTTCTTCGCGCAGCAGTCAGTGCTTGATTTTTAGAAAACTATAGAAACATCCTTTTTGAGTGATTCTTGTTGGCAATGGTGTGTGGCTCACATATCTAGCCACCATAAAAATAGGAATCGAGGTTTCGCACCGTTTGGCGCAGTAAGGTTAACACCAAGCCCCAAACTTTCTACTCAAAGTTCCTAGTAGTAATGTGTTTAATATTTCCTGTCTGTTCTGAGAGGAGTTAGAATCTCAATCTTTGTTGGTTGATTCCCAACTCATATACCTATCTGTAGGAATTTTACAAGATTTTTGACATCCAGAAAGGTCGCCATCCCATACCTTGAACCTGGACAAGTTTTCAGAAGAACCCGATTCATGATGTTCCTGACAGATCGTGATGTTTGATTTTTCGTGCTTTCTATGCAAGGAGTTTTGAGGAGATTATTGGTAGAGTGCTTCACGACTCATTGGTTAATAGGGAGAAAAAATTCCCAAAAATTTTATAGCACTAGAAACGCACCATCTCTCTGCTCAAAGTGACAACAAATTCTAGAGAATCTACTTTTGCTTTTCAAAATGTAACTTTGTGATTTGAATTGATCTTCTTTATTAAAGCAAGGTTTGAATTGATTCCCTTTTGTTTGGACAGTAGACAACCAGGATCGTGACTAAAAATCCCTTCAAATTTTCATGAGTCTCAGCCATTTAACCTTGGAATACACATAGTTATCACAATGTTTGGATTTTGGAAGGTTGGTAAGTTCGAGAAGCCTCACTACAAAGAAAAAACTTCAAGGCTCCCATTCAACCCCCTCTGGTCATCGTACCAGGTTTACACTATGCCAACAACCGAACTGTAGAGATGAAGTGGAAGGCCAAATACCCTGTAAGTTACTTATTATATTTGTATTTGCGTGACACATATATTGAAGCACATGCTAACCTAAATTTCTTTGCATCCATTGTGCGCGTTTCTCCAATATTTGCACACTGAGCAGACTCCCAAGCAAGAGCAGGAGATGTGTTGGGAGGCGGCATCTCGTAAAGCTAGGGTGGAGGAACGATGGAACGACGCCAAGGCGAAAAAGAAGAACACGCATTTGAAAGAGGAGTTCAAAGAAAAGATGGAGGCCGAGCGGCAGCGGTAGTTATCTTAACGTGATGCAGATCTTGTGAGAAAGCGCGAGAGGGCTGCTAAAGCCAGGGAAGCAGGTTACAAGGCCATTGAGAAGGCGAAATACCTTTGGTGCACCCAGCAAATTTATTATGGCAGAACATGACTAAGTTTTCAATTTTCCTAAGGCACGTAGGTTTTGCTATGGTGCACTAGTAGGCTCCCGATGACTTTGTTGTACACATCGTATGTGCCTTTGTTTGTGTCAAGTAATCCGCTTGTTCTCATTTTGTAATGACCGGTTCTTCGGAATATTATGACCGCTTAAATGTTTTATCATTTTTAGACCGACTTATACGGACCGAACTAAATAATATTATAATTGCAATGTATGAAGAACATGGTGGCACAGCTTGCCAAATTTTTCCACCATTTCTCGGTGAACATATGCAATTTCCCAATGTACAAGAAACATGTAAACAACCATAATAAACCCATAATTTTATAACCGTTGACATGTTTTGTCATTTTCGTATTTACTGTTTCGCACCAAATTAACTAATGCAACAATAACACAATGTCGGCAGGTGACTAACTGGGGGGTCACCACCGGCAATAAATTTGTACGAGGGGACGCTAATCAAGAACTAAGCTAAATGGTAACACAAGACAGGGTTAGACAGGTTCAGGCCCTCAACGGAGGAGGTAATACCCTACGTCCTGTGTTCTGGGATTATATGGTGGATCAAGATGCAAGATGATGTTGTGCGCTGTAGACTTAGATGCCTATCAGAGCTCTATATCGATGGCCTCCACCCCCTCCCTTTATATAGCGTAGGGGGAGATAGAGTTACAGGATATCTCGGGATCCCTGATAACTAATTCTGATATGCAGTTACATAGAATGCATGTGTTGATCTGCTAATTACATGAAGATAGATTATATCCTCGGGAACTTCCTTGTGGCTCAAGCATCGCGTAGCCCGAGTGGTTTTTATCCTCAACCGGCCGACTTGGATCGCCCCCATCTGCTCCCTTATGGGCCTTCTAGAGGATACCCGGGGCCCATATAGTCCACACACAGTACGAACAACAGTCTGCAATGCAACTTCTCGATTTTTTTCCAAAATTTTCAAATGAAATTAGCTAATTTTCAGATATATCACGAACATGCAAACTAACCACAAAAACCACATTACACGGGACGCGACGTTTGTAAAAATTACCGCGCAACTCATTTTAAAATAGTTAAACATAGCAATTGGTGCAAGCATGCTAAAACTACATATCGATATTCAACCCATTGTATCGTACTCGCACGAAAAAAAACGAAAAGTCATCTATTCTAACCTCCCGTATTTCACCGCTGGCGTAGCATGAACTATATATGAATAAAATAAAAATTCATTCATACTCTCAACTTTGAATAAAACTTCCTAACTTTATATGATAAATAACATTAAGGTCCTCCTGCTGTTCTAAATGGCGGATTAAAGGCCCATTTGGTTGGTGCCTAACTATGCCATGCCTAAACTTAGCCAAGTGTGGCTAGCCACACTTTTTGTGACGGTCAAATTGGGGGCCACACTTGTGACAAAGTGTGGTAAACAAATAAGTCTATGACGCGTGGGCTAGCTAGCTAAGAAAGTATGGCAAACCACAAGTGTAGCAACGAACCAAACGCGAGCCTAGCTCGATCAAACCTGCCTAGCTTAGGTATGGCTAGGGGTGACAATGAACCAAAGAGGCCCTGAAACTTCCAACCAAAACCTGCCGCAAGTAGAACCTCAGGCTTTACCCGTCGTTTCATACGGCGGGAAATGGCCCAACGTCCGGTAATATGGCGGGTGGAGGCTACTTTTACTTTATTAAATGAAAAATATTTTTTATTTTCGAACAAAAATAAATACAAAATGTTAAAAAAAATTCGGCTTCTCTCGTACCTTTCGGTTCAGGTGAATTGAATAGTCAGCGGGCCGCCTTATCAGTTATCGCGGTAGCCCAGTTGCGCCGCGTCTTCTACTCTACGGTGGCTGCCGCCTGCCCGGGCCGTAGCCTTGAGCTCATACACGATACGAGAGCAACAGCGCCCGGGTGTCTTCACTGCGCGCACGACGAGGCATTGAGCCGCACGCGCACGTTGTATTCGGGGGTGAATACCGATGCTGGCAATGGTATTCGCCGTCGTGGGATCGTAACGTACGTACCAAATCCACCAGATTGACAACTCTTGAAACGGCAGGAGCGCCATCGATGATCGATCGTTCATGGTAACTTAATACTGGTACTTAGTAGTATTGATTGATGGAGTATAGCATGTATTTCGCGGCACCATCAGATCAAAGGAGGATCTTTTTGCGAGGCCAAATCAGGAGCAGAGCACTGAGAGCAGAGGCAAGGGATCCCATTCCCATATATATAGTAGGGGAGGGGACTCGGGGAGCCGGAAGCAGCAGAGCACGGCGCAGGCGCAGGCGCAGAGAGAGACGCCGATCGAGGTTCCATTGCCGGCATGGCCGTGCCGCTGCATGAGAAGCGGCGGCAGCAGCAAAGGGAGGGAGAAGGAGAGGACGCGGAGGAGGACGACTCGCCGTCGGTGGCGTCGGAGCTGAGGGAGCTGTGGGGCATGGCGCTGCCGATCACGGCGCTCAACTGCGTGGTGTACCTGCGGGCGATGGTGTCGGTGCTGTGCCTGGGGCGGCTGGGCCCGCTGGACCTCGCCGGCGGCGCGCTCGCCATCGGGCTCACCAACATCACCGGCCACAGCGTGCTCTTCGGCCTCGCCTCCGGCCTTGAGCCGCTCTGCGCGCAGGCCTTCGGCTCCCGCAACTACGACCTCCTCACGCTGTCGCTGCAGCGCGCCATGCTGCTGCTGCTGCTGGCGGCGCTGCCTATCGCGCTGCTCTGGCTGCACGTGGGCCCCATCCTCGTGGCGCTGGGGCAGGACCCCACCATCTCCGCCGCCGCAGCCGCCTACGCCGCCTACGCGCTGCCGGACCTCGCCGCCGGCGTCGTGCTCCAGCCGCTGCGGGTGTACCTCCGGTCGCAGGGCATCACCAAGCCCATGGCCGCCTGCTCCGCGCTCGCCGTCGCGCTCCACGTCCCGCTCAACGTCCTGCTCGTCTTCGGCCTCGGCCTCGGCGTGCGCGGCGTCGCCGCCGCGCAGGCGCTCACCAACACCAACATGCTGCTCTTCCTCCTCGCCTACATCCGCTGGGCGCGCGCCTGCGACGCCACCTGGAAGGGCTGGGCGCGCCCGTCCGCGGTGGCCGGCGGGGTGGCCGGCCTCGTCCGCCTCGCCGTGCCCAGCTGCGTCAGCGTCTGCCTCGAGTGGTGGTGGTACGAGGTCGTCACCGTCCTCGCCGGCTACCTCCCGGACCCCACCGCCGCCGTCGGCGCCGCCGGCGTCCTCATCCAGACCACCAGCCTCATGTACACCCTGCCCATGGCGCTCGCCGCCTGCGTCTCCACTCGGGTAATCCTCTCTCCTCTCATGTCACAGCCATCCATGCATCAAGATTCGTGAAATGAAAACTAATATTCCTCCACATCAATACTAGTTATCCTGAACTCTAAAAACTTCACAACACAACTCAACAACTTTGTGTCGACTGTTGATCCATCCAGTTGTTGCTAGATAGTGAGATCGCATTGGGAGTTAACATCACCGGCGTTTGATATTCCATAGGTGAGGTTATTATTCTTCCAAGAAAGATCAGCGATGAATTTGGTGCGGCGAGCATCACCGTAGCACGTAACCTGATACTCGCTTCTTCTGATTCTTTTTTTTTCTTCCTTTTTTGATGCCGACCCATATTCGGTTTTCTCCCCCTGAGTGCATAGAACCACCCATCGTGGAACTATATTTACATCAATTTTTTCTATAGTTGCACATACGATGGATGGGCTGATGAGGTTCAACCGTTCAAGATAACTAACAAGAAAAGAGAGTTCGGTGGTTCCTTTTCTTATATAGGGAAAAAAAATAGCCATAAAATTCCACCACGAACAAGCACTATGTGGTTTATATGGATCTAGTAAATAGAAAGTAAGAAACTTCTAATTATTTGCTAAATATAGTGCACTACGTTTGTTTATACTCCAACAGCTAGCTTCTATATAGATCTAGTAACATGTTTAAAAACTACTTATTAAAAATAATTCATAAGGAATTGGCCATATGAACTTGTAAGATTCTCTTTAATTGAAACTATGTATTGTAAAAAAAATGTATCTTTTATTTAAAACAACTTGATGCACCATACTTGCTCAACCTAGCTGCATGGCAAGTTTTGCCTTGTCCTATGGCCACGCTCCACTTCAGCAGTAGAATAATGTGCCGAATATGTCAAAATTGGTGCACCATGCTCTTTTCATTTGCCACTTGATCTTCTTTCATACCTTTCTACCTTCACTGTTCTCTTTTGATGAAGGAGAATATGTTCTTTAAATCTAGAGCCTAAAAGATTGATAGTTTTTTAAAAAATATAATCCACTTTTCAAAAATATTGTGCAGTACTGTTTAGAATTTCTTTATATTGGTACAAGTGAAATACTATCTAGCTCTCCGTAATTGATAATGGTTCACTTTAACACTTAAAAAAGATTGGGAAATTCAATAACGTCTTAAAAAAACTATGCAACATCGAATCAGGCTTAACTTTTATTTTCTGTCACCCTTGTCATTCCACACTGCTGGTAGATTCTGCATTTGCACTCCTGCGGCCATTTCTACTTGTGTTGCATTCATTCCCTTCCTTGGTAGATTTTATTTGTTTTGACTCCATGTGTCAAAAAGTTAATTTATGCCGCAGGGATGAGAAGCGACAGACAGGGTAGAGAATGTAAATTTTGTTTCTTGCATTGGTGGCTGTACACTTGTACAGGGCAAAGCAGTGCGTTCCACACTTTCATGAAAGGTGGCTATGGTTGGTGCAGGTGGGCAACGAGCTGGGCGCCGGGAAGCCGAGGCGGGCGCGGATGGCGGCGATGGTGGCGCTGGGGTGCGCGGGGGTGATCGGGGCGGTGAACGTGTGCTGGACGGCGGCGCTGAGCCGGCAGTGGGTGGAGGTGTTCACGCGGGACGCGGCGGTGGTGCGGCTGGCGGCGGCGGCGATGCCCATCCTGGGGCTCTGCGAGCTGGGCAACTGCCCGCAGACCACCGGCTGCGGCGTGCTGCGCGGCACCGCCAGGCCCGCCGTCGGCGCCCGCATCAACCTCCTCTCCTTCTACCTCGTCGGCACCCCCGTCGCCGTCACCCTCGCCTTCGCCGCCCGGGTCGGCTTCGCCGGCCTCTGGTACGGCCTCCTCTCCGCCCAGGCCGCCTGCGTCGCCCTCGTCCTCGCCGCCGTCGTCTGCCGCACCGACTGGCACCTCGAGGCGCAGCGCGCCAAGAAGCTCACCGGCGTCGTCACCCTCGAGGTCGCCGCCATCACGGACGTCGAGGAGACCAAGCGCCTCATGGCTGCCGACGAGGTGTAGCTGCTACCGCCGATCATCTCTGCAGGCTGCAACGCCGGCCCACGGATTCTACTGCCTTTTGCTAGCTTTTGTTTTCTTTTTGGTGCGCCTGTACTGTACGACGCCAAGGCCAAGCTAGCTTGGCTAGTATATTCATGCGGTGCCGCGCTAGTCGGTGTGTTCCATTCAGCTGGCTGGCGTTTGGAAAATTACCTAGCCCAGCTACTGACCCATCACAAGTTACAGACATGCGATTGTTTGTCTCCTCCTCATCCTCTAGTTGGTTTAAGCTTTTTTTTTTTTTGTAAACTGAGCGGATCATACGGTGCAATACAAATAACATGACGCTCTGTTTTTGACATGCATGACGAGGATAAAGCCCTCGATCGAGGCTGCCAACCATGTTTTATGTAGTTTGATGCTACAGAGTATCACTACGGGAATCCAGATTATTAACAACATCGACCAAAACTATTTACGACAGCCTACAGGAATAGCCGACGTAAATACATGATCTAGGGTTGCAGATGTATAGACCGCGTGCTCACGCTCTATTTACGTCGGCCATATAACTATTTACGTTGGACTGGCCAACATAAATATGATGCATGGCTATGGAGGCGTATTTATGTCAACCCAGTCGACGTAAATAGGACACGTGGCTTTATTTACGTCGGTCCGAAAAGCCCACGTAAATAAGTCGAGTATTATCTGTCCACGCGCCCCCACGAGTGCCTCAGCTCTCACTGAAAAATAGGGTTTATCCCCCTGCGCCGCCGACGCCAAGCCTCCGTTGATCCACCGCCGCCCCGTCGCCCCATTCCGCCGCCGCCATTCCACCGCCACCCTGCTCCGCCCCTTTCCGATGCCGCTCCGCTGAGCCCAAACGCCTCGACACCACTATTCCACCGTCCGCCCAGTAGCCCCATTCCACCGCTGTCGCTTCATCGAGCCCCAACGCCTCGCCACTGCCGCCTCACCGCCGTTCCAGGTGCTACTTACCATTTCCACCACCGCCATTGTCAAATCACTGTGACACATCAAGTAGCTTCATGGTCTAACACAGATTGCTAGTAGGTGAGTGATTCATTGATTATGAAGCTATTTTGATTTTGTAATCGTGAGACTCGCCTAAAGTCGGAGCTAAGACAACATGCAGCATGTGTAGAGATGTCAATGGGGACCCGTTCCCTGTTAACCCGTGGGGAATTCCCCTATTAGGGTTCGGGTTTGGGTGAAAAATCCCCTCCACGGGGATAGAACTGGGGATAAATCAATCCTCATCGGGTCTAGCGGAGGCGGGTTTGGGTTCCTGTCCCTCGAACCCGTTAGCCTGTCCCCCGTGTTAGCCCACAGTGCACAGGCCCAGCAACAGCACAAATTCGTGGCCCATCAAACTCAACCCTAATTGGTGACATCCCTAGTAGCGTCGTACCCTGCCCCCCACTCTCCCAGCCTCAGCCGTTCGTTAGCCACTCAGCCCTCAGCCCCTGACGCCCTCACCCATCACCCCTCACGCCCTGGCGGCGCCCTCACCGCTCAGTCTTCCTCTGGCGGTCTGGCCATTGCCCTCGCGCCTTGCCCATCGCCTGCACGGTCGACGGCGCGGCAAGCGTAGGGCTAGGTTGCGAGCGGCAAGGGCGCGTCGACGGCAAGGGCGTGAGTGGCAAGGGCGCGTCGACGGTGGGGCTAGGGCTCGAGCGGCAAGGGCGTGTCGACGGCAAGGGTGCGAGCGGCAAGAAGGCGCGTCGGCAATGGCGGCGCTGGCGAAGGGCTAGGGGCGCGATAAGCGGCGCGGCGAGCGTATGCGTGGGAACGACGAGCGCGGGCGTGGGCGTGGGATTGTGGCAGTGAGCTCTGACAGCGATGAAGCAAGGTGAGGAATGAGATCCCCTTCCTCTTCCCGTCTGACGGGGATGGAGCCCCCGTCGGGTACCTGATACCCGCACGGGGATGGATATGGGGAAAATGTCATCCCCGCTTGCGAGGGCGGGGGTGGGCCTGGGGTCTTAAAACCCGGTGGGGAATTCCCTGTTGACATCCCTAAGCACGTGAGGTTCAGTTGACTGAGCAATTGAGGTAGCAACATGAGGAGACAACAAGAAGAGTACTTCGTGACATGGCAGACACAACAACAAGCACCTCTACAAGTAAGTTTCTTCCATATTGTTTGTCTTGGATTAATATGCCGATTGGACTTGCATTCAATAATTCTATTTACTCGTGCATAACTTGTCTATTTTAGATAATAATATGATAATTATGTCATTTATAGACATACATGTCGCGACAGTTTGGAGAACCAATGGATCTCCCTTTTTTTAACCTTTACCAATCTTTACACAGCCAGCTCCTGCCCCTCCCCCTCCTAATGGTAGTGTTAGGGGTAGCCAGCAAGTCGTCACTTCGGATGACCATGCTAGTTTAGGCAACCATGCTTCGACGAGGACTTCTCCTTCGGTTGCCAACGTTCCTTCTTTTGAAGGTGATGCCGATAGTGGCAATCGTTTCTATGGTACCTCTGAAAATTGATATATGGTCATGTCGGTCTTATTGCACTTAGGTTTGCATGTGTTGAACTTGCATCGCTCCTCTTTTCTGATGGACTTGTATGGACGGTTTGTATGTAATGGACTTATACCACTCTTTTGTGATGGACTTGTATCACTCTTTTGTGATGGACTTGCATGTATATATGTGATGGTTGTATGCACTACTATGGCTTTTATTAATTTGTGAACTTGGGCGTCATATGTGATGTGAATTTGTTGCCAATGTTTATGATGTGTTTTCATGGCTAATAATAATTGGATATGCATATATGTGTTGTGATTGAGTATTGTGAAATGTATTTGAATTCCAAATAAAGCAGCAGTTTAATTGTTGGAACTCTGTCGTAGCCGACGTAAATAAGTGCAACTGTGATCAACAAATGTTGACGTGGCACTTATTTACATCGGCATGTGGCTCATGGAAGTAAGTGCCATGTCAGCTTAGGGAGCATGCCTTAAATCTGACAAGGCACTTATTTACGTGAGCCACAAGCCAACGTAAATAAGTGCCATGTCAGCCTTCGGGGCCGACATAAATACTTGTATTAATGCCAACGTAATAATTGTGGTGTATAGATGTGTCATGCATGGGTAGTGTATCATGCGCCTGACTCTCATTATCACGCGTATTAATGTCCCTGACAGTCTTTCTAATCTTTTTGATAATGTTTTATAAATTGATGGTTGACATATGAAAGTTCACTCGACTATATATATTGTACTCTGTTCTTATTGCATTACATCTGAAAATTGTCCATCTATTATTTGATTCTACACTACTAAAAATATTTAATTATTTTCTAAAACTAAACATTTCATAAAATAATTTGATAAGCCTGAATATATAGTTTGGTGAGGGTTTTAAGAGTTCCTAAATTGTGACTTAGAATTTTGTTAGATGTTGTCATCAGACAGACTTAGATAGGTCTATTTCACTGCACCCATGTTCTTCCACCTCAAGCCACGATGGTGAGGGGTGGGCCAGCAAACGGTGCATGCTCCCTTTCACCAGAGACATGATACTAGATACTCCCTCCGTTCTAAAATGTAAGGCGTGCATGTATTTTAAAAAGTCAATGTTTAGAACGTTTGACTAATAATTATGCTAGGAACATATATTTCAATGTTATGCATGTGACATAGTTAGATTCGTATTTGAACGTACTTTGATATGATGTTAATTTTATAGTTATTGATGATATAATATGAAAGAAATTAATGGTCAAAGTTTATGTTTGTTGACTTCATCAAAAAATTATATGCCTTACATTTCAGAACGGAGGGAGTATTGTTTTATGATGAGATAGTACTCTTATCCTTCCGTATACATGGACTGACTCCTCCTTTTACAGGAAAGACTACAGAGATGTTTTTAGTCTTACAAAGACATTATGGAGGAATACGCTTGTTACCTTGATTGTTACTTGGTAAGTGGGGGGTTGTTTTTGTGCCTAACGCTTGGTTAAACACGCCCCATGGATCGTGCCATGGGGGGCATAGATTCATTTTTTGATCTTTATCTCTTCCTCTCTTGATCTTCTTTGTTCCAAGAAAATGGGATGCATTGCTAGTTTTTTCCATCTCAATTCTCTCTGATCTCTTTTTTTGTGCTAGTATTCCCACAACTTTGGTCTTCTTTTTTTCTTTTTTCTTTTATCCACGATGTTGGTGATTCTTCTCTTTCTTGTCTCGGATAATTTAACCCTGCTAATTGTTTGGTCCGATGATGAGAACGATGTAGCTATAGCTATCGCCCTGTAAGAGGAGGATGCGCATTACGTGGTAATGAGTAAGGTTGCCAATGACAAGGCCACCATTCAGCTCCTCATCATCGATAATGAAGTTGTTGTGCCCCCGCTCGAAGGATCTTAGCGGAAAATGGTGGTCTTTGACCCCTTGTCTAAGGGATTGGGTGAAGGAGATGGTGGCATCGCCGTCGTGAATGGTGTTGGGTCTTAGGCCTCCTTTGATAAAGGAGTTGGAGGTGTCCCCTGGTCTAAGAGGTCGACGAGGCCCCTGGTCCCTTGATATTTGGGGACGTGGGGTTGTTCCTTATCAAGGGAGCTGTCACCGACGCTGACTGTCTTGCTAGAGATGGGTGAAGGTGGCAAGGGTTCGACTATAGCAGTTCTTCTTTGTCTTCTTCCTCTAGTTTTATTGAGGATGGAGGTGACAAGGTGTCATCCTCCTGGAGGTAGCAGGCCCTCGAGGATTGTGAGAGGCTTTTCTACCGTAGGCTTCATTCGTTTGAACAACCAATGAACTTTTTGTTGTAGTCATCAGTATTGGATTCAATGCTGCCAGCTGGTTAGCTGGGGATTACATTGTGGAGTAGACCTCATAATTTACTTTTTTTTTGTGATGTGTTGTGCCTCATTTGAGGCACTTATCCTTGTAAGGAATGCATGAATGAATCCACTGCCTTAATATATATACTTACTGTGTCTTTGTGTATTTTTGTTACTTTCCTAATGGTTTGCACTCCAAGTTTACAGACATTCTGCGATTGTTGGTCCCCTAAAGCTAGCGCGGGGTTAGTCTTTTTGTATATCCTTGTACCGTGCTAGAGTTGTTCCTTATGCTTAATTATTCTTAATGAGGGGTTGGACTCTTTTGCCCATTGATTCCGCTTGAAACAGATTGCACACGTCTCTCCCAAGGACATTCATCGGTCACTATCGGCTTTTTCACTTATGATGTTTCATACTATGAGTATTTAACGAAGCAAGCTAGCTATTGCGGCCCATTCGTCCGTTTAAACGGGTGGATTTCATGTCTTTCATCCCGTGACTTGCATTTCCTCATATATTCCATAAATAAGCTTTGTGCATATGTTTTTTCTTCAACGGTTTTGCTCAATGGCAGTCGCCTGGGCGGCAGTTCACCCGCCTAGGCAACTGCCCCGTTCTTCTCCATTGCAGGCAATTTGGAGGGGGATGAGGGAGGGGGAGGAGGAAGGAGGGAGCGTACCTCGCCGCCGTCGAGCTCCCCGTCGACCTCGCCCTCGCTGCCGTCGACCTCGCCGCCACCGTTTCGGGTTAGGGTTAGGGAACATTTGGGTTCCCCGGGGTTTAGAGGGAGGTTGGGGGATGGCGGCCCGGCGGTTGGGTGGGTTCGTTAGGGCGGCGGCGGAGGCGGCGCAGCGCCCCGAGCCGGGAGGGGGAGATGGCGGTCGGGCGGCGGTGGATGGGGATCAAGCGGCGCCGGCGAGGTTAGGGTGGGCGGGGAGGCGCGGCGCGGAGCGCCCGGCGGCGGGGAGGCGCTGGCGGCGGAGCGGCCGGCGGCGGGCGCCACCGCCGGGCGGAGGAAGGAGGCGGCGGGCTGGAGCGTGAGGAGACGAAGGGATCTGGGTTAGGGTGGCGGCGCTGGCCGGCCGTGGGAGGGTTGAGGCGGAGCGGCCGGCGGCGAGGCGCCGCCGGTCGGGCGGTTGCCGGAGACGGCGGCGGCGGCGGCGGCGGAGGTGTGCGGAGCAGGATCGGGGGCGACGGGGCGCTGGCTCGGCCAAATGGGCAGATGGTCAAGCGTGCTGGCCGTTGGATCAAGATCCAATGGCCAGAAAAATTGCCTGCGCGCGGGGGCCCGTTACAGGCGATTGCCACAGAGACATTCCCTTTCTTCAATTGTCCTTTTGTCTTTCTACTTCCCCATTTTTCTCCGTCGATCTTGTTCATGCTCATTTCTTTTCTTCTTGCGCGCTGCCTCTCATTGTTGGTCCTCGTCTTTATCTTCTCCAGCTATGCCTCTGCACAAAAAAATCAGAAGCATCAAACCGGTTACCGTGCCAAGATGCCCTAGACTCTTTTAAACTCTCGCATCAAGCTAGACCTTACTCTTGATACCACCTCGACCTCGACCGCCATGCTGATGCCTCTAAACTGCTTGATGGAAGATAGGGGAGATGGAAAGGGGGAAATAATATTTGATCCTAGAATTTAGAATATAGGGTTTTCTTACGAAACTGAATGTGAGAGGATGAAGGGATAAATGCGAATATCATATACCATTATCCAATGGCACGAAATATGCCTACCAGATCAAGCTAATGGGCAATGGGTGTTCCAATGACGTCCGTGTAGGGAGCAGATAGAAATGCCCCGGCCCTCGCGTCGCTCTTTGGGCGGCTCGAGGGCGACGCCGCACCCCAGCCAAACCCACCCTAAACCCTAGCGCCGCCGCCTACCGGCCAGCGGCGACGGCGGGCCCTGCTCCTCCGTCTCCCCCTCAGTCTCCTCCTCCCCAACTCCTCGGTCTCCTCCTCCTCGCCCGACGGCGGAGCTCGCGCCAGGCTCGACGAGCAGCCGCCTAGTTCCGGTGGCGAGCATGTGGATCTGGCGGGCTCTCAGCGGCAGCTCCCTCTGCGGCGCCATCCCTTCCTCCCTCGCCAGCGCGGCGGAAGGGCCACTCCGGCGGCGGCCTCGGCACCCGCTGCAATGGCTAGATGCGGTGGCGGCGGCTGGCGGCTCCGGCAGCCTACGTGCAAGGGCGGTTGTTGCCGCTCGCTCCGTGGGGCCTTCTCCGTGGGGCGTCGGTCCCCGTACCGCCGAGCTCGGCGGCCAGCGATCAGCGCTACGAGCTGGTTGTTGGCGTCGCCCCGGTGTTCCCTGGAGTCGGCGGCAGCCCGCCCAAATCTCCATGGCGCTCAGATCTGGCGTCAGCTTGTCATATCCAGAGTCTCCTCTCGCCCGTCGGCCGCCGTTAGCCCTCCTGTTCGCTTGAGGCACCTATTGGTGTGGGTGGGTCGCTGGCTTTCCGGCGTCGCGGCTCGGCCCTCCCTTTTTCCTGTTCCAATTCTCCGGCGTCCTTGCGTCAGATCCGGTAGGGCCGCACCAACCCCCTTCTCCCTGGCCCCTTGCAAGGGTGTGGTTTCATTTCCCTCCACCTGTCTCCCGTTCGCTCGTCGCGCATTGTCCGTCGCTAGACACGTGGCTTCCCTTCTTCTTCATCCCCACCTTCGTGCACAGTGGTGGAGCTCGGCGCCGACTTTCCCTCTTTCTTCTTTCTTCCCTTCCCCCTGGACCCATCTTGGCGGAGACCGTCTAGGGGACCGCTTTGTGTCGGGCCAGATCCAATGGCAGGAGGCCCGATTCTGGCGATGTGTTTTACTGGAGCAGTCGGAGTAGGTGTGCTCCAGGGGCGTGGGTTCGGTGGCCTCGTAGCTTGGCGAAGCTCAGCACCGGCTTCTTTTCCTTCTTCCCCCACCCCTAAGCCCGTCTCGGTGGAGGCCGCTTGGGGGGTCAGTTTCGGTAGCTGACCGGAGCAGATGGAGCAGGTGAGCTCCAGGGGCGTGTGTTCGGCGATTCATCGGCTCCTCCCGTGGTGGCGTGGTGGGCCGTCGCTTGTCCTTCAGCGGCAGGGCAATCCCTGCCTCTAACCTGGTCTCATCCTTGCCTCCTTGCCCTCCCCTCCCTGCGAGGTGCTTGGTGGCATAGGTTGACGTTTATCAGGGTTAGTGGCGGGGTTTGGCTTGTGTTGTCTGGGTGGTGTGGCGTCTGGTCTTCTTAGCTTCCCGTGTGCGGCCACAAGGAGTGGTGGCCCCTCTCCGACGATGTTGGCTGGCGACCTTTCTCTGGCGGCGTCCCCGTTCTCTGCTTCCTGACTCGATCCCGTCCCCGCCGTTTGTTCCCTCTCTTTCTGCAAGGTGTCAGATGGCGTGGGTGGCTTCTTCCGCGTCGGGATGGCGGCGTTCGTGCTCGCTCTCCGGCTCTGCGTCTTCGGCCGGCAACTCAGTTATCCTGTGCTTTCGACCTTCGGCAGCCTTTGCCTTTGTGCTAGCAGGGAAAGTCTTGGGCGAAAGTCCTGCCCTTTCGGGCTGGTGATGGCGTCACCTTTGGTGTCGTTACCTCGTTGGCGGCATCACCCTTCGGACCTTGCCATGCTCTGGATGAAAATCCCTAACGGTTTTGCGATGGCAGCGGGTCTTTCCTATCGCTACCTTGTTGGAGGTGCCATGCTCGCCGTTCGTGCGCTTTGGGTTTCCGCCGGATCTGTTGCTTTAAGGAGTCGCTTATCGTCGTGTGAGTGTTGGTGGCGTTTTTCCCTTTTCGCTCTCCTATATTTCTATCTCTTGTTCGGCCTTTGCCCTAGGTTTCACGGTGGGGCTGCTTTCCTTCCTCCTCTGTAGGTGGTGTTCTAGGCAGTGGCCGGAGGTGTGTCTGGCCTTGATCAGGGTTACAGCAGAGCGTTGTGGTTGTAACCGTGTTTGCATGGGCTTCTTATTTTTGTTTTCTCCTACTGATCAATAAAACAGGAAGGCAGTTCTCCTGCCCCTCTTTCAAAAAAAAAAAAAAACGTCCGCGCGGGGACGGCTTCCCGTTCACCGCTCGGGCCTCGGCCTTGGTTGATCGCCGATGTTAGTACTCGACCTCTTCGTCACCGGCGTGCATGCGCATGCCAGTGATCCCGTGTGAAACCGACGTTTGCTGCCGCCGCGGTTACCGGTCCACGTCTGGCGTGCTCACCATCCACAAGCCGGTTGAAAAGTATCCCTGCATCCACAGCGCCACAGGCATCGAGCCATACACATGCAAATGCAAATGCAAATGCTCCAGCCCGAAGATCTCAGAATGGAGGGTGCATGGGCTTACGCATATTGAAATGACCAAGGCGTACTGCGCCTTTTTGCGCATGCTGCCACGTCAGGGGGGCTAACAGAAAGCAGAGAGAAAAAAAAAAAAAGCAGCCCCAATCAGGTTCTCTGCTTGTGATAACAGGAAAAGGAGAACTTTTTTCTCTAGTATTTATAGTACTGTCTATCTGGAATATAGATTTCATTCGCGGCGGCGCGGCTCGCGACCTTTTTCAGGGAAATCATGACTTTTCTACCACTGTATATCAAAGTATAAAGCTTGTGGTGCCATTTAAATTATCTTCTGTTATCTTTTCTTTATTTAGAAAAATGTACTAGTAGTGGTATTCATGGTGGAATGGGAGTACTCTTAGAAAATGAAGGAAAAAACTTTAACACTAAGGACACTCAAAATGCCATTTCTAGACATGGTACATCACATAAAAAATTATATATATAACCATCTCAATACACTGTGGGCCTCTTTGATAGCTTGTTTTAGTTTAGTTTTTGTTGGGATTGCAACTTTTGTTACTTTTATATACACCATTCACTTTATTTTTTGAAAATAATTTTTTATAACTTTGTAGGGTTTTTCTCAAAGATCTTAAAAATATTTTTTTAATAATTTATTTAGCCTTTTCATACCACTTTCAAAGGTGGTCATATTTTCTCAACAAAAACTAAACTAAAACTAAACAAGCTATCAAAGAGAGCATGTATCTCTATCTTATCTTTCTCATCATTTTTCTTCATTTAAAGACCATCTCTTAAATAAAAAACGACCTTGCTCCTTCTCCTCATTAATTACCCTACACCTCATCATTCCATTCTAAAAGACATCTATAGAATCAATTGACAACATTGCATTGGAAGTGCCCTAAGGTAATTGTCATAAGTGATGACTCTACCTTATATTTTACATTTGTCCCCCTCAGGCTTTCTGGTTTTATGCCTCCTATAATGAGTGATGATGAGGGATACCTCATCTTATATATTTTGCCCAAATTTCTAGTTTTATGCCTCTCGCAGTGAGTGATGAGCACACCTCACTTTTTTTGTTTTGCCTCTTCGGGTTGCCCCATTTTTTAAATAATGGATAAAATAATATTGTTTCCACTTGAATTTGCAACAAAACTCATTTAGCCCCCTCTCCACCGAACATGAACTTTACCTTTTCAACCCGCATCTATTTACACTGTAGCCCCAAGATGGTTAGGGCTTCTACAATCATAGAGTTGGCTACCCGTGTGTCCACTAAATGATGACATGCGTTATATCAGCAACGATATGGAATCAACGTAATCTTATTCTTCCTATTTAAACATCGACTTGGAATATATGCTAGTATTTTAATGAACACATGAGCATCCACTTTAGCGCTTAACAAAAGTTATAATGGTCTTGTCGCTACGGTCAAACAAGTAAAAAATTCAAGGGGTCTAGAAAGCAAAGTTCAAATTTAGGAGTTAGGCATGGGATTCACTGCAAGTTGAGAGGACAATAGTGTAATGTTGTGATAATGACATCAACAATAACAACAATCTCTGTGTCTCAAAAAGCAACAGGATGGGGACGTGGTGGGTGATGTATATATGTGAATAAATAAATGACTCTCTGGTGACTTACAATGGGTCCAAAAGAATACACACACACGAAGGCCCTAATCTACCCCTGGGTGTAGATTAGGTTTAATCTACACGCAGCCATACTCTCCAGCCAGCGCACCAACCAACAACCAAGCGAGCACACGTCCAGATTGGGATGGAGAGATCCTGCCAATTAGACAGTAACACATAGTAATTGAAACGAACTGAATTTGGCACATGACAATGATTAGGTCTGCATGTGGTGCCTAGAATTGTGGGAGCATTAACTACTCATTTTTAAACGTATTCTACCTTCTTTTTTTGATTTAATTTTTGATTCGTAGATCCGATGATCAAATCCTTTCCAACATCATATTGCTGGTATTTTTTCAAACAAAACAAGATCTTGGTTGCCATATGAATCTGAAATATTTTATAAATATCAATTTGAACATGATTCTGATTTGAACGTAATTACTAGTAATCAAGATGAATGTGTTGTACGGACGATAGTAATCCATGTTTAGTTGGTTCCAGCCTATTACTTTTCCTTACTTTCGCTTTTCGAACTAAAAAAGGGCTACATGTATGGTTTTTTCAAACGGATTACTCTTCGTTACTACCATATGTCGATCACTACTACTGATAATTACCGTGTCGTAATAATCGGTCAAAAAAGAAAATTCACACAAAAAATGGATAAATCACATCGGACACAACATTACTGTGCATGACTTTCAGAATTTCGCCAACGTAATTCAACGTAATTCCAACATTGGCACATGGGGATGGTCGTCGGCATCGGAAACTGCATGGGGAGAGGCGCCGACCCGGTGGGGGAGGCCGCTGGCGTCGTCGGTGTTAGGACGTCGCAGACGCCGAGGAGAGCGACCATCAAGCGGTTTTCGGGGGGAGGCGTGGCGGCCGGCAGCATCGTGGCCAGATCAAGCGCTCCCCGGCTAGATCTGGCCTGGGTCGGTGGCTTACGGGGCGGCGGCCACCACGGTGCCGGTGTTGGCAGACGGTGGCGCATCGCAGGAGCAGGCGGAGCCGACGGTGGGAGGCGGAGGCAGGCACGACGACGCTGGGCGTCGGCTGCATGCTCCCGCCTAGGCGAGGCGGCAAGGTGAGGCCTCCGCGGAGGAGTCGGCCGGCAGCGCAAGCGGAGCTGTGGCCGGGCGACGGGCGCGCAAGGCGAGGTCGGGCGCCTGGCGAGGAGATGCGCAATGGTGGAGACGAGGCAGGGGCCGGCCGGGCGGCGGGGGAGGCGGATCGACGACGGGCAGGCGGAGGCGAGGTGTGGCAGCGTTGGTCACTAGCGGCGGGGGCAGGCGGCGTTGGGGACGGCGGCCGGGATCGGCCTGCATCGGGAGAACTAGGAGAGAAGAGAGAGAAACTGAGAGTGGGAGGTGGAGGATGTTCTTTTAGGAATAATTGAGCTGGTGGCAACGAAAGATCACATTGTCTCAGTTCTAGCACTGAACATTTTCGGTTCATTTATGTAGCACTCAAACACACATCCGTTACCTTTTTTTAGCACTCCGTCACTCACGATGTTAGAAGGAGCTGTTAAAAGTGTTAGTTTGTGTCACTGACAGGTGGGTCCCACCTCTTTCCCTTCCTTCTTCCTCCCTCCCACAGCTGCGTCTCTCTCTCTCTCGATTCCCCTCTCTCTAGCGGCTCTCTCTCCCTCACCCTATCGCTCTACCTCTCCCTCTCTGGCAACAAGCAGGCGGAGGCAGAGGAGGCAACATGAGAAAGCCAAGCAGGCAATGGAGGCAGAGGCGGAGGAGGCAGCGCCTCGGCGGCGGCAGAGAGGGAGAGGTAGAGCGGCGGCCCCTCTCTCTCTCTCTCTCTCCCGATTTGCCTCCTCCCCCTTCCTCCTCTCTCTTCTTCCTGACGGCGGAGGCAGCTCGCGGCGGCAATGAAGCTCGCGACGGGGTTAGACGACTCGACACCAAACGCCACCGCGTGCCGCCGCCTAACGCCGGCGCCTACTCCCTTGCCGACCTCCTCCCGGTGAGCTACCGCCTGCAATTGAACCCCCTAGAGCACCTCTTCATTTCACCCTACTTTCCCCTCTAGTCCGCGCCGCTGTTCGTTGGAATTGGGCGCCGCCCGAGCCATCCGCCGCCTTCCCTGCTCCCTCCTCTCTCTCTCTATCTCTCTCTCCTGTCTCTGATGTGGAAGAAATGGAGCAAACGGTAAGATGGACGGGAGTGCTAGAATTGGTTAACGGAGCTGCCGTTCTATGCCAGATACGGTAACGGAGAATGTTCAGTGCTAGAACAGAGGCCGAGTGGTCTTTCGATGCCACCAGCTCAATTCTCCCCTTTTAAATTGTGATCCAATTTTTTCGGCGTTAAATCGGTGAGAGAAATTGGAGTCAGACTTGTATCCTGGCCCTGTCGGTGTTCTAAACCAGACAGATTTGTCTCGTGGGAGATTCGTAGTTCAGTCAGGGGGATTTTTCGCCGCTCGCTCGCTCCAACTCACGCTCGCAGGGGGACACCAGATTTACCCAGGTTCGGACCCCCTATGCGGGTAATAGTCCTACTCCTACGAGGGTGATATTCCCTGGGGTCTGAAACACTCTTGCTGCAGAGCTCGCACAACAGTGTGTGTGCGTAAAACTGCTGGGAACTGACCCCTCTCCCTCCACCCCAGCTCCCTTTTATACTAAAAGGGGTGGACAATTGGTCACAGAGAGAGAGAGCGAGAGAGAGAGAGAGAGAGAGAGGCAGAGACATTCCATTGGACTCTGGTCACGGCACCCCTCACTTGCCCCTGCTGACGTCTATATCTTTAATGGCTTCCTCCGATCGTCGGGTCTGACGGGACGTGGGAGACGCCTGACACAGGCGCCACTCTGCTCTGCCATCGCACAGTGAAGGAATGACCGCTACAGTGCGTCGGACAGGGCTACAATGCAGGCAATCATCTCTCTCGGTCTCGCACGCCTGAATCCTTGCATTTAATGTCGTTGATACACTGAACGTTGAGGAGGCCTTAGCCGAGAAGCTTCCTCCTCCGCGTAGACGCCTGCTTAGTAGGGTCAATGCCCACCTGCTCGGCGAGGCGGCACGCGTCCTGCTCGGGCTCGGCGTGGGGGTCTGATGGCCCGCTCTACGCCGAGCTGCGACGCGTCCTGCTCGGGCTCAGCGTGGGGGTTTGATGGCCCGCTCTACGCCTAGCTGCCACGCGTCGTGCTCTGGCTCGGCATGGGGGTCTGATCGCCTGGTCAACGCCGAGCTGCCACGGGTCTTGCTCTGGCTCAGCGTGGAGGTCTGATCGCCAGCTCTACGCCGAGTTGCCATGCATCCTGCTCTGGCTCGGTGTGGGGGTCTGATCGTCCGCTCTACGCCGAGCTGCGCTCTGGCTCGGCGTGGGGGTCTGATCGCCCGCTCTACGCCGAGCCGCCACGCGTCATGCTCTTCCTTAGCGTGGGTACCCTGGTGCGCAGTGCACCGACAGGCCCCATTATGAAAGGCAGGGCAACTTTGGTGTAATAGGAATAACCAAAACAATTGTAGAATAGACTCACAACGGGTCTCGAACGGTTTGTGACTAGGACCTGATGGCTAGTATGTTACGGGCTTGCTAATGGGGAGAAGCGAGCGCCTTTAGCATACCACACAAACGTAGGCAATTGGTTCGAACTACGTACTAAACATTGTGTTTTCTATGTCATTCAAATATCACATTGGCGGTGGTTTTCCTAATATGGGTATTAGAGCCAAGGTTGGCAATGTTTAGGATCTTGGTGGTGGCATGAGAATCATTTATACACGTAGCGTCAAGAAAAACACTCAGTATGGTGCAGGGTGGAGTATAAAGGTGATCAATGGTTTGATTGGAGGGAGCTATTATTGGCAGGGATTGTCCAAATTTGGCGATCAAACTAACAATGTTATTGTTGGAGTTGATGTGGCGGCTACGATGACTCACTCTAAATGTTGTTGTTGGAGTTGGCAAGAGATATTGGATGGGAATGCTAAATAGTAAGGGCATCAGTGCACTTTGAGCGATATTGGTTAGAACGTTGTAGGCTTCGAGGGTTGATCTAGATGTGAAAATGCTTTTCTAGGGGTTTTATGTGGCCGACCGATGGATGTCCTCGGTGGGCCCCACATCGCAGGGTGGTGCACTGTTGCATAGGGCGTAGGGCAAGATGAAAGGTCATAGGAAGAACTAGAGCAAGCCGAAACCGAGAAGGAAGAAAAGAAAGAAGGATTTTTCATCGTATTGGGGTAGAGAGATAAAAGAAGGGCATTCCTATGATCAAAAGGATACTATAAAATAAATCCAGGAAGGCAGAAGAGGGTTTCAAGGAGAAACTTAGATATGTAGTCTGGTTCAATTGATTTGAGCACATGTTCAGGATAAGAAATTCAAGGAGGCGTGCTCAGGAGGGCCGAAGGTAGTTTCATCAGGGAAGTTAGAGTGGCTGGTGGCAATGGCAGCAACATCTGTCTAATGGCGGATGGATCGAGCAGTGAAACCAACATGGAGCTTGTTTTGGCCGAAAAGGGAGGAGCGGGCAAGTATTAACATAGCAATGACTAAAGGTGACTTGAAAAGCAACTGTAAGGGGGTATTGTTGCAGACGGAGTCATGGAGGCAGATATTGCATGATTAGCAGTGTACTTTGTTCCAAAGATGGCATATATCTCAGTGTTTCCAAGTTGACCGATCTTTTCTAAAGATCAAGCCAAAATTGCATATATCTCAGTGTTGCCAAGTTGACCCGCCAGCAGGCTAGAGCCTACGCAGATTATCTGGGATGGCATGCGAGATTCTGAAAGAGTTTAGAACAGGGCATGTGATGGGATTCTGAAGGAGGTGTGTTCAGGAGGGTTGAAGGAAGTTTCACCAGGGATGTCAGGGTGGCTGGCAGCAAAGTCAGCAACATCTGTCTAGATACCTGATGCATCAGGCGGTGAAACCAGCAAGAAGCTTGTTTGGGCTGACAAGGGAGGAGCGAGCAAGTGTTAACATAACAATGGCTAAAGGTGATTGAAAAGCAACAGTAAGGGGATACTGTTCCAGGTGGAATCATGGAGCCGGATATTGCACGGCTAGTAGTGTACGTTATTCCAAAAATGGTGAATCTATAGCCAAGTCAAATTCGTCGGGTCAATCTAGGCGAGCTACGAAAGGAAGCAACCAGAGTTCATGCACAAGGGTTTGCAAAAGACGGTGGGATGACTTTTAGATGATGAAGGACATATTTGTCAAAGTGGTGTTTGTTAGGATTTGTCAAATATGTGTATGAGTAGGCTCTTAGTTGTAATAGGTAGTGTAGTTTAGAGTTGGACTTGGACTCGTATTTTGACCCCTATATAATCCGGATGATTGAAGGAAGAAACACCATACATATCCCATACTTCTCGTTCCCACTGCCTGGCTGATGGAAATGGACTGACTACCGGAGATATTCATGTTACTTCGTCTGGAAAGGGCAGCCTTGGTGTAATACGAATGACCATGACAATTGTAGCATAGATTCGCAAGATGTCTTGACCGGTATGTCGCTAGGATCCCTGATATGCACACGCCTTGATTTAAGATGTGTACGCACGAGTTTGGTCCCGATCTTCCGTCGTAGGAGAATCCTTGGAGGGTGAGTAGTGACTTTGACGAAGGGGCGGCTAACCACGATCCAAGAACGCGACTAGAAACCTCCCAATCGCTAAACCACACCTCAATTGGTTATCAACCGTGTCAAAACACGATTGACCTGTTCACGAAGAACGGCCCGAGCAATTCGATGAGAATTGAAAGAGCAATAGCAGAAGAACAATCACTCATGGATGTTTTGAGACTTCAAGTGTTTGGGGGCCAAGAGGCCTTACAATAGCAGTAGCTACAACCAAAAATCAAAGTCTGAGTTTTTCCAACCGAAGGATTCAATAAAAACATGTTGCCGTGCACACCAAATTGCATGCATGCAAATTTCCTTTTAGTGCAGCCACAAAAATAGGAAGTGCTGATTTCTAGTGTGCGCCATAAACAAAATTGTAGGCCTTCCTTACATGCGCCTCCACAAAATAGAATCTGCATTGCAGAAAGTTTAATGGCGTGCCACAAATAAAATTGTATATCTCTCCTTTCTTGCATGCAACAATATTTTTGTGTCCACCGAAGATTCTTGCATGCAATAATATTTTTGTGTCCACCGAAGAAAACGCTCCTTCTGTTTTATTCATGTGCTCCCTTGTCTCTCGTGAGTTCTTTCAAAACACCATCACATGTAATCAGTAAAAAATAATCATTAGGTAGTATTATTCGTTCTGTGATTAAATAATTATTTTGTTTAAGGAACGAATTCACCTTTTGTCCAAGGCGCCGTGTACGAGCTCGTGTCATTGGACCTTGCATGCTAATTGAATCTTCTTCGTGTGAGCTAGTGACGTCCTCGTCAATCCCGATGGCTAGTATGTTATGAGATTGTTGATGGGTAGGAGTATCCGTAAGCTTGCCCCATAGACATAGACAATTATACCAAATACGTAGCCAAACATCATGCTTCCTATGTCGTTCAGAACTCACATCGACGATGGCTTTCTAACAATGTGAATGAAAATTTTAGGTGTTAGATGCCTCTCATAAGAGTCAGAGGCCGAGAGACATGTAGAGGGGAGAAGTGCACGGCCCGCTTCACAAGAGATGGAAGGGAACAGGAGGACAAGGCGACGACGCAATGAGCAAAACCTCTAAGTGAAGGACCAAACCAAGTTGGGAATAGGGCTAGAGCTTGGGCTCGAAGCGCTCGCGGGTTGCTTGGGCTTGGCTCGGTTTTGGCTCGACTCGGGCTTGGCTCGTTTATAAATGACCACGAGTAGAGGTAAGTTTTCAGCTTGTTGACCTAACCAAGTCGAGCCGAGCTAGGCCCTAGCTCGTTTGGACTCAGGTCGTATATGACCCCATATACAAATATCTCCTATATTACATTATAATATGCAATATTTTAAACTTTTTTAGTAATTTAACAACATGTATGGTTTTATACCTGTATAAAATTTTTAGACATAATTTCTTCTATCCAATGAATTAATGGTATCTAAGATATTTTTGTATTTATTTTTCTGCTTATTTTATCATAACGAGCTGAGCCGAGCCAAGTTTCTAGATCGGACATCTTGGCTAGCTCGGCTCGTTAGTGGACGAACTAAACTTGGCTCACTTCCACACCTAGTGGGAGGCGAGGCACGCAAATGTGCTCTTGAAATATCCAAAATCAGCCGATCTTTTATAAAGAGCCAAACAATTGCATATACCTCTGTGTTGCCAAGTTGACCGGCCGGAAGGCTAGAGCCTACGCAGATTATCCTTGATAACTAGGACATGCTCTCGAGCCTAGCTTGGCCAGCAAAAGCGACTCGTGTAGTGTAGACGACAGGGAGACAACGGGACAAAAGAGTACAAGACACTGCTGAGATGAAACAGCTTCAAAACCGCTGCTTGGTGCTTGCATTGCACGTAGCTTCCAAGCGACCGATGGTTGCTAGCTAAATTCAGCAACTCAAGCCTTGCCGGTATGTGAACCGCATCTGCATGGACCTGTCCTTCCTTTTCCTGACCACTCGACGTGTGTAGCAATCAGCAGCAGTACATGGCCAGCTGCATGGCTGCATGGCCCCACGGCGCTGGAGCAGGCGCTGGCGACGAAGGAATTCAGGGATTCAGATTTGAATAGGACAGTATCGATCCAACCAGTCAACAGCTCGTATCTCCGTCCGGTTTGCCGGCGATTATTGCTGGGCTGCGTGCAGCCCTGCTCGGCTCTGCCGCTCGTGTTTAATTAATTGGGAGAAACGGAGACATAAGATATCTCATGGGTAGAGTAGACAGCGGCGGGTGAGGTTTAAAAAAATTGGGTGTATATAATTAAGAAAGCATTATTATAGAAAGTATGCAATAATAAAATTAAAATACAAATGGTTCATGGCAATAACAACATCTCAAGTAATATAAAAGAATTAGAAAATAAAAATTGAAGTGCTAGAGAAATAGGATCTAGCCATCTAGAGTTCTAGTGTCACCCAGTTAAGCTAGCTAGAGCTAGCCCGAGCCATTGTGTTCTAGTGTTACCAAGAGTGTTTTCTCGTGTATTATGCGAGGAGTCCCTCTTATAATGGCCCGTGGGAGAAGAAAGAGATGCTTCTTCTGCAAGACACAGCCTTATCAATGGCCATCTTTTTGCCCGGGACATCCTATCTTGTCGACTGCTATATCATTAATCAAAGACGCAGTACGTGTAGCGGTTGGATCCCACAATTGGCACAACATGGCTATTCCCCGAAGAAAGCCGCTCCATGCCAACAAGAGAGCTAGGCTTGGCCTACTAGCGACCCAAGAGCCAGATGGCGTTGGACCGTACTGCCCAATCCCTGACACTCACCTCGTAGTATGGTGATATATCCCCCAAAATAATATCAATTTTTATTTTGGTCATTTCTTTAGAGCATCCCCATCACACCCCCCAAATTCACCTCTATTTCAAAAATTTTCAAAAGCAGCAGGAGGGAATTGGCTAGCTGTGAGAGGGAATTTGCATCAGTAGCGATTCTTATGCGATTCTTCGAGCGATAGAGGGAAATTTGGAGGCCCTGCTGGGGATGCTCTTACAGGGTTATCTGAGGCAGGTAGGAAGGGGCCACCTAGTGCGTAGGCTCCAAACTGATTTACACGTGAATAATGGTTTGGACATTGATATGTGACTATTTTTGAAGGTATGTGTTGATATTTGATAACGTACAAATGTATTTGTATGCTTCGTTTAAGGTGCGTTGAAGGATAGATCATATATTTTTTTCAACGAAAATCTTATAGATAATCATGTCACCAACCATTAGTTGCATCTAAAACTTTCTAACACCATTTCGAACCATTTTTCCTTCAGTCCATTGCCTTCCCCGTTCCATTCCCCCACATTCTTTTCCTTCATTTCCTATCATCTCCAACAACATTACTTCGAAGAAATTTGCGAAGAAAACAAAAAAAGAATTTCCTTTTGAAAGAAATACACAAAGAAATTTTTTCTAAAGAGTATCGCGAAGAAATTCTGTTGGAGCATGTGGAGAGACCAGAATTTCTTCGTGAAGAAAAAATAACCCATGAAGGGTACGTATCCGTTGTAGATGGTCTAATTATTGTCTAGGCGCCACCCAAGGATGCCTTGAGCTGCCTAGTAGGCGGGTTGACCACCTAGGCCAACATCGAGCAAGGAGGCCACTGTCTAGCGTCCAGCCGCCACCTAGGACAACCTAGGCGCCTAGTCAATTCATCATGATTAGTTCTACCCTCTCTCTCTGTCCTCTGTAAACAGAACAAAATCCAATATGCATATTTATATAAACACATCTAATGTGGAGCATAGGGAGTGCCATGACAATGTGGTTTTTTAGGGATCATGTGGTCCTTTTGTCTAGTGTTGAGAAGTGGAGGTAAGGATATACCGAGGATTTATGCTCTAGTTTATATGCCCTCTTTCCTTTATTTATGCATAATTATAACTTGGAGTTTGGTCTATTGCATCTGTCAATATTTTATTTTTTCAATTTAAGCTGCTTTAACTTGGATTGATTATTATTAGTAGTGTAGATGTCTCTTTATATAATGTCGGATTTTTTGTTTTAAAATGAAAACATGGTAGCTCCTTTAAACATTTTTTAATAGAATTATAGATAGTATGGATAAGTGATGATGAAACACGAATGAGCTCTTCCGGGACTTTTGGCATCTGCTGATTAAACCGCGTGCCCTGATCACTTCTGAAATATAATTAAGCTGATCTCGGTTAGACACCATTAGAGATGCTTTCAATTTATTTGAGCAGCTAGCAAAACCGACATATATGTTTACTCACTTGTTTTCACTTTTTTTTTCTTTTCTTTCCTTTTCTTTTTTATGTGACCATATCATAAACATATCTTTTTAAACTAACACTACCGAAGAACTGCACAACAATACCAGTTTGAACTTTGAAACGGCCTCTAGTACCGTTTTTTGAACCGACACCGGCTAATCCGAAATGATGCCTCTCGGAACCGGTACTGGTTTGCTACTAGTACCAGTTACCAGGCTGATTGGAGACACGAGGCAGTGCATCCTAAAAGCCCCTTAGCACATACTAAGGCCCTGTTAGTTTAAGCCGTAGCTTCTTAAAAGTTAAAACACATGTAATTGAACACAGTTAACTAAAAAGTCATATAACATTTATAAGCAACTTATATACGCATTTAGAACTAATATACAAATTCACAATAGTTGTAGGCTCATATATTGATTAAAATCTACACACAATTCAAATTACAATTATTTGTTTCATGGACTAAATCTTTTACGACCATCAGTCTTGGTAGCAGTAAATGAACATGTCTGTTCACTAGTCCTTATTGTAGGGTCGTCTTTATTTAACTCACGCTGAAACTCGATTTTTGATTTTATGACCCGATCAAGAAGGAAGCTGGCACGTTGTTCTCGGATTGCTTTTGTTCGATCTCACAAGACTGTCGAATTACATGCATCCGTCTCCAATTTTTTAGCTGTCATTAATTAGGTCATGAATTAGGTCATACATACAAGATGTGAGGAATATGCAACATTAAATTTTGTTCTCGGATTGCTTTTGTTCGATCTCACAAGACTGTCGAATTACATGCATCCGTCTCCAATTTTTTAGCTGTCATTAATTAGGTCATTAATTAATTTAGCTGTCATTAATTAATTAGGTCATTAATTAGGTCATGAATCTCATTGATTTTTACAAGATGTGAGGAATATGCAACATTAAATTTGACATACACACACACACACACACACACACACACACACACACACACACACACACACACACATATATATATATATATATATATATATATATATATATATATATATATATATATATATATATATATATATATACACACACACACACTCACCCCATGTGAACCTTACAGCATGCGTTTATTTGCTCCAGTTTAGATATGCATAAACTCGCATACATATTATCCAAGCAAATCGTTGCCTCACGGTTGAAGCAAACACTATGACGAAAAAGTTAGAAAGTATGAAATGGATACATGGAAAGTTAAAAATACTCGATTTTTGGTATACATACCCGAGTGTTGGTTGTAAATTAAAATTCTTCCATGAATTTGCTGCATGATAGTGCACAAAATCGTGCGAATGCACTACACACGTGATTGCAAATTGTAATGATTAGAGTTTGATTCAATGAAATGAAGTAGAGTTATGCAATAATGAGAAAAACAAAATTAAATAATAGTTGAGCATGTTAATAAGGCTTTGGTAGTTTTCTGTTGGTTTCCTTCGTGAGTTCATAGCTGTGATTTCTATAATCTAGCCAGATAATAATAAGGATCCAATGAAAGTTGTGTGTGTATATGTCAGTGTAGATAATTGGTTCTAACATCGTGTTACCAAAAAATAGAATGATGCGGTACAAAAACACGTACTTAGACTTGTAGGGTAGAAGTATTGATGGCATGTGGATTTGTTCCATTAGTGCATTGAATATGGTGGCATGTGTGTCACTTGGTTTCTCTAGTAATTTTTTTTATTTGCCATTAATGGAACGATGAAGTCTGTGTCATAAACCCTATCGTTTATGCATCTTTGTATCTTCATTTTACATACAAAAGAAATTAGTTAGGCTTGCAATTTAGTTCAAGTAAAAGGGAGTGAGTGATGATTTTTACAAATAAGACACTTACAGAGCCCATCTACTCAACATGGACACGTTTCGAGTACGTCTGTCTGGTACAGATCGTAAATGACCTTGAATCAAATCCAGAAGATACCTTCCCCACGAAGAAAATCATAATGCCTACCCGCGAAAAAAATCATGCTGCCTGAATTGGATGGCGAAATATTCTCTACTTGTCGATGAAATAGGGAAACTTGGTACCAATTAAAACCACCAACTGGTTGTGATGCTCTCAAATTAGTACCTGTTCATGATATAAACTGTTAGTAATCGGTCCCCGTTCCAGCTGGCCTACCAAAGGGTTGATTAGTATCGATTCATACAACAAACCCTATTAAATGAAAGACATCAATACCGGTATTGGAGTAAAATTTGGTTATTTGCCACTCTCAACATGTGTAGTTCGCTAAGTATACCACTTGTGTGTATGACATGCTGGACCATGTGTGTCTATGACAGTGGGGTAGAGTGGCATTTTTGCGAAGCCATTTGTTGAAAGTGGCAAATAATCAAGTCTATCGTACTGGATGGCCCCCGCACCCTTGCATGTAGCTGTTGAATCGGTACTGACGTCACTGTTAATACCGGCTCGCATCAAACCAGTACTAATGAGTCGGTATCTATACGTCGTTCTCTAATAGTGTAATCTTAGTAGGCTTCCTTTGGAAAAAAAAACATATATGTTGGATGTATGGATGGCGGGGCAGGCGTCCGATGCTACTGGAGTAGGAATCTTGTTGACCTCCAACACTCATTGTTAGGTTTTGGTATGGAATATGTGCACAAGTAGGTTACATGGACTCTGTGTTGTAATACGAAGGGTTGGTTTAGAGTTAGAGTTGGACTCTAGCTAGGCCTCCACTATATAAAGGAAGGCAGCCCTAGTGTAGCCAGGTTAACGACTTCATAATTGTAGCATACGCAAGAGGAGGTCAGCGGATGGCATGTGGTCGTGACCTAGTCATCCGGTGTGCTACGTTATTATAGATTGGGAGCAGCGACCATAATCAAAGCCCCGCATATGTAGGCAAAAGCTGAAGTGCATTAACAAACATCGTGTCTCTCCTAGTGTCGATCATGATCTTGCATCGGCGCATATCCTTACAAGTGGTATTAGAGCTTTGTTGGAGAGATTTGCCATGCGGAACATCTAGGGGGAGACATGAGATTCATGCATACACGGGTGCCGTAGAAAACGCCCTATCGTCGCAAGGTGGAGCATGGCGGCGATCAACGATTCGATCGGTGGTGTTAGATACTTCTGGCAAGAGGCTCGAACAGTTCGTTGGGCTACCGTTGGCAGGGATTGACCAGACGTGGCGATCGGGTTGAAAAATTAGCCGGTGAGGTCGACAGGCGATGACGACGACCTCAGCGTTTGTGATCAGACCGGTAGGCGTGGAAGAATGCCGGATAGATCGGAACGGCGGGATCAGTGATGCGGCTGGATGTTGCACAGGAGACGCAGCATCACGTCACTATAAGGGCGAAGCTGTGACGTGGATGCGGATAGCCAGGGTGTGGCATGTTTTGTTGTACACGGACTTGGTGCACGGTGGTGGGCTGGGAAGCCTGCTCGAGGGTTCGAAGATTGGATATAGAGTTAGAGGAGTTTTTCCTGTGGTTTCTCGGTGAATTTTTTTGCGACGATGGACATCCTCGACGGGTCCCACGGCTTACGAGGTTACTGTTCACGTATGGTGAACATTAACACGGTGGCTGAGGTGAACAGTAACCCAAGCGGGCGCAAGCACAACGGTCGGCGGCCCAGGCGGCACGGGGCGTGATGGCTCAACGCTGGCACATGTGACCGCCAGTGCGGGTTGGCTCAGGCGCGGCGCGACACAAGTGCGGCGGCCTAGGCAGGCGTGGGCTAAGGCCAACTCGGTCTCGGGCGTGGGTGAATAGTGTTGGATAAGGCCAAAAAAGGAGAAAATTTAAAGGAGCTGGAGAAGGAGGCCAAATTCGAGAAGGAAAAGAAGTTCAATTTGGACAAGAATTTCGTGATGAAAATTGGGGCTGCCTCACCACTATATAAGAGGTCCAAGGGGGAGCCAAACTCAACAATCCAAATCAATCAACGATGGTTTCGAGCGCAGATTTCGGAGGAGTTTTTGGAGGCGTGAGATTCCGAAGGAGGGAGGCGTTCTTAGAAGACTGTTGGTGATCTGTTCAAGATGGCGAACAGGTTAGCTGGCAATACATCCATCGACAAGAAATTGGCGCTGGGAGAATTGCAGGTCGGCAGGATGAAGCCAACATGTACGAATTTTGTCTTGGTGAAGTTTGACCATACGGGAAACTTCAGTTTATGGCAGGCGAGGGTCTGAAATCTCCTGGTGCATCAAGGAATTGTGGTGGCTCTCAAGGAAAATAAATCGGAGAAGATAAAGGCCGGTGATTAGAAGGATATGCGGTTGCAAGCAGCGGCAACCATACGCCTTTGTCTCTTTGATCAGGTTATGTACCATGCCATGCAGTTGTCATCACCAAAGGAAATTTGGGACAAGCTGGTCAGTCAGTTTATGTCCAAGATTCTGACCAGCAAGATGTATCTGAAAGTTGTATGGGCTGAAAATGCAGGAGGAGATAGATCTGCAAGAACACATTGATGTTTTTAATAGGTATGTCACAGATCTATCACATCTAAGGGTGACAATCGCTGATGAAGACAAGACAAGACAATCGCCGAAAAGAAGAACAAGAAAAATAACAGAGTGGTGTGATGCTTCAGATGCAATGAGTGGGGGCATATGAAAAGGGACTGTCCAGGTCCACCGATTGGAGCAGACGCTAATTTAGCAATAGGCTCATGTGACTCCGGAGGCAACAGTGTTGATGTTCTCCTAGTAGAAGGGGCTTCTGTTGTAAGTGGAGCTAATAAGCGTGTTTTTGCAGGGTAAGCATCATTTGTTCCAAAAGGCGGTGAGTTAAACGAGGACTCGTCGAGCGGCCCGCTATAGGATACAAAAGAAGAAAGTAACCAGAGCCTGGGTACACGTACGGGTTCGCACAAGACGCTGTAATGACTTCAAGGTGGAGAAGGTAATATTATCCAAGGTGGAGTTTGTTAGGTTTTGTGTCGAATATGTGTACGAGTAGGTTACATGGACTTTGTGTTGTAATAGGTATGGTTGGTTTAGAGTTAGAGTCGGCATCTAGACAGACCTCCACTATATATATAAAGGGATGCAGCCCTGGCAGGGGCGGACCCACCGCTAGGTCACCTGAGGCCCAGGGCCAAGGTAAATTTTTTTGGCCCACTTACCATTAGTATAGGAAAAAACCAGTATAAATTAGAGCTACCTAAGGCCCAACTTAACAAGGCTACCTCCAGCAGGTCCACCTCACCACCTAATAAGGCCGCGAGCCATCTCGCGGACGCACCAACCCAGCCCAGCCGGCCCACCCCGAGCCACATTCTCCTCCTGGCTTCCTCTCCTCTCGACCCAAAATCACTGGACAAATCCCTCCCCACTCTCACCGCTGCCTGGCCCGCGCTCTCATCATGCCGCCACCTCGCCTCCACGGCTCCACGCCTGTCGCCCGTCACCACGCCTCGCTCTCGCCTCAAGCCCCACCGCCCTCGCCTCCACGGCTAGGGCTGGGCCTGCCAACGACGGCCGGCGACTGGAGCTGGAGGGCAGGACCGGGTGGCCGGCCAAAGAGCCACCTACAGTTGTCGGACTCTCTCACTGCTGTCAAGGCCCTACATTGCCGACCGCCTTGCGCCTGCCAGTCTTGCACCAAAGTTACCACGGTACCACCATGGTGATTTAGTGATTAATTGCTTAATTGGCGGCTATTTGCTTAATTTCTTTCTTGCATTATTATTCAAACTTAATATGTTTTTCGATGTTTTGTTGTGAACATATATTATGCTATACTGGAGTACTTGACCATTTGTGGATTTAGTGTATTTTACGCTTGCCCTACCTAAATTCTCGTCCTGGGTCCGTCACTGAACCCTGGTGTAATTAGGTTAACGACTTCATAATAGTAGGATAGCCAAGAGGAGGTCATCAGCCGACATGTCGTTGTGACATAGTTAGCCGGTGTGCTGTGGTATTATGGATTGAGAGAAACGCCCGTAATCAGACCTCCGCAGATGTAGACGAAAGCTGAACTGCATTATCAAACATCGTGTCTTTTCTGGTGTCGTTCGTAATCTTGAATCGATGTATATCCTAACACTCATGCTTTGCTTTCCGCTTCAATTAATTTTTCCCTATAAAATAGGCACCTCTCTATATTCCTTTTTCCATTCCTTTTATGGACATGGGCATCTGGCCGGGCTGTGTTTACGTCTTAACAGACACAGCAGCATCAGCGCACACACGGCACAAAAGTGATTAGGCAGGATAAGCAGGAGCTTGTCGGTCAGCCATGTGCAGCCTTGCTTTGTAATGTCAAGGATTAGACGCAGGCCATGACCAATCGGCAACTTTCCAGCAGGATTACATGACAAATGATACACGGGCACCGATCAGAACCTTTTCTAATTATGTGGCAGCTTCACGAATCGCGACTGCTTCTTGCATGTGGCATGCAAGAAGCCGATGGTTGCTAAATTCAGCAGCTCCGGTGTGAGCTGCCTGCATGGTTCTGGCCTTGGGGCTTTTCCTTTTCCTGGGTCCTGAGTCCTGACCACTCGAGCTACGTGTAGCACTCAGCCGTGAAGCCCGGGCCCACAGCGCGGGAGCAGACAGTGCATTGCAGCGGACGCTGACGACGAAAGAATTCAGGGACATGAACAAGTCAGGTGTTCACCGCCAATTATTGCCGCGTTGCGTACTGTCTTGCGCCGCCCGGCAACTTGTGCTTAATTGGGTAAATGGCGACATAATATTGCTGGAAAGACGCTGATTGGTCATGGCCTGCGTCTAATCCTGACGTTATAAATTAAGCAAGGCTAGCACATGCCTGACCGACAGCAGGTGCCGACCCTGCCTAATCACTCTTGTGCAGTGCGCACAGTGATGCTGCTGTGATGTTTCGCGTAAACACCGTCCATCCATGAGAGCATCCCTGACCGCTCCTCTATCCCACCTCATAAAACACTATTCATACACAATACTCCCTTCGGTTTGGGTTTTTGTCGCTGAAGGGTTTTACCAATTGTTCCAAAATTCCTGTCGCTGGAAGTAATAGTTAATGGCACTACATTTCCAAAGCAAGTGATTAATGCTATGGCTTTAATTCCAACGCTTCAGCTAGCTGCATGCATGCTCGTCCCTTGAGCTAGCTGCATGCATATGCTCGTCCCTTGAGCTCTCTTGCGTGGTGCATGTATGTATTCACGCGTTGCATGGTGGCACTCCGAGACATTTATTATGCGTACAACTAGAAAGTTACTCTAATTAACCACTCCTTGCTACGTGAGATTATGTCTAAAACGATAGAAATTATCAAACTGGAGGGAGTAGTATTTTAAAGGATGGGATAGAAAGGCTATTGGAAATGCTCTGAATGGAAAAGAAGAAGAGATATGTGCCCTTTATTATCGAAAATAATTAAAGGGACCGGCCGAAAGCGATATGCTTGAGAGCAGTGAGCATTTGAGCACGGAAGCCAATGAGATTCAAACTCCTGTAGCATCGAGTGCCAGTTGCTGCCCCACCATGAACATGAGTGAACATCTACACTATTGTGCTGACCCGGTGGAGATGCATGCATGTCCATAGCCATTCATACACCTTCAAAAGAATCCAGGGCATGCGGTTTGATCCGCAATTCAGCATGCAGATGCTACAACCACTAACAAATCCCGAAAGACCCGGAAAGCTAGCGTCATGCAGGTTTCTCTCGTCTTGTTCGGCGGTAGCATAGTTAAAGCATGTACAATGGTTGAGATATCAGCTGTCTCTAACTATTGTCAAGTTATCGAGAAACAATACTAGAGATTACAATGGTAGAGCTGGCTGCACATTTTTAATTATAGATAATTTATTACACACAAAGTTTCGTAATTCTCGTATAGAGTTAAGTGACGGCTCAAATATCGCCTTTCTTGACAAACTCAAATTTACATCAGCATTCTTAAATCTAGCTTTAATTAACAGTTTCAAATTTTCAAAGCCACCATTAAGTATAGTTTTGGTAGATAATTAAATAATTTCAATGCAAGAACAAACCCCATAATTATTAGAAGCCACCTCATTAATTCTCTCGAAACTAAAACACCAAAATTGTTATGTTAGCTGGAGAAAAATAAAGAAAGATATGCCCGTTGATCATTATGGTGCAATATTATGTATAATAATAAATCTAATAAGATTAAATATGAATTAAAAAGAGCTTACCATATCTGTAACAAGATTAAAGATGGTATCTGATCCAACCTATCGTAGCCACAAATGAAAAATTTCATATACAGGAAATGTTTATATTATTTTTTGAAATAATCTTACCATGGAAATGCTTGGAGCCTTGTTTGTTCACTCAAAAGTTTAAATGAAAGTCGAACAATACATGATGGAAAATATACACATAACGGGAGGATTCCAATATCTTGACATCCAAAACCGTCGAGAAAAATCATGAAACCTTCAAGAAACGACCGTTGGGCAGCTGAGTCTTGAGAAATAGCCTCTCTCGACGGTAGACCATCAATAAAGCTTATCTCGACGGCTAACGACAAGCGGTCAACAATATTGTTGGAGCCACCATTCCACAGGATGACGACTCATAGTCTCAACGGCTAGTGACCGTCGAGAGCGCAAACTATTGAACCGACGTACCGGGCACTAGTTGTGGTCTGATCGCTCTCGACGGTCAACTCCCGGCAATCGAGAGAGACCCTGGGTTCAATGCTCCCGGTGCGGCCTACCATGAGGGCCCAGTGCCACATCGCTAGGCATCTAGAATTTGGCTGTCAAGAGCGCCCTAGTCTTGACGGGCCGTCGAGATTCTATGCAATCCGTGTGGTGGTCCCTATCGCACGCACGCCGTTCAAAAAGTTTCAGGGCGCACAGGAGATCGAGTTCACACTCTCAGTCCCTTAGCCCAAGCGATTAAGAGAAGCTCATGGAGTTTCACGGCCGTCAAGTCTGTTGGGGCTAGCAAGTCTCTCGTCGGTTTTGATGAGACCGTTGAGACAACGTTACCATTCTCGACGGTGAATGCTTAGCCGTCGAGAGAAGTTAGATACTCAACTATCTGTTCATGGCTGTCGTCGAGAGTGTCAGGGGGCAATCAAAATTTAGGTCGTTTTGTGTAGCGCCATTAGTTTCTTTCATTTTCTCTTTCTATATGTTCTCCACGTATTACTCACAGTGGAATTATTAATTGTCCTTTTGGCCTTGTTTGAGCTTTAGAGACGTTTTCTTATTTAAGAAACAATGTGGTCTCTCCTCACTAACTACCCACCTTGATAATCTATCTTATGTGATAGTTTACCGATATATTGGAGTGTACTGGGTCTTGGCAGCACACTTCTGCTCAAGCTGTCCTTGCATATATGGATCAATTATATACAGAACTCATCTCCGCGAGCACTCTGGAATCCAAAATTGACTTTTGCTTGATCATTGTGGGGCCTTTTGATGGGTGCATGTACCGTTGTATTGCACCTTGCGAGATTTTATTCCCCCACCTGTTGAGATTGATCGTTCATTCGTTGTGCACCTTTAATTTCGCGTAGGACAGGGAGCAGCCAGCAAGCATGCATGCACGCCGGCCGCCGCCACGGCCACGGCGTCGGCGGCGGCGGGGGTCGAGATTGATCACATCTCGACCGCGCGCCGCCGCAGCACCTTTGTGTTGGACTGGAGGTCGTCATCGTCGACGACTTCCCGGAAGCACGAAATACCATGGACGCAGCCAGGCCAGCTAGCTAGCGGCTCATGTAGCTAGCTCTTGTACATTGGTCCTGCTTTCACGTGGCTGTGCATGCTATTCGTAAACCAGAGCGTCGCTTCCAACGCAAAGAGGGGCTCCGGCTGCAGCTGATTAAGGCTGCGCCGCTGCACCATTGTAAGTACTGGTCGCTGTAGTACGTGTAGTTGCTACACCACTACACATGTGCACTTTACGACAAGGCGAGGCCAGCCGCTCACTGCTCACGTAGGAGCACTAGGCTCACTAGCTGCAAGAGGACACGTATGACGTACTCCCTCTGACAGGTTAGGGCATGGCCTTTTGGGCAGTTCAATGAACTGGTTTCAAGAGTCAAGCCGGGCAGTAGATGCGTACCATCGCTGACGACGGTATGCATGCAGCATGCAGCATGCAGCATGCATGCTAGCTATTGCCTATTGCTACGCCCTTGTTTTGACCTTCGCGCGCGCGCCGCGGCAAGCGGCCAAGCAACATGTGCCGCCGCCGCTCGCAACAGTGTGGACCACTCACTGTTCGGTCCTGCCTCCTGCGACCCGAGTGTTCACTGTTCGGTCCTCAAGGCTTCGCAAGGCCAAGGCGGCAGCCTGCATGCCTTGTACTGTGCTGTCTTTGAGTGTCGTCCCATGTGGCCTTCTTTCACCGAGCTGGTCACTGTGACACTGGTCTTACGTACATGCTGGCTTACGTACGTAAAGTAACGAGTGATGTCTCAACGTTTGTGGACTTACCTATGAAGGATATTTTTCCTCTAGTATCGGGTAACAAAGAAATGACCAAACTTTTGAAATAGAGTAGTAATTATCTTTTCTCCTTATTTTATTTGATTTACCTATTTATTTGACTTATTTCTAAATTTTGAGAGCTTTTTTAGTTGACCTCGACAGTTAAGACCCCTTTGTTCGTCTTGTTTTAGAGAGCCTTTAGACATGTCTTTGAGCTAGATAAAAGGAGGACTGTTCAAATCAAATTATTTATATTTTAAATGAAGTTAAATAAGAGGATTACCCTAATAAAACGAAGAAACCGTAGAGAAGTATGCCAAGTCGATGGATCACGCGTACATATCTTTTCTAATCTCCGGGGATACCTATTTCCATAAACAGATTCTAGAGATATGGAAAGCCTATGACTATATGTATAAATGTTTTCGACTGAATCAATCTATTTGGTGAGTTATCTCCGCTTTTATAGTATAATAACTGCAATGTCCATCTTTTTTTAATTAGTTTTGTATTTTGAATGAACTAGTCAGTGCTTCCAAATTAATATAACATGGAACTCAGAGGTTTCGAGTTCGAATCCTAGTAGATGTAATTGTCATATGCTCCTATATTCCATTTGTTTGAGGCTTGATTCCATGAGAGGGAAGCACTACTGCGGATCGGGGCTTCCAAAGCGGCTCATCACAAGCGGTTCGCTTTAACCCGCTTGCGACCCGACTGCCACAAGCGGTTCGTGGGAGTTGGGAAATGTAATTGGAATGTCCACCCATTATCCATCTTTCCTTATGAGTTTAGATTTTTTTTTGACTAAAATGCACCGGAGGTCCATTAACTTGTAGCGTGATGTCATTTAGGTCCATCAACTTCCAAACTGCAGTTTTAGGTCCATTAACTTTTTAAGTTGTTTACCGTAGGCCCATACCCCTTCATTTTGTGTTTAGATCCGACGTGGCATAGACACCGTGGCAGCCACTTAAATAGTTAATGGACCTGCAGTAAACAACTTAAAGAGTTAATGAACCTGCAGTAAACAACTTAAAGAGTTAATGGACTGCAAGAAAACAATCGGCGCCACGGTGTCCATGCCACGCCGGATCTAAACACAAAACGAAGAGTGCAGACTGCAATAAAACAACTTAAAGAGTTAATGGACCCAAAACTGCAGTTTGAAAGTTGATGGACCTAAATGACACCACGCTATAAGTTAATGGACCTCCGGTGTATTTTACTCTTTTTTTTTATTGATCTGTTTGTTGCATGTAATTGATAGATGCACGAACTTTGGGAGTTGGGACCACGTTTAAGGAACATAATCACTTTATCCCAACAAAGCAGAGTACTGAAACCAAACTTGGTATCCATGGCCTAGGTGCCAGGCTAGAAAGCAATGCACGTGTAAAGCAGGAGCCCCCATCCACTACCGTAGCCTTTCCACGAGTGCCTAAACAAAACAGCGCGCACACACCTACATCTGCAGCTATCTTTCCCTGGACACGAGAATACGAGATCACAACCCTTTAGCTTTTGCCTGGCCCCTTCTTCGTCATCTCCATCTCCATGCATTGCTTTCTGCTCCTTCATGTCAATTACGATCCATAGTGAATTCAATATACATCCCCACTAGCTTATATTAGCTCGGCGGAGTAGAAAGACACCAACCCAATGCGCATCTTGCAGCAGCTGAGGTTTAGCCTTCGTTTATGCTCGCAAAACCGCAATATGGGATAGCAATTGCTTGCTATATATAGCTACAATATCGATGCAAGCCAGCTAGCCAATCGATCATGGAGAGATATGCAAAGTATATATATATTTGTTACCATCATATAATATTATGTTTGTGTTACTGTCAGCCTTTGAAGTAAGGTGGCAATGAGGATCCGTTCCCTGATCCTCGATGGGGAATTCCACTATTAGGGAGACAGGCATGGAGAGAAGCTAACCCTCGGATGGATATAAATGGGGGAAAAACCATTCCCAGTCAGGGATGGTGGGGGTGGGACTAGGGAAAATTTCCCCACAAGGACACTGCTCGGGACCCAAAATTTGTTTACTCTATTTGAATTGTAAGACTCCAAACATTTCATCTAGCCCATTATATATATATATTCATATATGCATCAATCAAATCTCCACCATACTCATTTTATTTTTTCTTCTCTATTGACATGATTTTAGAGTAAAAAATGACGATAAGTGTTTTTCTCTTTTGTGTAATTTTTGCGAGGATAAGTCCCCGACGGGGCACCGCCACCCGGATGGGAATGGGAACGAGGAATTTTGATTCCCGAGACAAAGAACGTGGACGGGGCCCCCTGATGGGGAATGTCCCTATTGCCACCCGTACTTTGAAGCAATTAAGCAAAGAAGCAAGCTTAGGTCATGGAAGCACAAGCCTAGCTGGCTGTAGCTGCAGCTGCTATTCGATGGTGCATGGTTGTTGGGTGCGTGCGTGTGCCGATGCATATCCCATCCTCACGCTGCACCACCACCAGCATATATATGTGTCTATGCTTTCATGATCCCTCTTTGAGAAAAACACACGCCGCGCAAACAAGAAAAGGTTGCACACAGCAGGGCCAAATGGCCGGTCAGTGAGTACCTTTACCTTGCACGCAGAAGCAAAATGGTGCTGGTAATGTGATATGCTGACAAGCTAGCTAGGCAGCTTGGTCTATGAATTTGTACAACTACAATGACATGTGACATGCATGATGCATTCTAGCGTTGGCATTTGGCAACATGGGCTGGTCGAGCAGTCACTGTTGCAATTGCTAGCAACTACGACTCTACCCGCACTCGAGCTCAGCGCCTCTGCTCTTGATATAGTTGACAATTGGAACAGTGGACCACTACCAGGGAAAGGAGCTGTACAAGCGGTTGGTAACGCCTGTACAAGCGGTTTTAAAACCGCTTGTAAGAAACACGTGTGATATCTAATGAGATAGGGGGAGCTTTTCTTTTATCTATTCGAAAAAGGACATTCTAGAAGCGGTTGGGGCTATTAAACCGCTTATAAGGGCCAAACATCCTAAACGGTTTGTGTGCCCAACCGCTTCTAGAGCTCTAGCAGCGGTTGGGGACATGAACCGCTTATGATTTTTGGTCTTTAGAAGGGGTTCGTGCCCCCAACCGCTTATAGAGGTCTACTCCTGGCTTGGGGCTGGTTTGGGGCTATTAAACCGCTTGTAAAAGTCTGCTCCTTTTTTTCCAATCGCTTAGGAAAGTCAGTTCCCAAGTAGTGGACAATGGTACAGTCGATCGAGTGGATACATCACAGAGAGCATACGCGATGTGAGGAGATGAGAAGCGCATAGGATATAGCTACGAGAGCACTCGCGCTGAATGCCTGATATGATGTATCCATCGATCATGGACCACGGATATATAATTAGTTAATTAAGCCCCGGAATTACTTGGTGTTACTTCTTCCAGTTAAAGAATTCTGTACTATCAGTGTAGAACAGTTGCCGATGCAATGTAACAATAGCATGTAGCTGAGACTTAACCTGATCAAGCTTAACCGGGCAGCATGTTTTGATAGCAGGATAAAACATGCGATAGATTAATTTGGAGAGATTATATTAGTATATATAGGTGGCAGCTTTTCGTATTTATGAACCCAACATATAAAAACAGTGATCAAGGACATAAGGAATTGTACCAGAGCTAGAGTAACTCGCAAGAATACTATATGTCTAACACTCCCTCGCTGTCTGAACGTCGAAGGAGCGAACGGTCAGATTGGAACGAAACCACTCAGGAAATCGATAACTGTGTCGACGGCCAAAATACCTGTGTCGACGGCATAAAAACCGACGGAAATTAATTTACCTTTTGTCGGCGGCAAATATAGGAACCGACGTCACAGATACCACCTAGCACACACGTTTGGTTTCCTGATGCCCTTTGTCTGCGGCCAATAAGTTGCCGAGGACAAAAGCCACGCTGCCTCTTCTGCCTTCCTACAATTTTGAATTTCCAAGCCTACCAATTTGATATATGTCGGCGGCATAAATTGAGCCAACGACAAAGATGCTCCTCCCAACAACAACTTAACGTTCCAACGGAACCACATCAAGGCGGTCCTACATGGTAGACAGAGACCTTCTCTGCCATTCGGGACCACCCTACGAGCTCCATTTCAAAAGGGCGGGCAGTCGCTAGGTTGGTGGCAACACAGTAGCCATTGACACAAGTCCCATAGTGTCGGCGGCTCGGATATACTAACGACAAAAAGTTGAGAAAAAATGCAGGGGGCACAGGCGGGGTTCGAACCCAGGATCTCAGGGGTGAGCACACACGCGACGCAACTCACTGCTAGCCAGAAGAGAGGGAGGAATTTGTTCAACATGATACGACACAAATTGTTTTTAAACGGTATTTGCAACTGTGTGTCGGCGGCCTTTCTGATGCCACCGATATTCCTTAACTTGTGTCGTCGGCATTGTTCTAGGCTGACCACATTGCTCTGATTTTGTCGGCGGCCATTATTATACCGCCGATTTTGATTCTCCCCCTAATTCGCCTAATTTGTAGCCCAAATACGGGCGAGCATGACAATTGTGGGGTCTCTTTAAGGTTATAAAACATTCACAACATTTTTAAAGTCATTCCTCATCCTTCAATCGCCTCGCTCATCATCTCTATGTACAACTTCCCGTGGATCTCTAGATGGAGTTTCAGAGACACACAGTACTTCTGTTTGTAGTCAAACTTGTAACAACAATCCAAACCCAATAGATCGAAGGGCTCATTCCACTTGTAACATGTAGCTAACGACGATCGAAGTTAGCTAGGCTCTTCGATCGCTTGATAAGTAGGCTTGAACTACATGAGTTAGTAGGACACACATACACACCACCGTCACATATTCCCTCAAGTTTCAAGGCAACTTGTAGGGGCGATGCAACGTCGGGCGATCGAAGAGGGAGAAATGGTGTGGAATAGGTCGTCGATGTTCTAAAACCTTGTAGCGACGCAATAATTGACTAAGTCGACATGTCTTAGGCCATGAAGAAGTCGAAGAATGGTAGGGTGGTACAACCTGTGTCGTTGGCACATAATAAACCGACCATACAAATGGGAGTATGTCGGTGGCTGGCTAATAGCCGCTGATAAAAGTGAGTAAGCACTGTCGTCGGTTGTTTCATGGCCGCCAACACTGGTTCAGGGTGCGGCCGTTACCCACCTCTATGTAGGTGGCTGTACGTATGTCGTCGACACATATATTGTTATATGGATTGGCCCGTGCGTGCACTAAGTCCCTATTCGCATGAGAACTTGCCCCTTCCCCCGCGCTGTTGCTCTCCCATCCCCGTGCCGCCGCCTCTGCCCCACGCCCCGGCTCCCCCACGACACCCCTCCCCCGCGTCGTCGGGCTGCCGCGCCGCGTCGCTACTCCCTGTGCCCCGGCGCCGCCTTCTCTCCCCCACGCCTCCTCTCCCACGCGTCCGCACCCCGGCGCCGCAGCCTCCCATCACCCGCGCCGCCACCGCCGCCCATCTCCCGCGCCGACGCCACCTCTATCCCTCGCCGCCTCTCTCCCGCACCGTCTCTCCCTTGCCCGGCCGCCACCTTTCCCCCGTGGCTCCTTTGCACGCCGTCAACTCCCCGACCGTGCCGTGCCATGCTTCCTCCCTCCCCACGCCACCAACTCCCTCATGCCTTGCTGCCTCCCTCCTTACGCCGCCACCTCCCCTCACCGTGCCTCCGCCGCCGACGCGCTGCTTGCTACCCGGGCCACCGTCTCCGCGCATCTGCAAGTATTGTCTGTATTTTTTTATCTTTTTAATGTGGTAGCTGTGTCGTCGCTGTTTTGTTAGCCGACAACATTGGTAGATATGATTAATTAGCACATTTTCAATTAGTTAGTGAAGACCGCTGAAGGCAACTCCTTGGTGAAAATATCAATATATTGCAACGACGTCAAAACATAGAGAACACCTGCTTGGCCTAGAGTGACACGTTCTTGGATGAAATGAAAATCAATCTCAACATGTTTGATTCGTTGATGTTGAACAAGGTTGGTGTAGAGGTAGACAGTGCTACCATTGCCGTAATAGACAAAGGCGGTGCTGCGAAGAGGACCGTGAAGTTCTTAAAGAAGCTCCTCTGTTGGTCACGACACTAGATCGAGAAACCGTGTATTATCGCTTGGAAAGACCACAAGACCAGATTATCACCAAGAATAACATCAAAAGCAGAAGTGGATTTACGTGTATCAAGATATCATGCCTACCTAGTCGACATCGGAGTAGACTGGCAAGTCAGTAGGCGATGACCGATGCAGAAACAGGACATAAGAAGATTGCCTTGAAGATCATGCATAAAGAAGCAGACCTGCTGAACAGTATAAGCAATATCAATACGAGTGAAGGTCAGATATTGAAGAGCATCAGCAAGACTGCATAAATATGTTGGGTCACTGACAGGATGACCTTTGCCAGAAAGCTTTGAACGAGCATCAACAGGTGTGATGCAAGGTTTGCAATCAAACATGCCAGCACGATGTGACATCCTTACTTTAACAATATTTCAAATAAGATTGTCGAACTAAAAGAATTTTAAATTCAAAATATTTAAAAATGAGCAAGTTGATTTAAGATGCATGTTAAATTTTATAAAAATATTTAGAAAATTTGCATTCCAAAATTGTTTATATTTTAATTTTTTCCTTTTTCTGTTCTTTTCTTTATTTCATTTCCTTTCCTGTCTCTTTTCTTCTTTCTTCTTTTCTTATCGTATCTTTCTTCCTTTTTCTTATTTTCCTTCTCTCCTTCCCCGTCTCTCTCTCCTCCATAGGCGTCTCCCCTACCATGCGCCCTACCTGTCCTTTCTCCACTCGCCCCCCCTTCATGTGTCCTGTCTCCTTGCCACCCCTCTATCTCTCGTCCCCCTTTCTCCCTCCCCGTCGACGCGTCGTCCCCGCGCCTTTGCCGAGCTACCGCCACCGATAGCCACCTCCGTCGTCTCCCTCCCTCTCTCTCTCTCTCTCTCTCTCTCTCTCTCTCTCTTCCTCCTCTCTTGGTTCTCCCGCGCCAGCTCACTCCTTCCACACTTGGCTCCTCCGCCTCCCGCGCCACAACTTCCCCGCCGACCAGCTGCCGCCGCAACTTACCCTTGGTAAGTGGTACCCTGGTGGTTAGGGTGTGCGTGATTGTTGATGGTCCTTATTTGCAACATTTTGTATACTTTTGACCGTCAGCATATCCACAAAATAAAGGAATTCAAGCTACATTTAGCCTAACATTGATGAGTTCCATGAGTTTTGCTATAGTCTCATGTTTTGCAGGCATGCGCCCAAAATACAAAAGAAATGACTGTTTATCGGGCATACGCAAATCGGGCATAAGATGGTGTTTAAATTAAACATACTTGGAAAAGTATTCAACTGCCAAATTAGACTGCACCATGGTGAAGTGCTCGTCGATACGATCGAAAAGCATATATTATTTTCTATATTTCAAGCTCGGATGAGGAAGAAATGAGTTCTGGAAGATTGCGAGCCAGGGTGGGACCTGGTTGGCCGACCCAGACCTAGGCCGGTTGAACCAAGGCTGGTCGGCCGGCCCCACTTTTGGTCCAATTTGCTTCGGTCTTTCTCCCATATGCCAAGAAACAAAGTAAGAGGCCATCCTAACCATCCATGCAAGTCGGTTTTGATCCTAAAGACGATATTGCATTGGAGAGGATCACTTGGCACCCAAGAAAGCCAATCCTACTGGCCTCAACTGCCAAAACCCCCTCAAGGGGATGATCTACACCGTCAAAGAGGGACCCCATGCGAAACTGAGGGTCGGGATCGATCGAAGCCCGGTCGGCCGACCCATTTTTTGGTGCCTCGGGTTCTTCTTCTACTCACATCAAACCTGCACGTGTCGCACTACGTGGCAATGCCTCACTTGCTACGGTGCACTATAAATAGAGGGGCATGGCCTCATTTGCAAAGCACGGAGAAGTGTGGGAAAGAAGAAAACAGCGCTACGCTGTCCAAATATAAATGTAGAAGTAGGGAGAGAAGAGCTGAGTGCTGGGGAGAAGTCGGCGTGTCGACTCTCTTCCACTTTGTGCTTCGGAGCTGAACTCAGGTGTGAGTTCTACTTCGCTCTACTATTCGGTAACACTTATTCCTATCCCTTTAATTATAAAGTAAAGTTACTTCATACATATTGTCTCTCTGTTGGCATTAGGCTCGTGCTAGATCTTGAGTGCCAAATCTCTGTGCTTGGGTATCACAATAGATATTAGTGCCAGGTTTAGTGCGGGTGCGTATCGAGTGACGACTTGGTACGTAGTGCTGCTAGGTATAGGCGTGGTGTCTAGACTAGTTAGTACCCGGTAGACACCTTATTCAACGGCTGTGCGGTAGGTAGTAGGTGGTGACAGCCCTACTATCCGGCTTAGACTTTGTGAAATCCGCCCGTTAGTCTTAGCCCAGTCGAGCCCAATTGGGGGTGATCATAACCATTCGGTGTTCTTAACTGATAGCGGGTGGTAATGAATCGGCCGAGCTCCGATACAGAGTAGCAATTGTATCTGGATATCCTTGTACCTTTGACTAGTGTGAAACTTTAGTAGAACCTCTCGACCCGAAATATCTTACCCCAATTTCGTTATTCTACCATATCCATCGGGCCAAGTCAAGACTAGAAACTAGACACTTCTCGTTCTTCGTGGGAAATCGGTACCTTTGGAATACTTCGAAGTGAAAGCTACTGCGATATCCGTGCGCTTGTGGATTAACTCTAAGGCATAAGAATCACCAATAAGCTTTCTGGCGCCGTTGCCGGGGAATGGTAGCTGTTATAGTTTTGAACCTTGCTTGTCCATGTACCTCCATATGGACAACACGACTATCTATCAGTTTTTGGCTCTTAAGGCCATGTACTTAGAGCCTCCATCATCATCCCATCCTATTCATACACCTAGCTTTGAGTTTCGGCCAGGCCTCATAGCTATGGCAGGGAGAAATCCTTTTCCGGATCAGAAGGAGAGAACCCTTATATCCATCTCCACGAATTTGAATAACTCTGCTCAATCATTGAAATTCGAGGAATGGCTCGACAAACGCTGAAATGGAAATTGTTTCCATTCTCTCTCACGGGATCAGCGAAATCGTGGTTCAGATTGACCGTAGGAAACCTTAACGGTAGTTGGGAAGCTCTCTAGGAGAAATTCTGCTGCTCGTTCTTTCCTCTCCCAAAAATCGTAAAATTGAGAAAGGAAGTTTTGAACTTCCATAAGTCCGAGAGTGAAATCGTGGGTGCAGCCTAGGCGCGATTTACCCAGTTGGACAGTTTGGGACCCGACCTCTGTGTTCCTGAACCCATGCTCATGCAACACTTTGTCGAGGGATTGAACCCGACGAGAGCCATGTTCTTAAACATAGTTTCCGGAGGATCCTTTGTTTACAAGACCGTTAATGAAGGGAAAGAAATCCTGTGCAAATTGCAAGGCAATGCTCCCTTCATTGATGCCGTTGATGAACTTTCGGATCTAGAGTTTGAACCTTCGGGTAATCCCCAAACTTTAGACAACCCTACCGAGTCAAACCTTTTGACCCAATCCAATTCTTCGAGAATCAAAGAACCTCCCAAAGCCTCCCAAAGCCGTATTTCGCTGTGTCCAAGACCCTGAACCGCTGAACGAACTTGTCCCATTCTTGACATCTTACGCCTTCGAAGAGGAAATTCTTGATGACTTTGGTAATGCTTCAATGCTGCCAATAGAAAGTTGGTAATTCCGAAGGCCTGATGATGTGACCATGCCCATCACTGGTATGACCGACACTACGTCAACATGTTGGTCATGGTCGAGCTTTTCTTCAACATGGTCGTTGACGAGATTTCAAGCCACTACTTTATCTATGATCACAACATCTACTACAAGTTGGCAACACCTTGCAACATACTTTAATCCATCTACACGTACTACGACGTCTGCTGCTGCATGGGTTTGTCGACCATCACCATGGCCAGGACGTACAAGCCAACAGCAAGTATGTCGTCGTGTTGATATTGCGCTGTCGCCGCCACCAGTTCGACCACCACCTTGGACGCCTCCACTGCATGAAGACATACTCAAGAAAGGCGCCTCTCCACCTCCTCGATGACCTCAGGCCCAAACACCCATGTTGCTCAAGGCCCAACCAAAGATCAAACCCAATTCGTTGTCCACGAGCCCAGTTCGGCCACCAGGAGCAGTCCAACTTGAAATGATCATAACTCGGTCATACCAAGTCCGTTTTGGACGTTCTTGCTATGCACAGACAAGCCCACGACGAGAGAGCTTTCCAATGAATCCAGTTTGAGGCCCAAATGCTGTCAGAATCAACAGAAATCATGAAATCAAGAGGACGTCAAAATCTGCCGGGTGCTGCGCCACCTCCACTTTGGGCCCGTGGCCCATGTAACCCTAGGGTTGAACGCCCCAAACCCTAGCCGTCGCTATATATTCAGTAGCCGTTATAGTTTAGACTTGGGTTTTGCTTAGATTGTTATGCCATTGCAGCTTCGCCGTTTACCGGTTTGCGGAACCCCAACTTGTGTGCTTAATCGGTAATCTGTAATATTGAGATTGCATCTACCGTGTTCTTGCTTGTGTTCTAGATTCGCTTGCAGGAATTAACCTTCGTGGTGAGGTCAACCGTGTCTTGGTGTGGTTGATAACGAATGGAGACAGTGGTGTTGCGATTGCAGGCTTAGATCTGTTTCGATTAGAAGCTGGATCGTCAACGTCGAGTTCTCCACCAATCGTGTTTATCCATACCTGTCGGAAGATCGGGACCCCGTCCCCCACCTAAGCCACATGTCCCGATTCATGAGGAGATCCTGGCACAACAGGAAAACCTTCTGACTCTTACTGCCATTTTGAGTAGAAAGATAACCGATGAAATAGAGGACTCAAGGGAGATAGCTACGCTGTTTCCTTTCAAAAAGTTTTTCTTAGTGAAAGCTCATGGCTTGGATTTTAGAAGTGTTCATATGATCCTAGCCTAGGTATTAACTGCATGTCAAAATCGGTGGCATCAAGGATCCCTTCGGATCATGCCCCTTCCTCTTCTCGAAAGCAAGGCAGATGGCCGACTGGCCATATTACCCAAGCTGAGGGAATCCTCAGAGGTGTCGAGGTGACCTTAAATGACCATACAATCACGCTAGATTTCCATGTCTTCGATGGCCCTGATCCGTATCACTCTCATATCCTGATCGGGCAGCCTGTAAAGGAGTTAGTCCGAAACATGGTAAGGCGAGAATCTGTCGACTTGACAGTCGGCAACAAATACCTCTCAGTGAACTTTGCGCGATCCATCATTTATCCAATAGAAGCCGAGCCACTGTCGGATCCGTTAGAAGAGGCTATGACTGCTGCTCTCTTCGAGACGGTCTACCCTCAGGGTCTGGAGGAAGACGTTCCGGATTTTGTTCAAGAGAAAGATTCAAATGAATATTTCCAGCTAAATAGGACTGGGGAACCTCCTTCCTCGCCTATTGAGCTAAAACCTCTCCCTCCTGGACTTAAACACGTCTTACTACACAACGACCGAAACAAGCTGGCTATCATCAGCGATTTGCTGACAGAGGACGAATGTCGCCTGTTTGTCGCCACTTTAGAGAAGTGCAACTCGGTCTTAGGTTATTCACTTAAGGACCTCAAGGGGATAAATCCGAGTCTGTGCACTCATCGCATCCCAATGGAAGCATACCATAAACCCACACAGGAGCACCAACGTAGGCTCAATAATGCGATGAGAGAAGTGGTTAATAAGGAAGTTTTGAACCTCCTTCGTGCCGAGATAATTTACCTGGTATCAGATAGCGAGTGGGTTAGCCCCGTTCAAGTAGTTTTGAACAAAGGAGGCATGACGGTAGTGCAAAATGAGAGAGAGGAACTCATCCCGCAACGCACTGTCATTGGATGGTGTATGTGCGTAGACTATCTTAAGCTTAACAAAGCTACCAGGAAAGATCATTTCCCTTGCCTTTCATAGACGAGATGCTAGAACGTTTGGCCAACCACTCATTCTTTTGCTATCAGGGTGGCTACTCTGGTTATCATCAAATTCCCATTCATCCTGATGACCAGAGTAAGACCACCTTCACATGCCCTTATGGCACCTTCGCCTATCTACGCATGTCGTTCGGGCTTTGCAATGCCCCTGCATCCTTCCAAAGGTGCATGATGGCCATATTTTCTGACATGATCGAAAAGATCATGAAAGTTTTTATGAACGATTTCTCTGTCTATGGGACCTCATTTGATAGCTGGTTGAAAAACTTAGAGAGAGTCCTAAAAGGATGCCGAGAAGTGGACTTAGTTTTAAACTAGGAAAAATGCCACTTCATGGTGAAAGAAGGAATTGTCCTTGGCCATCTCATTTCTGAACGAGGGATGGAGGTAGATAGATCCAAGGTCGAGGTAATCGAGAGGTTACCGCCACCAATAAACGTTAAGGAAATTTGTAGCTTCTTGGGTCACACGGGTTTCTATAGAAGATTTATAAAAAAACTTTTCCCAAATCGCTCGTCCCATAACTAACTTGCCGGCGAAAGAAGCTCCTTTCATCTTTGATGAAGATTGCCTCGTTGCTTTCAAAACTTTGAAACAAGCTCTAGTCTTCGCGCCCGTTATTCAGCCACCTGATTGTCAGCTTCCCTCTGAGATGTCATCTACCCGTAGAGTTGGAACATAAGGCCCATTAGGCAATAAAACGTTGGAACATGGATCTTGATTTAGCCAGAATTAAAAGACAAATGCAATTGGATGAATTAGAAGAATGGAGGGAAAAAGGCTACCATGGCTCAAAACTTTATAAGGATAGAATTAAAAGATGGCACGATAAGCGAATAACGATGAAACAATTTAAAGCCGGAGATAAGGTGCTTCTCTTTAATTCTCGTGTGAAGTTGTTTGGGCATGGAAAACTTCGTAGTAAGTGGGAAGGCTCTTTCATGGTAATTAATGCTTCCTATTTTGGTGCCGTAACGCTCCAAGACGATGATGGCAATGTTTTCAAAGTTAATGGGCAATGCTTGGAAATCTTTCTAGAACCTGAAATGCCTATTTTTGAGGATGTTGATGTCCTCGAATTCTTTGATGACTGATTGCCTGAGTGCGGTCTAGCTCCGACCGATAAATAAATGAGCATTTTAATAAAATTTTATTTGACAAATAATCTAGGGGCTAAGTATACCAACTTCCCAAAAGAAACTACACCCGAGCCAGACCGAAAGCCAGTTGGCCGACTGAGGCTAGGCGACCCAGCCAGGTCAGCCAACCCACTCCTAGTCGGCCGAACCCCCTTTTCGCCCATTTTCGAAATCTTTCGAAGGGGGAGCGTCTCATCCGATTTTGTAGCTCCTGAACGTTTTCACTCGTTTGAAAACCGATGGGAGGAGGCTGTTCATTCACTTCATTCATCTTCTTCCTCGTCCCACTTAGCCACTTTCCACAACCTTGAGCCAACTCGAGATCCACCCTTAGGCATGGCAGATAAGACCCCAAAATCCATTCCTAGTATATATGACAAAGTCTCGTCCGACCCACCGATGCCCAAACCATCAAAAAGCAACTCCGGGAAGCCATTTGTCGCCCGAAATATCAACCTTTCATTGATGCAATCGGAAAGGCTTGCATTCTCGCCGGAGGCATCATCGGAAAGCCAGGCCACAGGCCGGGTGAACGGAAGCCGGTCGGCCGGCCTCCCCTCTGTGCAGTGGCGGCGCACGAAGTGCGGCACGCGCACTCTCTCCTCTCTGTGTCATCGGGGAAAGGGAAGGCGGCACGTGCCCCTTTGGTTAATATGCATGCATCTCCCTGTCTCTCATATAATTACCATCTCCACTCACAAAGCGTTCGACACACCTGTCTACACGTTACTGGTGTTCAGGATAACAATGGATCGTTGTCAGAAAGGGCAGATGCATTTTATTAAAAGAAAAGAGAAACATGCACAAACACTCCCAACTTTTGGAGATGACGCACTTTATAGATGAGATCAGTTAAGAACTCCATGAGCTATAGATACAGCGGCACCAGTGAGTCGAGTCTGATGCACTCCAACAGTTGGCACTAGGCCGCCCTGAGCGACAAAAATATTTCAATTATTAGCAATAGAATGCTTGCAGACGTGGATGGAGAGTAAACTACAGTCCTGACAGTTATGCTTTCTATGCTTCAGATTACCAACTAAAGAATCAACCAACCACGTATTAATTTTTTTAGCACAACAAGTAGTGGGAGGATTAGTGGCTCATGATGAGGCCCAAAAAGGCTTAGAGAATAACTGCCGTACTTAGCTGAAATGAGTTTCCCGGGCTCGCCCATTCCATGATTTGCAGATAAGACTGAGCGATAAGCCTGCAATTTGTGGCGATTCCACTAAGCCGAACTGATTTCCATTTCTTCGGTTACATATATACATACAGATTCTTTGGCAACGCACCAGGAATTACAAAGCATAGTTGTTTAGACACTAGTTGTTTGAGCTTCTAGACAGTTTCTAACCCTCATAAGACGGAAGTCCAAACAAACAGCCGGCTTTTGCAACCTCCTTCCAACAAGTTAAAAGCTTTCAAAATCTCAAATTGTACTGACCTGAGAAGTAAATTCTGGGTAGCTTTTCTATCTTTTACGAGTTGCAAAGTAAGCTTTTCAGGGTCAAAAGGCAGAAGCAGCTTCCAGAAAAGATGCGGCCTTAATTAGCATCAGCTTCATGGGAGGTGGAAATTATGTTATTTAGAAGTTTGGACTCCTCTCGGAAACTGTAGCTGGAAGTACCTGAATGAAGAACCAAAATCTCAAGTATGTCAACTTGTCCGAAGAATGTTGACTGATTAATACTTCCTCCATTCATTTTTGTAGGTCGTATTTCTATTTAGAAAGTTCTTTAAACCATTTAATTTCTATTATTATGCATTCTCAACTTCCGCGAAATAAAGCAACTTGAATATAAACATACGAAAACACTCTGGGCCGGACCGCCGGCACATCCGGACGCGCGTGAGCAACCCGCGCGTCTCCTGCCTGGCGAGCGCACCCGCACGCATCCACGGCTTTGTGCGCCGACCTGCTGCCTGCATGCCGCAGGCCCGCATGTGCATGGCCACGCACGCACGAACACACAGTAGCATGCAAACGCACATCACAGTGCACTTTTTTTCATTTGAATGGTCATATTTTTTGACTGGGTGCTCCAATCCCTAAACCGTTAACGCCAACGTGTTCCTCGTATTTTTTCGAACAAAACAAGATATATGTTGCCATATAACTCCTCAAACTTACCTGGTGAAACTTGGGGTTCGCCTACTGAAACTTGGGTTTCGCCTAGTAAAACCTAGGTTTCTTACTCGTAAAACTTTGCCGAACTGTCAAGTTTCATCAGGTTTCATCCATGTTTTTTCAAGTTTCACCAAGTTTCATCTGGTCAATTCAAGTTTCATCAAGTTTCAACAGGTTTCACCCAAGTTTCATCAGGTTACATCGAAGTTTCATCCAGGTTTCATCAGGTTTCATCAGAACACGACCAAGTTTCATCAAAACACGGTCAAGTTTCGCTAGTATAGATGTAAGTTTCATAAGTGTCTTCTCCTAATTCACATCAAAAAATTGAAAAAGTAAAAAAATTCAAAAAGTATTTAAAATGGGTTTCTCTCGATTTTAGAAGAATTATGAAATTTATTCCACGCATTTTGAACACTGTTTGAATTTTGTACAAAAATCAGAAGTTATATCGGAAGTTTAATCAAACGACGACTAGCTAGCTCTGGCGCTGCCTGGAACGTGCGCGCGCGGGCGTGGGCGCATGCAACGCGTTGGATTGGCGCGGTGCCAGGGATCCGACGGCCGGGAAGGGCAGGGAAGCGGGCGCACGCACGCAGCGTCGAATTGGCGCGGTAGCCGGCGATCTAACGCACGCGGTTGGTCCGGCGCGCTTGCGTCCGGACGGACGTCCGGACGCTGGCGCTCGCCATAAACATATTAATATAACTTTTGTATGCTAAAGATACATGTAATTTGAGTAATTGTTGGCCAAATGTTATGAATCTGTACCTTTACAAATTAAAACGTGCTTTATAAAATGGATGGAGCGAGTAGCGTGTACAAGCGAAAATCACCTTGAGATGTCTTTTCTTAAGATCATTCCGGCAAAATTTCATTTAGGCTGCTCCTTCCCTGACCTGAAGCTTAGCCCGTCAGAAAATGTTGAAGCCAAGGTCGTATATATTATTTACATGGAATACTTGCAGGTCTGTCACTGCCCAACATACACCTACCCAAAACTGAGAATTTGTTTTGTGGCCCAACACATATCTACCCAAAACTGAGAATTTGTTTTGTGGCCCAACATACACCTATCTGTCAAATTTTTTATTATACTGGCTTTACTTTAATTCAAAATTAAAAAATAATTTCCCGTTTAAATTAATTAAAAAATAGCCGCCCGGCTCCCGATAGTCGGGCGTTATTTATAAAACGCCGGGCAGATGAGGGCGTAATCATAAAACGCCCGTCCAGTGGGCGGTTTTTAAATAAAGCCCGTCCAGCGGGCGCTTTATATAAGTCACCCGTTCATAGGGCGTTTTTTCAGTCACGCCCGTCTAGTCGGCGCTTTATATGAGTCACCCGTTCATAGGGCGTTTTTTGGTGACTGGGCATTTTTTTTTTGGAAAAAATTGATTGAATTTTGCCGTAGGAAACTAACACCGAAGTATAAAATCGAAAATATTTACTGTTTGCCCTAAAAAAATTTCACAAATGAAAAAATGCCCTGACTGTACGCCCAACGCGAAAAATGCCCCTAGGAGCTCCAGACAAGGGTGGCATAAGAGGTCAGGGCGCCCTCGTCGGGGGCCCTGCTGCTTGCAATCCTCTGATCGTATTTTTTGTTCGCTTTTTCCATCGGATTCCTGACCACTGCCTATCCCGAGACGATATAAAGAAAAAAATAGGGCCATCGCTTCCTGCTTGCCATATGCTCTCACCTAGGATTCCTGCAGTTGCTCATTTCAAGGGTACTACACTGCTGCGCCATCACTTCCTGCCTGCCACACTCACAACTAGACCTTTGTCGTAACGCGTTTTGCTAATAAATCAATAATAAGGAATGAATTAATTTTATGATTTTGATAATTTAATGGACACACGCTCGGCTATAAAAAGGGGAGCAGCAGGCAAGGTATTCAGACGAGCAGAGTGATGTAAGCACTTCACTTGAGAATCTATCCACGAGTAGAGTGACATAGAGTTCCCATTGCCACCAAGGGAGTCTGTTCTTAAATCTGTCCCAAGAGATGTTCAGCCGCCCATGTGTCTCTGCGGCAGTCTTTACATTTTAACAATGTCTCAAGACATGTCTTACACTTACGGGAGACGATATTGGATGTGCGCAAACTATGCGTACGACCGAACATCCGAGATGGAGAGGAAGGCAAAGTACCCTGTAAGTGACTTCTTACTTATTTGTTTCATAAGGAACATATAGACGCAAAAGCTAACTTCAATCTAATTAGCCTCCATTGTGCGAGTTTGTCCAATATTTGGACGCGGAGCAAACTCCCAACCAGAAGCGGCAAATGCAAAGAGAGGCGGCGAGGCGTCGTGCTAGGGCCGAGGAACGGTGGCAAGTCGCCGCCAGGGAAGAAAGAAACAAGGTTGCGAGAGAAGAGTTTCAAGCACAGTGCGAAGCAGACTAGCAGCAGTAGTTGAACGAGCGTGAGGCGAACCGTGCCAGAAAGCGCGGGAGGACTGCTAGAGCTAGGGAAGCAGGACCTAGCGCGTTTGCGAAGAGGAATACCCCCGTTGTACCCAGTAGAATGATTATCGTGTGGAACAACTATGTTTTAAAATCTCCTAAGGCATGTAGGTTTAGTTATGATGCGCTAATATGATAAATTGTTTTATACATCATACGTGCCATGACTTGTATCATGTTAATCAAATTGTTTTAATATTTAATCATCGGTTCTGAATAACCATAAAATTTAACGGTGACAACCGGGAATGATAGGAGAAGCTAAAATGACCCTTTGTTTTTTATGACTTCAATCGGAATACATGTACGCGTGCATTTAAGGCATTTGATCTAGAAAATGACATAGACAAATGCACCATCGAGTACTACATGAATGGTTTTGTTCAAAGTCTGGGTCTTCGATGTGCCCGTACTCCCTCTGAAATTTCTTTCTCCTGTAGCGCACTAGTTTGTTCGGACTGTCAGGGTATTGACATCCAAAAAGACATGTATAATTGATACATAGGGGGTTCACCTCATATTGTGGGTCAAGAACTAATTGTCTTTGCAGCCACTCTGTCTCTTGTGCACTCAGTACACCATTTACTCTGTGCTCTAACTATTGTATTCTTTCGTGCAGAGAGTCTATGTATGTCGATGCAGCCATGGGGTATGGATCATCTATCCATTTTGTAAAGCCACAATCATGTGCCTGCGAAAATTTGAGAATATTCTCAATAACCTTTTTGTAACATGATAAGATTATCTTTTCTGGTATACGAACCTCAAACATGGCATATCTGTAAAACCTACGGCCCGTAAAACCATCTGCAACACGATAAAAAATCTGCACAATCGTGTCTCGACCATCCTCTGTAGAATTCTGGATCTCTAAGCATCGTAGGATTTGTGTTGTAGTAAGCTCTCGATACGATCGGCAAATCTTCAGAGGGTGCGTGTGCTTGAACTCCTGGACCGTATGAAAGCCACAATCTAGGTGGCACAAATGGACGAGTAGTAGTATGCACGTTATCCATGTACTACACATAAAGAGGACGATAAAACACATACAACACATATGTAAGCAGGTTGAACATAATAAAATCAGAAAATATAGTCACAATTAAACGGATTGGAAAAAGAGGCACCTCCCAAACTTCTGAAGATATAGTGCCAGTGCAAGGGACGAGTGTTTGAAAACGAGATATCTGCTGCGGGTGTTTGTGCGGTGCGAGATTCGTGGGCACCGGGTGCTTGATTTAAAGGAAAATGACCTCGGAATCCTAGCAGCACGTAGGCGAGGAGCTGCTTTTGCTTCGTCGTGTTGTCACATCGGGTTTAGAAGCATGTGCGAGCAGCTTTTGCCTCTTCGTGTTATCACATCGCTTTGTAAAACAGTACGTTCCACCTTGTGTCTAGTCGTGCTGTCACATCGATTTCGGCTGCAGTATGCATTGACGGAGAGAGATAGGAGACGCGGGTCTTTCGGGAATTGTTTGCACCGACGGAGAGAGAAAGGTGGTGGGGTTAACAACCGTTTTGACTAAATGTGATCACGTACGGAAATGACGATAGGATACATAGACTATTAATAGAGATACATAAAGTCATGATATGGTCTCACAGCACGGAAATGACGATAGGATACAGATACATAAAGTCTCACAGCACAACCTAACAGAAGCCGCATTGCCTCCGGCATGCATGGCACAAGCGTTCCGTGCAACTCTAGTGTATGCCTTATCATTTCGAAGCGATGTTCGAGATCTGCGATCTTTGCGTGGAGAACCATCATGTATGCATCTGCTGCCATCGGAAAAGGATCATCCATCCACGATGCCATATGACAATCATTTATCTGTTTTGCAGGAAATAAAGTTATGTTAAATCCTAAAATATATTCGTTCTATATAAAGGTAAGTAAACTCACTGCGTATAGAGGACATCGGTAGAAGCTCCTTCCGGTCCAACCAGACACTGGCCTATCGAACGTCTGCACCACTGCATCAATTCCACATACACATTTGGGCCAGTTATTTATTTATTTATATTATATAGTGTAGAAGCGAGTTAGAATTCGAGGGCGAATTCTGTTTAAGGGGGTAGAATGTGATGTCCTGCTGGGGCTTGGCCCAGGCCCAACCCCAACCAAGGGAGTTAAAGGTGTGAGGGGGGATGGGACGACGATTTCCCAGGAAAAACCTAGCCGCCGCCTCCCTACCGTCCTCCCCATCGCCAAGCCGTCGCCGTCCTCGTGCGCCGCCTCCCTGCTGCCGTTCCCGTCGCCGCCCACCACCGTCTCGCCGCCAGCCACCGCTGCCGTCCAGAGCCGCGCCGCCCGATGGCAAGCCGTAACCTCCTCCCTCAGGTAACTATTGTCTCGCCGCCCGTGCCAGCGCCCGACGCCGCAGCTCCGTCGTCGATGGCAGCGCCGCCGCCCGTCCACAGGCGCGCCACCCCTGTGGTTGTCGTTGCCGCATCACAGTGTTGTGCAGCCGCCGTCACTGACGCCATGCCCGTGTCGTCGCGCCTTACACGAGGTAACCGCCGCTGCACCCTTGTGTTGCCTTGACATAGGAGTGGGGGCTGTGGGAATAAGGAGAGGGAAAGGAGAGGAGGAAGAGGAATTGAGGCATGGGCAGCATTGGCTACGATGGTTAGAGATGGTGAAGAAATTAGGGTTCTGGTTATTGCGAGATTAGCATGTAAAATTAGACAAGTTTCTCTTGATATTACCCTGTCTTAATCGATAACCATCATGGGTTTTGAGTATTGGTCTGGAGGGATGAGGTCTTAGTAGATCGATTTTATAAGCAGCAGGTTCGGGTGGGGTTTTGATCTATTTAGGGTCCGATTCGGGATTTGGTCCTATGAAAGAAGTTGTGCATCTATTTCTTAGCTTCGTTTTGAGTACAAGAATGCTGAAAGCGGATAAGCGGTTTGAGAGATATGGCAATTTTAGTACTGCTGTCCAGATTATGAAATTGTCAGTTTTCTCGGTCTAGGTGTTTGGATAGCACGAGTCAAGGGGTGTGTGCGTAGGTGCGACTTGGTTTACTAATCATGTTAATCGTGTGGACTTTGCATTGAAGTTCGTCCTTTTCCGTAGGTGGTGGTGCGAGTTCGGCGCCAATTGATCGTGCTGGTCCTCGTAGTTAAAGGCAAGTATTTGTTAAACGAATAGTGTACTTGATTGTCGAAATAGTGCTATGCTCTTAGCTTTGACCTATGGATGAATGGTTTTAATGCTATGATGATTAAATTGAGTATTTTCGATATTTATTGTTATACGATGGAAATATGTGCTGACTTTATGAAAGAAGAGCATGTTGCGTCATATGTATATATATGAGCCAGATCGGTGAGAAAATCACTTTTGACTAGTCCGGTGAGGTTGGTGAGAAAGTCAAACGTGACTAGCCCGGAGTGCTCTAAAGTCCTACTCGGTAGGCACTCCACGGGAGTGGAGTAATTGGTCCCCGGGAGTAAAGCTCATACCGGTATAGCTAGGTGCGCAAGGTATGGCATCGACGGGTGCGCACCTAGCTATACCGGTATGAGCTCACAGTACAGACGAATGTGCATTGCATTGCATTGAATGTTGGGAGAGTAAACTTGATCGATGGAGTGGTTGATGTAATAGTTGTTTCCTTTTATTGTAATTGTTGAAGAGATCTTGATGCACTTTATGTTTATACATATACTTTGCTGAGTACTCTCCGATACTCACTCTTGCTTTATTTGATTTTTAGGTGATCTTGAAGACGACATGCATGGGGGGTTGTAGCGTAGTCCTTTTGGCACAAGCACACTCATAGCTTAGATTAATTCTAGGACTTAGCAAATTTAGATATCTTTAGATAACCATTTATTATTCCTGCTTTGCGTGGAACTTTACGTTTATTCCAATTGTTGGACAATGGATTTGTTTATTGCTTAATGCCTTCGTCGTCATTCTTAAAGGTAATAGTAGATGATTTGGTAATGGGCTTTGTTGAGTTGGACTTGTGAGTGGGTTTTAAGTTTACCGTTGATTACATATCGTGGATGACATATTGACGATGGGAGTTGATTATACCTGTGTTTATATGTTAAATTGTGATTTGTGAATTAGGGTACTTTCTAGGGAGATGCTGTCAAAATTTGTAATTTTTCGTAGAGTTAGTAATACTCCGAGTCGGTTGGGCTAGGGTGTTACACTGGGCCGGACGATTCCCACCAACTTGGCCTAATCCATGCATTGGTGCAGCGTTGTTCGGCCATCCTACTACGATGGTTCGAGCAGATGGAGAAGGGGACAACGATGCGCATGTATGAATATCACCGAATGGCATGGCCTCACTTATATAGGTAGCGGAACACTTTTTTATGTGGGGGTAATAAGTATTGGAGCACATGCGGTAACGTCGATTATAGGAATAGTGAAAAGTGATATAATTGCCAGCGACCCCGACCGAGCATGCGTGATGGGTCGAATCAAGGAACAGTGAAAAGCTATATAATTGCCAACGACGCCGACCGAGCATGCGTGATGGGTTCAATTAAGGAACAGTGAAAAGTCATATAATTGCCAGCGACCCCGACCGAGCATGCGTGACAGGTCACTTTCACGAACAGTAACCGTGCATTATTGCCTGGCAGAGACGGCGCATGCCGGATGGGTCTCTTTCATAAACAGTGACAATGCATTATCGGACTGATCCATGTCATTTCGAATACGTCGATGCACTCGGCGTCCTAAGTTGCATTTCAGCATGTTTCTATCCGGGACATGCCTACAGTTAGGTAATGGTGGATCAGTGAATGACCCGTAGATGACGTATCCATATATCTCGGCATGCCAAGTGTGCAGTATAGCTTCTTTCCTGTAATACTGGGATAAATAATTGTAAGTTGACTAATTTGTCATTGATGCCGCTGCAAGTAGATGAGAGCAAGGCTTATGTAACAGTTTGGGCTTACGACACGAGCACTTGCATTGCTCATCAGCAAGAATACACTCCTATCTGTTTTTCTGACGTTTGCGCCCAAAACGAACCCCATCCATGCAGTGAACTTGATACCTCAACTCGTCGGTAACCATTACTTGAGGTGAGTGTAGCTATGCCTTTTTAACCTTTTCAACAATGTACTTTGTCACAACCTCAGAAAAAAACAACAGATTGTTAGACATACCAACTGAGGCTGCTCGATACCGGTCCATGAAATACTTGCATGAGGTGCAGAATCCCCTCCACGATTGCTACGAGCGGCAGTGCCCTGGTTCCTCTCATGACCTAGTTGTATACCTCCGCTAAGTTGGTAGTCATGATTCCATATTTACGGCCTTCTGAATCATACAGCAATGCCCACTTCTCTTTCGGACAGGCTTCAATCCATTCTGAAAAGTTTTTAATTCTTCTGTTTCTCACGTTACCAGCCTCCCTGGTATGCTTCCACTACAGGAATCAAGTGTAATTTCGTCAGCCAGAAACCGACGAAATTAAGGCCGATACCGATAAAATTAATGTAATTTCATCGGTTTGCCGACGAAATTAACCCGACAAAATATGGGCGGCAAAATTACAAACCGTTTCGTCGGCTGCCACGAAATTAATATAATTTCGTCGATTTCCACAGGCCAACGAAATATGTTCAGCTGACGGCGGGACAGGTAAGATGGTGACGTGACGTATGTATTTTCGTCGGCCTGGACCGATGAAATTAATGCAATTTCGTCTGTTTTTGCTGGCTGACGAAATAAGTTGAGCCGACGGCAAGATGGTGACATGGCATGGCCTGCTAGGCAATGGCCTGCTGGGTTCACAGCTCCAAATTATTATTTTTTTGTAAAATAAGGAAATAGGAACAGAAAAATCACAGTTATTTACAGAAAATTCACAGTTATTAACAGAAAAATCCCAATAATTAATAAACCCAATTTCATTACAAATTAAATACACCACATCACAATTTATCGCATTGACATCACAGTAGAATCAAATACAGAGTCGCATACATAGTCTATGTCACATACATATAGTCCATCGTCGCATACATAGTCCATCATCACATACATAGTCTAAAGTTTAAGTTGCACACATGATGAAGTAACAAAGAGGTAAACAACATAGGAGATGAATATGAAAAGACAATAAGTGCTAGCAGTTGTTAAGACATAAACTGAAGAAAGGTGACATATGCTTGGTTTCTTCTCACAATTCCTTGATGTACCCATAGCATCATGGAACCTAAGTACTACTGCAATAAGATTTGTTTTAGCTCTAGACTTAGGTATGAGAATGGTCCTCTGCAACACAAATAAGGCAATATTAATAGGAGAAGAAATTATAAGAACTCATATATAACTTCAGTTTCAGTCTAATATAATATAATGCAAAGTTCATCAAATATAGGTCAGAAGAAATTCATGATCAGATGGTCACAATAAGACAAAGAACATCACCTCCTGAAAAAGTAGAGGAGAAACACAAATATATATTTGAAAATATGAAACAAAATAAGAATATTACAGTTTCATAGAAACCATACACTAAAATTGAGTGTGTTTTGTATGGCAAACGTCTAGATGAATGCTTTTAAATATATGTAGCATAAATTTGATTGATTGACATATTGGTTTAGAATGAAACTTGAACAAACCATCATATAATGTGAGAACTAATATCCCTAGCTTACAAAACCTGTTCAGGTGCAAAAAAAAAATTAGTCGATAAAGTAATATACAAAAATTTCTCTACAGCCTATATATGCATACAAAAATTTCAATTCAATACTTCTGTACGTTACCTAAAGTAGAGATCTCCAAAGCCAATCTCCCAAGACCATCACTAGGGACTAAACATGATAGAGACCTATGTTGTTTAACAAATATATAATTTGCAAAGGCAAATCGGCAACATCACAATACATTATCAATAACCTTGGCACCAATATCACGCAGATAACTCCATAGATTAAAAACAAAACGAAGCTTTCTTGTTGTGCCGTATGTCATCAATAGCCTTGGCACCAACTTTGTACACCTGAACGTTTAAGCAAAAGCACTACATTATCAATATAGGAAAGACAACAATACATACACATATAGAAATAAATCGCTCATGAGACAGCTATGGTTTTGAACCTGAATTTGCTATCATACACGAAGCACATTCATCTTATGCCAACTAAAAACAACATTGAATCCAATTCTTATACCTAGGCCTGGCAACGGTTCTAAATCCAGTCCACACCCAGTCCAATCCATACAAACATAAGCTTTTCCCCCACATCAAACAAATCCGTAAATGGATTTAGAAAACTCAGACCAATACACCTCAAAAGCGCTTTTCACCTAAACCACCCGAGACCATTTAATCTTTTCGGTTTGGAACCGTTCAAATTGTCGGTTTCAGCCCATTCCAGAGGAATGGTTCTGCTTCTTTCGAGTGTTCTGATGCTTCAAGCAATTATTGTCGTCCTAGCCGTATGTATATGGTACGGAGTACATCCAACTGTATGCATTCAGAGTAGCAACCAGCCTTTAATGTAGTAGGCATACGTGTAGGAAATTGAGTGGTTCCAACAAATACAGATAAATAGAGGATATACAAACCCATATATCTTAGTGTCAGATTGCAAATCAGCACATTCAAAATTACACAACAGCATGCGGCTGTAACCAATGAGATGCAGATAAACAGAGAGAGATTAACTCATAGGAATGATGCTAGCTCTGAAGTTCGAAGAAACAGCTTGATCCAGTAACAATCCAGCAGATTGGGGGACCTTCTTCGTCCAACGATTGAAGAGGATTTAGCGGGAGATGCAGCAGCTGCTAAGACATAATGGCAGGAGGGAGTCAACAGCGACAGAGCATGGTTCCATTGCTAAACTACATTCCATACCTGTCTTTGCTCAAAGGGGACCGGGATCTCCAGCCCGTTGTCCTAGCTGGGGTCGCCGCCGGCGGTGGCGATGCCGATGTGCCTGCTCTCTGGCTCCTCCCCCTTGAGCGCCATCGTCAGTGTGACGTTCCCTGGCCTCGGAGCCATCAGCAGCCGTGATGCTGCCGCGCAGCAGAGGCCATGCTAGGGTGGGTGGCGCTGGACGGGCGGGCGGCGCTAGACGGGCGACGGCGGCGCATGGCGGGCTGGAGCGGGTGACGACGGCGCATGGCGGGCTGGGGTGGCGCTAGAGAGCTGGGGCGAGCGGCCGTGTAGGGCGGTCGGCAGTGGCGCACCGCGGGCTAGGGCGGCGCTGCAGGGCTGGGGTGAACGGGTGGCACCTGAGGGCGGTCGGGCGGCGCTTGAGGGCGGTCGAGCGGCGCTGGAGGGCGGCGCATGACGGGCTAGCGGCGCTGGAAGGCGGGTGGCGAGCGGCGGCGAACGGCGGGCGGCTGGCTGGGGCGGACGGCGCTTGACGGTCGAGGCTGGAGGGCGGAGAACGTCGGCCTGGCGGCACTGGAGGGCCGGCGGCCAGCGGCGGCGCACACCGAGTGGGCGGTGAGTGACGGCGGACGGCGGGCGGGCGGCAAGCGGCGGCTTTGGTGGGTCGGGGCGGGCGGCGAGCTGCGGCAGGGCAGGTTGGGGAAATTTTCCAGGCAAGGGGATAAGTAAATAGGGGCCGACGAATTTAATAAAAATATTATTTTTAATGTATTTTTATCGGTCTTAGTCGACGAAAAAAATAATACTACATATTTAAATTAATTTCATCGGCCCAGGCCGACGAAAATAAATAAAAGATGATTTTCTAAAATTATTTTCATTGGTCTAGGCCGACGAAAATACTCTTTGAGAATATGGCCTGCCGATTTTTCAATAATAAAAAATATTTAAATTAATTTCATCAGCCCAGGCCGATGAAAATAAATAAAATGGAATCTCTAAAATTAACGAAAATACCTTTTGGGAATATGGCCTACGGATTTTTTCAAATATAATTTCGTCAGCTCGTCAGGCCGACGAAATTTTCATTAATGTTTCATCGGGCCTGGAAAACCGATGAAATTATGCTTATAATTTCATCGGTTTACAGAAGCCGACGAAATTACGTATATAATTTCATTGGTTGTATTTTGGCCGACGAATTTTATTCGGGCCGACGAAAAAAACACGTATTCCTGATTAAACTTACGCTGCTGATTTTGTTTACACAACCGCTTGAACAGATTCATTAAGTGCTTACTTTTGAACTGGCTAAAGAAATTCGCACCCATGTGTCTCATGCACCACCGGGTATGCATGTCCGACCACTAAGCACCTCGATAGTCAGAGCCAAACTTAATTTCTTCGGTCGCCGTCAACAATCCAGCATGTCTGTCATGAATTATACAAACAACTGGTCTGCCAACAACGACCGCATGCTTTACCCTCTCTAAAAACCAGTACCAGCTCTTAGTATTCTCACCTTCCATAAAAGCAAATGCCACTGGCAGAATCTAGTTGTTGCAGTCAACGGCAATTGCTGTCAGAATTTGGCGCTTATACTTGTCAGTTAGGAATGTTCCGTCCACACATAGAACTAGATGATAGTATTCAAATCCCCTGATGCATTGCCATAAAGCAAAGAAAACCCGCTGCAAAACAAACTTCCTAATATCATCGCTCTCTGTCTCCAACTCTTTGTAATCATAATATGTTCTCACGTTTCTCCTTGCTATGGCCACCAGCAGGGATGTCATATTTGTATAAGATGCTTCATATGTCTCAAACATCATCTCTAATGCCTTTTGTTTTGCCCTCTAAGTAGTTGCATACAAATTATGTGCTGAAATTGTTCTTCCATGGCTCGAATGATAGACCAAGACTCATAGTTCATATTTTGTGCTATTTGAGCCTGCATGGTCTGTGATACCATTGTCGATGCTAGGTTTCTATGTTTTTGTCTTACCTTAGAAACCGTACAATTATGCTCCCTTATTATTGAACAAACCCAGTATTCAACCCACTTTTCTTTAAAGGCATGCACACGCTAAGGACAACCAGGGACCACACACATCACATCGTACACACTTCGGCTAGATTTCACAACTCTGAATTCTCTCATAAGTGAGAATGCCCAAAACTTCACGGCTGTTAGCAATTTTTCCTTTGTGGGGTACGTCGCTCCTTGAGTCACCTCGTTCTGGTGATATTCCCATACTGTTTGAGTGCCTTCTCGAATAGATAGCTCCGCAAAGTTCGATGAGTTCCACTCGACCGGAATGACATTTTGAAACCGACAGGTACTCTCATCGTCTGACACATCTTTCTCAGGGACTTGCTCGTGCTCAGCATCCTCGGCCTCCATCTCCGCAACTATACCTTCAATATGCTCTCCATCATCTGCCGTACCTCCGGGTTCCTGTATTGTTTGTTGCTCACTTGATCCCTCCCCTCCCTCCGCTAGCTCCCCACCTCTTCCTGCCCCTCATACTCAGTCTCATCACCATCTACTACATGTGCTCCTTCAACATCCGTACTTTCGACAGGTTCATCCAACGCTTCTTCAGTTTGTTGCCTGTATTTCGCCTGAACAATAAGTGCTAGTGGCAGTCCTCGTTCAGTGCCAATCTCGACATAACGCCTCCATCCTAGGGTTGCCTTTATCGGTAACAACAGCACTGATATCCAAACCATATTCTTCGGGGTTCATTTGGAACGTCCTTAACAGCCAGTTCTCTAGCCCTGCTAACTTTTTCTCCGTGGGTCTTGATATCCCGAACATCACTGACTGGAACATAGATAGATCTACTCCACCTGGATCAAAATTGATATCCCCTTGTCCGTAATGAACATTAAAATATTTTCTGTCTGACATTGACCCTGTAAAAAAAAGACTCCTAATAAATTTTGAATTCTTCCCATACCGACAAAAACATCTTAAAGATTTATCGGTTTTAATCCTTAATACTATGCATTAAACCTACGTGCATTATGCTTCATATAAATCGAGCCTACTACTACCCTAACGACAAACCTACACATGCCCTCTAAATTTCTAAACCCATAACCTAAACTGCAAAAAAATAAATATGCGCACTAAATCAACGTATTACCCTCCCTTACAACCCTAGTTATAACCCTAGATATAGTCTACAATCTACCATACATATTATCATACATTAAATCCTAAAACTAATTTACATATGCCATACAAAAACCAGACCGGAATATTATCCTAATTTAAACCTCTAAATCGAATGTCCATAAAAAATACAGAAAATATACCTAATTATTATCGAAACCTAATCGCTATATCTATGCATTAAACGGAATATTAAAATTATCATGTGGCATATTGCTAACCTACATTGTTTTCAAACATTACAAAATAAAAATAGGATAGGGCTACAAAATTACCTCTTTTTTTCCTCTCCTCTCCCTCCTCTCCCTCCTCCTCCTCTCCTCTCCTCTCCTCCTCCTCCTCCTCTTTTTTTCTCCCAATGCCGCTCGGCCTGCCGCTCTGCTCACTGCGACGAGGCAGCGCCAGTCGCGCGCTGGTCGTGGAGGAATTAGCGCTCGTCCATTGGGCGTTTCATTCCCGCGCCGCATAAAACGCCTGCCGGTCGGGCGGTTTTTACAACACAGTGGATTAAATGCCCGACGAACGGGCGATTTTTACCTCGAACATGCCTCGGGCCGTTGGCCCTATTAAACGCCCGTTCATTCGGCGCTAATAACTGTGTGCCTTTAATAACACCCGTCCAACAGGCGGTTAACATATGGCGCCTGATGGTCCTGCGCCGGAGGGCTATTTTTTTAATTAATTAAATCGGCAAATTATTTTTAATTAAGAATTAAATTAATGGCAGAACAGTAATAAATTCCCTATCTGTCATGGCCGAGCATATTGAAATCGCATCTTCTTTTTAGAATGCAATCACCACGAATTTCTAATTACATAGTTTTGTCTTTCTGAGAAATACTTTGTTTTGTTGAACATACACGAGCGATGCATATTTTTTAAGATAATGGATGAAACTTCTAGCTTTTACATCAACTAGAGATGTATACAACAATTACAAATGCTTTTTGAAAAGGTTTAAACCAAAGCGAACTCTAAGGCAAGCAAAATCAAGAAACATAAAAAAGAAACAAGCTTTTCACTCATAATGACCCGATGACCCAAACAATTTGACGGTTGTAATTCTGAGTATCCACACATAGAACATGATCATCAACCTTCATGAGATTTTTCTAGTATTTTATAAGAGCAATCAAGTCCACATTCTTTTCGCAACACTGAAAAGTGCACAATGGTCGAAACAACTGGCCTTCAGGAGCAATGCTGACTAGTCAAAGCCAAGTGTAATAGCTCAAACATCATCGCAAAGCCACGTACTAAATCAACAAACTAAGATGCAATCTATTAGGAATTGAATCATGCCCCCTCAATGGCACTTGTAATAAGGTAACGACGCTCCATTGATTCTAGCTAAAAAGCCAGAAATTGAGATATCTCCGAGGAATAGGGCTTTAACAATTTGTGCCACTCACCGTCGTTGCAGGGCTCACCACCATAAGTCATTTTTCGACTGCCATTGCAGCCAACATCTAAACTTGGTTACCTCCACTCGTAAAGAACTGCACTCAAATCAGATCTGACAGGCTTGGGTAGGGTGATGATGTGCACGCTAAGGATGTCCACCAGTGCTTGGCTCACACTTGTAGAAATGCAGCACATCCCTATGGATGAAATACACCAAGAGGAAAAACCAACAAAGCATAGACTCCCAAATTGTGGAGGTTCCCACTGACGACTGACATGCCATTCTTCTCCTTTTCATGCCAGGAAGGACACCATAGTCGTGAGAATTAGTGAAATCTGAATCTGGATCTGAACCTGGATATGAGGTATATATAGTGCTTGGGGGATTAGAGAAGGATGAAGAGGGGAAGAAAGAGAGGTGGTGAAGGAGCATGGGTCTCCTCCCTCTCTCCACATTCTCCTTCGAGCATCCTCTCCCATCTCTCCCTTGTCACCATCACATCAATCTTTATTGTTGCCTCCAACTGGTGCTGAAAGTCTAGAATTGCTCTGCTGTTACTTAAACAAGATCTTGGTGCACTATCGATGCGGTTTCAATCCAACCGCATCTTGATGTGCTAGTAAATTAGGCTATTTCTCTAGTAGTTATTATTTTAGGGTTCAAGTTAGGCATAAGGTTGCTCTGATACCAAATGTTAGACTTAAACTTGACTTAAACATCATCAGATTAATCTAAACACGATCTACTTAGACTAAACATGAACCCCTAATACTAATTACATAGATCAAAAGGTTAGTGACCACAGCAACATGCCATCGGTAGATGAACTTATAGATCGTTTACTTGAAGAGGGCTCGGTGCAGAGAGGCCGTAGATGTGGCTGGAAGAGGAAGCAGAGAGGGTCTAGGGGTCTCGGACTTTTGCTTGGGCAACGGCCTTCCCAGTGCTTCAGCGCGCCCCAAATCGATAGGGCTTAATTGGACACTTTTATCCTTTTGGTGACGAGTTGAGTCATGTATATGATAGAAAAGGATCGCTAAGGGTCTTATAGAACGCTGCACAACGGGGGCCGCAACCACCGTCGGTTTGTGTGCCCCCCCATCAGGGTGGCTAATGGGGAGCGAGTCTCACTAGAGAATCGGGCTAATTAGTTAGCCGCGAGATCATCCCAGCACGCAGATAAACACGCTCCTACCGGTTTTGTCACCTGTAGATGGCTATGAAATCTGTTCCACTTTGTTGTGCCGATTTAAGAATCGGTACAGGTGGAAGTTATGAACAACACAAATGATGTTTCACTACTACGGATCGGGGCTTCCAAAGCGGCCCATCACAAACGGTTCGCTTTAAGCCGCTTGCGACCCGATCGCCACAAGCGGTTCGTGGCCAACGGATGGGAGTAGGGCGGGAAAGGGCATATGCAAGCAGTTCAAAGTAAGAACCGCTTGCAAAGATTGACCACTATAAGCGGTTCGTGATACGAACCGCTTGCAGGACTTTGTGAGCGGTTCGTGATACGAACCGCTTCCAGAGGCAAATCTCTGCAAGCGGTTCCTACTTTGAACTGCTTGCATATGCCCTTTCCCTCCCAGGGCATTTAAGCCCTTCTTCCTCCCGCGCGAGCAGCTCGTAGAGTAGCACTGACGGGCCAAGATGTTCATGCAGGGGAGGTGCTGCCAAAATTTTTAATTGAGGCTAATAGCTCCAAATTAAGGTTTGCAAGCTAAGTAAACATGGTCCCAACATCATTTTCATGTAGATGTTGCTTATCTTTGTGCATTGGATGTGGAGAAATATTGAATTAATCTTGTTTGAATTGAAAGGTGTTTGTTTTGATAGCGCTCTCTCTCTAGATAATTTGAGGCAAGATGTTGATCTATTGGGGGGTTTAAGTCCCATATTAGTTTTGTATCCTTCTTTTGATGATGTATAAGATGTTGAAATTAGTTGGTAGGGGTGATTATTTGTTTTAGAGAGTTAGATCTAACTTGGTGCCTTAGTTTTTGTCGGAAGATGTCTATTTTCCTAGCTCTCCCCTCTAGATCTTTTGAGGCAATGTGGTGATCTATTGGATGGTTTTAATTACAAATTAGTTTAAAATAGTAGGTAGGGTGATTATTTTATTTGCTATAGAGCTAAATAGATCTAGGTTTTTTGCTAGGTTCGGAATAAATTATTTTTGTGTATGAAATGTAATTAAAAAAATTAGAGAGGTACACAATAATAATTACATATGTTTATAATTTAGGCAAAGTACAGAAAAAAGTTGAAAAAAGTTTTTAAATTTGTGAGATTTAGTTGGTTTAGCTTTAAAAATGTAGAAAGTTTAGAGGTAATTAAAAAATATAACAATTAGTTATTTCGAGTTAAATATTTCAATTTGAAAATATAATAAGTGTTCTTATTAATTTAATTGGTGTAGATGAACCGGCAATGGATGTATGCAGATCGTCGGTCAAGTGAGTTCATCGATGGCGTGAATGCTTTTCTCAATGTCGTCTTTCGAGACTTGCCTCCAGAAAGCTTCATACGGTGTCCGTGCGTAGATTGCAGGAACGAGAAATAGCACTCAATGCGAGGACGGGTCTAGGGCCAGTTGTTGATGAGAGGTTTCATGCCGAACTATACATGTTGGACTCACCACGGCGAAGTAGAGCATACCAGCATAGAAGACGAAGAAAAAGCCGATGAAGAGGAAGTGACATATGATGGTATGCCAGACGCGACGACATACGAGGACGTCGAAGATACACAAGGAGATCAGTTTGGTATGTATGATGACCTGGACCAGATGCTGCGTGACGCAGAGGGAGATATCACAGAGGACAAACAATATAGGAAGTACCAGGGTTTGTTGGAGGACCAGAGAACTCTTTTGTACCCAAATTGTGGTCAGGGGCACAAGAAGCTACGCACTACACTGGAGCTCATGCAATGGAAGGCTGTGAATGGTATGTCAGATAATGGTTTCGATGAGTTGCTGTCGCTCATAAAGAAGTTGCTCCCGGAAGATAACACCTGCCAGAATCCACGTATCAAGCCAAACTGGTCCTGTGTCCCTTAGGATTGAAAGTACGGAAGATACATGCATGTCGCAACGACTGTGTCCTATGTCGCGGTGAATATGCCGACTTGGATGCCTGTCCAGTGTGCCAGGAACCCCGGTATAAGACGAAGCGTGACGATCCAGGTGAAGTAGATGGGGTGCGTGTGAAGAAGAGAGCACCGGCAAAGTGTTGTGGTATTTTTCTCTGATTCCAAGGCTGGAGCATATGTTTGCAAACAAAGCGCATGCAAAGATGATGCGTTGGCAAAAAGAAGAGCATAAGGTCGACGGA